>CM059567.1:57991710-58642821 GCA_030386875.1 Morinoia aosen | reverse complement strand
TAGAAATTAAAATCAAATTTAAGCATGTAATAAAGTAATGATCACTGAACGTCACTATGAATGGCATAATAATTGTATTTTGAAGCATATGCCTTGAGGTGAGTGACACCAAAGTCTGCACGAGGAGCTTTGATATTTCCTAGTTTTTTGTTTAGGATATCTTCAGTCTTTCATGAATTGAAAGAAGAGTTATTCAGGAAGTGGATTATGTTAGAAATGGGTTACTTTGGGAGGTGGGTTACTTTGAGAGGTGGGTTACTTTGAGAGGTGGGTTACTTTGAGAGGTGGGTTACTTTGAGAGGTGGGTTACTTTGAGAGGTGGGTTACTTTGAGAGGTGGGTTACTTTGAGAGGTGGGTTACTTTGAGAGGTGGGTTACTTTGAGAGGTGGGTTACTTTGAGAGGTGGGTTACTTTGAGAGGTGGGTTACTTTGAGAGGTGGGTTACTTTGAGAGGTGGGTTACTTTGAGAGGTGGGTTACTTTGAGAGGTGGGTTACTTTGAGAGGTGGGTTACTTTGAGAGGTGGGTTACTTTGAGAGGTGGGTTACTTTGAGAGGTGGGTTACTTTGAGAGGTGGGTTACTTTGGGAGGTGGGTTACTTTGGGAGGTGGGTTACTTTGGGAGGTGGGTTACTTTGGGAGGTGGGTTACTTTGGGAGGTGGGTTACTTTGGGAGGTGGGTTACTTTGGGAGGTGGGTTACTTTGGGAGGTGGTTTACTTTGGGAGGTGGGTTACTTTGGGAAATGGGTTACTCACATATTGAGAGACCCGTATAGTTGCGTCTTTCTAGCCCATGATTGTTGAAGACAATCTGGGACAGCTTTGTGTTGCCCAAATTTATCAGCAGTTTTACGAAGCAGAAGCAAGGGACAAAGCTTTCTCTACCTACATTATGACAGCAATTTAATCCCTAGATTAGCAAGCGACTTGTGTCGTAAATTTTCTTGGCAAAACTCCACTTTCTTCCTCACTTGGTGGTGAGGTATTCAGCTGCTTGCCATTAAGAATACATAGTTTTTCTCTGGTAGATTGCTTGGAAATAGACCGAACATTTTGCTTTAGCGGAGTTTTGGGACGTTTAATTATTTGAGGCGCGACAGTATAAGCATCAGTTTTGTATGAAACATTATGGCTCAATCCCAGGCTGGTCTCCATGTTACTTCACCTGAATGTATGAAGCACTTCTAGTGATCATAGTAAATGCCAAAAATGGGTAAAAGTAGTTAGAAAGAGAGCATTTCTACTAATTGAGCTTGCATCTCATCTGGTTTTTCTCTTTAGGTTGACGCTGGAAAACTATCTTCACAAAAAAATTATGCAAATGGAACAATCAACATGGAGATGACTAAATTTTTTGCTCACTGATCTGCTAAAATGACTTGAACTACTCGAAATTCTGGCTCTTTGGCAATTGTTATTCACGATGCATCAGCAATTATAAGTGCATCAAACCTCACAACTCACCACAATGGTCCCTTCCTTGCCATGCTTTGCATGGAACTCTGCCATTTTCTTGAACGGAAATTCGCAAATGACGTCCGAGTTGAGGACAAAGAACGGGTCTCCTGAGCCATCATCAAGCACCTTCTGTGCCAGCTTCAGGGGGCCTGCAGTACCGAGAGGCTCATCTTCCACTGAGAAGCTCAACGTCACCCCAAGCTGCAAGGATGAGGAAAGTATTAGGCCCACAGTGTATACAATTACACAACTGTTTAGCTTCAAGTATAGTATATCATATTTCATTTGTGGCAATGGCAGTTATTACATTTTGTACTCAAGTATAGAACTTTAGTATTAGGCATTCTAACATTTCAAGTAAAGAGTTTTTGTATTTGGTATTCAAGATGCTTATGGTATTCACTCATTTATAGTTAAGGTATTTTGGTTTCAGTTATCATTTATAGTTAAGGTATTTTGGTTTCAGTTAAACAGTTAAGAACTAAAAAAGCACAGACCCACACTCAATGGCTCTAAATACGGATCACCAATAATATAATCCTATAGGTATACGAGTCTCAACACATTATAGCTGGCTTGAAAAAGGAGTTGTGGGCTGGCATTGCAATATTGGCATTCTGAATGATAAGACTACTATCTTAGCATGCTAACTATCAGTAGAAGTCTTCAATAAACTTTTACTGACATCTTTTTTCCCAGTACAGCAGATTTGCAGGTAGCAGGTTTTGCAACTTTCTTTGCTCCCAAAGAAGTGATTAACTCCAATTCAGCTAACATAGGCTAGCTCCACTAATTCAAGGTGTCTAAGCAGAGGTCAAATTTGAAAAAATATTAGGCTCACATGCAAAAATCAGTAGGATTAAATTTCTTGAACATATTTTAGTAGAAAGACTATACTTCAGTAGCAAGAAAAACCCTTAGCATTGACTACTGCAAAATATTCACCAGATGAAAATACTACAAAGCTATCAAATCATCATCTGCATACTGAATTATATAAGATGCACAATACTTCAAAGCTATCCAGTTACCTATAGCCTACTGTGACACATAAATAAGGTACACAATATGCACTTCAAAGCTACTCCCATACTTTTTGCATACAGCAATACTAAAGACACACAATACTTCAAATGGACCAAATCCCCTTATGCCCACTGCAAAATATGGCACACTAAATACTTAAAAGCTACCGAATTCCCTTGCACCAACTGCAACAAATAGAACATCAAACACTTCAAAGCTACAAATCCCCTTGTGCCGACTGCACTAAATAGTACACTGAATACTTCAGAGCATCCTTGCCTTTTGTGCCACTAGACTGAGCTCAGCTTCCATTTGCTCAGCTCTGTAGCTAACGGCCAGAACAACGTGCTTCACTCCTGCTGCGACCAAAGCCTCCAGTTGATGTACCACGATCGGTTTGTTAGCAAACTCCACCAGGGGTTTGGGACGACTCAAGGTGAGGGGCCGGAGGCGAGTGCCATAACCGCCAACGAGAATCAAAGCCTTCATTGCTATGAATTACAGTGGTAATGAGTTACAGGCTAGAAATAACTTCAGTGAACTGTAAAACCTTGGGGAAAAAGTCACAGAGAGAAATAATCATCAGCTGTTACAGAAAGATCAATGTTCAACATTATCAAACTTATGCCAAGCTTTCTTGAAAGAATTAACTGCACATAAAACATGAAATAAGGAAACACTTTCAATCCTGACACTTAGATGGGTATAATAGCAAGAGCTGCTAATGATTTAGCAACATTTCCACAGATTGACCCCATTTATGTCAAATTCAGAGATATATATATATATTTCTATCAACATGAAAGTCCCAGCAAGCCTTCATAATGAAGAACACTATAATAGTTTAAAAGAATATGATTCTAATCAACTACTTTGTTCAGAAGAGTACAGAGGCTAAATAACAGTACATATATCAAAACGTTCTTGTGACTTCGTAAATCAAGGAGCAATAAGAGACTAAAAATTCTACGCCCCTGCAAGCTGAATTTGGGCTCAAAGAGTCTAAAGGCAGATCCTGTAAGTAGATTTAACCTATGCATCTGGATACTTATGGACTATTTGTTATCAATTTTAATTTATGGTTTCCTTTTGTTGTTAAGGTTAGGTTGAGTTAGATTATCCTAATTAAATTATAATTAATTTTTCTTTTGTTTCTGGCCAAAATGAATCTCTAGGAACTTCAAAGAACTGAAGAGGAAGGTCCCAGAGACTCATTTTATATATGTATGTATATGTGAAAAGTTGATAAATTGCATTAGAAATAAACAAAATAAATATAAATCAACATGAATACCTCTTCATATGAAAATCTATTCATATTGTCCAAAACATCAATCCAAATTCATTCAACAATAAAATTTTTACCTTTTCCTCTAAAAACACTTATTCCCTTAAAAAAGTGATGACAGATAACTCACTAGTACCTGCATCTGTAATAGTTAACTTGCATCTGATATCTTGTATTGTTTCCTCTCTTGAAAAACCTCTTATTGGTGATATATTAGACTTTGTATAATTTGATATAATTATGAATGATACTAGTTCAATATGAGTAACACCAAAAAATCTAGTTTAGTCAGTACATGTACCTACAAAGCTAATTCAGGCAGACAAGATGAATATAATAACTAAAACTACATGAATATAACAGTACCAATATGAAAAGCCAATATTTGATACTTGCAAAAAAGCTCAAGAGCATTACAATAACAAAATTTATATTCATGTCCCAGATGGGATTCTATAATAGAAACATAAGATACTTGTGCATAAATATATATGAAAAACCATCTGTGAAGCCATGTTTACTACTTCAAAAATTATAAAATTACGGTCAATATTTAATTTAGGTGCTGCACAGATATTAATAATTTGGGGGCAAATAATCAATAAAGGAACACATTTAAAAACCTTTTACACGAATGACATTCTGCTCGCTGATGCATTATTTTTGAATTATTGAACTTTGAAGTTGGCCGTCGCATGCCAAAGGAAGTGACCGCGCCAAGCGTAATTTAATTAATAACGGAAGCTAACCCCCTATTACAAACGTAAAGAGGTTGGGTCGTGAGGGTTAGCCACAGTTCTTTTAGTGGAAATTATAAATAAAGCTTCTAACCCACCCATTAGGGTTACGACCGCAATCTTGTTTACATCGGCTGAGCCGGCTCCAAGATGCGGCGCCCATGGTG
The DNA here is from genome assembly GCA_030386875.1 of Morinoia aosen. Classification (NCBI taxonomy): domain Eukaryota; kingdom Metazoa; phylum Arthropoda; class Malacostraca; order Amphipoda; family Talitridae; genus Morinoia; species Morinoia aosen. The sequence goes on along the minus strand of CM059567.1, from coordinate 58,638,145 downwards.
GTCGCCATCTTTGAGCTGATATAAACAAGATTGCGGTCGTCACCCTAATGGGTGGGTTAGAAGCTTTATTTAAAATTTTCACTAAAAGAACTGTGGCTAACCCTCACGACCCAACCTCTTTATGTTTGTAATAGGGAGTTAGCTTCCGTTATTAATTAAATTACGCTTGGCGCGGTCACTTCCTTTGGCGCGCGACAGCAAACTTCAAAGTTCAATAATTCAAAAATAACGCATCAGCGAGCAGAATGTCATTCTTGTAAAACGTTTTTCAATGTGTTCCTTTACTGATTATTCGTAACTACATCATTAATTTCCGTGCAGCACCTAAAATAAATATTCACCAAAATTACTAATTTATATACAGCTACTACAAATGATTCATCATTCATAAGATAAATAAGCAGAAAAATTGCTACAGTCCCGTATAACACATGTATAACTAAAACCATATTTGTAGGGTTTTCAACTTTATCATATATTTAGAAACTCTGTCATAAATTCTGGTAAATCTGAAGGATATGTCAGTTATCGATTTTGTAAATTTTGATACCAAAGCATAGTTAATTAGATCAAAATAAACAAGTTTTCTTTTATGCACTTTCCGTCTCAAATGAGTATTTTATTAGTTAAAGCGGTAAATGACTTACCGCAACACCAGGGTTTGAAGCGGCAAGTAATTCAAGGAGCAGGTCGGACAGCAACACTGCAATGCGCACTCGCTTCCAGTGCAATCGTCATCAAAGACAAAACCAAACCTACCGCTATACCTCGTTAAATACTCATTTGACGAAAAAAGTGTATAGAAGAAAAGTTGCTTATTTTAATGTTATTACCATGATTCAAGCAACAAAAATTCAAACATTGATGAGTAGCTGTTTATTCGAGCGCATTCGTCATCAAAGACGAAACTAACCCTACCGCTATAAATCGTAAAATACTCATTTGAGACGGAAAGTGCATAAAGATTACTTGCTTATTTTAGGTCAATGTGAAGTTTCATGCAATCACGGAAAATAATAATGCCGACCCCAGGAATCACTAAAGGAACACATTTCAGAACGTTTTACATGAATGACATTCTGCTCTCTGATGCGTTATTTTCGAATTATTGAACTTTGAAGTTGGCCGTCGCGCGCCCAAGGAAGCGAGCGTAATTTAATTAAAAACGGAAGCTAACCCCCTATTACAAACGTAAAGAGGTTGGGTCGTGAGGGGGAGGCACAGTTCTTCTAGTGAAAATGATAAATAAAGCTTCTAACCCACCCATTAGGGTGACGACCGCAACCTTGTTGACATCGGGTCCAAAATGGCGGCGCCCATGGTGGTCGCCATGTTAGTTGGCCGTCGTGCGGTCGTCACCCTAATGGGTGGTTTAGAAGCTTTATTTATACTTTTCACTAAAAGAACTGTGGCTACCCCTCACGACCCAACCTCTTTACGTTTGTAATAGGGGGTTAGCTTCCGTTTTTAATTAAATTACGCTCGCTTCCTTGGGCGCGCGACGGCCAACTTCAAAGTTCAATAACTCGAAAATAACGCATCAGAGAGCAGAATGTCGTTCTTGAAAAACGTTCTTAAATGGGTTCCTTTATTGATTGTTTGCAATATCATTATTAATTTCCGTGATTGCATGAAACTTCACATTGACCTTATTTTAATTCAATTAATTAGATTCAGGCACCAAAAAGTGGAAAATCGATAACTGACATATCCTTCAGATTTACCTAAATTCTTGACAATTATAAAAAAAATGGGTCAATATTGAATATAATGTTGTCAACGAATTTCATAATTTCGTTGGTATAGATAGGTAATTTAGTCATTTTAAGACGTTTTACATGAATGACAATGTGCCCGGAAATGCTTAGTTTAGGAGATATAGGATGAATAACGCCAGGTAAGAATAGCATTAACGGCAGTTTCGATATGGTTCTTCCGGCGTTTTGCGGACGTGGACCACGCCAAGTTTTTTGGCGGGAGTCATCGGTTGAGTTTAATTAAGATATTTTAGGCTTACTTAGGTTAGGATACTTAACTAAATTAGCTTTACCAAACCTAACCTTACCTATCGTTACGTCAGAACCGAATTTCTGCTTATTTACCTCTCCGTTTGTTCAATTTTATAAACGACGTTCCTATAACTTCAAAGTTAAATATCTCTAAAAATAAGCATTTCCGGGCACATTGTCATTCGTGTAAAACGTCTTAAAATCGACTATATTACCTATCTATACCTACAAAATTATGAAATTTGTTGACAACATTATATTCAATATTGACCAAAAAATGTTAAGCAAGAAAAAGTATGCACATATCCAATTGTATTTCTACTCATGAGATTCAACTAAAATATAAATTTACAATAAAGGTAAGTTCCGTCATTTTAATTGTTCCTCATTATCATATAGATACCTAGCATTAAAATGGAAATAACACTACCAGTAGTAAATAACTAACTAGTACAAGAGTCAACCTTGTTACACTCTACTGACATTCAACAACTAGTAGTGTTATTTCTATATAAATGCTTTTTGTACAATAATGAGGAATGGTCAACATAACGGAACTTACCCTAGCCTAAATAAAAATATTTTTGCTTATTATTGGCGTGACACTGAGTAAATCTTCAAGATATTTTACATTATTAGGGCTCAACACAGTTCCATACAACCTTTAGATTATATCCATTTATCAAATTGCATCATCAGATATAGGGCCTAACTCAGAATTTAAGGTCACTCATTCACTATACATGGTAATATTTTGACAGTCAAAGAAAACTCAGAAAATCAAATTATTACAGAGGAAAAACAATGACATAATATTTAACACTGCAGAATAAGTTAAAGCACTGAACATGACTGATAGCAAGGCCTTATTGACTGCAAAATGAAAACGTAACTGCCACGTTTTTTAATTTCCGAGAGACCTTTCCAGCAGCACATGAAGGTGTCAAATGCAAACCGCTAGAGCCCAATAGTAATGCGTCCTATAAAGTAGTAGGAGGCATTGCCAGGAGTCGTCTGTCAAGTGCCACGTACAAGCTGAACTTCTCAGTAGGCTTCGAATGACGCGCGTTCCTGCCACGTCACAAATGAGCAGCGAACGACGACTGCTGGCCAAGGCATCTGCTTTTTTGACACAATGCTTGCATATACATGTGTGCAATAGTCGGACGCAGAGCGTTTTCTCTATTTTCCAATTTTTCCTTTGTTTTTATTTGAGTTGTGTTGGTTTCCTGTGAACTTTCTTACGACTATAAAAATGAGCTGAAGGAAACTTTCTTTAAATTTCGCTATTTCTAAATGAGTCATGTCAAAGAAAAATAGCATTTTCGTAATTCATTTGTTTCAAATGGAAAAAATTACTCGTAAAAACACGAAATTATCTTCAAACCTCGACTGATGCACGAATTTTCAGTTAATGCTTCGTCCTCGTTGAATATCATTTTTCAAGTACTTGATTGATGTGAAGTATTCCATATCAGTAGCTAAACATACTAGGCTATGCAGATCAGTAAACAGATCAAATAGCATTCAGGAAAGTACAATAGTTTTAACCCCCAATCACAGAAATAGTCCAAATTTCTTTTTCATTTCCCCCAAAAAGGTTATAGTGAGCTCAGGAATAGCATAACATCCACTCTTTATAAACAATTTTATACCTCTTCTAGAGTGCCCATTGTTTAATACAACGTCAATCAGCGGTCACAGACGTAATGAAAAAATGGTAGATAATTCATCAATTACAAAACTATCCTTTATAGTTTTCACTTCATTCTTTTAACTTGAACCAAAAAACATAAATCCGTTTTAAAAAATATAAGAATTAATACGCAAAGCGTCATTTCCAGAGGGTTTTTTAAGCAATGTGGATGCCATTAGATTTGTTTATTTTCTAACAATCCCAATGCTTTGTTCGAGCAGAAATTATATGAGGGAAATATCACTTAGTCCCAACTACCAATCTCCTGGAGGAACTGGTTTCTAGGTTTAGGAAAATGTTTTACAGTATCCTGGTGTGAATCACACTAGCCAAACAAACCTTCAACCTATACCTAGAGCTTTATATACGTCGAATTTTGGTAGAATATCGTCAACTATACGTGCCAAAATAATAATTATGTTATTTTCGATCATGAAAATTTCCCATAAATTTGATTGAGTAATTTTGTTCTCATAAAACTTTTGAGAATACTTTATTGCCAATACAGGATGTTGCAATCGCATCTCAAAAACGACGAACAAATTTTTTAACACACAACTGAGTTGTGAGGATATTATAGCCTTGGCAGGGGTTTACCGAGCGATCAACCGCACCTCGTGTTCACAATTTAATCATGTCGATTTCGCTAATTTCATCACATCATTAATGAGTGGTGAACCTCATTTCGCTTGCTATCGGTTGCTTCCATTTCGATTTGTCGGCCAAGAAATTTGTTTCAGGTCACATGAAGAGCTGGTCTTCACAGATACATTTGAACCTAGCTTTAACCACACGTGTGTCGAATTAAATATATTTTTTTTAAATGCCTGTATATATTATTACTTCACACAGATGTGCTCATTTTAAAAGTGCAATTCTATGAACATATTAATTCTGCCAAACGTTTGTCAAGTGCCTTAAATGTTTAATGCCATTCACATTACAGTAATAGACAACATTATTTGCGAACGGTGTATATAACGTCGAATTGCAGAGTTATTTTCAGGGTTTTAGATTTCAAATTCTCATTATACTTTTGCCGTTCTGCCGTGTTAAATTGTGAGAGAAAATAAAAAATTTTGTGCTCTTCGTTCTCGTTTAAAATAATTTTCATTAACTTTATAGCGTTGAACTGTCCAGTCTTCATCATAGCTGAGGTTACCTAAACCAACAAATAATTACCAAACCAAAATCTAGCGAAATGCAAACGTTTTGAGCCTGACGAGATAATATGCATGATAAAACCGTTTATATGAAAGATACATACTTTCTAATTTTTTGACGGGAGAATAAAGAGAACAATTTTTGAAGACAACCATTTTGTTTCTAAGCTTTTGGGATTGGGTTTCATCACACAGCACGATTAACAGATTAAATTCTTTAACAAGGTTAACCGATTAAATTCACCAACGTGGTTAACAGATTCTTTTTATAAAATTATTTTAATAGATTAAATTTAACAGATAAAATTATATATAAGGATTACCAATTGAGAGCTTAAGTTTCTTTTCTTCTCATTTACTGCGTGGACGCCCCACATGTTCACCGAATTGCGAACGTTAAACAAAAATCAATAATGCCTCTTGATGGTTTTTTTATTGAGTTGTGCTTCAAGAAAGAGGCGTTAATACGTTTTTCTTATTTATATCAAAACAGATTTAATCATTGTGAGCATGAAACACAGCCGGTGATACGACGTTTATGACGGTCGATTTGATTCCATCTACATGAACACTCCACTCGTGATCTCCAACTTGATTCGACTTCACACTTTTCTCCTAATCATTTTTTTCGACAAATCACATGAGAATTACGATACCCACGTGTGAATATCAATTAAAGATTTTAATATTTAGACATTTTAAAAAGTTATGTTATACATTTCATGTATGAACTTTATTAGAAACGAACTGTCTTTTTTCTTCTTTCTCTAGTGAAGTTTCTATGAAACTTGAACCGGCGTCTGAACACCGTTGAGAGATGAAGATTTGTTTAGCTTAGCATCCCCGCGACGCCTGAGCACGACGTTGTGGTGGACAGGGTGCAGCAGAATTCCGTGTTTGCATTTCTCGGACGGCAGCTCGCCCTCTGCCTCGAAACTGAACGTCTGCAGAATGGATGTCAAGAACAGGAAGATCTCCGTCCTGGCTAGCGCTTCTCCCAAGCAGTTTCTGCGACCTGGAGGTGATGAAGATAATTGTTAAAGTTGAAGTCTAGCTAGCGTTTTTCCCATACAGTTTCTGTGACGTATAGAGGATGTAGACAATCTTAAAATCAGAAATCTAGCCAGCGTTTCTTCCAAGCAGTTCCTGCGACCTGGAGGTGATGAAGATAATTGTTAAAGTTGAAATCTAGCTAGCGTGTCTCCCAAGCAGTTCCTACGTCTTGGAGGGGATAAAGACAATCATTAAAGTCATTTGAATAATTAATGGAAGCGAAAATAAATTCAAACATTTCTCAGAAATGTATTAAAGGTTGTATTAGATTACGGATAATATGTGGTATTTGATCATGCATGTTCGTTTCATTTGATCAGTTCACAATATATCTGAAAGTTCAGATTGCTAATTGGAATATAGCTCTTTAGCACTGAATTAAACAGCCTTTGCGTTGAATTTCTACATTATTTGGAAATTTTCATCAAATCGCTTTCTCTTGAATGAATTTTGGAGAAGTGACTCCGCAGGGCATGTTACTTGAAATGCATGTTGCTTGTCTGTAATTGATCCTACTTGTGCGTGAAGATAATGAGTTTAACTAAGATGCAACACAAAATTTCTCAGTATAGTAATACGCGGTTAGTTGCTTGCTCGGTTGGTTTGCCCAACTTTACTCACACCTTGTATGCAAACCAAATACTTGAACACTTAATATAAAGAATTCAAATTACTACTTTTGAATTGCAGCTCTTTGATATTGATTCAAATTTATTTGAAAGTTATTCTGAGATTTATTTCAATAATCCGAACAATGAGCATAAAAACCAGGATGCGTTTTATTATTCTGGCAGGATGCGTAGAACCGAATAAAAGAAAGAATAAAAAAACCGAAACAATGAACTACAGAAAGGATCCGTATTTGAATAGTTCAATTAAAACTGATTTTTACGAATGCATTGTCGGTTAAACTTGCAGTTATCTTCCATGGTGCGGAGAGTCTTAACAAAGAGATAATACTGACGTTAGGCTCAAGGTAAACACGATACTCGTTACACAAGTAGACAAGGTATTTGTTATACAAGTAGACATGGTACTTGTTATACAAGTAGACAAGATACCCACGTCATGAGACTTGAGTAGCTACGACATGAGACTTGGGTAGCTACGGCATGACTTGGGTAGCTACGGCATGACTTGGGTAGCTACGGCATGAGACTTGGGTAGCAACGGCATGGGATATGGGTGGCTACGGCATGAGACTTGGGTAGCTACGGCATGAGACTTGGGTGGCTACATCATGAGACTTGGGTAGCTACGGCATGGGACATGGGTAGCTACGGCATGGGACATTGGTAGCTACGGCATGAGACTTGGGTAGCTACGGCATCGGACATGGGTAGCTACGGCATGGGACATTGGTAGCTACGGCATGAGACTTGGGTAGCTACGGCATCGGACATGGGTAGCTACGGCATGAGACTTGGGTAGCAATGGCATGAGACTTGGGTAGCTACGGCATGAGACTTGGGTAGCAATGGCATGAGACTTGGGTAGCTACGGCATGAGACTTGGGTAGCTACGGCATGAGACTTGGGTAGCTACGGCATGAGACTTGAGTAGCTACGGCATGAGACTTGGGTAGCTACGGCATGAGACTTGGGTAGCTACGGCATGAGACTTGGGTAGCTACGGCATGGGACTTGAGTAGCTACGGCATGGGACATGGGTAGCTACGGCATGAGACGTGGGTAGCTACGGTATGAGACCTGGGTAGCTACGGCATGAGGCTTGGGTAGCTACGGCATGAGACTTGGGTACCAACGGCATGGGACATTGGTAGCTACGGCATGAGACTTGAATAGCTACGGCATGAGACTTGGGTAGCTAGGGCATGGGACATGGGTAGCTACGGTATGGGACTTGGGTAGCTACGGCATGAGACTTGGGTAGCTACGGCATGAGACTTGAGTAGCAGCGGCATGGGACATGGGTAGCTACGGCATGAGACTTGGGTAGCTACAGCGTGAGACTTGGGTAGCTAAGGCATGAGACTTGGGTAGCAACGGCATGAGACTTGGGTAGCTACGGCGTGGGACATGGGTAGCTACGGCATGGGACATGGGTAGCTACGGCATGGGACATGGGTAGCTACGGCATGAGACTTGAATAGCTACGGCATGAGACTTGGGTAGCTACGGCATGGGACATGGGTAGCTACGGTATGGGACTTGGGTAGCTACGTCATGAGACTTGGGTAGCTACGGCATGAGACTTGAGTAGCTACGGCATGGGACATGGGTAGCTACGGCATGAGACTTGGGTAGCTACGGCATGAGACTTGGGTAGCTACGGCATGAGACTTGAATAGCTACGGCATGGGACATGGGTAGCTACGGCATGAGACTCGGGTAGCTACGGCATGAGACTTGGGTAGCAACGGGAAGGAACTTGAGGGGTAGACACAGCGTAAAACTTGGATGACAATCTGAGAATAATTTATTCTGTTCATTCTCGTTGCCCCATTCTACTGAACATGCAATACCCACCGACTGAGAACGGCACCAAGTGCTTGAGCATCGCTTTGCCGTCATCTCCCAGGAAGCGCTCTGGTCTGAACTCCTCAGGGTCTCCCCACACCTGCAATCAAACAAAAAGTATCAGAAAAATAAAAGAAGCAATTTAAGCAGTTTAAACAATTTATACAATTTAAACAATTTCAACAATTTATTTACCACAAGCGAAACAGCAGTAGATTGTTTCTTAAGTCTATTACAAGTGACGCATTTGAGTATAGCTATTTCTGGGCCCCAATAAGTTCAGCGACATTTAATGAAGTTATTTCTTAACTGAAGTGAACCTTAATAGTAATATAACTTGTAAAAAAGCGAGCCCTAAAGTGTGCAGTAACACATCGCTTTTACGAAGTTCATTTTTAAGCCGTATGGCAAGAAATGGTGGCTTCTGCTTGGTCTAAAAAAATGACTTTTATGGAGAATTTAAATTTTTTCAATGTGCATGTGTACATTGAGATTTTTCAGCGGATTTCAGTTGCCTGCTTTGATTTAAGCCTTTTTCACTGAAATTACCAGTTGAATTTTACTCTATTGTTACCTGTCACTCGACACTTCAGATATTCTCTATATTTTCTGTATTTTTGAGCCCCTATATACTTAATTGTTGTTGCAGGAAGACTTCGAATGATGTCACTTCTAATGCCTTCGAACATATGACGTATTCCCGTATCACATTCCAGAAACCCTAAATTGCCCTTTTCATTATCTAAATTTGTTTTACATCTCGCCGTTTGTTCTTTAGCGAACAACACATACTGCGTAGTTACAAATTTCACTCTTAATTACATGCCAGGTTGATAGATCAATTCATCACTTCTGATTCCCTCAGCTAACAAAGTTTTACCATTTTTTCCCGTCCCACCTGCAAGATTCTCTTATTTGGCAAACCTTATCAGTTCTCCATTGAACGACAGGATGCTTATTGAAGTTTACTTTTCCTAAAAATTCTCTTATATGACAATCCTTCTTATTAAAGCGCCTTTCAAATCGAGAAACCTGATGAAGTTCACTTTTCCTGTAAGAATTGTTTTTTGGCAACCCTTTTTTCAGAGCCCGATTGAAAGACTGTAGCTTCATAAAGTTTACTTTTCCTGCAAGAATCTATTTTATGGAAAACCATTTTTCCAGAACCTAATTGAAAGACGGAAAGCCTCACAAAGTTTACTTTTCCTACAAGAATCGCGTATTTGGAAAACTTTCTTTTCAGAACCCGATTGAGAGACGGAAAGCTTCATCAAGCTTACTCATCCAGCAAAAATCTTTTATACGGAAAACCATTTCTTTCAGAGCCGAATTGAAAGACGGAAAGCCTCATAAAGTCATCTTTTTGACTGAAATGCCGCCTAAGAGTTTATCTTTTACCCTGAAATGGTGCCAAAGGGTTTTATATTTTACCCTGATGTACCTTAGGGTTTTATCTTTTACCCTGAAGTACCTTAGGGTTTTATCTTTTACTCTGAAGTACCTAAGTGTTTTACTTTTTACTCAGAAGTACCTTAGGGTTTTACCTTCACCCTGAAGTACCTAAGGGTTTTATCTTTTACCCTGAAGTACCTTAGGATTTTATCTTTTGCCCTGAAGTACCTTAGGGTCGTGATGGATGCCATAGAGGTTGCCGATGATCAGAGTCTGCTTGGGGATGAGATAGTCGCCGAGCTTGGTGTCCTCAGGCGTGGAGTGGGCAGCGAGGGGCGTGATGGTGGAGAACCGCAACACTTCGTTTATGAACGCCTCCATGTACGGCATGCTGTCTCGGTCGTTCAAGCTGAACACATAATAACTCATTAGAAAGGAAGCGAGCTCACGGTTGTTCAAGCTGAACACGTAACAACTCAAAAGAAAAGCTTCAATCTCATGAACACGCTTGATATGCTTTTTCAGACTAAGATGCTGAAAACCATTGGAAGTGTAACGTACTCGAATAAACGAAGTGATCGATAATGATACTTCTATAGCAAAGGTTTTAGTTCCAGTCGTACTAAAAAGTGCCGATCTTATTCTGGCACTACTCATGAACCTGAAAGAAATGTGAGAATATTGCAATGGCGAGAGGACAAACATGTACTGATAGTTGAATAATACGATGCCTCTTTTGTAGGCATGTTTAAAATTACTCATTCAGGTCTTGGTAATGTACTGCATAAGTTTAACCGAGCTCTTGGTTAATAATTCCCATGGTATGTGAAGATCTATTAGTAACATCAAATTGTAATAAATCTTTGCACGATTGAATGCTATGTGAGAGCGTCTGGTGTCATTAAAATGCTTATGCCAACTCCCTTTTTTCCCTAGGAACACAAAAACAGATTAAAAAATTAGAGAGCATATTTCCACAAAAAATTTATGCTTCATTAGAACCAAAATCATTTATAATTACTAAATTTTCTAAAACTCGTAATTCTCTCAGCACGTCGTCGCTGTGCTTTAACCTCATCATCAATGGCAATGTAAAAATACCCGATTAATCCTAACATCAACAGCATCAAATATAAATGCTCACTTTCATGCTTGAATTTACCCTAAAATCATAATCACCAGTAATTTAGAAGCAAGAAACCTCACCACGGCTTGCGCTCTGTCCCAATGACAGACTCAATTTCGGCGAAAAGTTTATCACAAATCTTAGGTCTGGTGACGAAGAAAAGGATGCTCCAGCGCAGCGTGGTGACCGTCGTGTCCAGGCCCACGATGAACAGATCGCTCAGCAGCCACACCAGTTGCGAGTCTGTGGGGTGCATAGTGAGTAGTTTAACGTGTTGTATGGTGAGTTAAACGCGTATTTCAGCTCCGTTGATCGTGGAATCCGCCCAAGATGCACTTCTCACCCCTGTCGACTAGGCAAACGCCAAAAGACGCGATGTTCACCACATTCGACCGAGCAAACGGCCCAAGATACGTTTATCAGCTCCGTTAATGAGATATTTGGTGAGTTGTTTAATGAGTAGGTTGGTGAGTTGTTTGGCATGTTATTTGTTGAGTTGTTCAGAGTTGCTTAGTGAATAATTTAATGAGTTGTTTGATGAGTTTCTAATGAGTTGTTAGGGGAAGAGTTAGGATACCTCCCATTTGGCCACCATTACGTTTTACAAATTTCGCTGCGATGTGCTGGACGAGAGACATGAATTAGAAAAACTTAATTTTGTTATTTAAAATCCCCTGAATATCAATCAATGTGAATTAAATTGATGTGAATCTTCCACGATAGAGGAAAAGATGTGCATATATTTCTTCGTATTCGTAGATTTACATCACAATATACAGTATTTGCTCGAGCATACGAAATTGTCAGCTATTCTTAAGCAAAATGATATCCGAGAGGTATAAATTGATTGAACTTCTGTGTAATTATAGCTCCAATAAAAATTTCCTGTATTCATTTTACAATCTTTCTCTTGATTACTTGGTTTAAATGCATCAGCATCCTTCACCAAATGATATACAAGAAGCGTTCAGCGGAATTTTCGCAGGCCTTAACAAACCAATTCAGTGTAAGCGTGTAAAGTAACTTTAAAAAAGATAAAAGTATTCAGCTATGTTCTGCTATTGAGCAACGCTCTGAAAAAACATTGATAAAAAGGCAATAAGCGTATGGTAAAAATACGCTGCTAATTTGATGGACGCACTACTGATATAGGCAAATGATAAACACGGTCAAAACAAGATAATAATTATACGGGTGAATGCACTATGAACAAGCTACAATCAGTAGATTACCATATAATTGGCTCACATATGGTGGACTAAGGACTAGATTAGATAAGGTAGTTGAGGCAAAAACAAATAGATTTGGTACCTGTGAAATTTTCGATTGGTTGCCCGAGTTTTTTCAGCTTTCTCTGCTCCTCCAAGAAGGCAAAGATGAGGTCATGGCCACGCGTTGGGTCGTCTAGTTTCTCGTTGTGCTTCTTGATGAGCTTGTAGAAGTACCTGATGCGGTGGATCATGCTGAACAGCACCTTGAAGGCCTTCGGTTGGAGGAAAGTGCCTAAGAATCTGAAAATAATTTGGGTTTACTTTTTAAGAAGTGTATAAAAATATTTTGGATTTTCTTTCTTAGAAATGTCTAAAAATAACTTGGGTGTAGTTTGTTAGAAAATGTCTAAATATAACCTGGGTTTACTTTTTAGGAAAGCAGATCGAAAAATCTGGAAATAATTAAATAATTAGTACCAATTACTTAATTAGGTGCTCTCGTCTAAAATTTAAAAAACATCGAGCAACGCACTTAGAAGTGCGCGTTATTCTTTTGGTGAGGATGGATGTGAGCGTCGTTTTTATATGATGCACTCGAGTAAGCCATATACCCTAACATCAAATAGATAATTCATACACTGAAATTTTGAATAGAAAATTACAACTGTTGGATTGTACTCCACATGAAGAACCTGTATCAAGCTTCGGAAATCACCGTTCCATGCGAAAAAAGGTTTTAATATGAATTATCAAGTACTTAGATGCAGACGATTCATTAATAAAATTTTCCCCGAAGAAACGTCTGTATCTAAGTACTTTTATGAATAAAACTTTCATGAGACTTAGATGCAGATGTATCATAAATAAAACTTTCATGAAACTTAGATGCTGACGTTCTAAAAATAAAACTTTCAGAAGTTATCGCAGATCATAGCAGTATATATTGCAGATCATAACAGTAAATATTGCAGATCATAACAGTAAATATTGCAGATCATAGCAGTATATATTGCAGATCATAACAGTAAATATTGCAGATCATAGCAATATATATTGCAGATCATAACAGTAAATATTGCAGATCATAACAGTAAATATTGCAGATCATAACAGTAAATATTGCAGATCATAACAGTGAATATTACAGATCATAACAGTGAATATTGCAGATCATAACAGTAAATATTGCAGATCATAACAGTAAATATTGCAGATCATAACAGTGAATATTACAGATCATAACAGTGAATATTGCAGATCATAACAGTGAATATTGCAGATCATGACAGTAAATATTGCAGATCATAACAGTGAATATTGCAGATCATAACAGTGAATATTGCAGATCATAACAGTAAATATTGCAGATCATAACAGTAAATATTGCAGATCATAACAGTGAATATTACAGATCATAACAGTGAATATTGCAGATTATAACAGTAAATATTGCAGATCATAACAGTGACTATTGCAGATCATAACAGTAAATATTGCAGATCATAACAGTGAATATTGCAGATCATAACAGTGAATATTGCAGATCATAACAGTAAATATTGCAGATCATAACAGTAAATATTGCAGATCATAACAGTGAATATTGCAGATCATAACAGTGAATATTGCAGATCATTACAGTAAATATTGCAGATCATAACAGTGAATATTACAGATCATAACAGTGAATACTGCAGATCATAACAGTAAATATTGCAGATCATAACAGTGAATATTACAGATCATAACAGTGAATATTGCAGATCATAACAGTGAATATTGCAGATCATAACAGTGAATATTGCAGATCATAACAGTGAATATTGCAGATCATAACAGTGAATATTGCAGATCATAACAGTGAATATTGCAGATCATAACAGTGAATATCTCAGATCATAACAGTGAATATTACAGATCATAACAGTGAATATTGCAGATCATAACAGTGAATATTGCAGATAATAACAGTGAATATTGCAGATCATAACAGTGAATATTGCAGATCATAACAGTGAATATTGAAGATCATAACAGTGAATATTGAAGATCATAACAGTGAATATTGCAGATCATAACAGTGAATATTGCAGATCATAACAGTAAATATTACAGATCATAACAGTGAATATTGCAGATCATAACAGTGAATATTGCAGATCATAACAGTGAATATTGCAGATCATAACAGTGAATATTGCAGATCATAACAGTGAATATTCCAGATCATAACAGTGAATATTGCAGATCATAACAGTGAATATTGCAGATCATAACAGTGAATATTGCAGATCATAACAGTGAATATTGCAGATCATAACAGTGAATATTGCAGATCATAACAGTGAATTTTGCAGATCATAACAGTGAATATTGCAGATCATAACAGAGAATATTGCAGATCATAACAGTGAATATTGCAGATCATAACAGTGAATATTGCAGATCATAACAGTGAATATTGCAGATCATAACAGTGAATATTGCAGATCATAACAGTGAATATTGCAGATCATAACAGTGAATTTTGCAGATCATAACAGTGAAGAAAAACGACGTCAGAGGCATCAATTCCGCCTGACTGTCGCTGTGAACGCACAAGTATTTCATTCGTGGCTGCACCCGTGAAATGTTCTTTGATAAAAACAAACACTTCACTGACTACTATTATCAGATTACGTGAGGTTACTTAACATTTATGTGTGCTTGTATAACAGCGTAAGGGAAGCTTTTAATGATTTTACATCTTGATTGAAAATTTTGCCTGAAATTGATTTTTTATCATCATACAGTGTTACAGTGTTTTTTTTTCATATAGGAGGTAGAATGTCACTGAGAGTGTTCACTATATGACCACACAGTCAACACACAGCACAATGACACGACACACAGTCAACACACAGCGCCATGACACCACATACGGCCAACAAACAACACACATCACACAACCAACACACAACACAGCCAATACACAACACACAGCCCACACACACACCACAACCTCGCTCAGCACGCACTGCAACAGCGGGGTGAAGTTGAGGAAGCCCCCTTGCTCCACCAAGTTGAGGTTCTGCTCCAGGGAGTCGATGATCCAGTGCAGGGTTGGGTCCCCCATCTCGAACTGCTCCCCCACCAGCATGTGCCATACGATGTTCAGCACGGCGGTCGAGATGTCGTGATGGGGGTCGTATGGTTTGTTTACCTTCGTCTGTGCACACAAAAATATTGGTTTAAGAAGTTGGGTATTTTTTACCTGGCGAGCTATGTCTGTGCACAAAGAAATGATTAAGAGTTGGATGTTTTTTGACCCGACGCTCTTTGTCGTGTGCATAAAGAAATGATTTATGGTTGAAAGAGTTGGATACTTTTCACTTGATGGATGTCTGTTGTACAAAGAAATTATTTATGGTTAAAAGAGATTGGCGTTTTTTTATCTAATGTGTTTTGTCTGTGCACAAAGAAATGGGGCTCGTAAAGCTTATTTACCTTGGTTTGGCAGAAAGAAATGATTGCTGGTTAAAAGAGTTGAATGTTTTTTTACCTCACATATTTTTTTTGAGCACAAATAAAATGATCTTCGATGAAAGAGGGGTATATCTTTTCTGCAGGATGCGCGGATTTGTCAGAGGATACGATTTGAAATTGTGTGCTCAATTTGCTATGAATCTTGACATTGATTTTAGGCCTCTAGCTGCAGCCTAATTCCTCTCGGCTACCAAACTACTGCGACAACTTCATAATATTCTTGTATTTGTAATTGCTCAACTTTTTCACTCCGATATGCATGTGAAGAAAAATGCTGAAGAGAGCGTTGAAAACGTTTAGTCAAAATTTGATAGAATTCAAATTCTATAATGAACCAGAGGGATCAAATTTTTAAGAAGCTTTCAGCCAAAAATTAGGTATTGGAAGCTGAAATACGAGCTCAATTTAATGCATTATATGCTGAGATATTAACGAACAAATACCAAAAGAGAAAATTTATTGCCAAGGTATTTACACACAAATGCTAAAATAATAGAATTCATTACCGAGCGAATAACAAACACATGCTAAAAGAATAGACGTTAATCCTGAGAAAATAACAAATAAATACAATATGAAAAGAAATCAATGCCGAGAGAAAAAGGAACGCACATGCAGAGTGTCCATGAGCGTCTGCACTTCCAGATTCACGTAATTCTCGATGCTGGTTTTGGCGACGCCGAAGTCCCGCAGCACCTGGACGGTGATGCGGCGCGCGTCCTTCCAGGTCTGACCTTCGGCCATCGCAATGCCTGGGGAGATGAAGTCCTTTGTGTGAATATTGTAAGTATTGCAAAGGGAATTGTAGGCCGTTACAAAAGAAAGCCCCAAAGCCCCGATGCTGTCGGCCCTCAAGTTCAAGTTCAAGTTCAGTTCAAGAGAGACAGGCTCACAATTCCAGGGCTGACAGACTCACCGATTTTCCAAAGAAAATCGTTCGTTTCAAAAAAATTCGGCTCAAGAAATGCATACAAGTAGTTCGGGGCTGACAATCTTGTTGTTTTTTCAGGATTTTTTTTTCAGAAAAAAATTCTCACGATAGGCATGCGAGTAATTGGATTTTACATATTTTTTGACGTGAAGGTTTCGGATTTATAGATAAGCCCTAAGAAAAAGACAATCGTCATGCCAGAGATTAAAAATGCTAATTGAAGAAATAAAATAAGAATCCATTTTCTTTGACATTTCACTCCAGACACGATGACTCAAAGCACTTGAATATTGTAAACACTGATGAAAAATGCCTTGGAGGAGAGTCTTCTCTTACATTCTTCCAAGAGCTTTCCTAGTCAAGGTATTTAAATTTGGCTTATTTTGAATAGAACTTGGTCAGATTTTAGCCAAATATAACCAATCTGACAACAATTCAAGAAACACAGCTTATTTTTAAGCATGGGAAAAAGCTTAGACATTTTAGCACCTTTCATCTGTCATAATAAATATTAGGATAAAGGATTGAGGAAATAAGATTAATCAGCTTTCAAAACACATGGTGAAGGAAACAAGATTTATTTTAACATAGAGATGATGTGTCATAACAAACATAACAGGAAAAATGAGCACGAGCACCTCTGCCGTTGGTGATGAAGTAAATGACGGTGCTGTGGTGGCGGTGGTTGAACATGTCGCCCTGCCTGACGAAGGCCTGGTGCAGCCACTCCTGCGAGTTGAGCAACACCACGCGCTGCGTGCCCAGCTGCAAGCTCGACAGCGGCCCGTACTGCTGTGACACTCTGAGGGTGTAGCGTGCGCTACTTAGTGGCTGTGGTGTGGGCTGGTGCTTAGTGGGTGTGGTGTGGGCTGGTGCTTGGTGGCTGTGGTGTGGGCTGGTGCTTAGTGGGTGTGGTGTGGGCTGGTGCTTAGTGGCTGTGGTGTAGGCTGGCGCTCAGTGGCTGTGGTATGGACTGGTGCTTAGTGGCTGTGATGTGGGCTGGTGCTTAGTGGATGTGGTGTGGGCTGGTGCGTGTGTAGTGATGTACAATGGTGCTTGGATCATAACGTGGGCGCCCAAGAGATTTAATTACAATGGCAGCGAAAAACATGCATGCAGGTGGCGAAAAGTTAGACTGGGTAGGTGTTATTCTACATCTTGCTAGGTCCTTAAGTGTGACTGATATCTTGCGTACCGTATCTCAGGTAAAATGAAACTTTCTACATTGTGCGATCTATAACATAATTGCCTTATCTTGAACAAACCTGAACAGTGTCATAATTTTAATAAGCAATGGCTAATTACAGATAAAAGCAAAAGTTATCGCATAATGACCTTGGCGAGAGAGTAAGTAGTTGTAGTAACTGGGAATTTATTATTGCTAAATAGGGTTCGAAACTTCGAGTAAAACGTAAAAGCGATAATTGAAGGAATAGAAATTCATACTTTATCATTTTACAATGAAACATAAGTCAATGCACTTTTTAATTGTCTGATAACTGTTCTTTTAGCTTATGTTTCTATTTATTAGTCTGATATAATGCCTGTTCAATCAATAGTCAAATTTTATCATTTATTAACCATGTACTCGCATATGTAGTTTTCATTATCATTTATAATTCAAATAACAGCCTTTTCATTCATTTCAAATATTTCCTAAATAAAGTATAATATCTAAATTTAAATATTAAATACCACGGAAAAAACATTACGTTTAAACAATGCCTGCAGCTGACAGCATTTCGAAGACTCTCATAAGCGATTTCAATTACCTCAAGAAATATTCCGTAGAGTTTTCATAGAGGAGATCGAAGAGGTTCCCCACCAAAGGTAGCCCTACGGGGCCAGGAGGGAGGCCTTTACGGGGAGGTTGGTAGACCAGCATCACCACCAGGCAGGTCACCACCACACTCAGCGTGATGGTCAGAGCAGAGACTTCATAATGAGCTAAAAGGCTCAGACTTAACTGAGATCGGACACCGTACACAGATGCTGTCACCAACAGCACTATCACAATCCATTTCCTGATTATGTGTAACATGGTTTCAAATCACCTTTGTAACGTTGTGACACGTGCCGCTCTTTATTACTAGCTTTTTATATATTCAATGAAAAAATTATAAACTCGTGTCGTTTGTTCACTGAAAGCACGGCTTAAATGCGGCTACATGTTTGGTTCCCTCTCTATCATCAACTCATGACTTGTTGAGATAAAAAATATTTTCTGAGAGAAAGTGGTAAAATTTTAGTTTCAAATATGCTAGAAGAGAAAAAATTTTTATTCATAATTGGATAAAGTGTGCAACTCTTTTCGCTCACATGCGCGTACTCTTGGACGGCGGATGAATAAATAAGGTACAATACATAATTTCCAAAATAGCAAATCATTCATTCCACACGGTCACAAATGTGCTCGTCAAATTGGAATCAAATCACACATTCTTGCAAAAATATTCTATTACAAAAATATTTAAGTAAAGCTAAATTAGAAACATGATTCAAGATTCACTATTTCCTGCTTTCAGGACTATAAGCGGTAGACATTTTTTGGACGTGTGTGCGCAGGATGAATGTTGAGAACACACCGAGAGCTGGTTGGTGAATGCATGCTGAGTTCCTGGAAGAGAATGTTGTGTCATGTTTGGTGTATGTTGTGGCTATACGAAAGAAATGTTGAATCTTGAATTGTAAATATTTGAGTCCAACATGGAAACGGTTATTCATGGGATCGCCAATGGTTACAAATAATAATAATGTCAGAGTCCTGAATGACAAATGTCGGGAAAATTCAGGAATAACAGAAAAATTTGAGCCTTGTATGACAAACTTGTGGGCCATAGTTTAATCCAATTGATTCCTTAACAAAACATACTTAATTCAGATTGGTAACCTGAATAATATTTTGAACCCCACCTGAATAATATTCCATAGTGAAAAGCAAATATTGAAGTCCTGCGCGGTTGATGACGAACCAAATACCTATCTTATTTTCTACATCCTATCAAAGGTGTGCAGGCACGAAGAGCGTGGCGAAATTTTTTAGTATTTTAATAGAAAGTACTTCAATACCGGAAAATGCATTACAAAACAAATAACTTAGCGGCATGAAGTCCCAATGGAAAATTCTATACCGTATCTCGTCAATGGTGACGACCTGGCCATACATAGACAGAGGGAGCGAAGTCCGTGAGATGCACGCTGCCGGCGCCGATGTATTGCACTTTGCCCTATCTATCTAAATGCTGACGCTCGTTCATGAAACAATATTTTTATTTCATCGAAACGGAATTTAATCTAACTATTTTCATTTATGTGCGTTATCAAAATTCAAGAACTCTCAATGAAATATTTTTTCTGGGAAAATGGGTTTGGAAATAAAATAGTGAAAACAAGGCAATTACTAATAAAAATGATGAGATAGCATCAGCAAATGACTCAACAAAATAGAGTATGTGTACGTCTGTATGAAAATAGATCCATTCCAATTGGGAATTATCTAAAAATATTGCAAGAAATAAATTAGAGATACTCGTAACAGACTAAGAGATGCTTGAAATTCATTTGAAAAAGTTCAGACTTCAGAATTTTAACCGAGAAAAAAAAACTGGGCAGACATTTCAACAGAGGAACCCTAACATTTCCTCCATCACACATTTTGAATGAATCCTAACATCCCACCCCATCACATTTTCAAGAATTCCACCCCATAACAGTGGGACAGCCATTGTGGTGGAGTGGAATGTTAGAAACTGCAGCCGTTGGTCGAGAAGTGAGGCACCCACAACGTGAACAGCCAATGGAAGACCTGAGACTGCACGCGGGTGCCCGCTCGTGCCCACCGACCTTGATGCACATGGACGCGGGGTGCGTGCACTGACCGTGAGATAAAGGCTGCAGATGCAGATGCTCATGATTCTTTGCCTTATCGAAATGCAGGCTGTTAATGAAACAACAAAGATAAGATTTCTATTTCTGTATGCTTCACACTTCTAAATGACTAAGCTTATACTGCTGATAAAGTGCAACATATATTATTCTAATTCAAGTACTCCTGGTACGACAGCCTTGTAACTACATTATTTGCCATTTATGATCCCTAATGTTCCTGCTCATGGACTGAATTTGCGCTCTCCTTATGAAATCATACTAGGTTTCAGACAATTTAGACTAATAATCTCTGTGTGTTTTTAGTTTCTCTTTTTTTTTAATTTAATTATAAGTAGGAATGTCCTTATTTTTACCTTGATCCTGTAGTTTTTATCATTTTTATTTTTACGTCACATTTTACTTACTGTCTCTTAATTCTAATGACTGACCATGTTGACGTATTCGACAATATTGATCCAGATCTCAATCATTTGAATAGACTGCACCCAAACCTAAATGAAACTGGAAACTGTAAATACCTAAATATTAAAAAATTCAATGAATCGATGAGGAAGACCTGTAACGATTTTTCTCTATTATGTTGGAACTGTAGATCCATTTACCCGAAAATAGATGAAATATCTTGTACTATCACTGAGCTGAACAGCAATTTTGATGTTCTCAGTTTCACCGAAAGTTGGCTAGACGACTCATCTAAAGACCTGATTCAAATTCAAAACTATTATAGCCATCATTCACTCCGTAGTAACAAACGTGGTGGTGGCATCAGTACGTACATATCTAAACATATATCTTCGAAAGTCATTTTAAGTGCAACTATGAATCGTGAACATATTGAGACTTTATTTATAGAACTAACGAAAAATGATAAACGGATTGTGCTTGGGACAGTATATAAGCCCCCAACAGCTTGTAACGTCTCTTTCCTGAACGAGCTTCAAAGCATAATATCTCAGTTCAACAAGTCTCTATATAATGACATAATAATCTGCGGGAATTTCAACTACGATCTTCTACAATATGATAGCTGTGAGCAAACCTCAAACTTCATAAATGTTTTTCAGTCTAGCTCCTTCCTTCCAATCATCACGAAACCTACGCGTGTTGCTTCTGAATCGGCTACGTTACTCGATAATATTTTTATGTTAGATCCGACTGATTTTCTTACCGGAATAATAACTTCTGACTTATCTGACCATTTCCCGGTGTTTCTCATCAAGAAAAATGTCTATAATCCTTGTCCCAGCCCACAGGCTGATACTTATTCATTTCGTTGTGTAAACGAATACAACTTGGGAACAATGCGAACTGTTCTAGAAGAATTAATGCCATCATTAGACATCTATGAACGGGACAATAATGCGATAAACATTGATGAAGCAATACTAAATTTAACTGAAATTATAACGACCGCATATAACCAGTGTTGCCCAATAATCACCCGCACAATTACGCCGAAAAATAGACATAAGCCCTGGATTACTGAAGATATCGTGATCAATATAAAGAAACGTCAAGCGTACCTAGCCTTACTATACGAAGGGCGAATATCTAAAGTAACGTATAACCGATTCAGGAATCATGTGACAAATCAAATACGAACCTCAAAACGAGACTACTTCACGCGCAAATTTACTGAATACAAAACTGATATTAAAAAAACTTGGCGCCTGCTTAATTCATGCTATAAACCGAATAATAATACTACGAAAACAATTGAGTCCGTCGTTCACGAAAATGTAAAATACCACGAGAAAAAAGATATTGCAACTGTGTTTAACAACTTTTTTTGTAAACATAGGAAAAAATATAGCCGATAGTGTCTTCAGTGAACCCAGAGACCACTTGCAATACATGGACCATGTCCGTGAACCTAACTCTTTCTTTTTCACGCCAACTAATCCCTCCGATGTAATTACGTGCATAAACAACTTGAAAAATAAATCAAGTGGATTGAAAAATTTTTCGGCTAAAGTTCTTAAGGCTATAGCTGATATAATAGCACCGTGCATATCTTATATTATCAACCAATCCCTTTCTCAAGGTATCTTCCCCAACTCTTTCAAAGTTGCGAGAGTCACCCCTATTTTTAAAAATGGTGATAAAAACTGCATTAACAATTATAGACCTATCTCTGTACTACCAATTATTAGCAAAATATTCGAGAAAATTGTGTATAAAAAAGTGTATTCGTATTTTGAACAAAAATCTTTCCTCTACGACAAACAATACGGTTTTCGTTCTAAGAAATCTACGACACAAGCGGTATTAAATCATTTGCAATACCTTTATTCTAATATAGATGAAGGAAAGCTTGTTTTCTCCGTATTTCTTGACTTTCGAAAAGCATTCGATTGTGTGGACCATAACGTATTACTCTCGAAACTACACTGTTATGGCATTCGAGGGGCTGCCCATGATTGGTTCAGATCATACTTAGCAAATCGGAAACAATACGTTGTCATTGACGACGCAGAATCAGACCCACAGACAATTAGCCATGGAGTTCCACAAGGATCTGTCCTTGGGCCTCTCCTATTTCTAATTTTTATCAATGATATCATTAAATCTACATCATTCTTCAAATTCATACTCTTTGCCGATGACAGTACCCTTTCTGCGGTCCTTCCAGACCAAAATCCCGCTAAGATGGCGGAGCGTATAAATAATGAACTTCATAAGGTTTCATTGTGGCTTAAAGCTAATAAAATAAGCCTTAATATCGATAAAACAAAATATATTACATTCTCATACAAGAAAAATATATCTCTCCCACGCATTCAAATTGGCGAAGGTGAAATCGAAGAAACCCACTCAAGTAAATTCCTGGGCATCATAATAGACAAACATCTAACCTTTAAAGAGCACATCGCTCATATTAGTTCTAAATTATCAAAATCTATCGGAATCCTAAATAAAGTTAAAAATTTCCTGCCTGAAACAGCCTTACAAATGCTCTACCGAACGCTCATTTCACCATACTTGCAATACGGAATAGAAGCATGGTACGGAACTGATAAAAATAAAACCAACAAAATTTTTACCCTGCAAAAAAGAGCCATAAGAGCGGTAAAGAATCTAGAATATAATGCTCACACAAATGACTCATTCAAAAATTTACGAATACTTAAGCTCTCGGATCTCTACAAAATCTCCATTTGCAATTTCATTTACAAAACATTAACAAATGATGGCGACAATAGCCTAAAACAACTATTAACTGCGCAAACTGGTCATCACGACCATTTAACCCGAAATAGAAGTAAATTCATGCTTCCTTATTACTCAAAGGCTCGGTCACAACACAGTATCCTCTTCGTTGGAACTAAAACTTGGAACTCAATACCTGCGGAGATCCGTGAAAGTAATTCTTATAAGGTATTCAAAAATAATCTTGAGTCTCACTTCCTATCAGATTACTAGTCGTGTAAGATCACAGAGTCAAACCTTGTCACCTACATAACTGGTCCTAATAATGTAATTCGCCGTGGTTAATTTCGCCGATCTTCAGTCTGTTCATGAATCGTTTGTCGACTATACTGTTAAATCAAGTCCATATGAACTATATTGTGAAATGAAGTGTCTAATTTCGAGTTAATTATCTCATTGATCAGTCTAATGCGTCTCTAGTTTAAGTGAATTAGGTTAAACATTATTGTACTCCTAAGACTAACCTTGATGGTAGGATGCCCTAGAAGTCACTGAACTTATTCGGGCCCACAGGTAGCTATACTCAAATTTGACCATTGTACTAGACTTAAGAAACATTTTATCTCTGTATCACCTGTGGTAAATAAATTGTTTAAATTGTTTAAAGTATGAGCCGCCGTTAAAATATACCAGTCAACAGTATTGCAGCGTTTGTTGCTGCATGTGACAGTTAGTTTTGCTCATGTTTTTAAATTTTGGTGGTCATAGTCCAGAAGTGGCTCCAGTTATTTGAAGGAATTGTAAGCGGTACTGGTAAATTACTCATGGTTCTTTATAAGCGATCCACTCCCTTCTAACCGCGATGCTTGTAATAGAACACACTGCTAGAGTTTGGTTCTATGTTAAAGAGGATCAAGTGCTTTTCCTTCATTATGAGCATAGAAATGATTGCTTCTCAAATTGTAGTCTGTATTTGAGATCTAGACCTACCAATGATTTTAACGTCTTTTTATGTCACAGGCGCCGTTCTAATATTCCATAAACTTTCTTTCATCAGTGAAATTTTTCATATTTTTTTGTCCGGAAAGATTGGCACTTGCAATGTGAGGTCTTTAAATTTTACACACCTTATAATTATCACTCAATATTCATTTAAAGTTTATGTTAATTTTAATGAGTAACTGCTGAAGAGAAAATTCACTAGATGAGAAGAAACGGTTACAGAACAATGACAAATTTTAATTTTCCTAACTGCATAAATGTTATGTTTTTGACAATCGAGGGTATTTCTTGTTGGTCAGAGAGCGGAAATGTTCTGAACAAATGAGGAGATGACCATGATAGTGTCATTATGGTTTAAAACAGTCTTATGATTTATGTTCTATATGCACTCACTTCAGGGTACAGAGGCTAACGATGAACTCGTATGACACTAGTAAGTTAATACGGGAGCCCGTATTAACTCGTATTATTACTTATTATTATATTATTAACTCGTATACTCGTATTAACTTAATAGTGTCATACGAGTGCTGAAACAAAAATATATGTTGCCAATGTTCCTGTATTTCAGAAAAAATTAAAATTGTGCCCATGAAGATGCTTAAACTAGTAAGCAAAAGCTTATGGCAATCGAGAGCTTTGTTGCGGAACAGGATTTTCTTTACATTTCTCAACCAAACGAAATCAAATCCGCTTTTAGCAGCTGCCGACCTTGGTGCGTAAGATTAAAAAAGGATGCGATAACAAGTGCGTATAAAGCGTGTGAATTATGCACGGGTAAGCGCTGAAGATTTCCAATTGTTCCACATATGATTGCATCCTTTTATTCGCTGATAACTCAAAATTCAACATTTAAACTTTCTATGGAATTTGTTATTCAGTTTTAGATTTATTTAAGTCCTTAATTTTGTACTAGTGATGTTTGAGGAAGAAGCAAATATGCAGTGTGCTGTCCTTGATTCCGCAAGGTCTCCCAGCTTCAAAGACGTCATTGATGAAACCTCCCGCATTGTGGCCACTAGACGTCGTTGCTGGGCTGCGTCGCCTCACCGTCGCCTCACGCTCTCTTGCAGCACTCGAGTTCTATCGCAGGAAGCTGAAGTGGAATAATTTGTTTCCAAGACCCTATGAAACTAATTAAATGATGCACTTCGATGTTGCCAACTTTTTGAGGGACCAGAATTGGAATAATTTGTTTCCAAGAACCTATGAAACTAATTAAATGATGCACTTCGATGTTGCCAACTTTTTGAGGGACCAGAATTGGAATAATTTGTTTCCAAGAACCTATGAAACTAATTAAATGATGCACTTCGATGTTGCCAACTTTTTGAGGGACCAGAATTGGAATAATTTGTTTCCAAGAACCTATGAAACTAATTAAATGATGCACTTCGATGTTGCCAACTTTTTGAGGGACCAGAATTGGAATAGTTTGTTTCCAAGAACCTATGAAACTAATTAAATGATGCACTTCGATGTTGCTAACTTTTTGAGGGACCAGAATTGGAATAATTTGTTTCCAAGAACCTATGAAACTAATTAAATGATGCACTTCGATGTTGCTAACTTTTTGAGGGACCAGAGTTGGTATAATTTGTTTCCAAGAACCTATGAATCTATGAGAACCTATGACCAAGTGGTACTGATTTATCTGAACGACCTTGCGCTTTAAAACACAAGTTAGCCATGACCGCAAATCACAGTAAAACTATTCAAAACTCCATTCTGCGTGTGGCGTGAAAAACAATTATTATCATTTCAGCGTGGCAGCAAATATTGATGAGAAATGCAGCAGTGCTTTCAAATTTCTTATTTCTTCATTTAGAGTTAAAAATAAAATTTTTCAACCTTCACGAGGGTATGAAAACGTAGAGTAAAATATAAAAATAAATTGTTCATTTAGAGTTAAAAATAAAATTTTTCAACCTTCACGAGGGTATGAAAACGTAGAGTAAAATATAAAAATAAATTGTTCATATAGAGTTAAAAATAAAATTTTTCAACCTTCACGAGGATATGAAAACGTAGAGTAAAATATAAAAATAAATTGTTCATTTAGAGTTAAAAATAAAATTTTTCAACCTTCACAAGGACACAAAAACGCAGAGTAAAATATAAAAATAAATTGTACTGAAGAATACGAGCTCACCAACTGACAAGGGGAAAAACAAAATGCAGAACGGTAAATTTGAGCGTTTCAACATTTCAATATTAAAACATCAATGGATACTTTTAGAAATATGATGTGTGAGATGATAAATTTTACTAGCCACAAGAATTTCATCTCACAATCGAACGCAGTAACACGTCTGATGTAGTAAATAAAAATATATACTCTGAAACTTACACGCGTTTCACTTCAGTAGTTTTCAAAGACACGAATGGTAAAATTAATGTTTCAATTGATGATAAAGGTTATCATCGCACAAAGGTTATCATCGCACAAATACACGAATGGTAAAATTAGTGTTTCAATTGATGATAAAGGTTATCATCGCACAAAGGTTATCATCGCACAAAGACACGAATGGTAAAATTAATGTTTCAATTGATGATAAAGGTTATCATCGCACAAAGGTTATCATCGCACAAATCCACGAATGGTAAAATTAATGTTTCAATTGATGATAAAGGTTATCATCGCACAAAAATGATTCAAGCATGTACACATTCGTAAGTCAACGCGTTCACACATGTACACACCCATAGACACGATCGAATGCATACACATGCGCAAGAACGAGTGCACACATACGCACCCCACGCACAATAACATTCATACACACACATGATTTGAGTACATTCGCGTAAACATTTTGGCGTATGCCTAGTCATACTTTTTCGCAGCCTTTATGCATGTTTTCCGCCGCTTAAGTAATTAAATCACTCAGGCGGCGAAAAACATGCATGCTCCGGCGAAAAAGTCACACTGCATGGGGTATGAACTCACGCTCAGTATACTTGAGAAGCGAAATTCACTCTGTACTTGTTTGTTAAAAATAATGTACTAGCATACTAAGAATAATGTACTAGTATATTGCAAATGATGTACTAGTATACTGAGAATAATGTACTAGTATATTAAGAATAATGTACTAGTATCCTAGGAATAAAGTACTAATATATTGAGAATAATGTACTAGCACATTAAGAATAATGTACTAGTACATTAAGAATAATGTACTAGTATATTAAGAATAGTTACAAGTATATTAAGAAAGATATACTCGTTTATCAAGAAAAATGTAGCAACATATTAAGAACAATGTACTAGTATATTAAGAACAATGTACTCGTATATCAAGAAAAATAATACTTGTTCATTAAGAACGATATAATAGTATATCAAGAACAATGTACTAGTACATTAAATATAATGTACTAGTATATTAAGAACAATTAACCAGTATATTTAAGACACCACACTTAGATACTTTGTGTAATTGTACTAGTATAATTAGGGCAATCGTTCTAGTATATTTAGCACAATGTGCTAATATATTCACAGCATTGTACTAGCATACCCAGGACACACGAAACACACCTGCGAGAAAAATACAGAAGAGGATCATCAGTTGAATTATTTTAATTATTTACTCACAAATAAAATCATTCCACTAAACAACACAAGAGAGGAAAATACTAGCAATGACTGTGCATCATATTAATACTGCCAGACACAACCTCTATCAGGAACTTAAGTTTGTACGCTAAAAATACGTTTGGCATTTTCCAACGTAAACTACGGCCGAGTATATGTTTTACATGTAACCTAGAAGAATATTTACAGACGAATGCATACAACAGTTACTTAATATGCATCACAGGAGAGTTTTGGTGTGTTAAATAGGAACATCCGTGTGATATCGTCACGGGAGATGATATAGGGTCAATAAAAAATCAGCTACACCTGAAAACACAGCCAAGAGAGACTGCACATCGTGGTTAAATTAGCGGAGGTTTCATTTAAATCATTACTTGCGTAATAACTGGTTTTTAAAAATTTCTCCACTTTTCTAAAATTACATTTTAGTTCATCGGAAATTTTAAATAGAGCAACTCTAGAGTAAAAGTATGAGCAGGCTAAGTAAAAAACGACGTTTCGACCTTCTACTGAGGTCATCATCAAGGTATATTTGTAAAAACAAAAGAAAAATCTTACTAACCTGTATGTACAAAGTCATTTGAGAATCTGTCAGGTAAACTAAATAATTATAAACAAAAATTTTTAGCAGATCATGGTAAAATTTAGGAAGCTGGTTTGATAAACGGAGAGGACAAGAAGAGGGAGACTGTATATCTCGGTAAAATTGCCGGTGGTTTCATCTAGTACATAAACGTACAAAAATAACTATTATTTATTCAAGACATGACGGAAAAAAATTAGTTCTCCGAAATTTTTCGTTTCTTCATTTATAGCTGGAAAAACACTTACTTATGTACTTCTTGAAAAACTGACTTAAATGTCGAAGATTGATTGGATTTTCAGGAATAACTTTATAATCATTCGACAGTGACACAACCATAGGACAGTG
Organism: Morinoia aosen; assembly: GCA_030386875.1. Classification (NCBI taxonomy): domain Eukaryota; kingdom Metazoa; phylum Arthropoda; class Malacostraca; order Amphipoda; family Talitridae; genus Morinoia; species Morinoia aosen. Next base: position 58,608,981 of record CM059567.1, on the reverse strand, counting down.
GTAGAGGAGAAGTTATATCATATTAGGTACATATTATTATTTTTATTAAGTACACATGCTTAACGATCGTACAAAAATCTGTCTGGCCACTTCAATTTTTATTTGGCTTATGATGAGTAGGTAAAAAACTCATGAACTTCTACTTGAAGGCAGCTCTGGGACTTACTCGACCTAAGCATTATCTAACCTTAAAAGTTCTCGAAACTAAGGAAACTTTAACCTTCAGTATTATGCAAAAATCTGTTTGGCATTTTCGTTTCAATAACGAAGTAAGAGACCTATGCTGAGATTAAGGAGCATATTTTGAAAGGGGACGCGAATTAACACTTTGACAGCGACGTGCGCCACCGGTGGCACACGGAGTAATTTTCATTATGCTGCTGACCGACCAGTAGTCGCAAACTCAATAATTTTCTTAAATACTTAATCGAAGTTAAATGAAGGCACGAGCCAGTTTATGTTTGTTTTTTCAAAATAGTTTACTGCAATTGACTTTAAATTTGAGTTCGGCGTTGAACTTAATATTTAGTAGTCGCAGTCATAGTGTTAAACAAATAACACCACGTCTCCAATTGGTTCCCTACATGTATTCTTGCAGGATGCAGAGATATTGAAGAATTTCAAACTAAATATTCCACTCAACAAGATTAGCCCTTATTTTTAGCGCTATAGTAGTGACCCGCTTTCCAGCTTTGAAATGTACTAAGTATACAAGTTGCTTTTTCTTTCATTTAAGAAAACTCTAATTACCAAAAAATCAGCAAAATTCGTCCAAACATGAGGTGAACAACAATGCAACAAACAAGGAACGGAATCAGTGTTCCAACATGTTTTCAATGTGTTTTATAGATTTGTGTCATCAGCTATTCGGGAGAAAAAAAACATTCCCATTGTACAATTAAGCTGTTTTTGTGCGTAAGAATGATATAACGATATTCTGAAAATCAAGCTACAGTGGAGCTTCATTTTGTCAGTCACAGGAAGAGCTAAAGACACCAATCCCAAAACACGAAACTATGCACAGAGAATAATGGCATAAAATTGGTTTACTGTACATGACCTAATATTTTCGTTAAGCTTTTTCAGACTCTCTATTTTTCCGATTGGAATCTCGAAACTGAAGTTTGATTTTGAAGGGCTTGGGGTGCAGGAAGAGCCCGTGCACGTAGTCCATGGAAGGCAGAGGGTCGCAGCCTGGCAGCACTTCAAATGTTTGTAAAATCGTAGCGAGGAACAGGAAGATTTCGGCGCGCGCCAACGACTCGCCCAAACAGCTGCGACGACCTGCGGGAATATTTTTTACGATATAGAAATTTTTTCACGATATGGTAGTCTGCGATGACCTGTGGACGTATTTTTTACGATATAGGAACGTTTTCACAATATGGTAGTCAGCGATGACCTTTGGGCGTATTTTTGACGATATAGGAACTTTTTCACGATATGGTAGTTTTTTTACGACATGGCAAACTTTTTTCCCGATATGACAAGCATATTTCACAACACTGCAAACTTTTCTTACGACACAGTAAAATTTTTTGCCGATGCTGCAAATTTTTTCACGATTTTGTAATCTTTTTCATGAGATGAGAGCATTTTCACGGTGTGGTAAACTTTTCAACATATGCCAAACGTTTTTCACGGTAGAGCAAACTTTCATCACAATACGGGAAATTCTTCTCCCGATGTGGGATGTTTTCTCGATGTAGAGATTTTACGTGGAGTAAAAATTTTTTTCGCAGTAGATGAAGTTTCCTCGTCATGGGTTTTTGTTTACGATTTGGAAAAGTTGTTTCCATTGCATGAAACGACTTTTCATGATACAGAGGGAATTTACCTGCAATGTGGAAAGAGTTTTTGCGATATGAATGTTTTTTACGAGTGGAAAAAAATTTTAACGAGAAGTACTGACTACCATTTATGAAAATTTACCACAATTTTTGAAAATTTTTGGTCACTAACGAATGAATACGTAGCGAAGGGCATCATTTTTCATCACGACTGGAAAACTTTTCTCAGAAAAAGAACATAGTTCTCTAGTTACGAAAACTTTTGATGATACAACACATCTTTATGATTGGTAAAAATGTGTTGCTCAATGAAAAATTTTTCCATGAAGTGCGAAAGTAATGCCAGGAACAGAGAAACTTTATCGTTTGTTAAGAATATTTTGGCGACATGGAGAAATGAAGAAATTTTAAAAAATGTGGAAACATTTTTCACGATCTGACAATACGATCTGACAAAATTTTTCATGATCCTTTTGCTGATGACGTAGAAACATTTTTCTCGACATGAAAACTTTTTTTTCAACATTTAGGTTTTGCTTTAAAATTTTGGAATATTTTTACGAACGAAAAAAATTTACATTCCAAAGAAAAATTTTGATGGATCTGGCAATAATTTTTCACGTATGGAAGAATTTTCTGTGAAGCGAAGATTCTTCATAACACAACAACAAAGGAAAAGTTGGCAAACAACTTGCGCTGCGTTCACTTTTAGAAAAACTTACACTTTAGCACACACTTGGAGTATCACATTTAACGTAAATAAATAGACAATTTCCTTTCCTATCTCATACTCTGCTTTCCCATCAGACCGCATAAATCTTTCCGTTTTACGAAATATCTCTATGAAATTTTTTATCAAAGATTTCCATAGAGTCTTTAACGATTTCAGCCATAGAACTAAGTAATTTTAGCCATACAACCATACAATTTTAGGCTTAAACGATGAAACCAGACAATTTCAGCTATAGAACTAAATAATTTCAGCCATAAAACTAAACAATTTTAGCCATAGAATTATAAAACCAGATAACTCCACACTCAAAATTAGCTAGCCAGACGTGTCAGAAAATGGTGATTTAACCAACCTTCACCATCTCTATAGTCCATGATGTTGTGACTGGGGCTGAACAAACATTTTACAAACACTTTGACTGCGGCAGGTAAAACTGAAGTTCAATATTCAACTTAAATTTAAAATCAATTGTAGTAAGCCACTTTGAAAATAGCAAATATTAACTGGATCGTGCCTTCATTTCGTTTGATTAAGTATTTATGAAAATTGAGTTTGTGACTACTGATCGGTCAGCAGCAATATAAAAATAGCATCCGTGAGCCACCGGTGACTCACGTCGCAGTCAAAGTGCTAATAAACTCCTATTTTATTGTCTTGCCTACCGAGAAAGGTATGAAGTTTTCACCACGTTTCACGTTTAAAACTCTATACAACGCTTCACGTGCTGTTATAACTCTATAACCAACTTTAAGGAGTGACTGCGGTTGAACACTAATATTTATACTATTGATAATCTTCTGTCTTATTGTCTTACCGACTGAGAAAGGCACGAGGTTTTCGTCTCGCTTCACGTGTCCGTCCGGAGTCAGGAATCGCTCAGGTCGGAACTCCTCCGGTTGCTCCCACACCTGCGGTTGTGTTATTGCATGTGTGCACTGCGTCTTTTTATATTTATATTTTATATGTCACACCTGTGTATTTTATACTTATTTTATTCTACTCCAGCAGTCGTATTATCGGATATGTTCTCAGTCTTTTTATATCTATTTTATTGTACACCTGCTGCAGTGTTGATATTTTTTTACGGAGTCGGCCTATTTATTAATTTCATCCCTATAGTTGTGTTATTTTGTGTTCATTGAAAGTTTATTATGGAGTTCTTTCAGAATTATTTCATCTGCAGGCTACAGGTATTTTTAATTTTTTTGAGTGCTCATTCCAAATTTACTTATTCTTGATTTTACAGATTATTATCAAAACACATTAATATCACTAAGCACGTAATTGTAAAAATTACGCGTTTAATGTGAAACACTTGAGGTTTTCTTACTTTACTTCGATTCTATCGTAGTCGTTTCCACGTATTCTAGCGAAAATAGATCCCAAAAACTAAAGACACAAATCGCAAGGCACACTCGATAACACAGATCGTTAAGCTCAGTACGAAAAAATAATCGCAATATAGAGAAGTGTAGAATCAGGCCAATAGATACACAAGGCTAACGACAAAATAATCACAACGTAGTGAAATGTAGAGTAAGGCATATAAGGCTTACGACAAAATAATCACAATTTAATGTATTTAACGTAAGCATAGAATCAAGACAACAACAATCCCAGTTCGATAAAAAGGTAGAATCATGGAAATAGAAACTCAAGGGTCACGACAAAACAATCACAATTCAAAAAAGAAATCGAGTCATGTTACAGAAACTCCGGGATCTCACATCAGGATCATGAAGTGCACCGTGCAGGTTAGTGATGATCATGGTACCGGCGGGCACATGGTACGGTCCGAGGGTGGTATCGTGAGCAGGAGCGTGGGAGATGACAGGTACCACAGCGGCGTACCGCAGCGTCTCGCTGATGAACGCCTCCATGTACGGCATGTGGTCCCGGTCACTCAAACTGAAATGTGACGTTGTGTTTCTTGAGTTAAAGTCCGATGAGATAAGTGTAATACATCTAAGTTGCGGCTGTAGTAAATAATTGGACAGCAAAAAAATCGTGACGCAGTGTTTCTTGAGTTGAAGATCAACAAGATAAGTGTAAAAGCTCTAAGTTGTTAAATTCTAGTAATTAATTTTGCAGCAAAAAAGTCGCGACGTAGTGTTTCTTGAGTTGAAGATCAACAAGATAAGTGTAAAACCTCTAAGTTGCGGTTATAGTGAATAATTTTACAGCAAAAAAGTTTTTTATGTTTTTGTTGAGAGCAGGTTCAAGTTTATAGATGTGTAACGCATCTATAATTTGAATATGTTCTCAATTTCAATATAGAAGTAGTCTGATGAATTTATGCGCACAGAATCTGAGTTAAAACTAAGGTGTGAGGGCATGAGTTAAAGCTAAGGCGTGAGATTCAAGATTAATGCTAGGATTTGTTACCTGGAATAGAAACTGTATAGAACGTGTGAACCGAAATTGAGGCTAGGAATTGTGAAGAACTAAAGTTAGGACTTCTGAACTGGAATTAAAGCTACCATTTTTGAACCGGATTCAAGCTAGGACTTGTGAGAAATTAAAGCAAGGTCTTCTGAACTGTAATTAAAGCTATCGCTTGTGAACAGGAATTAAAGCTAGGACTTATGAGGAATTAAAGCTAGGACTTATGAGGAATTAAAGCAAAGAAAAGTGGACCAGATTACTTTAGGTATATGAACTAAACTTAAACTGACAAGCATGAACTAAAATTAGAACTATAGCGTGGAACCAGAACTAAAAATGGGGACTTGAAGGCCAGGATTAGAATTATAAGGCATATGACCCAGAATTAGTATTAGAGCTTGTGAACTAGAAACAAATTTAGGAGCGTGTGAGTCGGAATAAAAATTAGAGCGGGTGAGCCAGGATGAAAATTAGGACGTGTGGGGCAAAATTGAAATTAAGGTGTTTGAATCGAAAATAAATAAAGTACGTTTGAAATAAAAACAGGAAAACGGTCATTCTATGAAAATGAAAAGTCCAAGAAAAAGAATGCAAAATAAGTATAATGACTTTCAAAAATGTCGCAACAAAATGGTTCCTTGTTGGTAGCTTCGTGTGATAGATGAACGATATAATACATTTAGATCTAATATGAGTAAATTTCGTGGGGTAAGATAAGAACAACCTAAGGGCTGGAAACTAATATAAATCTATGGTTTACCACTGCGAGGAATCTAGGACACGTAAACTCGAATGAGTTCAAATTGAGTTGAATATAAAGTATATTGAGAGCATTTGACTCACAATGAATCTACCATGTGAGCTCGAGGATAAATCTACGATGCGGCGAGTGAAGATTTGCAGATTTTGGAAATTTTTCGGCAAACACAATAACCACCAATGCTATTATTAATAAAAATATTGCAAACTCAGAGAAATATCTAATATCCTATGATGTTGAAAGTGACTGGTTCAAGTAAGAGCTTTGAGAGATCTTTCTATCATCTATAATAGGCAGATAATTGAAAAAAAACTCCATTCTCTTCAAATCTCCACCGAGGAGCAGCTACTCCCCCATCTATAAGCAACGACAAAAACGAAGGATTTACTCAAGCCTGCGTTCAGCAATCCCACTCTAAGCAACCTCTATCTAAACAACCCCATTCTCTCCAGATCTTAACCAAGAGGGAACGACCCGTGGTCCAAAAGCAACGATAACAACCGAAAAGTTACCAGGGCCTGCGTTCGCGGCCAACCACCTCCATGATCTCAGCGGAGAGCCTGCCGGCGACGGGAGGATGCTTCACGATGAACAAAAAAGCCCAGCGCATGGCAGAGACGCTCGTGTCCAGACCCGCCACGAAGAGGTCACTGAGCAGCCACCGTAGCTGCGAATCTGGGCAGGGATCACATGATTAGTCTTTTCTGTCTAAAATCTGGGGAGTGATCACCGCATTTGTCCTTTTCTGTCTAAAATCTAGGCAGGGATCACTACATTTGTCTCTTTCTGTCTAAAATCTGGGTAGTGATCACCAGATTTGTCCTTTTCTGTCTAAAATCTTGGCAGGGATCACCAGATTTGCCCTATTCTGTCTAAAATCTGGGCAGGAATCACCACATTTGTCTCTGTCTGTCTAAAGTCATGACAGGGATTACCAGATTTGTCTTTTTTCTGCCTTCAATACTCGATACTGGCCAAAGAAAGAAATGAAAATATTGAAAAGATGAAAAATGGAGATCAAATCAGTTCAGAGGAATGTTTTGAAATGGCTGAGTCCTATCGTAAATTTGGGTACTCGAACATGAAGTTTGAGACCCTGGAAGTCATCTTCTCGAAAACCGAGTAACAAATGAGCTTTGTGCTTTTAGTGAACATGTTAATGATTAATAAAAAAAACAACTAAAAAACAGCTCCAAAATAATTGATAGATATTCGTTTGACTGTTGACCAAAAAAGCATAGTAAAATCGTACAAATGTGTTCAACCACTTCATTGAGATTAACCACTAAGATTAATAACCTTTAAACCTTTTATTTGTTCAAACTTGTGAATTTTAATTTAACTAATTTCACGATCAGCCGAACATAGTGCATGTCAGGTTAATTACGGTCAAAACGTTCACGCTAAGAAGCCTCTGAAATTTATAACTTCTCATTTGATGGACTTCATTTTTTATTTCATTTCTACTCTGTTGCAACTTGCATGTGATTGTTGTTTTTTTATTTCATTTCTACTCTGTTGCATGTGATTGTTGTTTTTTATTTCATTTCTACTCTGTTGCATGTGATTGTTGTTTTTTATTTAATTTCTACTCTGTTGCATGTGATTGTTGTTTTTTATTTCATTTCTACTCTGTTGCATGTGATTGTTGTTTTTTATTTCATTTCTACTCTGTTGCATGTGATTGTTGTTTTTTATTTCATTTCTACTCTGTTGCATGTGATTGTTGTTTTTTATTTCATTTCTACTCTGTTGCATGTGATTGTTGTTTTTTTATTTCATTTCTACTCTGTTGCACGTGATTGTTGTTAAACCATACGAAACTTGGCTCCCAGCCCGCGAATGCTCCACATGACTCGTTCCTGTTGCAGTAATTTATTCTATTTCATACCGGTAAAAATTCATGCGTAACTAGTTCCTGTTGCAGTAATTTATTCTATTTCATACCGGTAAAAATTCATGCGTAACTAGTTCCTGTTGCAGTAATTTATTCTATTTCATACCGGTAAAAATTCATGCGTTACTAGTTCCTGTTGCAGTAATTTATTCTATTTCATACCGGTAAAAATTCATGCGTTACTAGTTCCTGTTGCAGTAATTTATTCTATTTCATACCGGTAAAATTTCATGCGTTACTAGTTCCTGTTGCAGTAATTTATTCTATTTCATACCGGTAAAAATTCATGCGTAACTAGTTCCTGTTGCAGTAATTTATTCTATTTCATACCGGTAAAAATTCATGCGTTACTAGTTCCTGTTGCAGTAATTTATTCTATTTCATACCGGTAAAATTTCATGCGTTACTAGTTCCTGTTGCAGTAATTTATTCTATTTCATACCGGTAAAATTTCCACAAGACTCGTTCCTGTTGCCGTAGTTACTCTACTTCATACAGGTAAAAAATCTCTCATGACTCTTTCCTGTTACCGTACTTACTCTATTTCATTCCGGTAAAAATCCCACATGACTCGTTCCTGCTGCAGTAGTTACTCTAGCTGTTTCATACCGGTAAAATTCTTGTTACCGTAGTTACTCTATTTCGTACTGGTAAAAATTCCGTCATGACTCATTCCTGCTGCGGAAATTTACTCTACTGCATACCGGTAAAAATTCCCTCAGGTTGGTTGGCCCTCCTGAGCTTCTCCTGCTCCTGCAGGAAGGCGTACACGAGATCCAAACTTTTGGTCGGGTCGTGCAGCTGCTTGCGGTGCTGCCGGATGATTTTGTTGAAGTAAAGCATGCGGTATATCAGGCTGAAGAGCACCTGGAACGCCCGCGGTCGCAGGAACGTGCCGATGAACCTGCCATGAATTAAAAAATCAGGTGACCTAAGAGGTGAAGAAATGATTGCGTTTATTGTCAGAAATTTAGGGTACTTTCGCCCTGATGAATTAAATGCGTTTATCATCAGAAATTTAATTCACTTTTGCCGTGAAGAATTGATTGCGTTCATCATCGGAACTTTAGGTTACTTTTGCCGTGATGAAATGATTGAGTTTATCATCAGAAAGTAAGGTTACTTTCGCCTTGAAGGATGGAATGAGTTTATTAGTCTACGAAGAAGTTTGTTTATCATGCTCGAAGACAACGGATCAAGGGTCGTGAAAAGTTGAGTATTTTGGCAGAGAAAATTTTGGCAAAGGATTTTTACATGCAATGGATAACAAATATTTATGGGGAAATCTGGTCAGTTCTTGAATAAGAGAAGCTAATTTTCCTCTGCTAAAGTAAAAAATGCTGAGTATCAACTCTAGGTCATAGCATAACGAAAAAGTAGTTGTTCTAACTCCGTAAATGAATTTATTGGGCTTAATAAGTTTTCAAAACCAGTGATCACTTACCGCTTTATTATTGAAACGAGAAATGCTAGTTTTTCGGACCAGGTGAGTGAGAATATTAACTCAAGACCTTTGAATTTCTGTACAGTAAACAGCATCGGCTTCTGCTCGCAGAATTTAGCGCTATACGAGTACGGAAAATTTAAACTTACGTCAATTCCATTTCCGATAAATTTCGAACAAGTACCTTAAAACCATCTCGACTAGTGTTCTTCTGGCAACGGGTACCGAGTTGAAATAGAGTCGCATGTATGCAGTCATGCGCAATATGCAAAGGACATACTCTCAGATCCTCATGACTTACAACGACTTCTGACAGTCATATGGAAATTACAAGGTCTTCGTCATACGTCTTCGTCATTCCAGCGTCTTCGTCAACGTCTCCGTCGTCAGGCATTTATAAAGAGATTTCAACGTTTTCTGGCAATCATACCAAGATTACAACGTCTTCTGACAGTCATACCGAGATTATTAACGTCTTCTGGCTCCCATGCAGAGATTACAACGTCTTCTGGCAACCAAACCAAGATTACACCTTTTCTGGCAATCATACCAAGATTACAACGTCTTCTGGTAGTCATACCAAGATAACTTCAGGCAGCCATGCAGACCTTACACCGCCCTCTGGTGCTCAGTTACTTACTGGATGAAAGGCACGAAGTTGAGGAAGCCTCCCTGGTTGATGAGGTTCGCTGTCCTCTCGATGGAAGTGACCATCCATCTCAGGAAAGGATCCCCGGCCTCGAAATGCTCGCCAGCAAACATGTGCCACACGATGTTCAGGACCGACGTGGCCAGCCCAGGATGAATCTCCAAAGGCTTCCCTACCTCTTTCTGGGTGCATATTTTCGTCTCATGAAAAAGCGAGTTGACTAATCCTAGTTTTCTGGTGTATGAAAGAAACGTAGGAATTATTGTTTGAACGCATCAGATTGGGTTGTGTTTTACTACAGGTTTCATGATTCACAGACTTGAGAAATAATGGACCTGTCTTCATGAGGAGAAATCTGCAAAAGATTCAACTTCAAAACGAATTCGCTGATATTGAGAGTCAGACTCACAATATGAATAAAACCACGCAATATTATGAAAAACCAAAATATGAAGAAAACCCCCCCAGCGTGAAGAAAACCACACAAATAGTGAAACAATGAAGACCAAAAAAGAGAAGCAGCATTGACCTTAACTCTCCTTATATAAAGAAAATATTTGAAATAAATTCATCATTTCAAGATCTTTTCACTAGAAGGCTAAACTAGCTTAATAAATATAATCATTTTCTAGATACACAAGTGCAGGTAATGCCTGCATCGCATGCTAAGTCAAAGAAATTTCCTCAAGAGGATCGCTGCCACAACTTCAGCTAGTCAATGACGCTCATGAGCGAACTTATCTATTTCTTGAGAGCTATTGATAGTCAATTTTTGAAAACTATTGATAGTCTATTTTTTGAAAACTATTAATGGTCTATTTTTTGAGATCTATTGATAGTCTATTTTTGAGAATCATTAATGGTCTGTTTCTTGAGAACTATTAATAGTGTATTTCTTGAGAACTATTAAGAATCTATTTTTTGAGAACTATTAGTAGTCTGTTTTTTGAGAACAAGTTATAGTTCATTTCTTGAGAACTTTTAATAATAGTCTTGAAAACCATTCACTCATTTTTAAATTAACATTTATTTTTACGGCCCCCCTTTTTTCAAATTTTCAGTCACGATCATGTAAAAAACCTCCATATAACTTCTCCGTCTATGTACCTATGATTTGAGCCGCCCACATTGCATATACAGACATACTTGGGCGGTTAAAATTTTGGATCTTCGGCGCGAAAGTTAAACACTGAAGCTGTCGCTCTGATAGCTGCCGAATACAGAAACAATACACTCTGGGGCGGCTAAAATCATAGATGCCCGGTGGAGAAGCCGTCACCTTGAGGGCGTCTATGAAGTCGTTGAGCTCGAGCGCGATGTAGTCCTCAATTTTGGAGCTGCCCATCCCGAACTCCTTGAGCACCTGCGCCAGGAGCCGCCGTGACTCGCGCCACGTCTGGCCCTCTGACATCACCACACCTGCGGGCATCGCATCACACCTGGGCATCACATCACTACACCTGGGTATTACATCGTTACATCTGGGCATCATATCACACCTGGGCATCACATCATTACACCTGGGTATTACATCATTACACCCGGGTATTACATCACTACATCTGGGTATAACATCATTACACCTGGACATCACATCACCACACCTAGGCACCACATCACTACACCTAGGCATCTCATCGCCACATCTGAGGGGTATCACAAAAGTGCACCAGCAGTGTGAAGAATAGGCGGCATTAAAAAAACAAGAAGTCTAAGCCCACACGAGTCCCGAAGCGTTCAAAGGCTTTATAAATTCTAAAAGAAAAAAATCTGCCTCCCGAGGATGTGAAGTTAGAGTTCTTGTCTGTAGCGTTGTGACAATTGTTGAGTCCATGTTATTCGATGTAAGGATGAAATACGTATGATGCAAAAATTTACCTAAAAGGAGTTCGGAGCGAAGCAAAGCTAAGTTGCAAACCAGATAAGAGTAATGCAAGATTATGTCGTTTGTGAGGCATTAGTAAAGCAAAGTGAGTGAGGCGTTAGTAAAGTCAAGTTAAGTCATCAATAAGAGAGAAGTGTAACAAAATTGTGTCGAAAATGAGGTGGGGTAAAGTAAAATTAACTCGAAAAATAAATCGTAGAGCAAAAAAATTAAGACGAAAATCACCTTTAAGGGAATCAAACTCAAATCGCAACTACAATACGAGTATGAGTTTCATCATTTTTTGCACTACCAGTACTAACTATAGAGCAAACAAAACTGATTCACTAATCGCGGCTAGAGCAGGAGTTTCTGCCTGTACTAACTTTGAGTAGAGCACTAATTGCCAGTACTAGCTGTGGAACGAGTAAAAATAATTTACAACTGGAGTAGAAGTTTCACCACTTTCGCACTGCCAGTACTAACTTTAGCAAAACTAACTCCCCACTTGAGCAGGAATTAGACTACCTTTGCACTACCACTTCAGACTTTGGAGGGAAACTCAACAAATTCACAGCTTAAACTAATTCCCCACTAGAGCAGAAGTTTCACGATCTTGGCACTACCTTTGCCACCAGCGATGAAGTGCAGGACGGTGCCGTGCGGCCGGTCGGTGAAGGTGTCGGCGCGTCTGACGTACGCCTGCTGCATCCAGTGGCGCGACTGCAGCACGATCACGGGACGCAGCCCCAACTGCACCGTGTAGATCGGCCCGTGTTCTTTGGACAGCCTGCGCACGTCATGAAAAGTCAATAATTTCATACATCACCTTTTCAGTGTATGTCCTAGCATACCCAGTCTAACTTTTTCACCGCCTGAGCGATTTAATCGCTTAGGTGGCAAAAAACTTGTATGCAGGCGGCGAAAAAGTTAGAGTGGGTGGGTTCTGCTCATCATTTTAGTCAATGAATTTAAAATAATTAATGCTCATCATTTAAGTTAATACATTAACACATATTGTTCATCATTTTAGTCATTTTAAAGTGCTGCAAATTATTTTAGTCTCGTCACAACATCCTATCACTCGTTTCAGTCATTGCATTAACATACTGCTTTCAGTCAATTAGCATACTGCTCACCGTTTCAGTCAATGCAATAGCATACTGCTAACCATTTTAGTCTCGTCACAACATACAATCACTCGTTTCAGTCCTTATCCACACGCACAGTTGAACAATTTATTCTTGACAAAACATAAAGATACTCGTTCCAGTCAAAGCCCACACGTACGATGAATCATTTTATTCTTGCCAAAACACAAAGATACTCATTTCAGTGTATGTACAAACAAACAGCAAATCATTCGGTCTAAGAAAAGAGTGATATTTTTCAATATTTAAAAGGTGTAGTGATATAAGCGAGAGCAAACTCTACGTTAATTATTAAGCAAAATATGATAGTTTGTGCGCATATACACAAAACCCGTTTTCCGTGAATAATCGTGAAGGCCACAAAAACATTTATGTGAATAATTGATGCTTAAAATAACGTAACCATGAAACCCAAACCATGTAAGTTTCACTCCATCGTAAGCTACGCCGAAAGAAAGTACAAGAAAGCTCCTGTTATATTTGTAAGATCTCTCATTGATAGGCGCTTAATGATTGTTTTTCTGTCACGCCAACTCTACAGAGCGACGCCCTCGGTAGGGTAATTAATTTGCTTTGTTAGATTGAAAACTCAATTACTTGTGGAATATTCGAGTTAGAAAAGAAACTGTTGGCCAGGCCAGAAGTCAAACCCTCGCACTATGTACTCTTGTAATAGTATGCTTCCAATTAACGAAATATGTTGGAATAGTATGCTTCTAATTAACGAAATATTATGGAATTTCAGAATTCTTCGGAATACATAACTTATTACATCCGTGTATAATTTTCTACATGCGAATAGACGGAACAGCTAAAACGTGCATTGTAGGAAAAGTGCATGAACTCTAAAAGTCGTGATAGAAGGAAATTCGAGAACTGAATTCTTAGCGGATTTACCGTAATTAAGTGCCACCATGTGTTAAGAGTAACTGCTAAGAGAACATCAAAACCATGTTTTTTTCAAAAAAAATAATTGCATCGAAAGTTATAAAGTCTTATAAATTGAAAGTTATGAAGGTACAAAACCATATAAATCGAAAGTTATAAAGTTACAAAATCAAATAAATCGGAAGTTATAAGTTATGAAATCTTATAAATCGATAGGTATAGGCTTATAGAATCCTATTAATCGAAAGTTACAAAGTTATCAAATCTCTCTTATAAATCGAAAGGTTTAAAGTTATGAAATCTGATAAATAAAAAATTATAAAATCTTACAAATCAAAAGTTATAAAATCTCATAAATGGAAAGTTATAAAAGTCATCCGAAGCCTCTGGGCTCTTACATGGTGAAGTACTCGATGGAGTTGTATTTGAGCAAATCGAAGAGGTTCCCCACAAGTGGCAAGCCCTTCGGACCGGGAGGTAGCCGAGCACGCTGTGGCTGCAGCAGCAGCAGCACCAGCAGCAACAGCAGCAGCATCAACAGCACCGCTGTGACCCACGTCATATTGCCTGCACAAACAACAAACACCGTCATCCACTCTACGTAAAATGTAAAATCGTAGAAACTCAATGAAAAATTTACAGCAGCAGCACCAGCAGCAACAGCAGCAGCACCAACAGCACTGCTGTGACCCACGTCATATTGCCTGCACCAACAACGAACATGGTCGTTCACTCTACGTAAAATGTAAAATCGTAGAGACAATGAATTTTTTTTTTGGTCAAACGAGATGCATTTTACAATGTTAACTCTATAAACTAAAAAAAAACAGTATTAAAGTTTTGGGAGCCTCAAAAACATGTTTTCATGTAATGCGTGCAACGTAAGGTCATGTTTGAAATTAGATAATGCAGATCAAACGAAGAATTGAATTTCCATTTGAACTACATGTTTCTGAACAACGTAAATATTTCAGGGTTCAACGTATAACGCACTCACCTGTTTCTTGTCACTGTTTCTGCGCTAAATACGATTTTGATGTTATTGATTTTCAATGCCAGTATTTGGTGCTGATGAACGTTAGTTTTTGCAAACAATTCTGAATTCTCAGCGGTGTGACAAATGCGACTGCACAAAGACGAGAAGCTTCAGACAATCAGCAAAAAACGGATGAATTTAAAGAGCTTCACATATTTTGTTCCTCGATGGCTCATGAAAAATGCAAACCAGTTCCGTAAATGTACGGAACTGGTTCATGCACATTCACTACGCAACGTACCGAATTGTGCTTCGAAGGCACTTATTTTCCAATTTCGATATGGCATAAAAAAATTTACGTAAATAAACCGCACTGCGTTGCATTTTGAAGATAACTATAAATCAACTTCGGTATCATAAGAAGAAAATCAATCGAAACATCCACGCTTTTTGATCGATTCCAACAAATGAAAGCGGAAGCTTCACTGCATTGAACTTCGAAAGTAACTGCGAAATAATTTTGGTACCACACGAAGAAAATATCCAACGAACGAAATTTTATAGGTACCACACGAAGAAAATATCCAACGAACGAAATTTTATAGGTACCACACGAAGAAAATATCCAACGAACGAAATTTTATAGGTACCACACGAAGAAAATATCCAACGAACGAAATTTTATTGGTACCACGCGAAGAAAATATCCAACGAACGAAATTTTATAGGTACCACACGAAGAAAATATCCAACGAACGAAATTTTATAGGTACCACACGAAGAAAATATCCAACGAACGAAATTTTATTGGTACCACGCGAAGAAAATATCCAACGAACGAAATTTTATAGGTACCACACGAAGAAAATATCCAACGAACGAAATTTTATAGGTACCACACGAAGAAAATATCCAACGAACGAAATTTTATTGGTACCACGCGAAGAAAATATCCAACGAACGAAATACTCTTAATACCACGCGAAAAAAATACCTAACGATTAAATTAATCTTGGTACCTCGCGAAGAAAATATCCAACGAACGAAATTTTATTGGTACCTCGCGATGAAAATATCTAACGATTAAATTAATCTTGGTACCTCGCGAAGAAAATATCCAACGAACGAAATTTTATTGGTACCTCACGAAGAAAATCTCTAACGATTAAATTAATCTTGGTACCTCGCGAAGAAAATATCCAACGAACGAAATGATCTGGTAACGAATCGAAGAAAATATCTAACGAACGAAGCACCCTTTCCGTTTGATCCAAATAAATGAAAACCAGAACTAAGCGAGAGTCACACTGACCTAGCGTAAGTTGGGCCGGATGGGTTACGTTTGGGTAACACAACCTCCGGAAAACCTGTAGCTGGGTGAAGACCTGTTGTCTACACCGGGGAGAAGAAAGTTATACACGGCCTTGACATGAACGCCACCTGCCACATGTTGGCTGCGAGAACAATTATTGTGTGAGCTTTTGGGCTCGCTTATCCTTATTTGGATTCAATAGAAATGTATTTGGGAATGATACATAGGGATGTAAATGTTGATACTAATGTAAATGCTGGTGCTTACTTTGTGTAAATGGTGATATTAATGTATTAATTTTAGGTTGTCGAAATGTATTCAGGTATGATACAAAGGTATAACTTATGAAATGCACAGTGTAAATGTTTATGCTAATGTAAATGCAGGTGTTTACGCTGTGTGAATGTTGATATTAATGCTTTAATTTTACCGGAAAAATCTTTCTCTCACACTCATGATTGGAACTGCAAGGATGTTTACAAATATCTCTACATCGATAGAACGTAGAATCAGGATAAAAAAATTAAATGTTGTCTTTGACATCAAGCAACAATTACTATAGTCGATGCACTGAAGTCTCTTGTGCTAAAATTCATTTATTCGTTTACATCGTATGACGTTTCAAGCAAACTTTTTTTCAACATTTGCAACCATATTTCCAAATTGGTGCACATCTCCAGCAGTGTTGCGCAAGAGTTCAACCAGGCACGGTCACCTCTAACACAATATTTTTTTTCGACAAAATAACAGCTTCGTTATTTCGCAAAAAGGACCAGACGCCGACAACGTAATCATTGGTTTCTGGCAAGGTCGTCATGAATCAAAGTTCACAGGGCGTGTGAAAGGTCGTTTACTGTAGCACATTGGAAAAATAATTAGAGATTCGTGATGTGATAAATACAAACTTCGTTAGGTAACGACTACCGTGACTTCTCGTTTCGTATAAGTTACGACAACTGAGACTTTTCGTTACGTTGCGACAGCCACCTCATTATTGCACGCCCTGTCATGTCGCCTTTATGAACGAATGTACCCTCAGATGTGAAAATATAATGATCAACAAAATTATGTTTCATTGAGTAAATTCGTGATTTTTCATCGTCGGGTTGAAACCCTGTCATGTCGCTTTCATGAACAATGTACCTCATATAATGATCAACAAAATGATGTTTCATTGAGTAAATTCGTGATTTTTCATCGTCGGGTTGAAACCCTGTCATGTCGCTTTCATGAACAATGTACCTCATATAATGATCAAAAAAATGATGTTTCATTGAGTAAATTCGTGATTTTTCATCGTCGGGTTGAAACCCTGTCATGTCGCTTTCATGAACAATGTACCTCATATAATGATCAACAAAATGATGTTTCAGTAAGTAAATTTGCTATCTTCTATCGTCGGGTTAAAAGCGTAGCGCTACGCAAATCTTATTAAAGAATTTATCATTTGATGTAGCCAGAAATGTGTCGGCTCACGCAGCTCCCGGGGCTCGCTGGCATGCATACGCAGACACCTGAGCCCAACAGCGCAATGGATGTCATAGTGGTATGGCTGGCAGCGTGAGTTGTTCTAGGCGGACTTGGCAACGCTCTGTGTTGTGGAATATAGTGTTACCAAGTCGATGAAAGAGAGCTTATGTAACCAAATGTACTGCTAAGATCACGTGTTGTATTGAAAGTTCGGTCCCTAAATATTTTACATCGTAGCAACGAAAAAGCTGACAGGGCGAGTTATTTTAAATCTAAGATGACTCGACAGCGCTACGTGTTGTAGTGTATAGTGCAACCAAATCGACAAAACAGAACTTATTTTATTAATCGTACCGATACGTAAAGTATATGAAAAATTTGGTCCATAACAAATAAGGTTGAGCAATGCGCGGTAAGAAGTATACCCATCAAATATACCCATCAAATGCACCCACCAAATATATCCATCAAGTATACCTACCAAACATACCCATCAAATATACCCATCAAGTACACCCATCAAGCATTCCCAACAAATGTACCCATTGAATATTCGCATAAAAAATCATGTAGCACACAGAGAGACACATGAACGACGAGTTACGGCAGCTGAAAAACCGGTGCGTCCCAGCAAAGAATTCGGGGGAGCGGCAGAGGAGCGTTGCTTTCTAATTTCGATTTCACTTCAAGTTCAAACTGTTACGAAACGAAGGCCGCACCGGGGTGTTTTTTCTGATCTCCTCAGTCGAAGACAAGTTACGAGCTAAACTTGATGTGTATTCAAGAGAATCTTGCTGAACAGGATATGTACTCAAGAGAATATTGCTTTACATGAAGTGCACTCAAAAGAATATTGCCATACGTGAGGTGCACTCAAGAGAATATTGCTATACATGAGGTGCACTCAAGAGAATATTGCTATACATGAGGTGCACTCTAGAGAATATTGCTATACATGAGGTGCACTCAAGAGAATATTGCTATACATGAGGTGCACTCAAGAGAATATTGCTACACATGAGGTGCACTTAAGAGAATATTGCTATACATGAGGTGCACTCAAGAGAATATTGCTATGCATGAGGTGCACTCAAAAGAATATTGCTATACATGAGGTACATATAAGAGAATATTGCTATACATTTTAGAACAATTTAGAACAATTTATTTACCACAGGAGACACAGAGGTAGGTGATACAGAGGTAGAGTTTTACTTAAGTCTAGTACAATGGTCAAATTTGAGTATAGCTACCTGTGGGCCCGAATAAGTTCAGCGACTTCTAGGGCATCCTACCATCACGCTATTCTAGGGTGTACAAAAGTTTAACCTAGTTCACTTAACCTAGTTTCGCATTAGACTGATCATTGAGATGATTAACTCGATATTTTACAAGTCGGCTATATTTAACAGTATGTTCGATAAAACGATTCAAGAGCAGAGAGAAGATTGGTTATGGTACACAAGGCAAGTTACATTATGACATTATCATTAGTTACATGTAGGAGGCAAGATTTCGACACGGTGATCTTACACTACTAGTATTCTGATAGGAAGTGAGACTCAAGATGTCTTTTGAATACTTTGTACGAATTACATTCACGGATCTCTGCAGGTATAGAGTTCCAAGTTTTGGTTCCAACGAAGAGAATACTGTGTTGCGACCTGGCCTTTGAATAATAAGGAAGCATGAATTTACTTCTATTTCGGGTTAAATGGTCGTGATGACCAGTTTGCGCAGTCAATAATTGTCTTAGGCTATTGTCGCCATCATTTCTTAATGTTTTGTAAATGAAATTACAGATGGAGATTTTGTATAGATCCGAAAGTTTAAGTATTTGTAAATTTTTGAAAGAATCATTTGTGTGAGCATTATATTCTAGGTTCTTTACCGCTCTGACAGCCCTTTTCTGCAGAGTAAAAATTTTGTTGGTTTTATTTTTATCAGTTCCGTGCCATGCTTCTATTCCGTATTGCAAGTATGGAGAAATGAGCGTTCGGTAGAGCATTTGTAAAGCTGTTTCAGGCAGAAAATTTTTAACTTTATTTAGGATTCCGATGGATTTTGATAATTTAGAACTAATATGAGTGATGTGCTCTTTGAAGGTCAGATGTTTATCTATTATGATGCCCAGAAACTTACATGAATGACGTGCATGACGTGCACTCAAAAAACATATATCAGTACATATAGTATTTTTAAATTTCCAGACCTCAGACTATAAGATTACACAAACCGAAGTTACCAGGAACGCTCAATACCCAAATTTAGCTCTGGCTTTTAGTGAACCACTCATTTTTGTCTATATCAGTTCTCATGTGCCGTCGGAATATGTGGCGGCTTTCACTTGATTTATGTACTGGCTCATACAACCCAATTTCTCACTGTTGAAATCCATGAAAGTGACGAAATACGCTACGCAAATTTTAGAAAACTCTTACGCAATTTGTAATTCTACCCCACGTATGGCCGAGAGCGAGACGTACATGCTTCAAAAAAATTTTAAAATATTACACAGATTCTGTAGCTTTGTATGTTCGCGAGTGAAGGGCTTAGTAAATCGTGTTACCAAGTCAGGTCACTGGAATGGACCGTAAAAATTGTGAGATGCGCACAACTGAACTTCCGGACTGGCGTATACATTGCGACCGATTCCTGATCATGACGGTCGCTCCCTTCGCTGATCTCCCGAGACGCTGAAAGTAATCTCCCGAGATGCTGAAAGTAATCGCCTGAACAATGAACAAGCATAGAGCAATTAGAAAAAGTTGAGAAAAGTCAGGAACGTTACGACACCTAAATATTTATTCGTGTATCAAATCTACATGCCCAGGAAAGAATTATGCAGCCTGAGATAATAGTCGTAAAAAATCGGGAAGGGAACAAACATTTATATTATATACTGAATGCAAGTAAATTTCATTTCATCGATATTTCAAACAATAATTAAAAAGCCATTAAAAATTTGTTGAACTACAGCGTTGAAATGTTGAAATACTATTTAGAAGTAAGCTTAAACGTGATTTCGTGTTGAATCTTCTAACAAGCTACAGAATAACTCAATTGCGTTAAAAATTGTCGTTTTAACTTGTTTCCCATACGTTAGAAAATTTTTCTAGCCTGTTAGTGATATAGCACGTCCTTATAAAAAGTCCCACACATCCCACACATACGCAACACCCACACATACACACAACACAGATACACACCACGCTTATGAAAGACTCGCTCTCATTCAAACATGGGCATCTCATACAGCACTGCATTATGCATGTGCCACACACCCACACCCAGTCTAACTTTTTCGCCGCTTGCATGCATGTTTTTCGCCCCCCAAGTAATTAAATCGCTTAGGAGGCAAAAAACATGCATGCTCCGGCGAAAAGGTTAGACTGGGTCATGCAATACAAACACACGCACGTGGAGCACACACCCAAGCACAAAATACACTCGCTCAACACGCACCCTTTAGCAGGACAGACAGAAGCGTTTAGGTCAAATGTCCTTATGGGAGAAATTTAAGATGAAACTATGCGAAGAAAGAGGTGCAGCAAAAAAAGAGGTGCACTGCGCATCACGAAGCAATATTGCTGTAGGAATGTACGTACGTTCTTCCACGTTCAGCGGTCATGATTGATTTCATGGTTGCGCAGCACTACTTCAAAATTCAACAATGGTGAAAAACATCGCTAATAGGCAATGGCACGGGCGGGCTGTTCAATATAAGTGAAGGCAAAAAATTAAAACTTTGGTTACGAGGTTAGTGCGGCGCGTCGAGTAATTTTAAAGTTCATGTCATTTCATCTGCGAATCACCGAAAGAATAGTTAAAAAATAGAAACGACAGCCATAAATATAAAAGACAGTTAAAATACGGAGACAGTTAAAAACAGTGAACACAGTTAAATAAACGAAGAAGACAGTTTAAAAACAGCGAAGATATTTAAAAAACAGAGCAGATAATTAGAAACCAGAGGAGACAGTTAAAAAACGTAGATGAAAGTTAACAAATTACAAAATTGTTACAACGAACAGATTTACAGTTGCCAGTCACCTCCAATCGCGCCATCTTTGTCATCTCTATTTCCCCGTTGGTCATATTAAACATCGTGATGGGTATTAGGTTTGACTCCTACTCAATGTACAACGTTTAAAAGAAAAGAAAGAAAAAAAAAGAAAAATACTATATTTCCAATAGCGATAGTACAAAAGTGTTATCATTGGTTTTTAAAATATCCTAAAGTTAATTCACTTAGATGAAACACACACACAGGTATTGTGATACTCATGTCACTAGTCGAAAATAAATGATTGATGGCAATGTTCTCCTAATCTTGCTTAATCTACATTTGATAATACATGTAATGATAATTATTACGTGCTCCCTAGTTAATCTACATTTGATGATACATGTAATGATAATTATAAGAGACAACACAATTTCATGCACGATGCATTTTCATTGTGGGCTTAGAACACTTTTGACAATTTACATATACATGATATAAAACTTCGCAATTCTTGACGCCAGGAAATAATATTAGAATTGTTTGTTTCGGAAGATGTTCAAAAATATCAACGGGGTCACAAGTTAAGACATCGGGCAGGACAAAAGTTAAGAGATCGGACTGGGCCAGAAGTTAATACATCGGGCAGGGACATGAACTTACGCACATTATGCAACACAATACCACACTATCCTTCCCACAGCACGGGGTTCCCGCAAGGACAAAGCGGAGGCCAAGGGCAAGTCTTCGGTCAAGAGGTTGGCGAGTGAGAGCTCACGAGTTGTCGCTTACGGACGTTTGTTCCAAGAAAGAAAAGAACGGAGTTTTGGATTTAAGAATTTGAAAGTGTATTGGTGCATTTATGTACCACTAGGTAAATTGCTCGTTTACGTGACGATATAAACGAATAGTATTTCAATTATTTCACTACCTTTATTTAAAATAGACTATAGCGCACATGTTAAAATATTATCGTATAATTATATTTTTTCCCGTTTCTTAAAATGGATGGAAAGGTAATTAAGCAGTAAAGCCTGTTTTTCAATTCAACTACTTCCAACGTAACCAAAAACCAACCGGAGCAACCATGCAAATGAAGTCAACCTATTAATGTTGTGAAGACGTAAAGGTAAAAATACACATCGTAGGCTGGTTGTTTCAGTCTGGTTGTAGCCTGCTCGGCCATTTTGGTTTTGAGGTCGGACTGCATGTTTGTTGGAGTCTTATTTAGTGAATTTTATAATGCATTCCAAAATTTTTTATCCCGAAAAAAAACAGCTTTAAATCAGACTGAAACGAAAGGTGATAGGGAAGCTTCAATTTCAGTAGTTGTATTACCAAAATTATTTTAAATTATTACTTGCCACTCATCTTTCAAAACGAACACTGCGTTACAAACAGACGCTGCTGCATCGTGCAAATATTAGTTCAGTCTTTTCAATTGCGTGCAGCAGCTCTGTCTCGAACATACTGGTATTAATGAGCCAATTTGTTCTCTTTAATAAGTACTAATTACTGCCCATTTCAAGTTAAACGACTTGAACAACTATTTTTTCAACCTTGGCTGTATTAACGAACGAAAACAAAGACTATAACATAATAAAACTATCTTAAGACCTATGAAGGACAACCTGGCATTCTGTCCGTTGAACAACATCAGCACAAAAGAGCTACTCAGGACGAAGCAGTCACTGAAGATACAATATCTTTGTAGTCATTTTGAGCGTGTGCGTAGTGATGCCGGGAGACACTGAGCAATAATGTAACACTGACGGCCATTGATAATTTCAACGTTTATGAAGTGATACAGGAATCACTGAGCGATGATTTAACACAGACGGCTGTTAATAACTTCAATGTTTGTGTAGTTATGCAGGGAATCACTGAACATCAATAGGATAGAAGCCACCATTGATGATTGCATTGTATATCATGGTTACCCTGAAAATTGCCTCAGGCATCATGGATGCAGTCAGAGTTACATCAGGGGTCATAAATGACTCGAATCTGTGTTCTCAGCATCCGCACATATACACCTATGTACCCAGTCCAACTTTTTCGCCGCCTGAATGCATGTTTTTCGCCACCTAGGCGGCGAAAAAATGCCTGCTCCAGTGAAAAAGTTAGACTGGGTAGTTATGATTATAAATATAGTAGTACTTTAGGTGTCATGAAAAATAAACTAATGCGCGATGAAAGTTCGCTATTTTTTAGGACTCCTTCATGATCATAAATTCGTAAATTTGTGAATCATACTGTAGTACATGAGAAAATCACTAATACTTAGTGATAGTGAATCGTAGCATAATACACGAAAATCACTATTACTTAGTGATAGTGAATCGTAGCATAATACACGAAAATCACTATTACTTAGTGATAGTGAATCGTAGCATAATACACGAAAATCACTATTACTTAGTGATAGTGAATCGTACCATAATACACGAAAATCACTATTACTTAGTGATACTGAATCGTAGCATAATACACGAAAATCACTATTACTTAGTGATAGGGAATCGTAGTATAATACACGAAAATCACTATTACTTAGTGATAGTGAATCGCAGCATAATACACGAAAATCACTATTACTTAGTGATAGGGAATCGTAGCATAATACACGAAAATCACTATTACTTAGTGATAGTGAATCGTACCATAATACACGAAAATCACTATTACTTAGTGATAGTGAATCGTAGCATAATACACGAAAATCACTATTACTTAGTGATAGGGAATCGTAGTATAATACACGAAAATCACTATTACTTAGTGATAGCGAATCGTAGTATAATACACGAAAATCACTATTGCTTAGTGATAGGGAATCGTAGTATAATACACGAAAATCACTATTACTTTGACAACAAAGACGAGCAGCGTATGGTGATAAACTTTCCCTCATATAACAGTTAACGGAGAGCATCAGCGACGAAGTTGCAGGCCACTTTTTGAAAATTGGGTAGTCTTAACCCCAGGATTTCATGTGAAATGACCTAGGCCACTAAAAAAATGAGAATAAGTTATTTTTCAATCAGAACAATGGAACACGCAAAACAAAAACTGAGCGGTAGTTTCTCTACGTTAAATTGTAAATAGGATGGACCTAAGCAAAATAAAACACATCTAAACATGTGATATTTGATTCACGTTCTGCTAAAATAATTGTATCAACATTCAGTGAAAGCCTTTTTTCAATTATGAACAGCACATGCCTTAGCTCGCCATAGAAGCCACACGTACTGCATATATCCATTAAACACAAAGTTTCTCCTCAGTATATCTCCTCGTAACATCTTCATGTTGAAAATACATAGATAATGAAATAGAAAACATTCTCACCATATAACATCTATCATCGATCATTATTTATCATCCATCATTCCATTTATCATCTACCTCCATTTATTATCTATCCCCATTTATCATCTATCCCCATTCATCATCCATCATTTCATTTATCATCTATTCCAATTTATCATCCATCATTACATTTATAACCATCATTCTATTTATCTATCCCCCTTTATCATCCATCATTCC
Source organism: Morinoia aosen (assembly GCA_030386875.1). Classification (NCBI taxonomy): domain Eukaryota; kingdom Metazoa; phylum Arthropoda; class Malacostraca; order Amphipoda; family Talitridae; genus Morinoia; species Morinoia aosen. The sequence goes on along the minus strand of CM059567.1, from coordinate 58,584,104 downwards.
ATTTATAACCATCATTCTATTTATCATCTATCCCCATTTAACATCCATCATTTCATTTATGATCCACCATTCCATTTATCGTCCATTATTCCACTTGTTATCCATCATTCCATTTATCATCCATCATTCCATTTATCTATCTACAGGCATGTCTCTTGTTACGTGAACTCCTGTACTACAAATGGGCCTCCCACGCCTCAATGGCCACCGATATTTTCCTGATGAGGGCTTGCGCAACGAAGCTTCTTTCTTCCGAGCTCCAAGGAAGCGAAAGTTGTACGAGCCTTTAAAAATAGGGAAGGGAAATGCTGCGTTGGTAATGCAGGGGATGAAGGCTGTAGGTCGTTGAATTACATGACATCATGTTATCTTTAGTGATAAGACAATATTATTTCTAATTATAAGGCATCATCTAGTCTTCAATGATAAGATATCATCTCTTCTCTAATGATAAGGCATCATTTTATCTTCAATAATAAGACATTTTAGTATCTTTAAAATCCAATATTTAATGCGTTTAATGTATCAATTTCTTGGAAATATACGGTTTTTCTTTCTTTCCTTTTCCTTTCCTATCTTACGTGAATCTCAACTTATAACGATTATAATAGACTCAGTTTTTCAACTAATATGACCCTTGATTCGAGTTATGAAATTCTAACAATAAAGGGTATTATTTCTATTTGTGTTTATTAAAATTCCCATACGAAGTCATAGAAATTTAGAATCGACCGTATGATGACGTATCACTGAAGCATATTAGGAGCTTGACTTTTTTCCTAACGACTATTTAGAACGACTTCTTCAAGCTTCATTATTAAAAACATGATGTTAAGAGTACACTCCTATAGTTTGTAATTCACGAAGCAGCAGCAAATATCCTACAACGTTCGGCCATACACATGGTATAACTTCTGAAGGAAATGTAATCACGAGCTCTAAAACAAACAAACTTTAATAACGAACACACAACCTACCCTTCTGGTGAGAGTTGTTCAAACAACCAAAAATTTCAAAACAACGCAACTTAAGTGGATAAATTCATTAGTAAAATGATGCTGTACTTCTTAGCAATACAACGAGGAAAGAAACACAACTATGACAGGACACAAGGATTACAGCCTAGAAGAACCTCGGCTCCTGCGGAAGAAGAACAAAGAAGAACCATTGTCGCATTGTCACTTGTCGGAATTATCGCACTTGCATCTAAGGATGAGTTTGGGCGTCCGTACGTCGTTGAGGAAGTTTTCTTTCACAGGAAGAATACGATAAACGCCATTGCTGCTAGCAATTAGGTATTATCCCTGTATAACCAGCTGCTCCGCTGCTTTCCCCCATTTATCGTAGAGACGATGGATTATCGACCGATTGAGGTCTTCTTAGAGTTTCCAGCGTAAGAAATTTTAAGTGGCTTACCTACGATGCGTGTTACAGCACGCAGCGTAGCCAAGTCTGCTGAAAAAGAACTTACGCTCTCAGTTGTACGCTATAACGAGGTGAAGTGTTTTAAATTTCTGCCCCAAGAACAGTACGTCTCCCCAGTCTAACTCTTTGGCCATCTGCATGTATATTTTTCGCCGCCCAAGTAATTAAATCGCTTAGGCGGCGAAAAACATGCCTGCTCCGGCGAAAAAGTTTGACTGGGTCGTGTGTATTTCACTGCTTTTATTTTTTGTGGAGACAATAATTATGTAGACCGACTATTTTCGCGAGTTGCGTCCCCCTATTCCTAAAAACAGTTACTCGATAGGCTTGGTAAGTTTCATTTTTCAACTTGAGACATTTAAAACGTAAACTGTTGGCCAATTTTTTTTATAGCCCTGTTGACGCCTTCATTTTAGGTTGGGTAGTTCCTATCCTTAAAACTTACACACAACTATTGACTCAGAGCGTTATTTTAATTATGCATTCAGCGATGTATTCTGACATAAATATTACAATGAAAAGCTTATGATTGTGATCGGTTAATGCTATCGTGCATCCAAGCTCAAATGATAATGAGCGCTGTCCGTTAAAACGTCATAAATTACTTGTTCACAGAATAAAAATCAAAATACACAACTTATTCAGCAAAGTATGTATCAAAATCCAAATACTTACAAAATATTCATGGCATTACAATTTGTGTAAATTAAATTAATTTTTTTTAACTTGATCAGTCGGACGATGTTTATACGCTTCTAAGACTTGAAAATGTGGCTTTATGATTTGAGAGCGTTTAAAAAGCCCATTTAGATTTGATTATTCTCATCTAGTCCTGTTTCTAGATCGTTTTCATTCAAAAATGTTCAGTTCAACCAAATTGATTTAAGAAAGTATGAGCTGACTGAAATGATATAGTATAGTATAGTATAGTAATGATATATGAGCGCGTTGACTTCCAAACGTCTTTTACTATTGCACCAACTGTTCCATGATGGTTCCTTACATAAGATGTACAATTGCGCATGCGCACCTACCACTCACCGGCCTGAATTTTAAGCATACATTACCACAACATGGAGGTACAAGCCCCGTTTTGGGTCATGGATTTCGTCACGAGAATGCAACACGAGCGGTTAGGTGCATTATGGCCGGAGGCTTCGGATCAACTCTATGGAAGCCGCAAGAAGCTTCCGGTATATTCGTATCTCAGATTCATTCCAGTAGAAGCAACGTTAATCATAATTTTCATCGCAATGATTAAAGAAATTTCACGGAATTTCCGTATCACTGATACATTCCAGCAGAAGCAACGTTAATCGTAACTTTAATCGTAATGATTGAAGAAATCTCCCGATACATCTCTGATTCACACATTCATGCCTCCAGAAACAATGCTAATCTTAATTTTATACATAATGATTTAAGAAAGCATACAGTGTCTTCGTATCTCAGATGCATGCCAAGAGAAACAACGATAATTGTAATGATTAAAAAAAGCTCACAGTGTCTCCGTATCGCACATACATGCCAGCAGAAATAACGTTTATTGTACATTTACGACTTGAATCGTACCGCGTCAAGCGCAAAATGCAAAGGAAAATCTCATTACTGCTTTCTTTTTTTCTGAAATCGCAGCGCATTAAGCTCAAAATTTAGAAAAACATCTTTAACGGTCATTGGTGGTACATCGTGGTGCATCAGGCTTGATATTTCCGGAAAATTTTCGACGGAAACGAAGATCATGAAGCATGAAACTCCGTGCCTGAAACCGCTTACTAAATCTCACAAACAGTCCTTTGTTGCTTAAGTAAAATATTTGTTAAGCAGAAAGGAAGGAAATGATCGTAAGTATAACAACAAATAGATAGAGTAAAGAAGGGGATAACAAGTCTGTTAATGAAGTATGGCGGATGCAAAGATAAGAGAAAGAACAACAAATGATAAAAAGAAGCTACAAGTTATAAAAAATCGCGGTTTCTAAATAGAAACTGACGTGATGTCATGCAAAAAGTCGTAATATTCTTTACACTAGTACGTAGAACCTCGGCGTGAAAATAAAAAGTTGGCTTAAGTAAACTCGCGGTGGGAAAATGACGAAAGAAAGCAGATAATTCATTATTCACATTTTACTTAACTTGCATGCCACAAAGATACGTCAGGTGCAAGTTATTTCCAACTAATGTAGTATTACAGCTAAACTCAAGCCGATGGAAGAACTCAATTAAGTAGCTTTAAATTAAACTTGAATTAGACCCTTTAATTTGAAGGACCTAATTTAGTAACTTTAACTTAAATACGTCAATTTCAAAGCTTTAGCCTTAATTTAGTAGCCTTAATTTAGTAGCCTTTATTAAAAACCCATAGTTTAAAAGTCTTAATTCGGCAGTCCTAAAATTGCAAAAGTTTTGCAATAAAAGGCGACGTTCCCGGGAGAAACTGCAAACGTTTCACTCTAAAGGCCGATGTTCCAGGGAAAATTACGAACGTTACGCGACAATGGGCGGCGTTCCAGGGAAAATTGATAACATTACGCAACAATGGACGACGTTCCAGAGCGAAAATTGTAAACGTTTCTCAGTAAAGGCCGACGTTCCAGAGCGAAAATTGCAAACGTTTCATAGTAAAGGGCGACGCTCCAGGGAAAAATTGCAAACACTGCACAACTCAGGGCGGCGTCCCGGCCAGAGGGAAAATTGCAACGTTACGCAACAAAAGGTGACGTTACAGAGGGAAAGTACGAGCATGAGTGGCAGGAGCTGAAGCCTGCGCTATGAAACTGGAAGACCTCGAGTGAAAGTCCAGCGCCGGAAACTGGGCCTGTGTTCTCGCGGCAACGTCACACTTGTGAAAATGACCGAGTGACTTCTGCGTCTCGTGAGTCTCTTTACGGTAGACTCTGAGTCTTGCTAGAGCCACGTCACACTTGTGAAAATGACCGAGTGGCGTCTGTATCTTGGAGTCTTTTCACAGCAGACTTTGAGCCTTGGTAGACCACGTGACACTTGTGAAAATGACCGAGTGACTCTTGCGTCCTGGAGTCTCTTCACGGCAGACTCTGAGTCTTGCAAGAGCCACGTCTCACTTGTGAAAATGACCGAGTGGCGTCCGTATCTTGGAGTCTTTTCACAGCAGACTCAGAGTCTTGCTAGAGCCATGCTACTGGTTGTTGAAAATGATCGTCCCTTCTATATCGTGGAGTCTTTTCATAGCAGACTCAGAGCCTTGCTGCTGGTTGTTTAGTGCATTTCACAGTAAATTGAAATGATACCCTATCAAATGACTGGAAGTTAACGCTGGTTGTATAAAAATCTACGTCACTTGCTTAGTATTCTTGGCGGTTTTTAGAGCATTTATCAGTATATATAAAACGATAAGCTGTCAAGTAAATCGAAGTAAATGTTAGCTTTATAAAATTAACTTGACTTGCTTTATATTCTTTATGTTATTCACAGCATTACAAAATCAATTTAAATGATGCTTTTTGGAATAACTAGAAATTAATGTTCAATTTCGTAAAATTTACATGGATTACCTAATGTTCATGTTTCACTGCAGAATATAGCCAAGTGCGGTCTTTTTTTGCCGCTGAATGATGCAAATTTTGTAAGAATTCATGATGTCATCACCAAAAATTATACATAAGGGAAATAAGTTTTACTTGTTGATTTCGTAAGAATTTCGTAGGCTGCTCAAGATGAAATGAATACTTTTGCGCAACAGTATTATTGAACTACATAGATTTTGAAACTCTATTTTCTCCAGACGTAGAGCAATTGAAGAAACACTGAAGTATTTCCCACATGTACGAGAATGAGTTGCAGAAGCTCAGTGGTTTGCGTCAGAGATGCGAGATCGGTATCATTTTTCATCGAAACTTTCAAATTTAACTTGTCTTGTCTGAAATATAGAGACATAAGCCACAAAGCATTTGGCTAGAAAACCGTGAATTTATTCCGACGGTCAAATATTATAGCAGAAAAGGTCAAATCCGAGAACACTGGTCACAAACGAAACAAAAAAAAAAAATCTGGCAACCTTAAATTCCGAGTCATCCTACCTAAACATATGAGGATGACGCGATCGCAACGTTACGCAATATTTTTTAGAGACGATTGAAATTCCTTGAGGGAAGAATCAGGTCATTTTCCCCGCACTTTTTCAAATCTCCATCAGGCCTTGCACACACACTCTCTGTGTGTTTCTCGTAATAACTGGGTCTAGTACACACACCCTCTGTGCATCGCTGAAAAAAACTAGGTCAATTACACACACCCTTAATGTATCTCTCAAAATAATTGGGTGTAGTACACACACTTATTGTGTATTTTAAAAATAACTGCGTCTAGTATACAGACCCTTTATGTATCTCTCAAGATAAATGGGTCTAGAACACACACTCATTGTGTATTTTGAAAATAACTGCGTCTAGTATACACACCCTTATATATCTCTCAAGATAACTTGGTCTAGTACACACACTCATTGTGTATTTTGAAAATAACTGCGTCTAGTGCACACACCCTTTATGTATCTCTCAAGATAACTGGGTCTAGTACACACACTCATTGTGTATTTTGAAAATAACTGGATCTAGTACACACACCCTTTATGTATCTCTCAAGATAACTGGGTCTAGTACACACACTCATTGTGTATTTTGAAAATACCTGGATCTAGTACACACACCCTTATGTATGTCTCAAGATAACTGGTTCTAGTACACACACTCATTGTGTATTTTGAAAATAACTGCGTCTAGTGCACACACCCTTTATGTATCTCTCAAAATAAATGAGTCTATTACATACTCACACTCTTTGTGTATTTCCCAAAATAACTGTCTTACTCCCACACTCTTTGTGTTTCTCTGAAAATATGTGTGGTTTACTCACATCTTTTTTCGTGTCTTTCCAGATAACAGGTTATATTTTCACAGTTGTTTTTTGAAAGAGAGTGAAAACCGAGATAACGCCACGACGAACGCCTGAAGCGCGTCACAGGCGCGAGCTCGGAGCTGCTAAGAGAAAACCGACGTGAGCGGCTCAAGTTCAATTTTTGTGTAAATAAAGATGATCCCACTCGCAAATTGAATGTCATGCATGGAAAAAAGTATAGCATGGACCATTGTTATCTACTGAAAAGTATAGTACTGCTAAATACGTAAAACGCTGCTTTAAGGCTTATATGAAGTACTGTTATGAAACATTCAGTATTTGAATTGCTACTATGGAGCGTTCAGTATATGAAGCGCTACTATGGAGCGTTCAGTATATGAATCGCTGCTATAGAACAGTCAATGCATGAATCGCCACTATGGAGCGTTCAGTAAATGAATTGCTGTTATAACACACATAAATATATTCGTAGATGAGCTAACACGCTCACTGAAAACGTTGCTGGAACATTTGTCAAGGAATTAATAAAATACACAAGGAAATCTGTGATTTTTTGCAAGCATAAATCATCATACATCTCAGCAGAGATTCACCGCGAAGACGCTGCCGATTCTGCAGCAACGCAAAAACGATACATTTACTTCAATCGCTATGTGAAAACAGAAGACATTATCTATCTTAACGGAATATTTTGCTAACGTTTGCCAGAGCCTTTACAAGAAAATATTTCCAATAATGTATTACAAAAGGCAGAATTTCGAGCCAAGTTGGTTATCGTCCTTTCTAATTCACAACGAAATGGACGCATCGTTCAAACATTTGGGTCAGTTTTTCATTACATATTCATAATAATGTCTCCCTGATATAATGATTCCATAGCAGAAAAATTAGTAATCTCGACAGCACAGCTGCTGTTAGCAAACGTACTGTAGAAAAAGCAAAGCGCACGTCCTGCTTTCGATTTGAAAATTTTAAACTCGAGGAAAAAGTTGGTCATGAGTTCTCATGGAAACTAAGTTTTCTGAGTAAATTCTCAAAAAAATACTAGCACGAAGATGACGTTGATTAAGGCAATTCAATTCGTGCAAGATTAAAAATAATTTTACAAAAACTTAAGGTTGCTACGACAAACGTTAAAAAATCAATAGATCCAGGGTAAAAAATTCAGATGTTTCGGTTTCTCATCAAATTGACACGTCCATCACAACACCGCTCTGATAAAATAAACGTGACTAACAGAGAACGCAAAGTCACTTTCTTTCAATAAGATGCGACAAATCCAATTTTTTATCCTAAAGATGAAAACCTGAGTGGAGCCTTTGTGGCAAATTTACGTTCGCTATGAATTCTTGTAATTATAGCTTGGCCATCAATCGCATATTCATTAAGTGTGCCATGTCTTCAGGGTAAAATCTATCAACTTGTGTTATAAATACGTAATATGTTTAATAATACACGTGTTACGCACAGCCTTTTCAAAATCACGCATCAGAAAATAAATTATTAAAACCTTCATCACAGCCACTGATGTAAATCCAAATAAATAATTACGAATAACACCGCATGACACGTAACTCAGTGGACTTATTACATAACACGCGATTCGCTCAAAATAACCCGGGAAGTCGCAATAAACAATATGATGTGAAAGAATAACGCAAAAATAGGCTTCAAATTACTCATGGGCGCTAGAGAATGACGACGAGTTTTCGTGATCATAAATAATTTCCAGTAATCGCCCATAATTATCGCTCATTTCGATTATCGCCCATGGCAGCTACATAGAAAACTTCTTGAAGAAACACTAACATTAAAAAAATGCACCAAATACCTTTTCTAAAAACTCGTTTGGTGTCACTGCAATGTTTTATTTATCTGCTTTTCGTCTTTGTTGGTGCCACTGTAATGCTTTATTTATCCGCTTTAGCGTAGCACAGCTAGATACAGCGTCCGCGGTTTTCACGAGCTCGCGCACACCACCACACCGCTGGCACGATTGACTGGTTGTGCAGCGCAGGCGCGTACGTGCAGCCCGCGTGTCCTCTTCGTCTCTTGCATCACCAGACGCCAGGGAAAGAACTCGCAGGCATTCCCCGAGTGGCAACCGAACGAATTTTGCGCGGGCAATCGATTTGTGATAAATGCGGGCTACTAAATCCCAGCTGTGGCTGCAGAAAGGAAAGGTAGGTTGAAACTGCGTGTGGTACCTCTAGGACAAGTTACAGGTGTTAATTTGGAGCTTAATCACTCAATCGTTCTACAAATGAACGTACTGATGATATCCAGGAATGATAAATGGTAGGATGCCCTAGAAGTCGCTGAACTTATTCGGGCCCACAGGTAGCTATACTCAACTCTGACCATTGTATTAGACTTAAGAAACATTCTACCTCTGTATCTCCTGTGGTAAATAAATTGTTTTTAAATTGTTTTTAAATAAATCGTATTCGTGATTTTAGTACTCAGGAGCAGACTATCATTTTTCACGAAATTTTGCACAGAAATTAACGCAGGGAATAAAAGCTCAAAACTTTCGTTTTTTCTAGTGATATTTCACATCCGATAAACAATTAACATAATTAGTGTGTGCAAAATTTGATGCTCTAAAATGCAACTCTAACATTTAGCTAAGCCCAACGTTACTTCTAAAAAAACTGAGGTATAGCGAAGAAAGGCTACACACAAGTTGTGCTTCATGTTAAAATGGGAGACTTTGTTCGACCACCAAATTTTTGGGACAGGTGATGCAAATTCAGATAAAAAATTATTTTCACGAAAAAAGCTCACTTCGAGGCCTGTTTTCCTGACAAACAGTTCCACTTCAAAACTCATATGTGTAACTCCCAAACAGGGTACGCTATTCTACATATGAGGGTTCAAAAGTAATGATGACGCACTTTGCGTCCAAATATCGAGGTGTACGCAGCCCCAGCTGATGTCAAATTACACGAACCCTGCAGCTGTTGCCGGCTAATCAAAATAGATAACAATAACAGTGCAGAAATAACATTTTCCTGCCCATAAGTTGCGAAGTAGCATAATACGGTCAGTGACATTACAGCAAATTTCCGCGAGGTGGAGACAAATAAAGTAAAAATTTAAAGCTTTTACAGAATTTCGTAACTTATTTTATTCATTCAATCGTCCTCCATCACAAGCCCGGCGCAATATTTTCTGCACCCATATTAATATGAGCGTGACAGATTAGATTAGATTACTAGTTAGTTTAAGCCTCCCTATCCGCAACAACGTGATAGATACTCGTATGTGCATGCATGCTTTCGTATGTTATGTAAGACTAGTCCACCCCCTTTATTTGAAGTAAGAAAGAAGCCGAAATGAAATAAAGGCCGAAAGAAATAAAAAAATTCAATCTCTCAGGAGTTGACGAGGCCGAGCGTGTATCACAGATACGCTCATCACACACTGCAGGCTGGCTTCGGATAGACATACGGACGCGGCTCTTGTTATAGTCTATATTACGGTCAATGGAAAAGCCTAGAACACTTCCAAAACTTAATTCAAGGAAATTGTTTAACTCAGAAAACAACGCAAAAGAGTCAACTTTAATAAGAATCGCTATAATATTGTGAAAGATAAAAAAAATTTCTTCATATAACTTATCGAAAACTCACCACTCACATGAAATGTTACAAAAGAAAACTAATCGACGAAGAAAGTGAATTTCAAAGCATGGAAAACACACGTGAACTCGAATTACAAGTTTCAATCCTCAAGGTGAATTTTACTTCGTAACAGCCCTAACTGAACGTCCACTTTACCCAGGAGAAGAGGAACGCTATGACATGATCAACAGATAAATGAAATGAAATAGCTCATCAGAGCAAACAAATCTACCCGCGCGAGTTCTTACAAAGAGTATTCACGGGCGGCGATATAAACATCAAGAAATGATCTTAAGTTAAAAATTTACAGAAGCAAAACAATGCTGTCTCAGGGAACTATAACCATAATTCTGAACAAACGCGGAATTTCATCAAAGAAGTTCCTCAGTATAAAGATTCAACGCGGAAAACCAAACTTTGACGTCCCGTAAAAAAGAGCAAAAAATGTTAATCCTTTCTATTCATCCTTCAAAGTTTTGATGAAGGATCTAAGCCTCTTGAATAACGATGTACATACATATCCTAGGTTGTAAATCACATCGTCAGTAAATGATAAATAACGTTGTGGTATTGGCGTATTGCAACGCAAGTAACCATTCCATAATTCCGTTTTCGCATTGGTTTAGGCCTGCGCGAAGATATTTCCACGTTCTCCATTCACAAAAATATTTTCTGCCGGCCCTGCTGAGGTGCAAAATTTCATAAATATACAGCGCAGTAAAGCATGTTCTTTCTGATAGGGACACTCATTTACCTATGTAATAATTGCTTGTTGATATTTTTGCTCGAGAAGTCAGTTTCTAATTTCTTCCTCTCATTCTCCTACTTCACACAATCGTTGACCAAACGTCAATTTGGATGCGTATGTGATTACCTGGGTGTGTTCATCAGTAACAGCGTGTTTTGTGTATAGCCTACGTACAAGAGTTATTGCTAAGCGGCTAAGCTTGTGCTTTCATTCTAACTTCAAACGTAATATTTAGATAACATATACCGAATCTCTACTTTTAAACATCATTTTGTACAGCTGTTATCGATAACCTTTCAAGTCGAAATCCGGAATCGAGTCAACTCCAAAATATCTTCGGTAAATAATTATATCTAATAGAGCTGTTTCTCCCGCTGTGGCAAAATCAAGAGCGTTCCATGGACCTGAAGTACGACTATTTCACTTCAGAATTCGTATTTGAAGCGCAGAAATTTTCCGGAACAGAAAGCATACAATTCTTCATGATACATCACGATCTTAGCAACACAGTAAAAAGAATTCACAGAACTCGATTATTAAATGGCAATGTACCATGCAGTGAATAGCGTCAGTTTAGGTAAATATTGAAACCTGAATGACTTCAAATATCTAATCAATTTCTGTAGTCCTTCCACAGATACTGCTATGACGCACGGGTCAAGTTCATCAGATGACCTTGGATAGCTACCGTAGATCAGATGTTAAAAACTTAATAATCCGTGTATCAAAAGTTTCTAACTAATCTAACGATGATTAGACGTTTCTAACTTCACTAAATGCCGTAGATGATATTAAGGACTTGATAATCGGTCGTGTATCAATAGTTTCTAACTAATCCAACGATGATCACACGTTTCTAACTTCACTAAATGCCGTAGATGATATTAAGGACTTAATAATCGGTCGTGTTTCAATAGTTTCTAACTAATCCAACGATGATCACACGTTTCTAACTTCACTAAATGCCGTAGATGATATTAAGGACTTAATAATCGGTCGTGTATCGATAGTTTCTAACTAATCCAACGATGATCACACGTTTCTAACTTCACTAACTGCTGTAGATCACGCGTCTAACTTCAACAATCGCCGTGGGCCTGAAGCTTTTATCTTAAATATCTGCCGTAGACCTGATGCTTCCAGCATCTGAGATGATGCGTGTCTTATAGAGATGAAATAAACACGTCTTTAAAGGAACATATGTTCTTGCTCATGTAATTTACAAGATATTACGTGGAATAAAAAATTAATTTATAAACTCTCAGCAGATTCTCACCATCAGTGCTGCTCAACTAGTTTTCTAGCAACGTCAAAAATCATTCGTGAAGACTGGTATTAAATGAAGTTCGAAAGAGCTCTGCCTTTTTCAGATTCTTTCATTTTTGAGCTCGAATAAGTTGTGAACGAATACCAATATAAGCAAATTGCAACTCAAAAACAGAAATTTACACACATTTACATAGGATGCTTTTCGAACGCGACCATTAAGGTTAGAGTGAATGATACCCGACAGGACAACAACAAGAAGGGGATGGATTAGCATGATTTATTTCGACTCGGAACAGTAGATTGTCAAGCTCAGCGACTGTGCGTCCCTGTGTTTCCTGGGTCACAGAAGACGCGAGGTCTCGTCTGCTGTACGACATCTCCAGTGTTTGCTAACAGCAGCGTTGACGTAGTCGGAGGTGAATCATCGATTGATAAAAAATTAAAATAATTTTAAACTATTCTTAAACACGCCATTCGTAAAAAATTATAAATATATTTCAGATCGAGGTAACTAGTAAATTATTTAAGTCGCTCGCAGTACCATAATAATATCGCTGTTTAATGTCACAAAAGAGAGCACGAAAGAATATCAAGGACATGTAAAGGCGAAGAACAGATAGTCAAATACTGCGCTGGAAACGATAGTGCAGGTTATTTGACCATCTTTTTCATGAAGAAAGAGGAATGAAAATCGATTTAAAAAGATCCCCGAGTCCAAGAAAAATATACTTCCGAATGAGTGCTATGAATAGATCAAGTCTCAACTGTGGGCAAAAAGCATGAACAATTAAGTAAACGTCAAGCCTGCAAAGCTCTCAATCCTCAACGGTACTAAATATAAAGGACCATCCTTCAAGTGGTCCAGTTTTTAAAAAATTTTAGAAACTGAACTCCAACATTTCATGTTTGAACTTTATTGGAAATAAACTGTTTTTCTTTTCTTTTTCTTGCAAGGTAACTTTCCCACGAACAAATTACCATCCGATGTTATACTGTTAACTATAATTATTCTTATCCCTTACAGATGGGACAGTATTTACTTACTACGTATAATGGGAGAATTGCGTGATCCATTCTATTCATCGAATCGTCCTGAACGAGCATGCTTCCGTATGTTACCTAAGATTACGGTCAGTGAAAAAACTCTTGCACGATTCAAAACGTTAAAGCAAGGAAATTGTTCAACCCAGAAAACAATCAGGGTAAAGCGACGATCAATTTCATTGTCAATATAATTGACAATAATGAATATTGACAATTTAATTGATCGTCTGTGGGCTTGATTGACGACCGTCAATTAATTGACTTAGCGGGCAAAAAATATTTATCAATATATCGAGTTAATGATATTGACAATTAAATTGATGGTCTATGGGCCGCTTAGAGGTACAGCTATTTTGAACAAGAGTCCCTTTTTCAAAGATTGAGTTTAAGTAGGCAAGATACGTAGCAGCGTTCAAAACAGGGTATCTAAAGGAAAAATGCTTCCACTGATTTTTTTTAATTTCAACAAGGTGTATCTGTCATACTGTAGGATAGTTTAATTCAGATATATTTATTAAACTTATATCCCATCTAAGTGTAGCTTAATAAAATAAATAAATATATTGAGTCATAGATTCTTTAATTCTTTATCAGTGGATACATCTTTCGTGAACACTGTATGTTAAAGGAGCACGGGACATTTATCTCTGTATACAGAAACACATCAACGTATAAAAAATAGCAATACCGGCAAGACGAGGAAGGCACTCTAAACATGGACACACGTAGGTTATTATTGCTGCTATTGGGTAACAATAAGTTTTATCATTAAACTGTCATTTGACTGCACTTGAACGCGATATACAAATAAATACGGCCTACGGAATCACTATAATATAAGATATTAGTAATATATTATCATTTCAAATGACATGATAATATTAATTAAGGAAGATAGCATACTGCAGACTAGTTTTTTCGAAAAATAAACAAAACTTGACGCGCATGCGGGATTCGATATCTAACAATGTAAAAATTACAAGATTTCGAAATACCACTCACGAAAATTTCATAGAGGTTCTAATTTTGTTAAGATGTAAGACAGATTCAATTGTTCAAACCACTCATTTCTTAACGAAATAATTTCAATGGTAAAGAAATAAAGTTACACGTAAATACTTTCATCGAGTGAGGAGAGCAAGTTTCGCCAGCACAATAGACTTGAAGCATCACGCTGTCTTTAAGAGTAAAGTTCAACTTTGGTACAAATTCAATCTATACTATAATAAGAGCCGCGTCCATCCGTCTCTCTGTCTGTCCGAAGCCAGCCTGCAGTGTGCGATGAGCGTATCTGTGATACAAGCTCGGCCTCATCAACTCTCGAGAGATTGATTTTTTTATATCTTACGGCCTTCTCTTCATTTCGCCTTCTTTCTTATTTCAAATAAAGGGGGTGGACTAGTAATTGTGATATTGAACATTTCAACGATGGCCAAGAGTTTCTAATCAGGCTCCCAAGCGTTATATTTCTTGCTTACTGGCTCTATTCCGGGCCACGAGCCCACTGTGAAAACATTTAACCATTCCCAAAGGCGAGTTGAGAAAATGTTAAATGTATTTAATAAGGTCACTGACCACTGCTAAATTTACACTAATAATAATTACTATGTCTGAAATCGAACCGTTTTTCCGACCAATATTATTCAATTTTTAACATATTCAACTATGTGCTAGTTTTGCAAGTCATTAAGCGTAATATCAATTAAGGGAGGTCATATTGTACTACTGCAGGTTCATCACAATAATTGTAACTATCCATATAATATTACAACCAGAGACTCTGGTCTGCATAGGTATTTCATCATTTAAAGATTTATGGGTATAAAAGATTTGTATTTCATCATTTAAAGATTTATGGGGATAAAAGATTCATCACTTCATCTCTTTTAAATTCAGATTAGATGTTAGTTTAAGCCTTTAACGCCCACATTTTTACACTCATTTTTTACCTATAACAACCATTATCACTAAACCGACACTGGCATTAGGTATTCACTGTTATCAAGATGGGGAAGGAACTGCCACTCGGCAGTGAAGTTCAAAGGACACATTAGTGGACAAATTGAATAAGAAATACACTATATTATTGTTATTTTTTGAAAGAGGACCGTACAGTCTACTTGGGCGTTAAAGGGTTAAGCCTCCCTAACCGCAACAAAGACGTTCCAAAGAATGGAAGTTTCGTTTATAACAAAACACACTCTTGCAAGTCACTTCAAAGCAGCGCCAACCTCTACCGTAAGAAACAAGAGTATACGAAGAATAAAAATTCCTTTCTCCTATGTATAGTCTAAACATCAGTTATTTCACTACCGTTGGGGAGATTTAGGAGGGAACTGCTGTCCAATGCATGCATTTATCTACTGCTGGATTAGTAGATCCATCCATCTAAATGGATGGCTGAATTCATACAGTGATGGGTAGATGGATAAACTAATAACTTTGAATGAGGCGAAAAAAATAGATGGTGTGATGGTCAGTCAGAAGAAATCTGTTGGTAAAAATTGAATAAGAGATGGGCTAGGGGTTACGGCCACCTATATAAAGGAAGGGTTTATCACAAGCTAAGACGACATTGACAAAGCCGAAATTTTATTTCGAAAAGCAATCCCATAAAAATTTCGCCTCAATTATTTGAAGTTAGAAGTAATCTGAACAACACACGTTCATTATATCTCAAGTGATCTTTAACAAATTCTCGAACACCACACTGACTTTTAGATACGTAAAAAAATAAAATTTCCTTCAGATATTATGTAGTAAAGTCACATGGCAACGCAGCACGATGAGGTGACGTAGCATACCTACATAAAATTAATATTTATAGATTTCATATCCACATGGACAAAAATAACACCAATTTCCAGGACCTGTTACACTTGGTGGAAGAGCTCTAATTTATACCATTGAAGTAGAGGTGGATAACTCTGCTCAGCTGTCAATAATTCTCATTTCTTCAATAATTTCTGAATTACACGACGCATTACTAAAGTCTTAGGTTTCCTAAAGTGTACCCTCAACTGAACAAATATTCATCACTCCCAAGCTTTGCTCCCACTATCAAACGCTTGGGTTCTCAAGTTCATTTCTGATCAACTAAACGTTGAACGTAAGACCTCATTCTGTCAAGGCTGCAATTATGTATTTTAGATGGTAATCTGGAAACCATAACAAGAATATTACCATATAGTTCTCGTGATGATTGAAGCGATGTTAGATTATCCGAAATACAGTGAAGTTGAAGTCAGTAAGTGTACTTTTTTCGTGGAGATTACAACGATGTCGGAACATTCGAAAACCTGCGAAGTTGAAGTCATTCCAAGCAATAGGTGGCCAAAATTCAGTGGCGTCCACGCAGAGTTCATTTCAAAACAAATGATTTGATAATCGTTAGCGAGTGTTGGGGCATCAAGCATCCAATTCCAAGACAAGAGTCAAGCATATTAAGTACCGTACATCAAACGTTAGGTTTCCAGATTGAATTATTCTAAAATTATTAAATAGCGCAAAATTTTACTCATAAACGAACTCAACATCTGGCAAATCTGCAGGTCCGTTCTGACTTCCATCTGGCAACCGAGCAGAATTGTTGCAAGACGCTGGGTCTTTGCAACGGTCAAATTTTAGTTACAATATTCCAACAACGTCAATTTAGCCAGAGGAAAGGCAAATCAGGCAAGCCTGTACCAATCTAAAATTTTTATTACTATTTAATAAAAATTGTAAAATCTGAAAATTAGCGCACCAACAATGACAAAATGACAAGTTTTAAAATTTAAAAATTTGAGTAGATAAATCAAAACCGTAACAGCTAAAAACTTAGCATCCATAACTATAAAAGAAAGACGTGGACCTCTCCGAACCATGAAGCTGCGGCCACAAGCTTCAGCAGAAGAGGACCTAGAGTTTCCCTCCACCGCATCATGAAAGGCAGTCCACATGGCAGGGAGTGACACCAACGTCTTGTCAGCTTAAGTTAAAATTATACTTAACGTACGCTTATGGCAACATTTGAATGAGATTTGCGTTAGACTCAGTCTATTAAGTATTGCTCCTAGCACGCAGAAAGGTTTGTTGTAACATTGAAGCCACACTTGTGTAAAATTGAAGCAACATGTGTACTGCTCTTAGCAAGCAGTGCGGTTAGTTGTAAAATTTAAGGAACATATGTTGTTCAATGGTGGCTACAGAATGGAGAAGAATTGTCTAGTGTGTGAATTTTGGAATGCAACCGTACATTTCCTTTATGAGCAGTACAGTGCAATAAAGTAGAGTATGTTATTAAAAACACTTTCAAGTTCTCAGCATTAGCAATCTAGTTACCGGGAATTTTATGTATGAAAATGATAGGAGACCCAGAAATTGACACAAACTTGAGACAAAATAAAATAGCTTACATTAGAGGAACTTCAAAATGGCACAGAAGTAAAATTAATGATAGCCAATTTCCTTCCATTTTCTATAACACATCCGAAGCCCCAAATTTTGCAGGGAGTTCGAACACAAACTGCAGCTTGTAGCGCGCTCGTAATATTGGCAGTAAATCATTATTGCAAACAATTCCATAAAACGGAGGCACTAACAAATGACTGACTTAACACATGCGGCATCTCTGGTCACACTTTTGTCCTGATTTTCAGTTGAAAGGCGTCGACTCGGGAGGAATTTCTTCCTTTTTTCCGACTCCCTCGCCTGTGAGGAAGGAGGAATGGAATGATGAGGGCACAAAAAATGCTGCACTGAATGAGGCTCAAAAAATGTGTCATGGAATGATGAGGGCTCAAAAATGTGTCATGGAATGATGATGGCTTAAAAATTAATTGTGCACAAATGAACCAGCACAACTTGAACATCTGTGATGATGCTACCTATGGTTACAGAGAGAAATTTTACTACTGCAATCAAATGGTCAAACGTTTTCATCTAACCAGCTAGAGGCAGAACATTAGAATTTTGCACCAATGCTTTCAACACAATCTCAGAACCTACTTCAAAATGTATGCAAGTATACTAAGTCTGATACATACAAAGCAAGCGAGTAACAGGGTATGTACTTGTATACCCTTACATTATTTTCTAAACCTGTATATTCTTATAGTGTCCTCTAGAAGAAGACAAGTCTAACTTCTCTGCTATATCAACAATACCGAGCCTGGCCACCAAACATAACTGACGCACAATATAGCCAACAAAGTATGCCATTGGTTGAGCCCATCATATTCTCAAGTCCCCATTGGCTACCTGGTGTAAGGTTAATTTCCATTTGAAAAGAGATCACTCAAAAATTTATGCAACAATAATTTTTCTTTGAAAAAAGACTTGACTCAAAAATTTATGTAGCAGCAAAAAACGAATCTGGTGACCTTATTCAAGACAAAGTAACACAGAGAGGAGACAAGAGAACAACATACCTTCTTTGGGCACAAATTTGAGGGAGCTGGAGAATATTCAGAAGCGAGACCCAACGCCATCAGGGCCGTCCTTGAGGAACTCATGCCCGAGGCCAAAGCCGCACTTGCCACATGACACCTGCCAAGCAGAAGAGGGAATCAGCTTGCAAAATTGTGTAAAGCCTGAAAGTTTCATTATTATGCCCCCTCCCTTATAATTACCACTCAGATACTTTTTCCTGCTTACTTAATAACTAACTATAACTATCATTGAAAATGCTTGTCCAAATCAATTACGCAGTTATGTAGTCTGGTCACTACAATAATATCACAACAAAAGACCACATAAAAACTAGTTTTTGATGACTAGTATACGTATGCAAAACAATTTCAGTGAGCCAAAAAATTAACAGCACTATAAAATTATCACAATTATAGCATCTGATAAAATATTCTAAAAAAGATCTGAAATGCAAGGCTTATTTTGAATCAATCATTATTTAGGGATGAGAAGCTTTAAATGTACAGGCATCAGAAGTTAATATTATACATAGTGATGTAATGCTGATATATTTTTATGGTCATTGTAAGCAAACCCACGCAGGTAACAATTAACAGAAGTACAGAACATCGCTAGGATTTAATACATACATAGGCAAGCAATTTCATCCTACTCTGCAACCTGAATAGAAACAAATGTGAACCCTCAAGATTAGTGCATAAGAATACATCCAGGGACTGACAAATTCCTCTCATTAATATTTATTTTGTATAATTTAATTAGTCACAAAAACTATCGGTATAATTTAAAAAGTTCAAGACTAATCTCATTACATAAAAATATTGATGAAGAGATACAAATCCATCTTGAATGTGTTGACTGCAGTTCTCACCTTCAGGGCATTTGCCCTGCCTTCTTCAGGAACCTTCTTCAGAGAATCAGAGCTGACAGGTTTAGTGAAAGCAGGCCATGGGGTGTGATGGTTGTATTTGGTACGACTGGAGAACAAGGGCTGTTCACACTCCACACACACATAGAAGCCTGAACATTGCAAGGACACATTAGTAAAGCAGGGACACTCATGGCTTGTTGCTTAAATAGTAAATTCAACATGATTTTTTGAACACAAGAATGAAGTTAGAAAGAGTTTTTTTATGAAATAGAGAACATCTATGGAAACAAAGCATGGATCAAAATCATCTAAGATTGTAAAATGCTAATGAAATAATAGTAGCTGAAATTTCCTATTTATAAAAGTGTTTTTGTAATATTAAAATAATTATCCAGTTTTTTCTCCCAAGCAGATCAAGCTCCACTCTGATGTAAGCATTATTAAAGCCTCATATCTGACATAATAAAATGCTTTCAACATGTCAGTGAAATAAAGCCACTCAACAAAAACTATACCAAAGATAAACATATATATCATTTCAATTAACAGTTCAAACTTTTGCAAGCTATAAACTTCTTCCAAAATCATCAAAATTTTTTTCTTTTGGTCATATAAAAATGATATTCAACTTCAATTTTGAAACTGACAAACTAGTCAACACGATTGGAACTTACATAAAAAACAGAAACACACAAATCACAAGACTCCATTAGTTATTGTATCACACAAGGTTAAGATGCTATACAAAGGCAGACCTTGAATGCCTGCTTGCCATCTAAGCGCTTTTGTAAGGACTTGGAATGGACAGGCCTAGTGAAGGCTGGCCAAGGAGAGTCATGGCAAAACTTGCTCGTGCTTGGAAATAATTCAATCTTGCAGCGTTTGCATACATACACACCTGAGAACAGATAAAAAATGTCTAAATTTCTAACACAACTGAAATAAAATATCCCATGATTACAGACAAAAATGTACCTAAATTGTTAACAAAACTAAGAAAAATACTCAAAATAAAAATATTGCATGAACTCAACTTTATTATTATTGAAATTAAAAACATTTCCTAATTTATTAAACAGCAATTATCAGTGCCAGTATCAAGACTTGTGCGTCGGAATTATTGCTTGTCAATTTATATCAGCTGATTGATTATTAAAGAAAAAATACACGTATATCAAGTCAACAGCCAAAAACATAAATGCATCCCAAAAATCTTCGGTCAATACACATTTTAGATGCCTCATGGAAATTAAGAATTCCGTTCCAAAGAACCACTAAAGGAACACGTTTAAAAACGTTTCACAGGAATGTCATTCTGCTTGCTGATGCGTTATTTAACTTTAATACTGTTCACGTTGTACAGAGCAACATCAGTTGAAAGATGGCTGCCATCGTAGAAGTGTTTAATTTAATTAATTATAAGCTAACCCCTATTACAAAAGTAAACAGGTTGGGTAGTGAGCGGGAGCCACAGTTCTTCTAGTGAAAATTATAAATAAAGGTTCTAACCCACCCATTAGGGTGACATCTGCAATTGTGTTTAAGTCAGCTCCAAAATAGCGACCACCCGGTACGGTCGCCGCCATCTTTTTCTTGGCGCGCTCGCTGCATTGTAGGAACCTTCTCACCTATGGCGCGCGAAAGCCATTTCTGAGTGACGCTCCTATAACCTCAAAGTTGAATAACTCTAAAATAACGCATCAGTGAGCAGAATGATATTCATGTGAAACGTTTTTAAATGTGTTCCTTAAATGATTCTTTGGAACGGAATTCTTAATTTCCGTGAGGCACCTAATATACATATTGACCAAATCTTCAAGGTAAATATACTAAATTCAGTGTATACATATTATTAAATCTGAGATATGAGAAGGTAGGGTAATGTTCGAATGGCCGGTCGGTTCGAATCGTCGGCCATTCTTAGTTAATTTTCAATTTTGACGATCGGTAGCAATCCAAAAAGACGCGTAGCAGATTTCACCACTACAGGCCTTGCGGGTTGAGTTTTTAGATAGCTACCGAGCGCGAATATTTAAAATTAACTAAGAATGACCGACGATTCGAACCGACCGGCCATTCGAACATTACCCTAAAAACGAAACCGCAATTTATTACATTACTCAAGTTGGTTAATATGAAGTTTAATGCAATCACGGGAAATAATAATTATATTCCAAAGAATCACTAAAGGAGCCCACTTAAGAATGTTTTACACGAATGACATTCTGCTCGCTGATGCGTTATTTTTGAATTATTGAACTTTGAAGTTGGCCTTCGTGCGCCATAGGAAACGAGCGCGCGAAACGGAATTTAATTAATAACGGAAGCTAAATCCCTATTACAAACGTAAAGAGGTTGGATCGTGAGGGGGAGGCACAGTTCTTATAGTGAAAATTATCAATGAAGCTTCTAACCGGCCCATTAGGGTGACGACCGCAATCTTGTTTACATCGTCTCCAAGATGGCGGCGCCCATGGTGGTCGCCATCTTGGAGCCAATGTAAACAAGATTACGGTCCTCACCCTAATGGGTCGGTTAGAAGCTTTATTGATAACTTTCACAAGAAGAACTGTGCCTCCCCCTCACGACCCAACCTCTTTACGTTTTTAATAGCTTCCGTTAATAATTAAATTCCGTTTCACGCGCTCGCTTCTTTTGGCGCAAAGGCCAACTTCAAAGTTCAATTATTCAAAAATAACGCATCAGGGAGCAGAATGTCATTCGTGTAAAATGTTCTTAAATGGGCTCCTTTAGTGATTCCTGGGATCGCAGTTATTATTTTCTGTGATTGCATTAAACTTCACATTGACCCTCAAGTTTTCCAAAGACCCAGGACATATTCTGATCTAAAGCCTGGCACGTAAAAATATGCATGAAGCGTTTAAACTGGTAGCTATTTCCATGAAAATATAATTTTTTCATGAGACCTCCTAATGTTCCTTATATAAACCCTGAGGAAATAATATGCACTTTGCAGCTTGCAGAAGTGTGTATCTTGAGTAGCACTAAAAGGTTACAGCAACCTGCCTTTATAGTATAACAGAATAAGTAGAACCAAGATTTACAAAGTTTAGTAAGAGCATCTTAGTTAGTTGACCTAGAACTTATAAGGAAAATGCAATTCATTTTAAAATATCTAATTATTTTAACGTATATTCCTGCTGTTCTAATCATTTAACGTCAAGAAAAACTATATATTTTCAAGAGGTTGATGCAAAAAATCAATACCTGAGTTCTAAAAATACCTACACATAAAGGTCCTTCATCTAGGCCAATTGGTGCATAAAACATAGTAGATATTGTAATATCTATGAGAGGTTGACACCAAAATGAGATAAAAATAGAAATATTTCAAATTTGCTTCAACATAGAGAAAAACACTTGAAAAGGCTTAAAATACTCCACTGAATAGACAAAAAAAATAACATTATGCCGTTTATACAAGATTTCTTTGAACGACAAAGCCTTTACATTTATGTACATTGTATAAAAAATCCAAATTATTGCAGTAAAAAATTTTTAGGTAAATTACACAACGGAACTTAAAAATGCAAGTTTTCTTGCAGAAAATTTATCGTTCCTAAAAACTTCTGCACATTAAATTGTTAATGCAAATGTTTTGCACGATTCATTAAAGCAACTGAAATTGACTGTAACTTACACCTAGTTCTCACCCGATTCAAAGTGATCTCTGTATTCTTCATCTTTATACCATGAGCAAAACGCCATTTTGATTGAATCGTACACGTAATTCCGATTTTGTTTATTTTTTGAGTTCTTGTTGATTCTAAAAAGGATAGCAGGAGCGCAGAGATACAGCAACAGCTGATCACAGCCAGATCGCATGTTTTCTTCCGAAATAATGGCTTGAGCGGATGCAACACTGCACTAACAAACCACAGGATATGCGTGCGTTATCTTGCTTAGATGGAGATTATCATAAATAACGGAAACTGTGTTGAGTCACTGGTACTCTGAGAGTTACTCTAGTAACTAAGCAAGCATTATATTTTCATTAGGAAGTTTTATTCAAGAGCTACTGTCGCGCACGATATTTTGTTCTCTGGTAAATGAGACAACAAAGTAAATGAATGTACAAAAGAAACTTTAAAAAAGTAGATAAATGAGATACAGTAAAACAGTGCGTGCTATGAAATTTTTCAACATAAGAGTGCATAGTTGGTGAGCATTTGATTTATGGGTATCACACAAGCCCCACCGGAAGTATATATGTGGTGCCCGGACAATTGCTGAATAGTTAATAAAAATTTAGAATTTAACATAAAGTAATTTTGTACCTTTTAAACAGTCTTTTATTCAAAGATAAATAAATATTAAAATAGATTAAATCTACACCGTCTTACGAGACGAGTTGAGTGAACCTTTATGGCAACATTTTGCCAAGGCCGACCGTGAGGCTGTAGACACCAGCCCATTTGTAGTGAATCTCTATTCCGCAAACCAGTCGAAATTTCGAAATTCGCAGAATGATCATCTAAAAATCCAGTAAAATTAGTTCGACCATTAGCATAAAATCACATTACGAAACTCACTAATCTCTATCCTCAATTCTATTAAAATTGTGTAACAAACAAATTCAATCTCTAAAAATTCACATTTGCTTCGTAAACGAAACCTCTCACGCACGCGCGACAGCAACATCGTATGCGATCTAGCGCTCATTGTTCCAAATCATACAGAGCGTGCATAGCCAGGTGTTTGGCTGGTGAGATTTTTAATACTGTGTTTTTGTGTGATAATTTACGGGTAACTATATTTATGCAATTCATGTAAAGTGTCAAGAATATTATATTATGCATTAAGAAGTGTTTATGTGCCTAAAATTCCTTTTTTCTATCAAAAAGCATTTATTATGCCAAAATTCAATAGGATGTATTTTTGAGCAAGTCAAGCTGGCCCAATTATCTTTTTAGACACAACTATATTCTTCTTAATTGCATCTAAGCCAGTACTCACTGTATTATATATTTATCAAGTCTAGGTTTCTCCCTGTTGTATCAGACATAACATTCTTAACCAATTTTTTAGTCAATATTCAATCAACTCAACTTGCTCATTATTTTACAGCTGTATTGTTTTCACAGCTGTATTCTCAATTAAGTAGAGTGTTGATACAGACAACATTAAAAACCATTCTTAACCAATTTTTTAGTCAATATTCAATCAACTCAACTTGCTCATTATTTTACAGCTGTATTGTTTTCACAGCTGTATTCTCAATTAAGTAGAGTGTTGATACAGTCAACATTAGAAACCATTCTTAACCAATTTTTAGTAAATATTGTTGTTAGGATATTTACAGCTGTATTGTTTTCACAAACTGTAGTCTCAATTAAGTAGAGTGTTGATACAGTCAACATTAAAAATCATTCTTAACCAATTTTTGTATTGTAGCTAGGAACCTCCCTGCAATTCTTTAGTCAATGTTTAATTTCATATTGTGATTGTTCATTAGTGGTTGCTTATCTTTTGTGTTCACCAGTTTAATTTTGTTCCCTGCAATTGTATTTTAAGGAAATCAGAGTTAAATAACTGTCTGGAATTCCTTAGCAATTTTTCAAGAATTCTTTTATAATATCTGTAGTGACAACTCTCACTATTGATTTTGTTAGTTCAATTTTTGTTTCATAATGCTATAATTAGTCGCTACCTACTCAACTAAATTAGGTTGATATTGCTTATCTCTGGTGAAGTATCTGAATATCCTAAACTTCCAACTCCTGGAAATTCTAATCCAGTAAACCTACTTCCAGAGTTGTTGTCATACTAACTCCTAGGATGCCCAACACTATTCTCACATGCATCATCATGACCAATGTTTTCTGAATCCTTCTTGTGTTCTGAACTTCCTTCTTAGCAACCGATTCTGTGCACTTTGTGCATGGATTCCGTGTTCCCTACTCTTTTCTAATTGGTGCCTTCCTCTCTCCTCTCGTAGGAACACCTTTCAGAATAGAGGTTTCACCTTTATCGTGTTATTTTTGTGTGTCTTAATTTTCTTCTAATTGTTAGTTCATATTTAAACACTTTTGCCTTTAGAAATTATTTCCCTGTACAGGAGGTTTAGATCTCCAAGTCCCATGCTGAGTGCTGAGTGTAGTTTTGCTTTGACTCAAGCACATTTTACCATTGATTTTTCCTAACAAAATTAGTATTTTACTTTAAAAATTAGTGATGTTTTTTTAGGTTAGCTAGATGGTAATTGTATAATTCTTAGTCATTGTATATTGATTATTTCAGTTAGGAAGAACTGGGAACATGTGTTTTTTCTAGTTAATGGCATTTAGCAGATGCTGTAGATTTTTACCATTAGCTATTAAATTAAGTGATTATGCCATCTTAGTTTCGCCAGGCAAAAGTTTTGCCTGTGTGAGTTACTAGTGCAGAATTTTTAGCTTCATGCCTTTAGAAATACTAAAATTAATATTGGCTCCGAGCAAATTGCCAGTGCTCCGAAGTTGATCCCCGCTTGCACTCCGGCGCCAGAGTGCTGGTGGGGGTCGTTTTCGAAGAGACTTCTCGCTTTGAGGCGGCATGTTAATGCCAGAGTGTTGCAGCATAGCATGTGTTGATATGTGGTTTTTCCAATAGACCGTGTGCAATTTCACCCAGCTCTCTCGTCCCGTACAGGATGCTACGAGACACCTTACACTCCATTGCCAACATCACCACATTGCCAAACTTGGCAAAGGGCAAAAAGACTACCTCCTTACCTTAGTCCTTTTATCATTCAATATTCACCCAATTACGGGACGTCAAGTGCCAATACTCATTCCTCAACCACCTCACCCCAAAACTTAGACCCTTGTAGTGCAGCTAACCCACTTGCGGCGTAACCTACAGTCTAGGTGCAACTCAAATTTGGAATGAATCGCACTGAACGATCTCTATGATCAGAGACACCATTGCCGTCTCGAACCATTCTCTACCATTGCACACGGCATTTCCACAATTACATTTTCCACATTGCCGACACAGCTGCGTTCCCGAGGCGGGGCCTACTCAAGATCGGACCTCAACATCAGCGCCGTGAAGATACCAAACTGCCTGGCATCCCACGAATAAAGGCCAGAAAATTCGTAAAATATCTTCCTTCTTATCCTTTTCGATGGTCCCAGTCCGAGGTACAAACAGAGAAAATAGAGTATTTTGTGTCATGATTAAAGACGCTAGAAATACAGCGTCCGAATAACCTGAAACTCCTTCAGAGTCTGAGGCCGCAATCATTCAATTAGTAAATTAAGTGGGTTTGGAAATTAACCCTGGTGACCCTTTTATAAAAAAAAACATCTTACCTGTCACTTGATAAAATCCTCAATATTCAACCTTCACAATCAAATCCAGTAGTTCCCCACTTTGGGAGAACTTTACACTGGTGACCAGAGTAGTTTAATCAGATATAAATACTCACCCGGACCACCATCGGAAGGATTAGGAGCGCATGTCTAGTGCTGTTAACTTCTGTGCATGGCTGACCTTGAAGGAGGTAGTCTCTTTCCCTACTCTCAGTAGCTAAACAGAGTATTTCCTCTCCAACTCTTCCCTAATAATAAGTTATTGCTACTGCAGCCTATACTAACAAATTCTTCATGTTTATCCCTTGCTACTGAAGCCATCTTTTACAAAACTCTTCACGCATTTCCGTTGCTACTGAAGCGAAACCGTAGGAGATCTTCTAGGATTATTTCCAGTGCTACTGAAGCTCCTTACTAATAACCTTCGCATTTTCCAATGCTACTGCAGCACCATTGCTACTGAAGCACAAAAGTAACATAACACTTGTACGAAACAAAAAGCAATCGCAACGCGCGTTATCAATAATTCTTGGGGAACATTAGTAGCGTAATGGCGCCAAACGATGGTAACGAGATTAACGACGGTCAGGTGGTGTCCGTAAAATTAACACCGTTCGCGATACAAAGTCTGGATTCTTGGTTCTTCCAAACCGAAGAACATTTCGAAAGCCTATCCATCGACTCCGAAAAAGTCAAATATTATTCTCTGCTAAGGGCCCTGCCCTCTACTTGCCTAGACGACCTCTCTGAGGTTTGTAACGCTAACTCAGCCGAACCTTATACCACCCTCAAAGAGCATGTTTTAAAACGTTACAGCAAGGATAGAGCCCAGAGAATCCAAGCTTTGACGAGTAATCTTACCACCTACATTAGCCAAACACCTCTGGCGCTACTGAAAGAAATGAGGAGACTGGCGAAGGGCGTTATGGATGACGATACCCTTAAGACATTGTACATCCAACGTTTGCCCTTACGCCTTCAACCATTCCTCCATACACAGGATGCCTCTGTGAAACTGGACGTTCTCGCAGAATTAGCCGAAAAAATTATTGCCTGTGAAAACCAGACTCCGAATACCTCTGTCGCTACTCCAGTGGTCAATCAAACCAGCTCAAACGAGGTGGAAAGATTATTGCGCGAGTTAGTTCAGCGAGTTGGAGCACTAGAAGTTGCTACCCAGCAAGCCGAACACGCGGATAGAGTTCATGGGGTTGCACACCAAACAGCGGCGTATCAGCAAGCCGATAATCCCACACACACCGCCCCGTTTGATAGGCACAAAAAGCCTAATCGCTCGTTTAAACAACAAGGGGCCGGTAGTTCCAATACCGCTCAGGGCCAGGATTCACGAGGCAATCTGGAGGAGGAATGGTGTTGGTATCATAGGAAATACTTACATAAGGCTCGTAAATGTGAGTCGCCGAATTGTCCGCTTTATGTACTCTTGTACCCAAAAAACGGGAACAGCGCGGCGTAAATGCGAGTCAGACGTCAGCGCCAGCTAAATCAAATGCCACTCGCTGCCTATTTCTTTCAGATCCGACTTCCGGTTTTCGATTCTTGATCGATACCGGGAGTTCGGTGAGCCTAATTCCGGCAACTGCTAAAGACAAACGCACCACAGGTATTCCAAACTTGCGTGCTGCTAATGGCACTCCTATACTCTGTTACGGCACGCGGTCGTTATCATGTTCCCTAAATCTCAAACGTACCTTGAGCTTCGAATTCATAGTGGCTGATGTGGACACACCCATCATTGGTGCGGATTTTCTGCAGAGGTTTGCATTGGTGGTGGATGTGAGAAATGGATGCCTTTATGATAGCGAAACCAGAGTGCAAAGACCCCTTAGTGCCGTCGATATGGTGAACGTTACGTCAAGCGTCTCTCCTAACCTAGAGAGTACATGTCCCTACCAACGGGTGTTGCTCGAATTTCCCTCACTCTTTCAACCTAATGTAACGTTGCAAAATAACACGCTGACGCAACACCACATATCGACGAGCGGCCCCCCTGTTTACGCGAAAGTAAGACGTTTGCCCCATGATCGATTGCAGGAAGTAAAAGCCGAGTTTGCAAAAATGGTCCAGGAAGGGACAGTTCGCATCTCGAAAAGTCCCTGGGCCAGTCCCTTGTTGATTGTGCCAAAGAGTAATGGCGAGTTGCGTATTTGCGGCGATTATCGCCAATTAAACTCCGTAACTGTACCCGACAGATTCCCCATTCCCCACCTGCACGATTTTACTGCAAATCTGTCAGGGGCAAAAATCTTTTCCACCGTGGATCTGAAGAGAGCTTTCCATCAGATTCCGATGGAGGAAAGCTCTATTCAGAAGACCGCAGTCTGTACGCCGTTTGGTTTGTACGAGTATCTTCGTATGCCGTATGGCTTGCGAAATGCTCCACAGACTTTTCAGCGGCACATGACTGAAGTCCTTTCCGACCTCCCGTTTTTGTATTGTTACCTCGATGATGTGCTTGTGGCTTCGGGGACGCCTGAGGAGCACGTGCATCATTTGAGAGAGCTGTGCAAACGACTAGCGTCGCATGCTCTGCTGATTAACCCAGCAAAGTGTGTACTGGGAAAGAAGGAACTGACTTTTCTAGGTCACCACATCTCAGATAAAGGCATTAGGCCACTTCCCGACAAGGTAGAGGCTATCCGAAATTTCCCGAAACCCTCTACACAGAGAGAGTTGCGCAGGTTCTTGGGATCGGTGAATTTTTACCACCGATTTTTAAGGAACTGTGCGGCGACTCTGGCACCACTCTCCTCACTCATTAGAGCGAAGAAACGAGGGAAGTCTGTACTGATCGAGTGGAACAGTGAGGCTGAGGAGGCATTCACAGTAATTAAAGATGAACTTGCGAATGCGACGGAGTTGGCTTACCCACACCCGAACGCAAAACTTAATCTAGTAGTAGATGCGTCAGACCTTGCTGTCGGCGCGGTACTACAGCAGACCGTGGACAACAACACGACCCCTCTGGCGTTTTTCAGCCGGAAGCTCTCTCCCACCGAACAGCGTTATAGCACGTTCGGGAGAGAGCTCCTGGCGATTTACCTTTCAATAAAACACTTCCGATATACCTTGGAAGCACGTCAGTTCACGGTCTTCACCGACCACAAACCTTTGATCAATGCAATAAGAATGCCTCCTGACCGCCACTCCCCTCGTGAAAGTCGGCACCTGAGTTACATAGCACAGTTCACTAACGATCTCAGGCACATTAAGGGGGACGAGAACACGGTCGCCGACTGCTTATCGCGTGTGCACAACGTGGTATTAAACCCGTTGGCGCCCGAGTTCCGACCTTCTGTGCACATGATTTCGTTGGCTGATATCATCACCGAACAGAAAAACGACACGGAGATCCAATCTTTGATTGAGTCTCCTAGCTCGTCGCTAAAACTGTCACTCAGAGAAGGCGTTTACTGTGACGCTGACCGGCCTAACCGATACTACCTACCTACCACCTTGCGGTTGCCCGCCATCAAACACTATCATGCGCTATCTCATCCTGGGACGGAGAGAACTTTCCGCCTAATTGCGGATCGTTTTGTCTGGCCCGGGATGCGTAGGGCCATAAGAGAGTACGTTCGCAATTGCCCAGATTGCCAAGCTAGCAAAGTAACTCGACACAACAAAGCCGCAATTCAACCTTGTGTTTTTTCGGGAGGTAAATTCGATGCAGTTAATATAGATTTGGTAGGCCCGCTTCCAAACTCTCGCGGGTTCTCGTATTTACTCACTATGATCGACCGCTTCTCTAGGTGGGTCGAGGCTGTTCCCATTGCTAACATAACGGCAGAAACCGTAGCCCGAACCTTCGTAGAGACGTGGATCTCCCGTTTCGGGGTCCCTCTGAGCATCACTCATGATCGTGGGGCTCAATTTACCTCTTCCTTGTGGTTAGAAATCTCCAAAATCCTAGGTAGTTCAAACATCACAACCACCTCCTTTCACCCCCAATCAAATGGACTCATTGAGAGAGTCCACCGCGACCTTAAATCGGCACTTCGCTGCCTTAAATGCCACGACGATTGGGCGGACCGATTGCCGGTCGTATTACTTACCCTACGGAACCTGTTCCGGCAGGATCAAAAGTGCACGTCCTCCGAATTGCTGTACGGGAAGTCCTTAAGATTGCCCGGAGATGTTATTGATCCCGGGTACAAAATTGACGACTCCTTCAGTACAATCACTGATTACGCGGCACGTCTCAAACGCGCCATGCGCGAAGTGGTTTACCACCCGCCTCGCCTGCCTTTACCATCCGAAAGCCTTGATCCATTGTTGAACACGTGCACACATGTTTACGTTCGGGTGGACGGTGTAAAAACCCCCTTACGGCGTCCCTATGATGGCCCCTACAGGGTCCTAAAGAGGACGCCGAAATATTTCGTCATTGAGAGGGGCACCAAAAGCGACAGTGTTAGCATAGATCGACTTAAGGCAGCATATGTGTCCCTCCCTGATGATAGTTCTACCAACACTCATGAGCCGCAACCCAGGGTGCAAATTACCCCCAGGTCAACACCTGTCGAGGCCACCGGGTTGCACCTTTCTGTCTTGGCTAGGAACTATCCTCCCACTATGGAGTGTAACGAGTTCGTTGTTCCCTTGAAGACCGTTCAAAGAACGCCGTCGGAACCTCGTAATTCGAGTGCCTCCAATTCGGCTGATGTTTCTGTTGCTGTTGTTCCTCTTCACGGAAAAACCTCAGAGACCCGTTCGTTGTCCCAGTTGGGAATCCGAACGTCAACTTTCACAGCTACACAGCCTAACCCTTCTGTTGCCCCCGAGCGCGTTAGCAGTTTTGGCAGACCTAGTCGTCCGCCAGCTCGCTACGCGCAGACTTAGGGTGGCGACTTCTGTTCTGTCAATATTTTTTTCTTCTATTCTCTCCTGTCAAACCCTCTGTTAGGAACTTCCTTTTATGTTCATTTCGGGTATTTACAGGTAACAGCTTCACTGTTACCAGACCTTTCGGTCCACATACGTTGGGGAGTAGCTGTAGTGAATCTCTATTCCGCAAACCAGTCGAAATTTCGAAATTCGCAGAATGATCATCTAAAAATCCAGTAAAATTAGTTCGACCATTAGCATAAAATCACATTACGAAACTCACTAATCTCTATCCTTAATTCTATTAAAATTGTGTAACAAACAAATTCAATCTCTAAAAATTCACATTTGCTTCGTAAACGAAACCTCTCACGCACGCGCGACAGCAACATCGTATGCGATCTAGCGCTCATTGTTCCAAATCATACAGAGCGTGCATAGCCAGGTGTTTGGCTGGTGAGATTTTTAATACTGTGTTTTTGTGTGATAATTTACGGGTAACTATATTTATGCAATTCATGTAAAGTGTCAAGAATATTATATTATGCATTAAGAAGTGTTTATGTGCCTAAAATTCCTTTTTTCTATCAAAAAGCATTTATTATGCCAAAATTCAATAGGATGTATTTTTGAGCAAGTCAAGCTGGCCCAATTATCTTTTTAGTCACAACTATATTCTTCTTAATTGCATCTAAGCCAGTACTCACTGTATTATATATTTATCAAGTCTAGGTTTCTCCCTGTTGTATCAGACATAACATTCTTAACCAATTTTTTAGTCAATATTCAATCAACTCAACTTGCTCATTATTTTACAGCTGTATTGTTTTCACAGCTGTATTCTCAATTAAGTAGAGTGTTGATACAGACAACATTAAAAACCATTCTTAACCAATTTTTTAGTCAATATTCAATCAACTCAACTTGCTCATTATTTTACAGCTGTATTGTTTTCACAGCTGTATTCTCAATTAAGTAGAGTGTTGATACAGTCAACATTAGAAACCATTCTTAACCAATTTTTAGTAAATATTGTTGTTAGGATATTTACAGCTGTATTGTTTTCACAAACTGTAGTCTCAATTAAGTAGAGTGTTGATACAGTCAACATTAAAAATCATTCTTAACCAATTTTTGTATTGTAGCTAGGAACCTCCCTGCAATTCTTTAGTCAATGTTTAATTTCATATTGTGATTGTTCATTAGTGGTTGCTTATCTTTTGTGTTCACCAGTTTAATTTTGTTCCCTGCAATTGTATTTTAAGGAAATCAGAGTTAAATAACTGTCTGGAATTCCTTAGCAATTTTTCAAGAATTCTTTTATAATATCTGTAGTGACAACTCTCACTATTGATTTTGTTAGTTCAATTTTTGTTTCATAATGCTATAATTAGTCGCTACCTACTCAACTAAATTAGGTTGATATTGCTTATCTCTGGTGAAGTATCTGAATATCCTAAACTTCCAACTCCTGGAAATTCTAATCCAGTAAACCTACTTCCAGAGTTGTTGTCATACTAACTCCTAGGATGCCCAACACTATTCTCACATGCATCATCATGACCAATGTTTTCTGAATCCTTCTTGTGTTCTGAACTTCCTTCTTAGCAACCGATTCTGTGCACTTTGTGCATGGATTCCGTGTTCCCTACTCTTTTCTAATTGGTGCCTTCCTCTCTCCTCTCGTAGGAACACCTTTCAGAATAGAGGTTTCACCTTTATCGTGTTATTTTTGTGTGTCTTAATTTTCTTCTAATTGTTAGTTCATATTTAAACACTTTTGCCTTTAGAAATTATTTCCCTGTACAGGAGGTTTAGATCTCCAAGTCCCATGCTGAGTGCTGAGTGTAGTTTTGCTTTGACTCAAGCACATTTTACCATTGATTTTTCCTAACAAAATTAGTATTTTACTTTAAAAATTAGTGATGTTTTTTTAGGTTAGCTAGATGGTAATTGTATAATTCTTAGTCATTGTATATTGATTATTTCAGTTAGGAAGAACTGGGAACATGTGTTTTTTCTAGTTAATGGCATTTAGCAGATGCTGTAGATTTTTACCATTAGCTATTAAATTAAGTGATTATGCCATCTTAGTTTCGCCAGGCAAAAGTTTTGCCTGTGTGAGTTACTAGTGCAGAATTTTTAGCTTCATGCCTTTAGAAATACTAAAATTAATATTGGCTCCGAGCAAATTGCCAGTGCTCCGAAGTTGATCCCCGCTTGCACTCCGGCGCCAGAGTGCTGGTGGGGGTCGTTTTCGAAGAGACTTCTCGCTTTGAGGCGGCATGTTAATGCCAGAGTGTTGCAGCATAGCATGTGTTGATATGTGGTTTTTCCAATAGACCGTGTGCAATTTCACCCAGCTCTCTCGTCCCGTACAGGATGCTACGAGACACCTTACACTCCATTGCCAACATCACCACATTGCCAAACTTGGCAAAGGGCAAAAAGACTACCTCCTTACCTTAGTCCTTTTATCATTCAATATTCACCCAATTACGGGACGTCAAGTGCCAATACTCATTCCTCAACCACCTCACCCCAAAACTTAGACCCTTGTAGTGCAGCTAACCCACTTGCGGCGTAACCTACAGTCTAGGTGCAACTCAAATTTGGAATGAATCGCACTGAACGATCTCTATGATCAGAGACACCATTGCCGTCTCGAACCATTCTCTACCATTGCACACGGCATTTCCACAATTACATTTTCCACATTGCCGACACAGCTGCGTTCCCGAGGCGGGGCCTACTCAAGATCGGACCTCAACATCAGCGCCGTGAAGATACCAAACTGCCTGGCATCCCACGAATAAAGGCCAGAAAATTCGTAAAATATCTTCCTTCTTATCCTTTTCGATGGTCCCAGTCCGAGGTACAAACAGAGAAAATAGAGTATTTTGTGTCATGATTAAAGACGCTAGAAATACAGCGTCCGAATAACCTGAAACTCCTTCAGAGTCTGAGGCCGCAATCATTCAATTAGTAAATTAAGTGGGTTTGGAAATTAACCCTGGTGACCCTTTTATAAAAAAAACATCTTACCTGTCACTTGATAAAATCCTCAATATTCAACCTTCACAATCAAATCCAGTAGTTCCCCACTTTGGGAGAACTTTACACATTTGCCTAGCTACTACGTCAGGATGTAGACGTAGCGTATTCCCAACTTGAACCGTCTGGGTGAGTGTCTATTTTCTGCCAGTGTTTAATTATTGTGTTGATGAAATAACTACTACTTTCGTGCCTTGTGTTCTGTGTAAAATTTTGGTTCTTATAATACATTGAGAATTTTAGAACCGAGCTCACGATAAAATAATATAACTATTTCTTTAGATAATTCGTGATTACTAGTGCGACTTACTGACATTACGTTGAATTGTGATAATGAACTAATAATTATATGTGGCCATAGTCGTTATAGTCATTTCTTTTAAATCTTGTATCTAGATATAATAAATGCATTAGGCGTGTCAAAGTGCTAGAAATATGTCTTTGCATGTGTATTAACGTAAACCGTTTTCACAGGCTTACTCCGCCGCTACCCCCTTTTGTTTACCCACTTACTTGCACCTTACTCGCGCCTGACCATACATTACAATGCCGTTATGTTAATATGGCAACGTCTAATATCATCTTAATGTCTCGAGGCTCATATCACCTATTCATTTTATCGACTGCTTCATTTCCTTCGTTTGTTCAAGTTACCCTTACAATTACACTCTTTTAGTCATACTATTTTACGTTCTCGTTACTTCTTGAGATTACTGGCCTCAGTAGTCTAAACAATAAACCCATTTCTTGGACCGATTTGTTACTATCCCTTACCGGGGCTTAAACCCCATGATAGACACGAAGGAGGTGCTACAGAAAAATTAGCAACCTCCTACAGTGGTGACCCTTTCGCTCCAACACCCACCTTCATTATATTCACCCAACTCATATTTTTACTCACACATAAAAAAAACACCCATTATACATAATTATAACAAAAAAGGGGGTAGCATTGCCGATCGCCGAAGCCAGCAGCCGAACTCCTGAAGCCGAACGTTCTGGACGCCATTACCAAGAAAGAAGAAACAAGACCCGGCGTGGTGCCCAAGAAGCCGAACACAGTCATAGCAGCGCTGGTTGTAAGTAGACACTAAAAAATCCCAGACGGTTAATTTCTCCCCATTTGCAATTTTGTGATAATTAATTTATATTTTCTTTTATGAGTGTACCCATCATTTCCATTGGCCAGTTGCGCAGCATTATTTTCTTTCTAAAGTCTCCCCTATTTTTGACATTTTCTCTAATTCTAACGTTTCGTTTTCTCCGATTCTTAAGAACTACTG
Source organism: Morinoia aosen (assembly GCA_030386875.1). Lineage (NCBI taxonomy): Eukaryota > Metazoa > Arthropoda > Malacostraca > Amphipoda > Talitridae > Morinoia > Morinoia aosen. The sequence continues at coordinate 58,548,313 of CM059567.1, read as the reverse complement.
TTGTAAATCTCAATTTAGTTAAGTATCCTCCTATTACGATGTTTTACCATCGAAGATCCCTTATTCTCGTTTCTACTTTTCCTTTTGCCTTTTCTACTTTCCTTGGCGGAACCTGTATGCTAATTTATCATGCCTAATACGACTCAATCTGAGTCTTTAACGAGCTTATGATCCACACACGTCGTTTCTCTACGTCCAAAAATGTTTATTTTTTCCGGAAGATGATGACAATTTTTGATTTTGAGGAAGCGTTCCTGGACGTTCTGTCCACAATCTCCTTCTTCTCTTTCAAATTAAAAAAAAAAAAATTTTTCCTATCTAAAAAAAAATATCTTGTGCTTCCGCATAGCGGCAAGTATATATTATTAACTTATTTACTTAATTCTTCGCAAATAGCTCGTTATGCCTTGCTGCCGTAAAAATGTGAAGTTTCCATAACAAATAAAATAAGTAGCCTTTCTTCTAGTATGAGACGAGTGCATACGGTAAACGGTCCCTGCCGACAGAGCAGCCACTAATTCCTGACCGCACTCGTTCTTGATACTCCTGTGGCATGCTTGACTCCTATCGCCTTATGATATTCCTCCGATTTCCGATAGCATCGCCCGGGGCCTTACTGAACGTACCTTTACAGAACGAATTACTTGAGAGACTAAGGCTAAAAAGTTACCTTTTAAGTGACCTAAAACGTGCTATTGCCGACAGTCCTGCTCATGTTTTTCTCGCTAGAAACTTCACATCCTGGTTCCTGACAGCACACAGATGTTGTTGTCTGTTCCACTCAATATTTCCACTGCTTCTCAGGTAGCCATGACATTCGTATCTTGAGGATATCATGCTTAGGTTTCCTGTTTGAAGTGGTGAACGACAGAGGCGCCATAATTAAAACTAAATTCTGACATAATATGTCCAAAATTGTGTTCATTCCTGAATTTCCTCGGAAACTATCCTCCGAACCGACTTTTCAAACTCCTTTGCCTGTAGATCTACCCTGATCTTTTTCCTTTCTGGTTCTACACAGGTAGTTTTTGTCGTAAGACAAATGTAGCTCCTTTCAAACTAAACCTACTTTCCTTGAGTGCGAGGTAAGCGCAGGCGGCGTACGGCCCCTACTGATAAGAGTAGCAACCATTGCTGACTGCGCCTGTCCTCAGTGTTATCGTGACCTGTAATGTTTCAAGAACATGTCAAATATTAGTCTTTCTCCTTCGATACGTCTCCTTGTCAACAATGCTTTATGTTAATCGAACTATTTTGCCACCACCCCAGCAGCTAAAACGGCTGACATGGACCGAGGCTGCAGAGCAATCTTTTAGTGACCTAAAACAGGCTCTCGCCACATGTCCTACCCTCGATTTCCTTTACCTCCAACTACCTGGCTTTCCCTATTTCAGTATCCTTTGTGCGCTCCGCGTCTGGCCAGGGTAGTACTGTGGTGCCCGGACAATTGCTGAATAGTTAATAAAAATTTAGAATTTAACATAAAGTAATTTTGTACCTTTTAAACAGTCTTCTATTCAAAGATAAATAAATATTAAAATAGATTAAATCTACACCGTCTTACGAGACGAGTTGAGTGAACCTTTATGGCAACATTTTGCCAAGGCCGACCGTGAGGCTGTAGACACCAGCCCATTTGCCTAGCTACTACGTCAGGATGTAGACGTAGCGTATTCCCAACTTGAACCGTCTGGGTGAGTGTCTATTTTCTGCCAGTGTTTAATTATTGTGTTGATGAAATAACTACTACTTTCGTGCCTTGTGTTCTGTGTAAAATTTTGGTTCTTATAATACATTGAGAATTTTAGAACCGAGCTCACGATAAAATAATATAACTATTTCTTTAGATAATTCGTGATTACTAGTGCGACTTACAGACATTACGTTGAATTGTGATAATGAACTAATAATGATATGTGGCCATAGTCGTTATAGTCATTTCTTTTAAATCTTGTACCTAGATATAATAAATGCATTAGGCGTGTCAAAGTGCTAGAAATATGTCTTTGCATGTGTATTAACGTAAACCGTTTTCACAGGCTTACTCCGCCGCTACCCCCTTTTGTTTACCCACTTACTTGCACCTTACTCGCGCCTGACCATACATTACAATGCCGTTATGTTAATATGGCAACGTCTAATATCATCTTAATGTCTCGAGGCTCATATCACCTATTCATTTTATCGACTGCTTCATTTCCTTCGTTTGTTCAAGTTACCCTTACGATTACACTCTTTTAGTCATACTATTTTACGTTCTCGTTACTTCTTGAGATTACTGGCCTCAGTAGTCTAAACAATAAACCCATTTCTTGGACCGATTTGTTACTATCCCTTACCGGGGCTTAAACCCCATGATAGGCACGAAGGAGGTGCTACAGAAAAATTAGCAACCTCCTACATATAACTATAGTGATACATTCACTAAATCTAGCTCTTGAGTCATAACTTGAATAATAACCTCGCATAATTACTAATTTAAAAAAAAACTAGTCGGCACTTATGATCTAGAGTTTACCAGAGATAAAAGTTGTTTCTAAATTTTAAGTTATTTTTTCGTGGACACAGTACGAGCACACGGAATTAAACGTGTGTTAATCATTGAGAATGTGTTTACTTCATTACCAATTAAAAAAATACAATCTTATATAATACCGACTGATAATACTTTGAGTTAATGACAAGATTATTCGAAACATCACTAGCCAAAACATCGTACATGTAGCATTCGCTACAGAGCGTAGGAATTATAAATTTTCACATTCGTACTTAAATAAAATAATTAGTAGCATTAAAAATCTTACTCTAAATTATTATTAATTATTTTACACTTCTAATTCGTAATCATTGAAGTTTGTGTGTAAATACATGAGAGATAAAATAATCAATCGACATTTCGAGTATTAGAGCAGCTGTCTGTGGCAACAGCCAAGCGCGTTCGCTTGAACGCACTTGCCGAGTCACTCTCACCGTTGACTTTCTAGCGTGCGTACCGCTCTTGTAAGTTAAAGACAATTTAAGTGGGAAAACAGAATAAGCCCGGTAAAGTATACAGTGTAAATTTTCCTTGTGCATGTGAAACTTAATGATTTGTTCATCGTCGTGAATTAGGGGTGAAACTTAATAATAGTGTTAAAAGTTAGACTAGCATGTGTTATTTTCGAGTGCTATCTTCGACGTGACAAACGTATAAATTTTGGTGTTTCACGATTTATTTCCTGTGTCAAGTCAATATATATTCCGACTAAGTTTGTGCCTTACTAACAAAGTTAGACATTTTACGCTGCCATATTAATTCAAGACCCGTTTACGAATACGGTCGTTAGAGCACGACACAGCTGCTGGCGTCTTTGTGCCGGTCCTTTGTTTTCCAAGATGGCGACGCACAGACCGCCGTCGCGTGTAGTGATTCTGCGATTCAAAAATCGCACCTTACGCATTTTGGGAATAAGATTCTTTACAAACATACTAATAGTAGTTTTTCTTAAATGTGTGACCTGTAATAAGTGGAAATGCCTTTTTTAATAATTCGTACGAATTAATAGAGTACGCAGATTATTCATGCATATGCTTGCTAAAGTTTTTTTTAGTTTCATTTTTTTATATTTCATACTCCTTAAACCTTGCGTTTAATCGCACTTATTTCAATATAAATCATCATCAACAAATTTAATTCAATTCTGTTTATTCGTGTGACAAAGCACCCACTAGCATCTGCCTTTCGTGAGTGCGTACAATGTATGCCGGCGGCTTGTGGCGAATGCCGACGCGTAAAGCCGCCGGATAATCGTCACCTTAATTTTCATGTTTCGTCTTGCAAAGATTGTCTTTCTGTGCAAGCTAAACGTAGTATTTCTTTTCTCAATGTAGATATTACTTCTTAATTTTTATCAATAATACTTGTCAATGTTTTAGTATTATTGAGCAATGAAAGTAGGATTCCTTTTCTCTGTTAATTCTTGTACGGAGATAGGGATGTTTCTAGAGCACTGAACAAGCGTTAATTCTCATTTTTACGCAATATTAGCCGTGTTATGTCTCTTCGCTGTTTCATGAATCTTGTGTTATAAAATCTCGTGTTTTTTCCAAAACTCCACCAATTTAACCTTCGATATTGCTGCCCTGCAGATTCTTGCAAAAGTTGCAGTCTCTTGATATTTTCATGATATTCCGTAGATCTCGTGTTTACTTGCATGTAGTTTTCGGTAATGAATAACAATTGTCATTACCGGAAAGTCTTAAACCTCATGCTCTGATATAAAAGCCAAAGGCATTAGCGAACAAGCTTGCCAGTTACAAAAAGAATCTGTCCTATCTCCTTGAGCTTGCCAAAGTGAGAATCCTTAAAGTTAGCTCGTGTCGAATCTGTAGGATTTCTCGGAGTTGCGTGTGGGCGTTTATCATGTACGATGTTGGGGATTGTCAGCACTAAAATTTTCCGTGATGTCTCCTTGGACTGCTCATCCAGCGTTCGTCTTTTTGCAGACCTCATCGTCATCACCAACGCAAACACACCAGCTCCCCTGGGCCTATTTCATGGGACTACCTTCGTTGGATTAGTTTTTGTCCTTTTTGGGCCTACCTAAACTGGCCGTAACCTACCAGGATTTACCTTGCCTTGGTCCTCGTTTTGTCTCGCTTGTTTGGGCCTTAACACTACTTAACTCATCTCAAAATTGCCTCAACTTGAGCCGCCCTGCCTGGCATCAACTCAATTAAAATTGACACTCCCAACGTCACGGGTTTCTCAAAGTCTTATAAATTGGTCTCTTAAATCACTTTCAAACAACACCCACACTGTCGACTTCAGCACTTCTCCAGGAGCCCTCCGCCTTCCCGGACTGCGAACCATCTTCAGCCAAGTTCTTCAGTTGCTCAAGACTCGGCGGTCCTTTCCGGCTCCTTCAAATAAACCACAAAGAAAAGCTGAGTTCCCGAGTGCATTATTACCCTCTCTCCTGATTAATCAGATACTTATCGAGACACATGTTTATGTTTGGCTTTACCCCACGGCCGAACAAGACATACAGCATTCGTCTGTGTTGACAACCTAACGAAATATGTTGAAGCCTATTGATCCATCTCGTAATTCAGTGTATGATATGAGATCAGGTAAATGGTTCATAGAATTCTAGACCTTATATATACAAAGTTTTAAAAAAATTAGGCATTATAGTTATACAGAGCATGCGACTCAGGTAGGGCGCACGAAAGATCTGTTTTAACAAAGAACACTTGCGCTGTACAAAATGATAAAAAAAATTTATATCATAGTAAAATGGTATTATATTCAATGGTTAATCTTATGCTCTGTATAAATTCTTATGTTAATTAACTAAACGGTCAACATGAGCTATCATTTCCGATTGACCAAAACTTAATTTCCGTTTATAAAATGAAAATGAAAAACAGTTAATTTCCATTAGAATTGATACAAAAATCAAGATTGGGGATCAAAGAGTCGGAACAATGATCCTATGTTGGTAAGCGTATATTTGTGTTGTGGTGAAATAGAATAAATAAGGCATATATATTTGGCAAAATCATATCACATTTTATTTTTGGGCTAAATTCCGTGAAGCTATAACATTTTAAAAGAAGGGTAAACATTCTGCGGGGCTACAAACATTGTAATGTGTTGTGTGTCGTGTCGGCGAGGGTCGGTTCTTTGTACAGCGCTCTCAAGTGCTTGAAACAGGATGTCATATATCAAGGTGTCACAAGGCGGTTGGCGCTTCGTCCAAACTTCTACGGTCCAGGCGTCCATACAACACAAACACACATCGAAGCACACATACACAGGCACAACACAAGCCGAGGCTTTGGAGAGCAAGGAGGCGGGCGTGACGGAGTAACAGAGGCCCGCACGACCTGAGCCAATCACCGCTTGCCAAAGGAATGACGCAAGAAGGTGTGTCAGAGCCCACACCAATGGGAGTCCCAAACGTCAGAACAAACAAGAATGCCGCCAATCAGGATACAGATGATGCCTCTGTAGAATAGAAGCTTCGGGACTGATCTCGAAACAAGGAAGCGAAACGTATATAAGGAGGGTAGATGAAGCCTAGGGAGGGTTTTTTTCGACTCGGTGACGCTACGAGAGAGAGACGCATAATCAAGGAGGGGTTTTGCAGCCGGAATACCGGCAGACGCCGGTATAACCCGGCATTATACCAAGTCCGGTGTTGACTGCAAGTGAAGAGCGCCGCCGGCACATTTTCGACATGAGCAGCCAAAATCCAACATCTAAGGTGAAAGTTAACCATCGAAGTTTCGAGAGGAGGCGTCCAGTGTATCAGCAAGCTTCAAAGTACTGACGTGCGTCAGGAGGCATTCGTAGCACAGCGGCGAGGCAGCGGTTATCGGCAAGTGTAAATGTTGTCAACGACGAAGCATTCAAACATCTCTGCTTCGGGGACGAACTCACAGGCAACTTCAGCGTCAAGATTTGGGGCCACGCAATTGTTAACGTTGCGAGTATCAACAGGCAAGTTCGTTCACCAACAAGGAGAAGATCAACGCACAAAATTGCAGTGAATTGGCGCACAACGAAACTCTTAAGTAATTCCCGGCACCAGAACTTCAGCGTCAAGGTGGAGCGGGGAAGGCACCGCGGCAGCGCGTCAGCGAGAGAGCAGTCCAGAACAGAGATAGTCTCAGCAATGACGACGAAAATCAGCAGTGAGCGACAGCACATCGGCAGTGAATGTCTATCAGTGAATCACTTATTATCAAAGGGGCGAGTGTTTTATGGATGTGAGAGCCCAGAAAAGTGCTTTTCAAAGTGTTGCGCAAAATCATATAAATTATAATTATAGGCAATCGGTTTCCTGTGTTTATTTAGTCGAGGATCGAATTCACGTTGTGAATGGTGCGGCGCTTCATATAATTCGACACCATGTTGCAAGTTCAGGTTAAATCGTGATGTGTCATTATCGTAAATATTATGCTTGTGTTGCTGTGGAGCCCGCGATTGTGTGGATGCGCAATTTGTTGTCAACGAAGGAGTATTGGTAACTTGAATTATCGGTAAGCATCAAATTTATGCCATGTCGTGTTTAAAGTTTTATGGCGGTAGAAATGTGCATACTTTCATTAACGCAATTGTGCCCTTTCAGATCATTTCGTTCCAATGCCTTGTGTACTTGATCCACGTGTTTTACCCAAAATAAATTCATGTAAATCTTCAATCCTTTTATTCTCCATGTCTGGTATGCAGGGGTACGCAAGCATGAAGGATAATACTATAACATGTGTGGGGGTTGCAATTCCCTCAGCGTATGGAAGGGGGGTCCTAAACCCACCCCTTCTCTGTATCGCGACAGTGTCATAACAGCCCATATCAATGTTTGTGATTGCTCCTCCTTTCCAATAGAAGGATCGTAAACTGAGACGGGAAAGTGGGGCGACTTACGAACTCGCGGGGTTGAAACAGCAGTGAATGTCTAATGGGTGGCGATGATAGAAGAGAAAACTAATGGGCCAAAAAATCAAGATATTCCAATATATTTAGAGTAAATATTAAAAAAACTGTACTTAAGCCCTGTTTTGGGATGATGCTATTGACTCAGGAAAACTCATCTAGTATATTTAGATGGTACTCTTGAGGTACTTATATTGAGACTTGGCCACGAGATGAAGAAACTTTAGAGGTGACTGAGTTAGTCAGCAGCAGTGACTCGAGTGGCGGTCTCGAGTTAAGCTGATGGAAACGACGAAACTCAGGCTGAAGGAGAGCCAACGCACTAACTTGGGTTAAAGGGGAGCAAATGCAATAACTTAGGTTCAAGGAGAGCAAATGCACTAACTTAGGTTCAAGGAGAGCAAATGCACTAACAGGTTAAAAGGGGAGCAAATGCACTAACTTAGGTTCAAGGAGAGCAAATGTACTAACTTGGGTTCAAGGAGAGCAAATGCACTAACTTAGGTTCAAGGAGAGCAAATGCACTAACTTAGGTTCAAGGAGAGCAAATGCACTAACTTAGGTTAAACGGGTGCAAATGCACTAACTTAGGTTCAAGGAGAGCAAATGCACTATCTTGGTTGAAGGAGAACAAATGCACTAACTTAGGTTCTAGGAGAGCAAATGCACTATCTTGGTTGAAGGAGAGCAAATGCACTATCTTGGTTGAAGGAGAGCAAATGCACTAACTTAGGTTCTAGGAGAGCAAATGCACTATCTTGGTTGAAGGAGAGCAAATGCACTAACTTAGGTTCTAGGAGAGCAAATGCACTATCTTGGTTGAAGGAGAGCAAATGCACTATCTTGGTTGAAGGAGAGCAAATGCACTAACTTAGGTTCTAGGAGAGCAAATGCACTATCTTGGTTGAAGGAGAGCAAATGCACTAACTTAGGTTGAAGGAGAGCAAATGCACTAACTTAGGTTGAAGGAGAGCAAATGCACTAACTTAGGTTCAAGGAGAGCAAATGCACTAACTTAGGTTGAAGGAGAGCAAATGCACTAACTTAGGTTCAAGGAGAGCAAATGCACTAACTTAGGTTCAAGGAGAGCAAATGCACTAACTTAGGTTCTAGGAGAGCAAATGGTATAACAGGTATCTTGGTTGAAGGAGAGCAAATGCACTAACTTAGGTTGAAGGAGAGCAAATGCACTAACTTAGGTTGAAGGAGAGCAAATGCACGGTTCAATTTTTCGGTTCTAATCAAGCCCTCATCCAGAGATCCTGAATTTTTTTTAAATGGTTGAACTAAATGTTTATAATAATTTCTGAATTTTTTCCCCAAGTAAATTATCGCAGTCATTTTTCGGCTCTTGCAAGATAAAAGGTTAAAATGGGAATCTATCATCGGGTGTGAACGGTAACGTTACCGCGAAATAAAAATGACCGCAGAGTACTGATTAAAACTGAATACCGAATTTAGGAAATTAGTATTTTGCTGAGTAAAAAATAATTGTTTATACATTGTACGCACCCATGGTAGTTCAGTAAGAAGTTCAACTACGCAGATTTGATTCTCAAGTAAGAAGCAAAAATGGAAGATTTACAAGTCAGGTTGCTCTAAAGTTTACGTGAAATCATACCGAAATTTAGGATAGAATTTTGCCAGATCATTAAAAATGAGCTAAATATGGCTCTTGGTTTTCTGAAAGGTATCCCAAAAATAGATACCGCTCAAATTCTGGAAATCTTCGACATTTATAATCCAACTTCGACATTCATAATCCATTATAATAGACCACGAATGACTCACAGAATCCAACTTTATGTGTTGTGAGTGCTGCAATAATTATTCTTAAGTGCCTGGGTCTGCAGGCCAGGCAAGAATATAAAATCTTTCATTCACTTTACTACGGAATTTGGAAAACTTGAGAACTCTACAGCCTCATCGTATGCTGAAACTATTAGAGTAAGCGACAAACTCATCAAGGCTATTGTTTATAACCTCTCAATAGAGAACCATAGTAACTAACGCCACTAAAAAGCTTGTATTACGAACGGGTACCAAACATGTGTTACTAACTAGTATCAGCATGTGTTACCAATAGCTACTTGGCAAGAGTCACAAATAGATTCTAGCACGTCACTGCCATATTTCTTACACTTGTCACTCAAAAGTTTCTTACGCTTGTCACTAACAAGTTTCTTACACTTGTCACTAACGGACACTTGGCATGCATCAGGAACAGACGCTTGATTTGTACCACTAAGGTAAATTAAGCATTTATCAATAACAGGTTAATAGCTACACATGACGTGTGTCAGTATCAGTCGTGTGATAAGAGTTACCAACAAGCGCTGGGCATGTATTGCTGACATATCTGACATTTATCGCTAATAGGTACTGGGCTAATATCATTAACAGGTGCTTGGCAAATATCATTAATGGGTGCTTGGCAAATATCATTAACGGGTGCTTGACAAATATCATTAACGGGTGCTTGACAAATATCATTAACGGGTGCTTGACAAATATCATTAACGGGTGCTTGGTAAATATCATTAACGGGTGCTGGCAAATATCATTAACGGGTGCTTGGTAAATATCATTAACAGGTGCTTGGCAAATATCATTAACGGGTGCTTGGCAAATATCATTAACGGGTGCTTGACAAATATCATTAACGGGTGCTTGGCAAATATCATTAACGGGTGCTTGACAAATATCATTAACAAGTACTTGGTAAATATTACTAACAGGTACTTAGCAAATATCACTAACAGGTACTTAGTAAATATCACTAACAGGTACTTAGCAAATATCACTAACAGGTACTTATGAAATATCACTAACAGGTACCTAACAATTACCCCTGATTGTTACATAGCGATTGCCACCAGCAGGTGCTTGGCACATATCAGTAACAAATACCCAACAAGTTACAGGCAATTGTAAGGTGCCAACATCACAGACTACCTGACAAGTTACCTGAACTTATACGACCGCCGCAACCGGTTGCTCGGTTCCCTTAGAATGAAGTCGACTGCAGGTCTCATCAACTGCCACTCCGCTGCCTGCCGTCGTGGTGACGGTGTCGGCATCTCTCCGACGTGTTCCCCGACGTGTTCCCATAGTCCGTCGTGTTCCCATAAGTCCGACGTGTTCCCCATAGTCCGTCGTATTCCCCTTAGTCCGACAGGTTCCCCTTAGTCCGGCGTGTTCCCCCTAGTCCGACGTGTTTCCCATAGTCCGACAGGTTCCTCTTAGTCCGGCGTGTTCCCCGACGTGTTCCCCATAGTCCGACGTGTTTCCCATAGTCCGACGTGTTTTCCTTAGTCCGACGTGCCGGTGTATACTAGGCTACAATTTCCAGACGTAGCTACAACACGGCACTGTGATGGTCTCATCGAAAGACACTGCGATTAAAATTTTGTGGCGCTATGAAGTGGACGATACTTTGCGTCACGGTTAACATGAACATACCGCAAGCAACTGAACTCTAAAGAACATTGGAGGCACTATAACAGAATGTGGTTTAATTCTTTGCTTGAAAATTTTAATTTGAAATGGGTGTAATGATTTAATCGCAAAATACTACGATTGTAGTTTTCGGGCGTTGTTAGATGAACGATTCTTTAGATGCTGATTAGAATTAACAAAACGCAAAGAACAATGCCTAGAAGAGTATTGTGTGCTCTCCAGTGGAATGTAGTAACAAAGAATATTTGTGTCTAAAAATTTAATTCCTCAGCTAGAGATGCCAGCGTGACACTACGACTCCAATTTTGGGAGTTTTGGGATGAACGATTCTTCAGATCCTGATTAGAATTAACACTCCCGAGAAAAAGTAACTAATATTGTGTGTTCTCCAGTGGAATGTAGTTCCAAAGAAAATTTTTATCTAAAAATTTTATTCCTTAGCAAGAATTGCCAGCGTGACCTGAGTGCCACTACACCACAAGACCAGTGCCTGTCAGCCCGCATGGGGTCGTGAGAACGAAAACGTCGAAGCCTATTAAACTTTATTGCATAATTATGCTCTGCATTTCCTGCGGACTGACTACGTGCATGGAAATGTACGTGAGAAGTAACGTGTTGCAGTGCAGTTTGTGATTTCAGAAGCTTGCATTTGAAAATTCGCATTCCTCTCAGTTGAACGTCCCTTGCCTGCAGGGGTTTGACTTTCCTAGTTTTAAGATTTGAGTTTCTTAATTTTTGGTGATTTGGGAAGGGTTTTCTGAAGTAGCTTAACTCTTGGTTTGTTTAGCCAATGATTAGATCCGACGATTAATTTTTCTACTGGTTTTAAATGATGAATGACTTTGTAGCAAGTCATAACATGGATTAACGTGTTTAGGATTTCAATACAATCAATAATTGACGAATATGATGACGCGTAAATATTTTCCGGCCTAATATTTGAAAATAAAAGTCTAGTTTGAGTCACGCTGTGAATTGTTTACTATTATTAGTGTTATTTCTTACTCGCATAACAAATAAATATAGGATTGATAACAATATTTTTTCATGAACACACGATTCAGCCTTATCAGCTTTTTTTTAAATGCTGATAGATTTTCATTGATTTTCAAACAGCAATAAGTTTAAAGTATCAACTCTTGATGCCTTCATACCAATGATAGTGATGCGTATTTCTCTTAGTGAAGAGGACTTTTGATTTTTTTTCAGATATTCGATAAGGAAGGAAACACGAACTCTTAGATAGAAACTGTTTTATCTTTTAAATAATTCGAAAGGAAGTAAAACTGATGAAACATTTTAGGAAATGTGCACACTCTCTAAAACCATAATTACCGCAATAAAATTGCTGTTTCAATATCGCACCTCAAATCAAGGGGTGGCTAGAAAAATTATAATTTTTTAGAATTAAATGAAAAAAAAAGTGATCTCATCAACCAGGAACATATAAAAAAAATCAGAGAGACTACAACAACCATCATCACTTTGAATTTCAAAACATCATTATCACGTATCTTGATTACGAGCATTGACTCCATGGCCGTGCTTGAAGAGAAGCAAAAAATCCAATTATAGTAATATCAAACGCGAAGAAAAATTCAAACTTCAAACGCTTTAAACCATCGGAAGTCGGCGGGTCGATAACAATCTCTGAAATTTCCCACTGTAACACCAAAGCGAGAACCTGCAAATCCGAATTGAAAAAAACTTTATGTTTTTTCCCATGGGGAAACCACGTCGGACTATGGGGAGCACGTCGGACTATGGGGAACACGTCGGACTATGTGGAACACGTCGGACTATGGGGACCACGTCGGACTATGAGGAACACGTCAGACTATGGGGAACACGTCGGACTATGGGGAACACGTCGGACTATGAGGAACACGTCAGACTATGGGGAACACGTCGGACTATGGGGAACACGTCGGACTGTGGGGAACACGTCGGACTATGGGGACCACGTCGGACTATGGGGAACACGTCGGACTATGGGGAACACGTCAGACTATGGGGAACACGTCGGACTATGGGGACCACGTCGGACTATGGGGAACACGTCGGACTATGGGGAACACGTCAGACTATGGGGAACACGTCGGACTATGAGGAACACGTCTCCGTCAAAAATTTCCAAGTAGTCGACATACAGGACGGAGCGTCCTGTATGTCGACCACTTGGAAATTACACGGAGACAAATTGAGATTGACTTACAAGGCAACAGATTGAGATTGATTTACACGGCAACAGATTAAGATTGACATACACGGAGACATTGAGATTGACTTGCACGGGAACAGGTTGAGATTGATTTACACGACAACAGACTAAGATTGACTTACACGGAGACATTGAGATTGACTTACACGTCAGCAGATTAAGATTAACTTACACGGAGACAGATTGAGATTGACTTACAAGGCAACAGATTGAAATTGCCTTGTGTGTCTAATTTGTTCCGCCTTACGATGAGTGGGCGCCTGTCTAGCCGCATTAAATGACATGCAAATAACAAAGCAGAGCACAGAAAAAAATGAGGATCATCCATGTCCTCGAAACCAACTCGGCATAGCGTGTCACAGCGCTAATGAGGGGAAAATGACTGTGGTGTACTCAACTGATAAATGGGGAGTGACATGCAGTGGTCTACGTTTCTGTTTTAAATCAAAATTGGTCTCTTTAATCTCCTGTTTTTACGAAAGGCTCTATTTCGTTTTCTGTCTCTCTTATTGTTCGTAATTTGTAGTCTGATTCGAATGCTGACATTGAAGTGTAAGTTTAGTTTTAATTACTCTGAAATTTCCTTATTTAGCGGTCAAAAAATTTTGTAAGCCCTGTTTTTATTTGGTCGTAAATTTCATTACTTTGCAGTCATGAAACTTCGTAATATTTAGCTTTTCATTATATCTTTGTGAAGTGGTCTGTCATGTTGGTTTCGTTACGAGAACTTCACACGCATGTTTTCTCTGTGAGATTCAGATCAAGAAATAAATAAATAAAGAAACACTGTTTACATCCAAGAAAGAAGATACATGAAATGTATAACATTGGTTTGAAAGTATCTCAATGCAATGCACAGTGTGGAGTCAAGAGATGGGAGAGGTGTCTAAATTTGTACACAGAAATTCCACCGCTCATTGCGCCTATTATTTAAATTTCTGGCGTTAGGTTACGCCTCTGCCGTAATAAATATTAACAATTTGCGCTCGTTAATTTTACTGAGAATTAAAGCAAAATCTTAATTTTAGTAGAACTTTTATTACTTATATTTGTGTGAACTTACAAGTCCAACTTTTTCGCCGCTTGCATGCATATTTTTCGCCGCCCAAGTAATTAAATCACTCGGGCGGCGAAAAACCTGCATGCTGCTGCGAAAAAAGATAGACTGGGTGATAGATAAAGTATGAAGCTTTAAGAAACATAATAACCTCTTGAATTTAAATGTTCACACGGGGTGTCTTCAAGTCTACTCATGAAAGTAACTGACTAGACTAGATTGACTAGATTGTCAGACGGTCCACAGTGGCAACGCCATCTCAAAAAAAATATATTGATTCAGTAGCGCATTAGCTTGAATGGACGACCTCTAAAGAACGAATTGCGCTTCTAAACTCGAATAAATTTTAGTTTTCAATTTACAATCCAGTGACCAACGTTTTTCGACATTACGTGCAGCATGTTTTCGAATAACTTTGCCGTTATCTTCGTTTGCGTAGACCGTGTAGTTAGTTATCTGCGTGTTGTTCGTGTAGATCGTACAGCTGAAGTGTGTCATTTGAGCAACTGTAGAACTTGAGCTGTATAATTCGTGTGGACCGTGTGGCTGTGTTAAGTGAGTGATTCTGTAGTATGTCTGGACAGTCCGTGTTACGGCCGTGTGACTCGTTTAGATCATGAAGTTAGTGTTTTGTTCTACGAGTGGACTGTATAGTTAATGATGTGTTGTACATGTGGACCATACAGTTAGTGTTGTGTTGTGCATGTGGACCATACAGTTAGTCTTATGTTGTACATGTGGACCATACAGTTAGTATTGTGTTGTACATGCGGACCTTAAACTTAGTGTTGTGTTGTACGAGGGGACCCTGACGAGTGTTGTATTTGTGGAGTGTTCAGCCACTGCTGAGTTACACGTTTGGACCGTGAAGTTAGTGATATCGAACGTCTAGACCGTGTAGTTGGCGTTGTGATATCCGTGCGAATCGTTTAACAAGGATTTTGCTAAGCGTGTGCACCGTGCACGAGGAGAGTGGGAGGGGAGAGCTGCAGAGAAAGCACGCTCGCAGGACATGGTTAGTGGGTTGCGCGATATGCAGGCCTCGCAGGAACGAACACCTGCGCACTTCCTGTTTCTAGATTACAATGAAAGTCCTTCGTTAAGTTGGCCAGTTAGACCGGAAGGGCCTACCTACTGTGCGACTTGCACCGACTACTCGCAGGCGACCGAACTGTCTTACGCAAGAAGGTGAAAATAAATAAATTTATGAATGAATAAATAAATAATAAATAACTGAGTAAATGAATAAATAAAGAATTAAATAAATGAATAAACAAATAAATTAATTAATAAATAAGTGAATAAGTAAATAAATAAATAAATAAATAAAAAAAAGACTAAGAAATGAATTAATTATTAATAAATGATAAAATAAATAAATGAATAAATAAAAATAGTTTATTTCATATTAAGATGGTACAAAAACCAAAAAGGTGACGTCAAAGTTATTCTGAAATTAGTAGTAGATAATGTCTTAAAGTTGGTGGCTTTGATTCAGAAATTATGATGTTAATTTTATAGATCCAAAGGTGGACCTTTTAAAATTTAGATGTCGATATGGACCAACGTCTACTCGTGCTGTGTAGTAGAGTTACGTTAAGAGTGTTTGTGAACTTAGTCATTTGGTAGATCATCTCTACTTCTTAGTTGGACTAGTTTTCGTATAACAGTTAAAGCTTACCTTGAACTTGAGGTCAACCATCTGATACTATTACTCAAACAACACCCCAAAAAGGTTAACAGTTTAATAAAACCGTACGAACCTACCTCGAAAATGGGGTCAACCGCATGAAATAGCTGTCCGTCCTCATGTGAATTTAACTGGCACCGGGTTTTCATACAACTATCGCTGTCGAAACCGTAGAGTCGGCGGGATATGTTTTTCTGGGTCAACTTGGGCCTCATGCATTCCGCTTCACGAGGGGCTAATATTTTCCAAAATCCTGAAGATTGAGTTTTTTCAAGCACGATTTGACTACTCTCCCTCTGGCACGTCTGCACATCGCAAGATGTGCAGAAGTTTTGAGTTTTGAAAGTAGGAGTTTTGAGGTTTTTTTTCGAGCACAATTTGACTACCTTCCTTCTGGCACTTCTGCACATTGCAAGATTTTGGTTCAACTTCTGGAGTAGCCAAGTTGGCTAAAAATAACTTACACTGCTAATTTAACCGTTACGTTGACGTGCACTGTTAGCAAATCCTGCCCATGGTTAACTGCCATCATCGTTTAACTCAACGCTAGCACCTCACTGCGGTCTTTAAAAAAACTAGAATGTTGATATGGACCAGTATTTACCAGTCTGATAAAGTGAAGTTACATCAATGAATGATGTATTTTTGGTGTTATTTATAAGAATACCTTCTAGGTAGTTTTAACGCAACCTTCAAAGTCCCATACGTAAGATCAGATTAAATTCGTATCGCACAATTAAAATAAAAGTCTCCTTCGGGTGAAATCAATTTTAGGTATTTGCTTGTACGAGAAAATGTCTCAATACGCTAATCCAAAATTTTTGAGAAATCCCGAAATAAGCTTTAAATCGAGAGAACTTACTGATGAAGTACACACATTCTAATTCTATCACTGTTGCGATACGGGAGAAGTTCCCAGGCTAGAGGCAGTAGTTATTCCACTACCTGTAAAAATAACCATTACACGACCCGTTCCAATAGTCATCCTACAACCTGTCAGAATAGCCATATTGCTAACCGTCACAATAATTATACGCGTTAAAATAGCCATCACCCAACTTGTCGCAATAAACACCGAACAAAATCGTTGCAATAACACTACACAATCTAAAATAATACTCTTAACCACCACAGATCAACCAAAATGGTGTAGAAATTATTTCAGCACCAGTCTTTGGATCTGCCGTGACTAAAGAATAGCTTTTTAATGCAAGGTCCTTTCACAGATGATGATCCCTTTTTCACAGATGATGAGACATGCAAGTTTCCTTGCTGCCGACTAATAACATTTCTAGTTAAGAAAACTTAGATAATGTTATTTTCTAATATTCTTATATTTGTACTGCCTTAAATTTCCTCCGTGTCAGAAAACTTTATCAATAATAAAATCTCTTACCAGTAAGATTGCTTGTAACATTTCTTGACTGCAGGGTTACCTTGAGCATCTCCTATCAGTAAAACGCTTAAAGTTTGTGGGATTGCGTGAAAAATTTTACCAGTTATAACATTTACATCTTTTATCTGAAGGATTACCTTCAATATTGGCTGACTACGATTACATGCAAAATTTCCTTTTGGCACGGCACAATAAAAAATCAGCTTCTCGGTGCTTGATATGAATTCCTTCACCAGCTTTACTACTCATTGTCCTACCACAAAGCTCTCGCTAATAAACCTCTTCTGTGATACCTCTATGACACTGCATTGTTGTGACCTCTGATTTAGATACCGAATTTATCTACTTTTTCGGGCGTTCAAATTAAGTCATGTAATTTGAATTTCGGTGGTGAATAAATCATCAAAATGTTGTTTGCAGTTCTCAATGACTTATAAATAAATTTTAAAATCATTCCTCTATGAAAATTTTCAGCAATGTATTCGTATAAGATACCAGAATATGCAGTTATACCACAGCTGCGAAAGTCAAACTGCAACAACTCCTCTGAGGGTTTGAGGGTACGATAACTTGGACTCACAGCAATGTCAGCTTCGGTCGTGCCATAATTTGGCTCGAGACCTCACGTTCTCTGGGTCGTACGACTGCGCGTGACGAGCGCTACCACGAAATAGTGTGGGAAAATGGCGAGTAATATTTCGGTGTGCCTTTCTGCGGACATTAAGGAGGAACGGCAGTGTCTCGCAATAACGGCTTATGCCGAACTTTGTATAGATCATAAATGTTTAGACCGGGCAAGTCCGTACATGGCACCATGACCTCTGACATCGCGAAAGTTCTCGGTTAGGTCGATACGATTTTTTGGTTAGGTCGATACGGTCTGCGGGTAAGGTCACTACTACTTTGGGGTTAAGTAGGTACGACCTTTGAGTCAGGTCTGCTTTATTTTTGGATTAAATCTGTGGTACTTTAGGGACAGGTAGGCTTGGCCTTAAAAGCGTTAAGTCAACTCTACTTTGGTGTTAGTTAGGTGCTTCTTTTTTGTTAGGTCAGTTTAGTTTGCGAGTTAGGTCAAGGATGTTTTTGGATTACGTCGATACAGCCTTTAAATCAGGTAGAGGGGATATTTGAGATTGATGAGCTCGTCTTGGACAGATCATTTAATTAGTATCATATACCATTGAACACTCTAGATCTGATTTTATACAGGAGATATCAGTCCATTAATCAATCAATTGCGTTTATCTTTCATTCAATCCAAGTTCATTTAGGACAATTGTGCCTCCTTAAGAAATTGAGAATTAATGACTCTACTAAGCTTTTATCGAAACCGATAGATCTTATGGACGATTAACGTGTTTCACTGTTGCATGCGAACATTTTGATCAGTGAAAAAGGATATTGGTGGGCTGAGCTGAAAACATGATAGCTCATAATTTAAAAAAAAAAAATTTCTCTCATGAGCTACATGAAAATAATTGAAATTTCAAAGACTCTCCCCATATTAAAATATTTTTCTAAGACGACACATTTTCTCATCATTTTTTACATTAGATCATTCATTTCTGATGAGTATTTTAGAAGAGAAAGCTCATTTGCGCGAATGCACTGCTCGAAAATTAAAGGCAAAGGAAACCTCATAGCAGCAATTACACGAATTAAGCTACCTGTTATCGACAGACGTGCTTTCATACGCTGATTGCTTTCTAACGATTTTATTCAGCTGTGTTGATTTTCTCCACCGTGAAGAAGACGACGCACGGAACTCCGAGTGTGAAAATACCTAAGCAAATGAGGTTATGAAGCACGTACTGATGACCAGCGTTCTGAAGTGCGCATGTGTGTCTTCGCTATATTCTTTGCACAGCATCAAAGTTTCCCTACAGAAAGCACGTGTGGGCGAAACCAGTTATTTACTCTGCCATTACAGTTTTGATAGCTTGAATTACTTCCAGTATTTCATATCTGTGCCGCTCACATCCATCCCACAGAAAAATTGCAGAGTGCACCAGATGATCGTCTCAGTGGAGAAGCTATGCCATCTTGTGTGATTTAGAGTCGCTTCAGAAACGAAAGCCTCTCGTCAAACTCCATCGCAATAGAAAAAAGTAGGACATCCCTCGCCGAGTGTAGCGATGCTTGATTGAAGGATGTTGCGGGCTAATAATCGTGTAACTAGTGAAAAATGACCCCGATGTGGAGAAAAAGAGACTTTTTTGCAGCCCTTTTAGTGGTTCTTCTACTTCTCGCGCACGCGGTCGCCATCAAGGTGAGTCTTTGATTTTTAAAACTTTCCGTTATGACTGTATAGCATCCCTCGTTTCTTAATATTATGATTTTCGTTAGGAATAATTTTAAATCTGTGCAGACATTTTTGTTATTATTGTTCTCATTTGTAAACATGTGGTTGATGATAAGTTGAGCGCATTTGGGAAGAATTTACCTTCAGTAATTCTTCTGAATGTTTGAGTAAAATAGAAACGTATACTATTCTACTATTGTGAAAAAGTATGGATTACATTTTGCGAATAAGTTTTTAAAACTGAAGAAACATGCAAACAATGGGACTGATGCGGTAGCTTGTTTTTGAAAAAATGCTTGATAAGAATTTTTTCGACAATTATTATCAGTATATGCACGGGCATTTCCTGGTTTTCCAAATCAAGTATTTCAAGGGCCTAGTTTCATGTGTCACCCTGTTCACCTGTATACCTTGTGTGCTAAATAGTTACATATAATTGGAAAGAATTTATGTTCGCCTAGATTAAAATTTAGTTTAAGCCACCCTAATCGCTACAAAGGTGTTCCAAAGAGAGGAAACTTGTGTTCACTATAAAAGCTTATGTGCTCGCTCATTTGCGATAAAATTTTGGAACTTATAAACCCTCATCATCAAAAATGTTCGGGGTGTAGATCTCTCCAGTGGCAAATTTCCTATCAGCGCTTATAATAATCTACTCAGCTATAGAAATCCCATCGAATGTTTTTAATGTAATTTTATATTGCAAACAAAAAGTTCTTTTCTTCGATACTTCTTCCAGAGCCCGAAGCCATCGTCTCATTTAGTTATTTGAAGTTCCGTATCGGGAAATTTCCGCTAGAACGTCAGCATCTAAACAAATCTTTAATAAATATTCTGACAGGAAAGTTTCCTAAGACTCGAATTTCAGCATATTCTGTGTCGTCATTGCTTACAACTGGCAACATAAGTTCACTTAAAGCAACTTACGCTACCAACTGGGCACCACGGCAACGTAAATTATTAAAAATTCCGACTTGGGCTGTGACTACAATGCAACATCCCGTTTTATTTTAGGAGATGGGTCTCACCAATCTTTATAGGTGAATACGCCCGGAAAAACTAGAACTTGTTTTTTCAAATTTAACCGTTGTCAGCTACCAGCGGCTAGGAACAGGTTCAGAGCACGGAATGGAAGTCGAACGCTATATTACTTGAACCGACGTCGGTGGCGTTACATTGACTTGTACAATAGACTTTTACCTCAAATGTCTGATACGGTTACGGACAAAACGTTCATTTTTTATCTATTGCTACAAGGCATGAACTTGTGTGTTGTATGAGTTAACAGCTAACTGCCTATTTTGCTTTTTATAGACTACAGAGAGACTACTGAGGCATGATATTTTTAACGATTAACAGTGTTCCAATACAAAAATATAGAGTGAATTTCTTCCTTATTTAACACGTGATGAACTTGAAATGCTTTACAAGCTATAATATCGCGATAAAATTTTCAATGTTTTTTATTTCTTACTGAGTTCGTATCGTAATGGGTATTTTAAAGCTCAGCTGTTAAGCCGTAGTTCCGCCCTGTTCTGATGTCGACAACCTGATGCCCGCGTCAAGCTAATGACGGTGGTTGTAATAACAGTAATAAGTACAAAAAATTCTGGCTGCTTTAAGGCTTCATGAGAAGGATGTGTTTCTCCATTTGCAGGCATAATGTATCAAGTTCAAAGATACATGTAGGGTTATGTGTGTATTCGTTGATCATATTTGCCTAGCTTTAGTTACCAAAAATACTGGCATTTGCACAGCATCAAAGTTTCCCTACAGAAAGCACGTGGGAGCGAAACCAGGTATATACTCTGTTATTACAGCTTTGATAGCTTGAATGACTTCCAGTATTTCATATCTGTGCCGCTCAGATAAGAAGCATTTCCGCTGTCATTTGCACATCAATGTAGAGATAAAAATCTGTGAACTGAATTATTAACATCAAAATGAATTTTTGAGTTTTTGTTCGTTAATTTACACTGCACCAAATAATCTAAAGGTGTTCTGTTAACTTTTTCGCTTTAACTTCAGCCCTGAACAAAGTAAGTCCTTTCTCAAGTAATCAATCACATTTACAAAGTGAAAGTTGTCAGGAAAAAATTATTAAGATTTGATACACTTATATATATATATATATATATATCTATATAGTTGGCTATATAATTATCAGACCGACACACTCTTGTTTCCTGACCTTGTGTTGACTATCACTCTCACCCACTTAAAGGAATGTTGGTTCAAATAAGTATTTTACGAGACGTAAATGCATTGGAGTTCTTCAAACGACACTATTCTCAGCTCAACATCGGAGAATTCTTTCCCGAGCTTATTTTAAGACTTGCCTCATGGTTTCATGTTTCAAATACGTTCTTTAATGACCCATACTTATCAAGGAAGGGTGCCGGCGTTCTGGGACTCCTTCCGGTCTGTTATTATTGTTACTGCGCTATCAGTTCGTATATTGACGCCAGACTCTTTCTCTGCATACATCAGAGTTCCATATACTGCTCGTTGCCGACAATATCTTCCTTTGTTATTTCTTTTTTCTTTTAGGTCTCTAGTGTCACGGCAGAGATAAGATTTCAAGGACGTGGCACAGATTCCGAGGCTTGTATTTTTAAGAAAAACAGCGACTTTGCATTAAAAAAATGTAGAGCAATTTTAGAAATCATTTTGAGGTTTTGAGAGAAGTTCGTACAGAAATTCACCTTCGGCCAATGTCCGTGCGAGTTTTAGTTGTTCCAAAGTCCGTGCGAGTCCATGCGAGACACATGATTCCATTTTTTTCTATTTTCCTGTCTCTCTACGCTTCGAAGATCAAAAGACAAATCTGATGCAACCAGCCTTTCGAAGTGAAATAATGTTGCCTGTCGGATGACACAAATCGGTAGCTTTTGTTTACGGAGCTTCCCAATTGAGTGTCAGTTTTTCATTGTCTGCATGGGTCCATGAGTGCTGGTGTCGATGATGAGGATTCCGAGCATGTAATTTTCCATAATAGCTTACCACTTTCACGCGTGCCAGAGCTCCTCCGCGCATTTCCGAGAGAGATTATATCGATAACGCTAAATTGTCAGACAGTAAGGGACTTTTTTTTGAATGAAACTCTAACCGTATACCCGATGGATGATTACGATTAATTATTGTGTACAATAGGATGAGCTCATAATAAATAACGGCAAACCTGCTCTTCTTGCGACGTCTGGAAAAAATGTACCGTTACAGTTCCATGGTACGTGTTCGAATTTACAGGAAATGGTTGAAACAAATAGAAAAACATGAAGAAGCGTATAGAAAGTTGCTTATCTGTTAAATATAAGTTCCTCTCATTCCACGGTGTGAAATTTATATCAAGAAAAAACACGTGTCTTCAAGCGTGCACACTTTTATTTCGCTGTAAGAACTTGATAAAAAATTGAATAAACGTATATTTTCAGTTACATGGTATGAACGAATTTATCATTACGGTTGTTGCTATGCTGTGATCATGGCTGTGTGATTCAAAGTGTACTAACGTAAAGTATTTCGTAAGACCATTTCTAAACACTATCACCATTCCGCTTCATCAGCATCTCAGAACAAAGTTTCAAGATTTAATGCAGTTGACACCGTACGGGATAAAACGTGCGCACCAAACTACAAGTACTTCACAATACCCAAACATCGTAACCCTTCTACTTCGTTCGCATCTCAGGAAAAAAAGGTCAAAATTTGATGCAATGTACTCCGTTCATAAAAAAACTACGCTCATCACCGACAAATATTTTACCGCTTCTATACATAATCACCCTTCTCCTTCATTAGCATTTCAATACAAAAGCTAAAGATTTAATGCAATCAACATTGTTCGTGAAAAAACATCCGTACAAACAAGAAACATTTCACAATTTTTGCTTCATTATCATCTCGATACAAGAGCCAAAGATTTCGACATCGTTCCTGAAAAAAACCATCCGTATAAACAAGAAACATTTCACAATTTCTGCTTGATTTTCATCTCAAAATCTCAAAACAAAAGCTCAAGGTTTGATACGATCGACATCATTCATGAAACGAAACCGTCCGTAAAAACTAGAAATATTTCACAATTCTGCTTCATTGCATCTCGAAAAAAGCTCAAAATTTTATGCAATCGATACCATCCGTGAAAGAAACCAGAAGTAGTTTCCACAATTTAATTTTTGATGTGATGACGCCACATCTGGTGTCCAGCTCTAAAAGTTCCGTCCTGTAGCCGCGCTGAGTGTTGTTCTCGTAGCCTGGATTCCGGCCGGTGCGAGCGAAGGCGGTTGGTTGCGCACTAGGTCACAGGTTCACCCCCAACTATGTAGTGCTCTCAGCGGAAATAATGGCTACGCTTCTGAATTTGGAATCAAAATTTGAAGCAGTGGCTCATCGTGATTGCGTGACCTCACGATGGTGTTGACGTGAGGTTTAAATCGATAATTCCGGAGTCGTGTTTTGTTATTTGGGTTGTTTGTTGTATGGGCGGTTTTGACGCACAAAAAAATTGCTTGCACGAACAGTATTGGGAATGATTAATTTTAGAATAGATAACTCAACTAATTTTAATCCGTGTTCGTTTCAAAGCCCTGTGCAAAGAAGATAATTTTCCCTGCAATTGAGTAAAAATATCATGATATCAATGAAATATCAGCTCACTTAAAATCACTTTCTTGTTATGTGCACTGCACACTGCATAATGAGGGTTCAATTATGATCTATAAAAATGTGATAATAACCGTAATAACGCTTTATTTTTCACCTTTTTAAGTTTATTTACAAACTTAAAGTGACACAATCCTTCGCTTCTCAACGAATGATATCTATGGTAATATTTGTTATCAAACTAAGGGTGAACATTTTATTGGAAATGAACTGTTTTTATTCCTTCCTTCTTTTCGAAAACGTGGAATATCTGTTGGTGTGTACGTTTTTAAGAACTGTTCATTTCACCGTCACTGATAATTACCCATTATTTACAACGCATTACCTATTACATTACCTATTACAATTACCTGTTAGGAATATCTTTACTGCTAAGCAGTTTGATTATGAAGGTAATAGCAAAGAAGAAATTTAAAATCATTTTTATGAAACGTTTCAAGCCTCACCTCGTCATCAGTCATACTCTGTAAAACAAATAATACACGCATTGCATAAAAATACGAAAAATTAACCTAGGCAAGTCATACAGAGTATGACTGATGATGAGCTGAGGCTTGAAACGTTTTATAAAAATTATTTTAAAGTTCTTGCTTGCAATTACCCAGTACAATTACCTATTATTTACAAAATATACCTATTGTTTACTCCGCACTATAATAAAACAGTTTCACCAATGTTTTTGAAGTTGGGATTGAAGGGACCGACGGTCCAACATGAAATGTAAAAACGTTGAGAAAATGTTGTGAAGTTTTCACTTTATCTGAAATTTGAGGTCCAGCTTGCATATTTCAATTTTTTTCATGTCACTTTCGAATTTTCTGAAAGCCTTATGATGCTCATCGAAATATCTATTTCCAAAAAATGAAGGTATATTATGTTTATGAGCAATTTTTAATATAATTTTTAATTTAATTTAAGGGTGAAAACTAATGCAGTCCATATGTATTTTTTAAATTATACATGGTCAGTACTATAATTTTAGTGTACATTAAACGATTTTTAATTAAACTTTAGAACAAAAAATATTTTGACTTCAAATGTTGAAAGGTTTCTTTCTACTTCTACTTCATCCTTTGCTGCAAGTACTAACTAATTGGCTCAGCAGCTTCCTACTGTATATTCTTATTCCCACTTTCATATATTGTGCGACTTCAGTTGATTGTGAAATGTTTTTGGTGCAAGCCTGAATATGTGGAACAACATTAACATATTTTATTCGCTTGTTTCACTCCTGAGCGACCAATTAGAAAATACCTTTCTCCTCTAACATCTTAGACGATTGTTTTTAATGGCTCTGATCTCCAAGCGATTTTTTATGCAAACCTATTTATGTAAAACAACATAAACATATTTTATTCGTTTGTTTTCGCAACTGAGTAGCCAATTAGAAAATACCTTTCTCGCTTTAACATCTTAGACGATTAGTTTCATTGACAGCGACTTATCTACCCTTCTGTGACCATAAGAAGGTGTGCCATAACATCTGTTTAGGAAGCTCGGAATTTTGGCTTTGAATTTTCTGTCTTTTATAGCGGTGCACCAAAATTCGAGGAAGTTTTGAACTAAATAATCCGGAGCATCAGATACCCAAAAGGTGGAAAATAGGAGTATAACAACATCTTGCTAAGTCTGTAATACTACTCTAATGATTCTTATACTATTACAAACGAGCATTGCTCAATAGAATTAAACTGACTCCATTACAGCTTCGAATTTACATTTGAATGAAATGAAGGTGGTGTACACGAATCAATTTTACACAAAACTTCGAACAAAACTAGCACACGTCGCGTACTGAACATTTTAAATATTTTTTAACGGTACAGCTCCATCGAGAAAAGCAAAAACCAAAATTACAGATCTAGATAAAGCGTTGAAATTAAAGCTGTCGAAATTAACTACAGAATTTGACTACAGCTGTCGTTGAAATTAACTACAGAAAACCGATAAAAATAAAGGCTCTGTCTTCATTTTTTGCACTGATTTAAGGAACGCTTCCCAGTGCACAAACTAGGCTGTGTAAACGAAACGTGTTTTAACGGTCACGAATACATTCTCATGGACCCAGCACTCGCCGCCATGCGCTCGGGATCGATAGATCGAAACATCCTATAAGATAAGTTGGGCCAGGATGGTTAAGGTCACGATGGGTTAGGATAAGTTACGTTAGCTTAGAAGCGGTAGTATAGGTAGAGTAAAGCTTATTAAGTTAGATACTGTATTCCAGGTAAAAATAACCGTGATTTTTTTTGAGTGTTCACCTAATAAATTATTATTATACATCATAAAGTGCATTTCTGAAGTATTTTATCAATAACTTTGTTCTCTTTTTTTGTTTCAGGCGCCTAGATGGACAGACTCTTCACATCTCAGGTACGATGGGTCATCAAGGGAAAGAACTTTGTCACTACCAAAGTAATAGAGCATAAGATGTCAGGGTCTTCCAAGTATTCTACTTAATGAAATGCAAAGTTCCTGCTACTGTTTTTAGTTATCAGAAATATCTATCAGAGAATTACGTTGCTTCATAACGTTAGAAAATCAATTGAAAGCCAGCATTGTTTATTAAGGCGCGAAACTTCAAGATGCTTGGTGTCATATTGTATCCCTTTTAAATGTACGTTTTTCCATCAAAATATTTTCTAAGCCCCCTCGAATCTCATTAATATCTTATCGTTTTTTTTCTGCCTATTGCCTAGTTTGCCACTTTTGCAAAGATCTGAAAAAAACTTTCAACCGACGTAATTCGCTCAAGACTAACTATAGAAGCATCCAGTGGATTTAATAACCACAGTGCTGCTGACTTTGCATACATTGTAAGAATTGGAATTATTTTAATTACATTGGAGTTGATGCGACCGTTAATTACTGTAGCGCTTATTGTGAAGAGATTTCACCAGCACTGCATTCACTGTCCTTGAACATCGTGCCTCCCCCCTTGTTGAATTTGGATAACTCTAGCAGACATTAATCAGGGACTGTAGGGCTTATTTTCGAGCTATATTACAAGCATTGTCATGTTACAAGAATTAAAATTATAAGCATTGTGCAATCCATCCTTCGAGGACATTCCACCCTCAATTTAAATAACTGTAGCAAGCCGCTCTGTGGACCTGCATTCATGAAACCGAAGAGCCAGGCGCATCTCAATCCAGGTCGTGCGGGTTGATGTTAGGGGACCAACCGCAGGCTGTCTCATCACGCTTACCCCTACACGACAACTGCTTCTTTGACTCCTACCTACATAACATACTGCTATAAGCGGGTAGCTACCTACATATCATATCATACTTCCATAAGCGGATAGCTTCCTACTTATCATATTTCTATTAGTGGATAACTACCTACATCTCATATCATACTTCTATAAGCGGGTAGCTACCTACATATCATACTTCTATATGCTTATAGCTACCTCCATATCATACTTCTATAAGTGGGTAGCTACCTACATATCATACTTCTATAACCGGGAGCTACCTACATATCATACTGCTATAAGTGGGTAGCTACCTAAATATCATACTTCTATAAGAGAATAGTAATTTTCTTCGGAGTGAGCTACTTGTATAAACATTTTTCTTTGGAGTGAGCTCTACCAGAAAGTCCGTTCAAGTCCCACTAAAAAGGAAAAAATGATCAGGTAATCAAAAAAATTAAATACTGAATTAATGTATGAAAATTTGAAATTTAATACCGAACGTTGAAAATACTAAACTTGATACATACAACTTGAATGGACGCACAATTTGGTTTTTACTGGATGTTAAACACGTCTTTTTTTAATTAAAATGGCACGATTCAATGATGCAAGATACAGGTCATTTGTGTCACGATTTTACTATCATATTTTTTGGATAGTTACATGGCTAAAGTTCACGTGTGCTGCGAAATTGGGTAGAGTTGTTAAGTTTCCGTATTTCCAATGTTAATTTGTTACTAGTACTCTAAAGCAAGTCCCGCATTTTGAGTGAAAGCCTCAACGAAATTAGTTTGAAAATCATATAGTTAGCTCACTAGTAACACAAGATTACATACTCAGATGTTACCAAGGCCGCTGTGATTAACATTCTAGTCAGGAAATCTTAATTATTCTCCACAACCTGGTTTTGTGAAATACATGGTTATTTTCTCCTATTAAAATTACACAAGCCGATTCTGATCAAATCTATTCCATCATAACCTAACAAAGAATTTTCAGTTTACCTTATAACAGTTGACCAAGCATCAACAGTTACCTAATGTCTATCAAATTCAACCATGATATCGCGCGAAGCTAAAACTGTTACTTAACCAAGCAGTATGTAACTAATAAAGTTGTATCACACGGAGGAATCCCTTTATTAATATTCTTCACAAATGTGCTGCTCCCCTACTATATCTTCTGCCCAACAACCTCGACAACCTCAATAACAACGACCTCTACAACAAGAGCAACAACAACCTCAACAACGCGAGCAACAACCTCAAAAAATATCTGCCCAATAACGATCACCACAACCTTAACAACAAGCAAAACAACCCCAAGAACAACACCAATAATCCCAAAAACAACCACATCAACCTCAACAGCAACAACAACAGCAAGAACTTCAACAACAAGAGCAAAAACTACCACAACAACTAGAACAATAACCCCAAAAACACTAACTTTACCAACAACCATAACAACCTCAACAACAGCAACCTTAACAGCAAGAGCAACAACTCCAACAACAACAACAACCCCAACATCAACACAAAATACCAACCCACACAAAAGCGTGAACTGCCTTCACGGCACAAACGGTGGCCCATTGGGACCGGCACCCTGTGGTCACACCTGACGGCTTCAGTCATGTAAGTGTCAGGTGACTCTTCGCTGGCCACAGCCGCCTCCCAGGAGCTGTTCCGCAGCCTGGCAGGCATGATTACTGAGCCATTTCTTCTGCACTCCGTAACCGAGCCCACAGCAGTTTCTGATCATATAATAACGGTTAGGACGTACGTACGTTCGTGCCTGCAAGGGTTTGAGCTACGGCGTTGACCCGTCGTGATCAGTGGTGAACATAAAGGTTCTTCTCTGGGGAATGCCTGACCGGATTATATGCAGTGGATTACGGCAATATGCAATGGATTACGGCATTGGATTACGGCTGTGATCGTCTGTATTCTGCTCTTAGTTTGCATTTGAAAGTTATTATTGAGAGAGAACGTACGATCGTGCACAAGATACCTTGATGAATGCGTTGCTGTT
Organism: Morinoia aosen; assembly: GCA_030386875.1. Classification (NCBI taxonomy): domain Eukaryota; kingdom Metazoa; phylum Arthropoda; class Malacostraca; order Amphipoda; family Talitridae; genus Morinoia; species Morinoia aosen. Next base: position 58,518,864 of record CM059567.1, on the reverse strand, counting down.
TCTGTTCAAGATGAACAAGTTAAAATTATGTTTTTGATTGACATTGAAAATGAGAGTATCATTGCACTTTCAACACGAAAGCCATATGAGTGCAAGATGTCGAAAGTGACTGAAAAATCACAGACGTGAAAAAAATGAAAATATTGTATAAAATACAATAGCTCAGTAGTTTATTTTACCCCAGTCTTCTTATCCTCGACAGGTAAATCGAGATAACGACGTATTTTATTTTTGAAGATTGAGGTCGGGGAATTTCATATCCTTTTAAATACACGAAACGTTAAAATTCATAACGCTTAAAATCATAAAATATAAAGCGAACGCTTTCGTTTGGACTTGGAAAAAAGAAAACATTTCCTATTCAGTCTTCGTAATTTTTGCCTCTTGCCCTCAATACTTGCTTTGCACTGAAGGACGCACTTCGTCTGCCATGTGCAAGTTGGGAGGCATGGATTTACTGAACGACAAGAACTGCGAAACCGACCCATGCTGGAACAACTGGATAGTAAAAGCTCAAGGCTTTCACAGTTTCATAGCTAAAAAGAACCTTAAATGCTGATCACTTAAAATGCCTTTACCCTCAGGCACTCGTGCAGCCGTGCCTGTTGTACGGGGTAGGGAACTAACCATACCACATCTTAGTCATAAAAAATAATGGTCTTTCATGGAAGTTGAAATAAACTCTTTTCTAGTATAATAGTAGTGTGATTATCTCTTTCATACGTAGCAGGACTCATACAAGATAAATCAAAATCTCATTAGTCGTACAACAGATCTCATTTTGTACATATATGCCGTATTTCAAACGCGGTAAACATCTGTGAGCACGAAACTTTCTGCTCATAAGAAGTCCGGGTATTGCCTGCCTGCAGACATGAACACTGACATCTATAAGCGGACAATTGATGGTTTGGTTTATTTATTTTTCCCGCGTCGGGACTCTGGCCCACTTTCTACAGCTTTGCAGGGTGTCCCACACCAGCTCGTGGTTCACCGCTAGACGCTGAATTACCGCGCTTGAAAACCGGACTGCAATTTGCAGAAATAGATAAAACGTGCCGCTCTCTCAGGGCTGCATCTTTTGGACAGAGCTCAATGCATTTAAATCCTGAGCGCTTAAACTTTTAATACCTTGACTGCTGTGGATAAAACTGAAGTTTAGAGTTCGATTGAAATATAAAGTCAGTGCTTGTAGACAATGTTGAAAATGCCAAGCATCAACTGGATCCAGGTTTTATTTTGTGATTAAATATTGTGGAAAATGGAGTTTGCGACTACTGGTAGGTCAACAGCATAGTGAAAACTCCTTCAATGACTAAATATGGCTCACGTCGCAGTCAAAGTGTTGAATTACGCTGTGCATTTGTCATAAGTTTTGTTGGAATTAGATCACAGTGACTCATTGGGTCATGTTGATTGTTTAATTAGTTTCTTAACCTAGAAATTTGTCAATGATGGTTTAACCCTACCAAGGAGATGATAGTTTAATACCGACTTCAAATCAATCCATAAAAAACTTCCTGAGACTTAATGGGAAATATACTTGATAAAGTGAATATTTCTAACAAGTTGGATTCTTAAGGACCTAAAGGACCTTGAATTTCTGCCAACCTGTTTGTGAAAAGCAGCGTTCACACGATCAATATGTACTGACAGTATTTTTATTGACAGTATCGAGTTCGCTCGATCAATAACGTTCTGTCAATATTTCCATCATAGTCGCTCGAACTCCCTAGGAAGTGGTTTGTGTGTTGTGCTAAAATGGGACACAAAAAAAAATTTTTTGCGCTGCGCTAATTGTTTTGCTACAGAAAAGAGACAAAATCGGAAGAAATGGGCGAAGGAGTGGATTTTGAAACGCAATATGTACACTCGTGTGAATTTATTGAATGGCATAAGGGCAACGGAACTGGAAGACTTTTATAACTACTTCCGAATGAACGGTGACATCTATTATAAGCTTCTGGATATTTTGAAACCAATGATAAGCAAGAAAGATTCCACAATGGGGGAAAGTATCTCAGCTTATGAGATGCTTTCCCTGTAAATATTGATGAGATTTCAGAGCACTTTTGATCGCATCAATATTTTCATCAGTCCATCAGTACGCCGTTCACACGATCAATATATTGACAGTATTACTGACAATATTTGCTCATTGTGTCAATATTTTGACCGTGTGAACGGCGTACTGATGGACTGATGAAAATATTGATGCGATCAAAAGTGCTCAGAAATCTCATCAATATTTGAGCATTCTTGGATTCATGGAAAGTACTATATTGATCGTTTGAACGCAACCACATTTCTGTCAGTACAGGCGTGGCCATCGTAGGGTGAGAGTTGATGTTAGAGTGATCTAATCATGGATAGCAGTGACAGAAATACTGTTACTGTTACGGAATTTATCAATTTAATTAAATAGAGAACTACTTGTACTATGGGACTGCCAACGTGATCAATCTTAAAATTGAGGGTAACACGAGTCTATTGCAGTGTTCCGTTACCCATATGTCATTCAATGAATTTACATGATTGCGTTTCAAAATCCGCTCCTTCGCCCATTTCTTCCGATTTCGTCTTTATTTCTGTAGCAAAACAATTAGCGCAGCGCCAAACTTTTTTTGTGTCTCATTTTAGCACAACACATGCCACATCCTGGGGAGTCCGAGCACCTACTGATGGAAATATTGACAGAACATCATTGATCGTGTGAACTCGATACTGTCAATATCCGATACTGTCAATAAAAATACTGTCAGTACATATTGATCGTGTGAACTCGATGCTGTCAATATCCGATACTGTCAATATAAATACTGTCAGTACATATTGATCGTGTGAACGCTGCTTAATACTTGAATTAACAACTATCGGAGACAAGAAATTGATTTTTGGCTACTGTGCTTCTGCGAGCAGAATGTTTTATTTTGCTGTATGCTATTATTGAATTATATTATTTTAAATTATTGCTGAATTAGCTTGAATTATTTTAAACTGTTACGTTCTGAATTATCACTATGTTGTTAATGAAATCAGAGGGGGAATAGTGACAGGGAGAAATTTAATTTAAAGCCTACAAGATTATCAGTTTCACAACCTGTGGGATTTTTCTGTCAAAAAATGTCTAAAATCAGTTGATTTTTATATCACATTTCAACTTATTTAGAAATGAACGGTATTTGTTCTTATTTTTTTGACATTTTGAGTTAGATTTTTTCAAAAATTGAAAGACCGAACAAGGATCCTGTTTAAATGTTAATACAGCTGCAAATTATTTTATCTGAAATTAAAGATGAACTTCAGTAGGATTTTCTTCTCATATTTTTCTCAGAAAAAATCCTCTAAGCATTTAAAATTTTCATTTAATTATTGTATTTTTAAATCTTTGGTTGAATTTACTTCCTTGACTTGAATTTATTTCAAACTGTGAGGTTTTTAAGGCAAAATAGCCTAGCAATATGATTCGCATTTCCGTACTTAGTGAAAAAAGGGTTTTAAATTAAAAGCAGTATAGAGTATAAGTTTTAATTCCTGCTAGCCGCAAACGTCTAATGAAAAAGATGAGTAAAGTGTAACAAAAGGATACAGTAAATAAAGTAATTCTTCGTCTAAATTTCGTATTTTCTGATGTATTTCACGAGATTTCAATAGATTCGAACGCTTCGAAAATATTCTGAGTTTTATTAGAAAAATATTATAGTGCCAGCTAAAACACTTTCTTTATTGAGTTACACGTTTTCTGCAGCATTTTCTTTCTGTGCTAAACTAAAATAACATAAATTTTTCTAAACGGGAGTGACTAATCGTGAAGATTATCGTATAATTTTACTCCTTTTGCAAAATATCGTGGAATTTAACAAATTTTAGCAATTTGAAAATTTGAGACCTATGTTCATAGAGCCCGTTTCTTGAGTATCGTACGAGATCTCTGCCCAGTCTAACTTTTTCACCTCTTGTATGCATGTTTTTCACCACCCAAGTAATTAAATCGTTTAGGCGGCAAAAAACATGCATGCTCCGGCGAAAAAGATTGACTGGGTGGGACAACAACTTCACAACAATTTCTTCCATTTTACTGCCAATGAAAATCAGGTTCAACTGCAAGAAAATATAGCTATAGATTTTCTATTTGATAAAAAATTAGTAAATAATAAGACTATGTGAAAAAGGAGTGTTTAAAGTCTAAGCTATAGCAACTATTCCTCAGCCACTCTAAAAACTCTTAGTATATGATTACGAAGAAGTTATTTCTGGACAAACGAATAAGATCCAACGAGGTTCGAATATTGAAATGCATTTTATAAATGAAGAATTTAAGATATTTTCATTTATTCTAAGCTAGAAGTACTTAGATGTTCGTACTAGTAGTCAATTATACCAAACATTTTGTTCATAAGTTCATACTAAACATTTAGCAGAGGGTCGGCTTTGTGTATGAATCATTTTTCTACTTTGTAGATCGTGCAATGATTTATGTAGTTCATGTAAAAAATTATGTGATGCAAATCGTTCATACAAAAAATATAATAAAATTATGCGAGACATATTTAATTTTTTTGGTCAAAATGAGGCATATTTTACGCGTTTTGAATCTTGACATTTTTCATTTATTTCTCATTAACTGATACGAAATTTTTGCAGGTACTCCGAGCGGCAGGCCAAGAACAACAGGGGGCACCACAAAGTACCAGGCATCAAAGTCCTGAACACCAGCATCTCACACTCGACCAAAATAAACAGAATTTCAAGCTTAGTTCCACATAACATTCACACATTTGTAACCCCTAATCCAAATAATCACCCCATATTTGTAACCTTTGACCGAAATAATCTCAATACACACGCAAGTACTGACCAGAACTCTGAGGTAACCATTTCGACACCCAGACAATTTATAGGACATGCTCCTGGTATTCAGGCAACTACGAATGCTCCAAGTATTTCGTATGTCAAATCGTCTCTGGCATCAAGACCAATAATGAAAATTCCATTACTCCATAGGTTATCATCACAAGAACCCTTTGAAGCGCAAGAAAAGTACTCAGTAACTGACGGTACAAATGTACAGAATTTAGACCAAAACTCACAAGCTGCAGCGCCTTTTCGAGCACCATCTCCGCTCAAATCTTTCGTCGTCAGGTCAGAAGAGATAGAACAAGCACCTTCATCCATTTCTTCAATAGTATTAACGAGGGTCAATGAAAACGCTAAAATTTCAGTAAATAACAGAAAATCACCACTGTCTAGTTCTTGGATATTGTCTCATCCTTCTGAAAACGCCGCTTCAGTTCAGCAATACAGCGCATCTGAAACTGTCCTCCCATCCTCGTACGATCCTCAAGTTAACTTGCCTGATCAACATGTTAGGAGACCAGAACCATCCGCCTCTTATCCATATTTCGATACTGCAAAAAATGATGGTAATAAGGTAATTTCTCATTCGTACCTTTTCCTGAAAAATCGATACGTACCTGGGCCTCAGCCACCAAATACTGAACAAGGTAAAAATAAAACAAAAGTTTCGTTGGAATTTTCAGTCTCACCTACTGACAGCAGTCTACAAGAATCAACGGCAAATCAGTCAGAAATTTTATCAATCACATCAACCGATACCTCAACATCTGAGTTAACATCCTCTACGGCTGACACTTCATTCCACACAGAGTCATATGAATTTTCTGAGAAGCCTACAACGCCACATTTCTCTTACCTATATCTAAAGGAGAAGCACAAGTACTCTCCGCCAACCCAGCAACCAACTGAAGTACAGCATCACACTGAAAATAGTGAGTCCTTGCCGAGTTACCCCCAAGTACTGTCAACCTCCTATTTACATTTGAAGGAAAAATACTTTAACAAGACGAGGTATCCTGGGCTGGTAGTTGTAGAAACTCTAGCACAAATGAATTCATCGGATGATTCATCAGAATCTACGCTGAGCGATGTAAGCACCCAGTCTACTCTATCTGAGGGAAGTTACGGAGCGGTCACGCCAAATTCTGCATCTGGCGAACAGTTTGTTACGTCAGGAGGGATTGAAGTTCCACCAGAAAATTTTGCGGGTAGCACAGGAACAGAAATGTCAAATTCCATGAGCGAGTCTGCTGTTGCAGGCCACACGTCAGAATATTATTTAATTCATGGCTCAGGGTCGTCCAATGAAACAACGTTTACGCAAAGTGTGACGTCAGTCACGGGATCATCAGATGATGCAATCACCTCTTCTTTCCTTGTAACATCGGCTCCAGTTGATGACGAGTCAGATTTACAATCCGGTTCTATTACTAGTAGCGATTCACAGTCAGAGTCATATGATTCCTTGATTGTACCATTTACTACAGCCAACTACGGAGAATTGATATCGGACCAGAACACCGAAATTGTTGATTTATCATTAGTAGACGGTACTACTTCCACTGACCTCTCACATGGGAGTGCAATGGAGAATGATTCGGCCACAGAAATTTCAGATGTCTATGAAGAAGATGTTGTTATGAGTGACATGACAGCGAATGAAAATAGTACAATGGAAATTATCTTTCCAAACGACGGTTTGACAACGGATGACTTGGAATTTTTCGAACCAACAGATACAACAACTAATGAAGATGTTCTTGAGATCGAAGCTGAAATCAACGCTGAATCGTCTACTATGTCAATGGAACCGTTGACTGATAACATAGAAATTTCTCAAACAGAATATACGCCAATTCTTGACACTCAAGGGCAGTCTCAAGAAACACAGCTTTCTCAGGATGAAAACGTAGGAGACAAAACGATAGTAACTATTTTAGCAATATCAAATCTCGGAGATCAATCCTCAGGGAGTACAGATGAACTTGGAAATTCAATGACATATGTAACACAGGGAGACGTCAAGGTCCCATCAACAACCCAAAGCTCGTCGAACACAGATGGCACTTCAACTCTTTCACCAGATGGCACTGAATCCACAATGGAGTCCGATAGCGCATTTACCAGCACTAATTCCTCGCTAATTCAAAACGAGGTTTCCACGACAGAAAGACATTCATATTTACCTCTCAAGTACCAGTTCTTAGCACTCATTCACAACACAAGCACGAGCGTACCTCCAATGCAAGAACTTACGGCATTTAACACAGATCAAATTTCAAATATGGAGTATAACAACACCGGCACAGACGACACAGTTTCGAGCGCATCTGACTCATCAAGTCCGGAGAAGACTCCAGACGTGACTGAGGAGACCACCACAATCTCCAGCTTAGACGCTGTCATGGGGATGGTGATTTCCTCTCTACAGCTCAGTCAAGGAGCTGGAGATTCCAGTGATGTGCTGATGCAGCAGAACCAAGGAGATGACGGGTCCAGTGATGTGCTGATGCAGCAGAACCAAGGAGATGACGGATCCAGTGATGTGCTGATGCAGCAGAACCAAGGAGATGACGGGTCCAGTGATGTGTTGATGCAGCAGAACCAAGGAGATGACGGGTCCAGTGATGTGCTGATGCACACGCAGTTCACAGGGACGGACGAACTCGCGCCATCGCAAACCAGCTCATCTTCATCACCGACAGAATCTTTATCGTCACTCGCAGATTCATCTTCACAAGTCGGTCCTGTGTCCTCTCAAACAAGCACTTCACTTTCAGACGCAGCCTCTTCAACCTCAGAAGCAGCTTCCTCAACCTCAGAAGCCGCATCTTCAACCTCACAAGCAGCCTCAGAAGTAGCCTCTTCAATCTCACAATTAGCCTCTTCAACTTCACAAGCCGCCTCTTCAACCTCAGAAGCCGCCTCTTCAGTCTCGCAAGCAGCCTCATCAACCTCACAAGCAGCTTCTTCAACCTCACAAGCAGCTTCCTCAACCTCAGAAGCTGCCTATTCAACCTCACAAGCCGCCTCTTCAACCTCACAATTAGCCTCTTCAACCTCACAAATAGCCTCCTCAACCTCAGAAGCTGCCTCTTCAACCTCGCAAGCCGCCTCTTCAACCTCACAAGCAGCCTCTTCAACCTCAGATGCTGCCTCTTCAACCTCAGAAGCTGTCTCTTCAACCTCACAAGCAGCCTCTTTAACCTCACAAGCAGCCTCTTCAACCTCACAATCAGCCTCCTCAACATCACAAACGGCCTCTTCAACCTCGCAAGCCGCCTCTTCAACCTCAGACGCTGCCTCTTCAACCTCAGATGCTGCCTCTTCAACCTCAGAAGCTCTCTCTTCAACCTCACAAGCAGCCTCTTCAACCTCACAAGCAGCCTCTTCAACTTCACAAGCAGATTCTTCAACCTCACAAGCAGCCTCTTCAACCTCACAAGCAGCCTCTTCAACCTCAGATGCTGCCTCTTCAACCTCAGAAGCTGTCTCTTCAACCTCACAAGCAGCTTCTTCAACCTCACAAGCTGCCTCTTCAACCTCACAAGCAGCCTCTTCAACATCACAAGCAGCCTCTTCAACCTCACAAGCAGCCTCTTCAACCTCACAGGCAGCTTCTTCAACCTCAGAAATAGCCTCTTCAACCTTACAAGCTGCCTCTTCAACCTCACAAGCAGCCTCTTCAACCTTACAAGCAGCCTCTTCAGCCTCACAAGCAGCTCCTTCAGCCTCACAAGCTGCCTCTTCAACCTCACAAGCTGCCTCATCAACCTCGCAAGCTGCCTCTTCAACCTCACAAGCAGCCTCTTCAACCTCACAGGCAGCCTCTTCAACTTCACAAGCAGCCTCTTCAACCTCACAGGCAGCCTCTTCAACCTCACAAGCAGCCTCTTCAACCTCACAAGCTGCTTCTTCAACCTCAGAAATAGCCTCTTCAACCTTACAAGCTGCCTCTTCAACCTCACAAGCAGCTTCTTCAACCTTACAAGCTGCCTCTTCAACCTCACAAGCTGCCTCTTCAACCTCACAAGCAGCCTCTTCAAACTCACAAGCAGCCTCTTCAACCTCACAAGCAGCCTCTTCAACCTCACAAGCAGCTTCCTCAGCCTCACAAGCCGCCTCTTCAACATCACAAGCAGCCTCTTCAACCTCACAAGCAGCCTCTTCAACCTCACAAGCAGCCTCTTTAACCTCACAAGCAGCCTCTTCAACCTCACAAGCAGCCTCTTTAACCTCAGAAGCAGCCTCTTCAACCTCACAAGCCGCCTCTTCAACCTCAGATGCTGCCTCTTCAACCTCAGAAGCTGTCTCTTCAACCTCACAAGCAGCCTCTTTAACCTCAGAAGCAGCCTCTTCAACCTCACAAGCCGCCTCTTCAACCTCAGATGCTGCCTCTTCAACCTCAGAAGCTGTCTCTTCAACCTCACAAGCAGCCTCTTCAACCTCACAAGCAGCCTCTTCAACATCACAAGCAGCCTCTTCAACCTCACAAGCAGCCTCTTCAACCTCACAAGCAGCTTCTTCAACCTCAGAAATAGCCTCTTCAACCTTACAAGCTGCCTCTTCAACCTTACAAGCTGCCTCTTCAACCTCACAAGCAGCCTCTTCAACCTCACAAGCAGCCTCTTCAGCCTCACAAGCAGCCTCACAATTAACCTCTTCAACCTCACAAGCTGCCTCTTCAACCTCTCAAGTAGCCTCTTTAGCTTCAGAAGCTGCCTCTTCAACCTCACACGCTGCCTTTTCAACTTCACAAGCAGCCTCTTCAACCTCACAAACAGCCTCTTCAACCTCAGAAATAGTCTCTTCAACCTTACAAGCAGCCTCTTCAACCTCACAAGCTGCCTCTTCAACCTCACAAGCTGCCTCTTCAACCTCACAAGCTGCCTCTTCAACCTCACAAGCTGCCTCATCAACCTCTCAAGCTGCCTCTTTAACCTCACAAGCAGCCTCTTCAACCTCACAAGCTGCCTCTTCAACCTCACAAGCTGTCTCACAAGTAACCTCTTCAAACTCACAAACGGCCTCTTCAGTCTCACAAGCAGCTTCTTCAACTTCACAAGCAGCCTCTTCAACCTCACACGCATCTTCACAAGGTACTTCTTCAGCCTCACAAGCTGCCTCTACAACCTCACTAGCATCCTCTCAAGCTACCTCTTCAACTTCACAAGCATCCTCACAAGCCGCCTCTTCGTCCTCACACGAATCTTCTCTCTCAACCCAAGAAAATTTATCGTCTAACGCATCTTTGTCAATGTTACAAATGTCAGTTGCGCAAGCAGCAGCATCGATGGAAGAAGTTGGAGGGAGTACGGCTTCCACCCTAGCAGTAGGAGTAACAAGCGATGAATTGTACGGATATGATCACATCGGTAGCGCCATACTGACCGCCGGCGTACCAGGCAATTCTGCGCCAAGTGCCAATGAATCCATTGCCACCGCCACAGTAAACGAATCCTCGCAGTCTACTGGTATGATAAATACCCCAGTGAGTGCTATTACAGACAGCACACTTTCCGTGACAGTAGCTGTCGTGAGTACTGATAGTTCATTTGAACATGAAGAAACAACCATCACTCCATCAACTTTCGATGAATTTGATACGACCTCCCAAACAGGAGCTGTATCGACAGAGTCTTCCTACTTGCACTTGAAAAAGAAGCATCAATCTTTTCTTGATAGTCTCAGTGCGTCAGAAAATGCAATCATTGATCAACAATCTTACCCTGAGGATATCCCCACATCTTCTTATTTACACTTGAAGAAAAAACATCAGTCTTTGCTGGAGAACCAAGGTGTACTGGAAGATTCAACTGGCAGCGAACAGAATAAGCTGATCGACCCTTCAACTCTTTCTTATTTGTATTTCGATGAGAATTCCTCGCAGCTTTCGACTACCTCCAGTGCACCGGACAAAATTGAATATGAGTCTGGGTTTGATACTGACGTCAGACATCCTGAGGTGTACTCGACAATCAGCGATGTCACGGACAGTGAACCAATTTTAGGGACGATTCCATTTGCAACACGAGTTGAAAGGCGAACTACAAGAGAGACATCTTCAACGGAGAATATTTCTACTCGAGAAGAAGAATTTAATATCTTCGAGGGTGGAAATGAGAGAGCTCCGGAAAGTATATCTTTATTTTCATTTTCGCCCCGATCGACTACGTCGAAAGAAATCCTTAGCCCCGGAATATTTCCAACAACGCTACCCCCAATGCTTATCACATTTTCTTACCTTTCTGGCGACAATCCTTCTTCTTTTAGAGAAGATGTCAATGATATAAGTATTCAATCAAATTTACAGTCACTTCTTTTACAGACGCAGTCTAATGGCAATAAATATTCATCTGACATAACTCGTGGAGAAAATACAATTCCATCTAAAAAAGCATCTTTTTACTCAGGACAATACTTTCCGTTGAGAGAAAAATTAACCGTGGAAAATTTGATCTTAAAAAGGCCGTTTACTGGTGGCAAAACTACGAGCAGTTACCCATCAGAAAATGTTCAACTCAAGCCTTCAGTGCAGTCTAGTAACGTCATAAGCTCTAATAAAATTGGCACCTTAAAACACCCGCTTCCCATCGAGTCTGTGCTTCTGACAACAAAACCGACAAACTTCTTATGGGACGAGGAACAAGAAAACTCAATGTATTTAACTCCTCTCGAAGCCTCATCCCGCACGGAGGAACCTGACACTGGAACTCCAGTAACTTACCTTCCATTGCAGGAAAATTTTGGTGACTTACTCTATAATTTAACCTCAGATGCGCCAATTGTAGAAGAGGATTACTTTGAAACTACAGACGATGAATTCGTCTCTCCTCCAGATATTTCCTTGGACGACGTATACTTCGGTGAGTCAGTAGATGGTATTGTGCAGTCGCTTACTGATTTACAAGACGAGAACTACTATTACTCGACGCAATATTATCCAACTTTGCCACCCCCAGGAAATTCAGAAGACGATTTTAAAAGTAAGCTCTCAGACACCGATATTATAAATGAATTTGTGTCGGATGTGTCGCAGCATGTGTCCAAGAATTCAGTAGATGTCGGTTCTTCTGCGACAGCGTACCAGGAAGAGGGAACCCTGTCGTCTAACAATGTTAATTCAAATGTTATTACACTCGAAAAATCTCCGTTCAACGAACTCAAAATGAAGTACAAGAGTAGTACTCAGAAACCAACTACACTCGTAAATAGAATATTTAGTTTCGGTCAGCAATTGACAACCATAGCTCCGACATCGGACTTTCATTTAAACGATCTCCCATCGCATAATTACTCACACAGTGATCCTTTCGATCCCAGTTACGATATCTTACAGCAGTTATCTACAATAGTCAAGAATGCCCAAAAAGAAAGTAACGTTCGCAACAAAACGGAACACAGCACCCAAAATTATACCAATCAAACCAATACAAGTCAACCCATATTCAACCCACTTTTCGACCACGACACATTTTTCATAGCAGGGACCATCACACCCCTAAACAATTCACGCAACAATGAAAGTTTGAGCGAGCAAACCGACAATGACCTGATGCTTCTCATGTACCAACAACACTTCTCGGAACTCGAAAAACAGCAACACGATCAGTTTTTTAGATCCAACATATCTGTTTCAAAAACCCCCATGCCCTCGAGACCAACAACTACATCGAGGCCCTTGAATTTGACCGCGTTGTCGGAACAACTTCTTGGAACACCGACCGCCCACCCTAAAGTTTCTCCGCTGCCGGTGAGGTCTGTAGAGCACGACAGAGAGTGTCTGGACCCAAGCATACGCTACAGCTGCGCATCTTGCGGTGCCATGATCATGTGCATCGGCACAGAAGCCTACCTCTACGTGTGCGACCATCCAAGGGTAAGAATATTTGAATCCCATTCGGTTGCATGGTGATTTGATAGCCGTGAAACGCAATGCAGTAAGGTTAGAGAAGCAGACGTTTTGAAAATAATGCAACCATATCCTTTTTCTGCAATCAAGTTTGATTGGAAAAAAACGCTCTCATTTGCATAACTGCACTGACATCAACATGTACCCTAATATTTGGTAAAGGGCTATCAATTCATTTTAATTGCAGGCCCGTCCCTTTGTTAAAATTCTCACGGGCAACAAGTTGGGAGTCATAAACAACGTCTAGATCGTACGTACTCCACTATTTTTCCAATGACTCACAAGTTTGCGTTAGTATTTATTCATTATAATCTTGTACAAGTATAATTCGGCCTGATCCTGGACAACTTATTAATTACGTTGATATTACGTTAATTACGCACACACCAAAAATTTGCTTCTATTGCTGGAACAATCCTTGCTTCCAGTAGCGAGGAAAATATAGATAAACGAAAAAACGAGGTATGCCCGAAATCATTTGCAATTTCAGATAATATTATTTCATATTATGAGCAGTTGGATAACATCGTACAGGAAATGACCCCAAACAAGTTACTTCAGAGATAATTAATTCATAAGTCAACTGATTTATGGGTAATTGAATAATTTTGTAGAGGAAATGATCCAGTACAAGTTACTTCAGAAATAATTGATTAATATTAAGGATAATCGAATAATTTTGCATAGGAAATGATCCCGTGCATTTTCCCTCTCAGGAAACATGCCACCGCGACCCGAAGTTCGGAGGAGGAGTGTGCAGGGCCTCGATCAACCCAGAGTGCACTTGTGTCAGGGGAGACGCCATTAAGCCTGACCCCTACGACTACAGAGCCTTCATAAATTGTTTTGGAACTCTAGAAATGTCGATGGGGACTTGCCTGGAAGACGAGGAACTGCACCCACTAGTAGAAGAATGCTCCCCAAAGCCTGCGGTCCCTCCTTGCACGACATTTGGCACGTTCCCTAACCCCAACGACTGTCGCTGGTACTACGTGTGTCTTTGGCCTAACAGGGAGAATTATTTCCAGCAACTCGACATTCGGTGTCCGTATGGCCAGCTGTTCGGTAATGTTCACAGGAGGTGCATGCCTTCAGAAGAAATACCTCAACACGATTCGTGTCATGGTCTTGATTTTCGATACCTCGCTCCTGAATCTTCACGGCCTCCGTACTCCGTACCAGACAACTCATCATTCAACGAAGTAGAAGGCTTCGATGCTTTGGATTATGGCAGCTCACCTTTAGGACACTCCGCTCAAAACTTTACTGTACCTTCAGTTCGTCTTGCAATAGCCAGTGCTGTGACTAGTAGTACTACTACTACCACAACGTCTACCACAACATCTACCACAACGTCTACCACGACGTCTCCTACCACAAGAACTACCACGACAACCACTACTCCGTTCACAACTACCACAATAGCCACGACGTCGTCATCGAGAACCTACACTTGCCCACTCTTTGTTTATTTGATCGTGTACTGGTACCCAGATATTATCAACGTGGCATGCTCAGTTAATTAAATTGAATTGACTACGATTTAAAATTACTTACTTATAACTTATGTTAATGGGGCAGCTATTTTCAAAGTAGGGATTGAATCAGGCTAGAAATTTTTCTTTTTATTCTCGAAGTGATGATTGTACTGAGCTACTATAACTTTCATCATCTCTTTACGTTGCCCTGGGGCCTGATTTGCAGTCAATTTGAGTCGTCGAAGTAACACAGCTTGGACGTAAGTTAAGTCATATCAAGTTGAATTGAAAACGCTTAGCTATTTTTTCTTGCCGAAACCTTCAAGTTTATGCTTCATTAATTAAAATTCGAACACTGACGCAAGCGCTTAGGCTAAGTGCTTAATTTTTATAAGAAAAAGCTCAAAGTTGCGGATCTTTGCCTTGAAAAATATCAAGTAGTGGAGCCAGATCGACTTAAAAGAAATTACGCTTCTAGCTTCACCGTTACTGCTAACCCAAATGGCGTGGAAATCAAGCTCCTCCATTGATCATTGTATTGTATTGTATAAATTTGTCGTAAGATAGAAGGAATACTTGCTTTATTTTTGTTTTAATTTTTTTATAGAGGCATTTTATCAGATTTATAGGGCATTCAATTCAACTAGAAGCTAATCAACCGAATATTATTCAAATTCAGAGATGGCTCACGTAATTCCATTGAATGAAAGAGCAAATGAAATTACAACGCTAACCTTGCTGTTTTATCGAACAGTTATACTTGTGAACCTAATCTAATTTTTCTTTATTTATTGCCTTGCTTAGATAGATTAATATATATATTTATATATAAATGCATTTATCACTGGCATTAAAAGCATATATTTTCAATATAACTGGTGTTTGTTTTCAATTTCCTATTTATAAAATCAATGTTGAATGGTTCCAACCTATTGTTCCTAAATAAATTTCCATAACATTTAATGTACAATCGAATAAAGGATTTAAATGTCTAGTGTAAACTGTTTTGTTTTGTATATTTTAAAGTTAAAAACTAATCGACATTATTTTACTGATGAGATTCTTACAGTAGATAGCGTGTAGAAAAGGTGTGCGCATATATTATTTATAAAAGGTGTGATTTTGTCAGTATGAACAAGCAGAAGATGATTCTCGTCGATAAGAGATATTCTGAATTAACTTTTATAGAACAGAAAGAGTACTTGCTTAAACCTTTATTTTACTATAAACTAGTCCACCCCCCTTTATTTAAATTTAAATTCTCTCGTACCATTCGACGTTGTCCAGCGCTATGCCGAAGAATTTCCTCGCTTCTTTCATGTGTTAAAGTCTCTCTAGCTACTCGGTGTTGCTCTGCATTATTCCGTAGAATTTCCAAACGCCGGTCAAGGGTCAATTTAGCTCTGGCTTCTCGTTGGCGAGCAGCATTGCTTCGTCTTGCCATTTCGCGTTGTTCATCCGATCGTCTTTGGCGTTTTTCTTGCTGTCGAAGTCTTGATACTCCTCTCTTGCGGTTGGACACATTTCTATCCATGGTGGCCTCTTTTGTCGGAATTTTATGCTGAAATATTATCTATTATCTCTTCGAAGCTTCTCAGGAAAATCACAATTTTGAAAAGAATAACTTAAGTTCCAAAATCTTGGGCCTTATACTAAGTGGTAGCCAGGTTACTGGTCAATCAAATTTAAAACAGTTCTTTTTGCATTATCAGTTAAAAATATCAAAGCGACATGATGAATTTAAACAGAGAAAGATCCTAAGAAAATTTCTATATTCTATAAGCTCCAAAATTTCTATAAGCGGATTGCGTATTCTGGATCCCATAATGCAGGAGAAAGGGAATTGAAACGCCACAGAAAAGTAATGCAATAGAATAATTTCTTGTATTTCTTAAGCTTTATCCTTGTTGCTATCAACGCTTTCGATTAGAAGAGGGGGTCACACGGACGGACGGACGCGGCTCTTATTATTACGAGTGCACAACGCCCGTCAAAAAATGACAGGATTAGATATAGAACCAACTGAGCTTCAACATGGCTTTCAGTATTCTAGAATTTTTAGAAAATACGTATTGACCTAAAATCCTTATCTTCGGAGAAAATAGCGTTCAATTCTGGCACTTGACTTCAAATTTGAGTCTCACAAAGCTTAAGGCAGACAATGCTGTCACTGCTGTATCGTTGTTTTAGTGAGGGGTTTCTGGCTTTGAAGAGACCGGAACGAGGGAACTGAAAGCTTCTCCCTCCGAGTATCTTTTTCTACAGTCAAGTTCCTACTGACTGCCTACGTGATCAGGGAACAAGATATTTGGACATGTAATGCTATTTAAGTTTGAAATATAAATGACAAGGCGCAAGAGCCTGTTGGAGCTGTGCGGAATAAACTGCTCACAAATGTTCTTAGAATTTTCAGTTTTTTAGTCATATTTAGATATCAACCCTGCTCTTTGGGGCGCTATATGAAATCACATGTTTATAACTTAAAACATTTTTTGGCCTAGCCTGAATAGCTCACCGAATAAAAAGAAACTTTTAGATCTTTCATCTGATCCTACACCTTTATTATAGTGTAAATATGGTTTCTCACGTGCTGTATTAACAGATACTAGAATAGACGAGAATTGATTTAATAGGGAACAGGCATGCCAGTCTAACATAGCTTCTCTTCATGGTCTGCACTGCTGAACTTAATTGCTAGGTCCCGGCCACGCCTTCTTAGCAACCCTTCAATTTCCTAAATTTAAAGTAACTGCAAAGGAAAACCTTGTCGCCTTACCGCATCCATTTCCAGACGTCTTTTAGTTTTCATTGATCTATGTGCAGCAAAAAACCAGCAACTAAACCTCGCGAGTTGACCTTTTTTTTGAAAATCCGAGCTTCTGCTGAGGTGACGTTTCCACCATTCCTTCGTTTTATTGTTGGTTTTCTTGTCGTTTTCTTTTGTCACGGATTTGTGTGTCGTTGAATTAGTTTTGCAAATCTCTTTCATGCAGCTGCTGTATAAAAGATTTCACGCGGTAAAAACGTAACTTTATTAAATTCATGATGAGGTTCTTCCAGAAATGTTGGAATTTTCAAACGTTCTTGAATAAGCCGTTGAGTTTGAAAATAGCGGGAAAATAATAAGTTTCTTGTCATTAAAATGTTAAACCGTGAAATTAATTTCTTCCTCTAAATCTTTCATTTAATTGATTCAAAGTTCATTTAGAGATTTTTCTCAAGTTTTTAAACTTTAGTTTTGAGAATACAGGTTCACATTGGGCGGTTGAAACGAGAAAAAGTTCCTTTAAGTCACAAAAATTTTTGAAACTTTAGTGCAAGTACAATGTACAACATTAATGCTTGTTATTGAAGAATATTAGTATGAGTGAACTCGAACTTGAACGTTTTTATTCACGACGTTGGGCTCAGACGCTTACATTACAAGCGAGATTTAAAACTTGCAAGTGATATACGGCATGAGTTATGCAGTATGATCTGTGAGTAACTCATGAGAAGGATTGCAAATGAAACCAAGACTGAAGAACTAATTTATTAAATCTCAACAAATCAACAGCATAAATAAACAAAACAATGACATACATAAGGCCTCCAAAGCAAAGCATGACCGCTGCAGCAAACCATAAGCTTAGTACCTGTATTTTCTTGGCACATCATGCGCTCCTCAGCGACGCAGATCTAGTGGGAGAATTTACCGAGCGCCAACCAAGTTCCATCATTCAGGAATCATCGCGGCTGTCCTTCAGGAGCTGGATCACATTTTTGATGGGATCCTCACTGATTTCAGAGACGAAGGGACCCGGGAACGGCGTCTGACGACGGAATCCCAAGCGGCTTCTGATGCTACCAACGCTTCCTGGCGCCGCGGGTTCACCGCAAATTTCGGCAGTGTTGCACTTGTTTTCGGTGACGGGAGTGCATTTGGTCGTCTTTGGGTCTTTCAGGGAGGCGCAGTGACCTCCGTTAGGTGCGTTGCGATCCCAAACGTAATTTGCAGGACATTTTCTCGCTGACTGGATGAACTGCCCGGCGTTGCTGGGGTCGGCAATGCACAGGAAGAAGTTCTCGCAGTTGGCGGGGTCGGGGAACCTGCCCTCTTTTGTGCACTCGAAAGTCGACTTGGGCCATGAGCAGGGATCCGAACATTCCTTGGTGACCTCGTTGTACATGAGGTCGGTTTCGCAAGTGAGGGTCTTCTGCACCATCCCTGATGATGTCGGGATGCAAGTATAATATTGAGTGCAATTCATTGGGTTCGCGAAGACTCCACTCTCAGTGCACGCTGGAATTCCATCGGCATTGACGCACTCCAACATGTCGGAGTCGAACGTCATTTCCCCAGGACAGTGGTGCACCATAGGATCGCTGTTGACCATGGGACAGAACACGAAGGCATTCTCATTCCAAGGATCCACTTTGAACGTACCAGCTTCAGTGCACTTGCATTCAGTGTCAGATGGCTCTGTGGGGTAGCAAGTGGACGTGCCGTTGAATGAAGCTGGGCTCTGACACGTAAAGTCATTGGGGCAGGTGGAATCTACAAAACCTTTACCGTCTACGCAGTTGATGACAGTTTTGCAGTCGGAGCACACGAAGTTGTCGGTGTCACACAGGCTATCGAAGCGAGGGTCCGAGGCGATTTGTCTGGAGCCACGAGCGTGGCATCCTGGGACCTGCCGTGAAGGAATGGATTTTGTGATAAAAATGAACGTCGATGATGGAAATTAGGCGCACGCTACATGTAGGGTTAACTTTTGAGTATCATTTAGACGAAAACACTATTGAGATGTGTGCACTTTTGAGTTATTTATTCCGAAAGACAAATTCAAAGCCGTGATTCTCATTCACTCCATCTCGTAGTATAATCTGTAAACATATGTTAATGTCATTTAATCTATGCCATATTATTCAGTCACCTTCTAAGATGGTCTATAAATCCATTCTATGTTTCTGAAGAAACAATTCTCTGAAATATTTTGAAAAAAATGAAACAATTCTTTAAAATATTCCGAAAAAACATCATAGTATGAGCTTATCAATTCCATAGCTTTTGTGGAAGTGCGTCAATGATTCGACGCACCAATGTTTCTTACTATTTTCTAACGTAATGTATAAGTGGAAAATCGTGACCGCGCTGTCGTAACAACTGAAAGGCGTAGGTGTTAGTTAATGAATAACACTCAGGTGTTGCATGAAAATATGCTTCTGTAAAATTTTTCTTCATTCTATACTTTGATAATCAACTTCACAAGTAATAACAGCTGAAGTAACAATTCATATCACATGCATTTTGATACAGACAGGCCAGTTGAGATAGCATGGTAACCATCTGCAATGGGCTCTTACAGATGCCTCAAACACCCTTTGGAGTTGAGCAGAATTATATTAGGTACTCGCGTCATAAAAATGGGCCTTCACAGATGCCTCAAACACCACTCCATGTTGCGCAGAATTATATTATATTAAGTACAAGTGAAATCAAAATTTTCACCTTCTCCGGAGACACGCAAGTTTGCCTTTCGGGATCGAAGGCGTATCCTTTGCAGGAGCCCTTTGAGGAGACGTATTCTCCGTCCTCCCCCAGCAGGCAGGTGTAGAAGCTCATGCAGTCAGAAGGATTGGGAAACCGTCCTTCTTCCAGGCACTCGAAGCCAGCCCTGTGGTGTGGTAAGATCAATGTAACTTGAGGCAGTGAGCATAATTATTAAAGAAATAACGGGATACAGAACTCGGGGAACAAGAGGACCTCATCAGTCCCAAAGGTATCGTTCAATTATTAATATATAATGCTAAAGAAATAATGAAAAACTCGAAAATAAATAGAATAAGTTATTTAACGAAAACTATAGATACGGAATTTCGCCATGGCGCAAGCCGCCGTGAAGCAACGTTGGAACAAAGCGATGAAAGCATGCAAAGAACTTTTGAAGTTTATTGTGAAGCAACGTTGGAACAGAATTATGAAAGCATGTAAAGAATATTGTGAAGCTAACCATAAAATGGAAATTACAGTAGCGTGCATGAAAGGTTTTTCGAACATTTACGTTATTAGAAGTTAGAGACTGGCAATTAAATCTTTTATAGCGGTGGATCCTTCACACTTCCCTACCGTGGAGTGGAACTAAATGAATTTTTGCTGAATATATGAGCTTTTTTACATATTTCCTGGATACTAATCCTGGATGAAAATTTATTAAAGAACAAAATCAAGTCTTACATGTGCCCTCGTATGTGGTGTTGTATGAGCATTACTGCGCGTGATTTTACGCTCTCACAAATATCCCTGAACACAATAAATTTTCTACGCATGCTTGAATTTCGTTTCAAATATTTCTCAATCATTAATAAAAAAACCTACGAAACACACGGTAAATTGCTCAACGAATTTCAAAGAAGCACCCCAAATAACGAAGGTCATCGTATTAAGCTCACTGTGCATCAAAACAAGCGACATGAGTGGCTTAAAACACCTTTAATTAATAACAGTTCAATAGTTACTAATAGTATAATATTAGTTCAATAGTTCCAAATAGTATAACCATAGTTCAATAGTTACTAATAGTATGTTAATAGTTCAATAGTTACTAGTAGTGCATTAATAGTTCAATAGTTACTAATAGTATATTAACAGTTCAATAGTTACTATTAGTATATTAATAGTTCAATAGTTACTAATAGTATATTAACAGTTCAATAGTTACTAATAGTAAATTAACTGTTAAATATTTCAGAATATCAATTGTTTCTGATGCTCTCCTGTCAACGACGTCGTGTTCATTTACTCACGAGTTGGGGATGGCAGTCGCTGACGTCACCTGCACGGGAAAAGAGAACACGTATGAGAAGAGAATAGAAATCAATTGCTACGGCAGTGGAACGATTTGTTTGATAAATGAGCAGAAATTAAATCAATTGCTACGGATGTGGAGTGATTTTGTTGATAAAGAATGAAAAATTGCATCAATTCCTACGGAATCGGAACGATTTTGTTGACAGCCCCAACTGATGCTGAACAAAGGCATGCAAACCACAGACCAGCGCTCTACAGCGCTCGTGTGTTACTAAGCCGCAGAAGATGAAACAAATTTTATTTCCGTGCGCAAAACACGTGACGTTGTTTCTACCTGTGACGTAACCCTTGTTGCGGTGATGAAACTAAGTTATTTCAGTCCAACAAGAAATGTCATAATTTTAAACACTTTATTGGATTTGAATATTTATAATATATTTAATAATAATTATGCTGTGTAAAACTCAAGTCGTACATCGCTGTCCTGGAGATTTGCTATTCATCTGCATATTGCAATTTGGAAGAGACGCTATAATTTCGATTTTAAAATGCACATCTGCGCGGTGCAATCTGAGGCCACATTTTGAAAAGATTTGCAGTTGAAGTTAACGAAATAAGAAGTAATTGACCTACCATGTCAAAAAAATTGATCGAAAAGATAGAACATAACTAATTTTAAAAAACAAAGTATCACCAAAGCAACAAACTCCCTAATTGCATATCAAGCAAAACCCGGATGATGGCCTAACGAAAAGCGGAGATTAACTGGTGCACTGAGAAAAATTTTGTCGCAAAAGCGGCACACTTTAGTGTGTCAAGTTGTCGCAAAACCGGCACACAAAAGTGTGTCAACAATATACACGATTAGCCTATGTATTTTGACACACTTTAGTGTGTAATGGGCTTATACGACACACTTAAGAGTGTCAAACATGACACACTTAACGTAAGTCATTTTATTTCTCATAAATATTTCACGTTCTCTGACTAGCAACTAACTACACTGATATACAGACAATGTCCAAGAATTAGAAGAAAAATTAGCGAAGTTATGAAGGTTTTTTGGGAGAATTATACTCCAATCACAAAATTTAAACACAGTTCGGTTTTCTACAAAAAATATTGAGCCATTTGAACTGTGAATAAGTGTTTCAAGTCTCTCAACCTCTTTAATATGTGGTCAAAGGAAATTATTCAATGTGCATCAAACTATTTCTGAATAACCGTTTGACACACCCAGGTGTGTCAAAATTTCTCTCAGTGTGGGAATCGCCGACCACTCAATCAGTCGGCGTGGTAGTGCATGCATAAACACAGATAACGCAGCGTAGGTGAAACTTGCGGCGTAGAGATGCGAGTATGTCCGGCTCTAGTCAGCGTTTGTCATGTGGGTCACAACTGCACCGTGAACTGTTCTGCAAGTGGAACAGGCACAGTGCAACTCGCGCATCGTTATATCGCTAATGACTTTGTGAGTGTTGCGACGTTGACAAAAAGCAGTGAAGTACAAAAATGAGCGTTCTGCAAGTGGAACAGGCCCGGTCAGGCAGAGGTGTATAACTCGAGCAATGACAGTGAGTGTTGCGAAGTTGACAAGAAGAAGTGGAGGACAGAACAGAGCGCCATCGTGCGTTTTTCTTAAACAGGACACACGGCGCGAGGATCGAGCTTATGAATCTGATAGTCAAAAAGATGAAAGATAGACTAGTTTGAACGCGATATTTTTCTTGCATAACATCAAGAACGTAATTTTGTCTTGCTCTTTCATGACGCTTCCATGTCGCACGCTCAACCGAGCATGGATGGATGGGACTTAGTGATGATCCAAAAGAAGCTTTCTATTTGAAAAAAATTTGCTTACTCACAGACGCCTTTCTTCGAACAAAGGGAGCCCAAGGAGAAAGTTTATTGAGTCTTAGTGGCTTTTGGAGGCAACGATCGGCACAAATCCGTCGACTCATCATTGGACCAAAGCTTCTCACGGCACAAGGGCGATAATATGGCGCGTTTGGGCGGCTAAGGAAAGCCTAGAGTGAAGCTGGGATGACTTTCGTCACCATCGAAAAAAATGCATTAAGGGTTCTGTTAAAAAATGCACTTATCGGGGTTACAGTTACTAGAATATTCTAGCTCGTAACCTGAACGCAAAATCGATAAAAACCGTTATCGCTGTGCTTGCAAATTTTTGAGAAACGGGCTTGAAATTTGCATTTTTCATCATGCTGAGAAAGACTTTGAGCTTTTGCATTTGCTTCTGAGAAACTTACTCATGAGGTAAAAATTTTTGTACGTATTGCTGCAATAGGTGTTAAATGCGGCGCTATTAATATTGTAATCGTGTCAAGTTATATAAGAAACCATTCATTTATTTTATGTATAGTGAAAGCTTGAAAAATTCCCAAACCAATCAAAATGTTTTTCAGATTATGGAAAAATTAAATGCTCAGTTTAAGTTTCAAATTCGTTCACAATTAGCCAGCATTAAATATTCCTGATATTCAATGAACCTTCAACGAGGCAAGCTTTGAATATTAGCAAACTATTTTAGTGGCACTAATTTCACAAACCGAAATTTTTCTTTCTCCACAAATTTCCATTTAGATCTTCATTTCAACAAAAAATATACTGTATTCACTTTACGTTTTAACTTGCACGGATGAATATTTAAGTACACCGTTAGTTCTAAGATTCATTAAATTATGAGTTTTCCCTTGAACAGATTACAACCATCATACTTTTAAAGAACCCGAACGTTCAAAAACTTGTTGAATTCCTCGAGAGTTGTGCTCTTTATACAGGAAAGTCACATTTCTCCTGCGGTGAGAGCTTTCCCGCGGGGAGAGTAGCCTTCCCAGTCCCTTGCTCTCGGCCGCCTGGGAACTGCTGTGTCAGCACTAAAATTCTGAGCGCATTCTCGCGAGACGTGATGTATCACTGCTACCTATGTAGGTAAAATTTCTTGAGCAGTTCTCCCTATATTTTAATAAAAAAGCGCTAATATTTTATGTTAAGTTATAATCAAATGAAATATGTTAATTGTCAGTTTAGAGCTGAGGTTAACTTTCGTTGTATATCGTCAGTTAAGGTTTGAAGAGTAATTCAAAAAATAGACTGGGCATCCAATAAAAAATTACTCACACCATCCCTAAAGATCTGCTAACTTCTATTCGCTGATGTTGGAATGAAAAAGATATATTTTCAAAATTTAGCAAGCAGCTATTAATCTCAATAGAACAAATTCAGCAACTACTATTGACTTGAGATTGAAATAGTAATAGAATTACAACACAAACTTAGAACTAGTCACGACTCACACACTACTACTTCATGCACCCAAACCCTTATACTCCGTCTGGAAAGTTTTTCATGCTGAGCGTAAAGAGTGAAATGTGACGAAAATATGTGGACGTGATTTCAATGAGTAGCTTTCTTTTGGCAGAAGCGCTTGTAGCTTGGACACCGCACGACTTTCCCTCGTGAATTAGACAGCAGCAAAAAGGCAGCACTCGATTCGCAGACCAGCGCGTGCGATGAGACCGAGCCGTTAACTGCGATACGCCAGATACGCTGTGCCACAATACGCTTGTAAATCCGAGCGGTTCACTTCCTTGATGGGAGACTGAGATTGCTACAGGTCGGTCAAAGTCTGTAAATAAATAGCTACTATAGTACGATGTGCCACAATACGCTTGATATTCGGAGCGGTTCACTTCCTTGATCGGAGTCTGAGATTGCTACAGGTCTGTCTAAGTCTATGAATGAATAGCTTCTATAGTCTAAAATAGTGATCAAACTCCCGTATGTATTCTTCATAACTTAAACTCTGAGGTCGGTATCTTTACCTGTTGTATGAACTCTGCTTTGTAAAAATTCATAGCAATTTAAATTAACTTTCCCTGCCTCAATGAGAACTGAAGAGCTTCCTCTTCCAACTCCTTTCCTCAATGTGCTTCTAATATATATTCTAACCTACTCTGGACGAAACAACCCCTTCCAAAAGTCCAAGTTTTTCAATAATTTACGTCGTTGTCGTCGCAAGACCGCCAGCGAAAGTTCCGCAGCCGACTTGGATTCCCAAGAAGCTGTTTTTAAAAACCGAAATCCTCAAGTTTAGTTTTTACACAATCAATTCCATCACTGAGCGAGTTGCAATCGTGCAGGGTTGTGAGATACCCTCACAAGGGCATCCTAGGTGTGATGTAATACGTGGGCTTCAAAAAATACAGTGTGTGCAGTTTAGAGAAAACAGGCTTTGAGTATCGAGTCAAGTTTAACTCTTGTAACATCGAGCTTTTTTGCTTAAAAGGCAACTTTTTACTGTTCCTGCTCGTAGTATATGAATGTGAGCCAGATAATCATTTTAACGTCGTTTAATTTTTTTTTATACTTTATGTAAGAAATATTACAAATCAGTGGCACGAAGGTTAGGAGCTATCAAGACGAATGATCACTTTGATTTTTTCTTAAACTGGATGTAAGACGTACTACCGATCAGTGGCACAAGAACATTTGTGGACGAGTGCTATCAAGACCATATATCAACACTTTTCCAGCGAAGTGCCCCACCGATGGTCACTTAGAGGATTTTTATAGTGTTGTTGACCAACCTTGCAGTCGCTAACTCATTTTTTATTCATACTTAATGAAAGCTAAATGAATGCCCGATTCAGTTAATGTTTGCCATTTTCAAAGTTGATTTCTATATTTGACTGTAAATTTGAATTGAATATTGAACTTCAGTTTAACACATCGCAGTTAACACGTTGAGCACGACTGCAAAGTTTCTACGGCTGGTTAAGTTGCGTTGTGAATAACAGGATTGAAAAAACCGACTCTGTTGCTCGAATACACGTCTCTTTTTCTCTAGAAGTTTGAGGAATTTGAGCGCACGAGAAAACTCGAACTTTTGCCCTAAATTTCCCTTCTGTAAAATGTAGTTGAAATTGAAATTGAAATGAAAACATACGTGATGATCACATTTGTAAATGATCACACATGTAACCGGTGCGCAGACGAGCAACATACAGTATGTACTAGTAGACATATATAACAATAAGCAGCAAACGTGTATTCTTCAAAATGTAGCGACATAAGTGAAATGAAAACATGTGTGATGATCACACATGCGTAAATGATACGTAAATGATCACACATGCAACCAGTGCTCAGATGAGCAACATACAGTGCGTAGTAGTACACCATCATACAGTATATAACAATACGCAGGAAAAGTGCTAAGAGTTTGCAAGGCACCTGACCTGCCCTATAAACAACAGCACGCAAGTAAAGGAGAACAAGCTACTCGGCATAAAAACTATTCCGTTGCTCCATGCAACTCCCAACGTTGCCCATGCAGACAGGCTGGCCAAATTGGCCCTTTTTATGGCCAAAACCCGACAAGTTTGGATTTTTCAAATATTTTTAACTTGAGCTCTTCATCTAAGTATCATATGAGCCGAAGGTTGTTTGTGGTAAAATGTCATTTGAAAAATTAAGAGTTTGTGTTTTGGAGAACGTCTATTTAACTACCCTGCAAGGCAACAAGTTTGAATGGATTAGCTCGAAGCTCACGGATTCATTTTATGAGCTTTATTGTCGGCGAAAAAATAGTTAATATCTTTTAAAATGCAAGAAGGAAATGGGACACGGTTTTATTGTGCGTAGGAGATTATGATAAAATATCGACGGTGTTAGCTTTTCTTGTTGAAAGTCCTTAGAATTCAACACTTTAACATTTGTAATTTTAGTTAATAGAAAACGAGGAATTAATTCGTTAAAATTTGAAATAACTTTGTCATAACCCACTGACCAATGATTGACACCGATTCAGTATGTTTGTTTGTGAATTAAATATGTACTTCGTGTCTATACACTGTAATAAAATCTCACTTGACCAGGTTTGCAGCACACTCACAGTTCACGGACTTATTATATTCGCAGAATAGAGATTGCCCTCAGCTGTGCCGGTGCGCCCTCTAAAAAATAATGCAACAGCAGCAAAACCCAACAACAACTGCTGTTGGAGAATTGCATAACTCAAAACCATAGCATTGAACAGCACCACACTAAATAATACATTAAACAACTCCTATTAAATCCAAAATAACTCATACTTCACTACTGTCCTAAAAATGCTCTTTCTATGCACATGCAGAATAAATTTAGAGTGAAAGTAACAAAAGAAAAGACGAATTCCATACCGCGAGAATGAGAAGAGCAGCGAGAAGTTCGTGCGCTGAAGCCATGACGTTACTTGTGCGTTGCCTGCCACTGACTGAATGCTCAATGCTGGGAGTGAGCCTTTATATAGCTTCTCGCATGCTCCCGTGCTACACGAGTGCTTTCCCCTGCCGGTCCTTCTTATTTCTTCATCGCATTTTCCTTAATGTCCTGCTCATGATCCCAAGCCACTACCCGCTCCTCACAGCTCCATTTCAAGACGTGGTTACGATTTAAAGTTTTCAAACAGCGACAAACTTTTTGAAACTTTAAGCAGTGAAAAGAAAGTTCATCTTAACTTCCAAGTATTTATTCGTGTTGTGTTGTGTAGTGTATGTATGTTTGCTTGTTTCTCAAACCTAATTTTTTTGCAAAAAATATAGATATCCTAAATTAGAACTAGGAATTTTTGGTTCAGACATTTTATAACTGAACTTCATTAAACACGAAGCAGGAGAGGATGCGCTAGAAATATTTATCCGAGTTTTATCTGAAATAACGTGTAGTAAGACGCAGACACACCAATACACTCATGAAAAGTTAGCGGAACACCAAAATCGGATCACAGCTGGCTGTTCTCGTATCACAGATACTGAAGCTTTACAGTTGAGGCTGTGTATAATAAATGTTATTGGTGTATTTTAGGGAGTCCCAATTTTCCTTCATGTACTGTTATATATTATGCTGTTATGTTATGCACTGTTATATGTGCTGAAAACTGGTTTTATTTTATGAAACACTGGAGTTATTAACAAAATATCCACGATATTAGTATGGACATTGGATGTGGATGTTCCTGTCTTCATTTTCACGGAAATTTTAGCATGCTCAAAATTATTTGATTCAACTTCAAAATATATTGTCCTCGTGAAAAAATTTTCCAGCAGTGGAAATTCCTGTATCATTTACAAATTCTTTACTTACATTCAAAGACCTCCTTTCAGGTTTAAAATGATGTTTTCCTTTGATTGCATGACAAAAATTAGAGGAACATGTCACCATGTGAAATATGTACACCAACAGTCGTAAGAAATGCTCTCATTTCTAAGCTCATATAATATTTGAAGAAACACAGTTTTGGTGGATGTTCTCCCGGGACTTCTTTTATTGAATGTGTTTATTACAGGCCACCGTACCGAGACTGAAGAAGGCGTGATCATCTAGCGTAGATAGAAAGTAGTATATATTATATTATATTATATTACATTATATTATATTATTTTATATTATATTATATTATATTATTTTATATTATATTATATTATATTATATTATATTATACTGTACTATATTATATTATATTAAAATTATATATTATATTATATTATACTGTATTAAATTATATCAGATTATATTATATAATCGACATCAATTGTTGCATTCTTCAGCTGGATTGTAGCACAGAAGCGAATTGCAAATCTCAAAAAGTTGTGAACTTCGTACAAAAAAAGATAATTCATCGAGAAGGTAGATGCCAAAATAACTGCACAGAAATATAAGCTCACTACAAACTTAATTGGCCAATTACCTTGATTGACGACTCCCCCGGACTTGTGTCAATAAAAAAATAATCAGCGCACCAATAAAGGATCTAGTAGTTATAAATAAAATATAGCAATAATAATTATTTAACAATCTTACTTAGTTCAAAAATTTGGAAATGGCCAAAGTAGTTAAATTTATTCCAGTTTATTAGAAATGTTTTTCAGGGTGCTGAAAATAATTTTGCCTAAGAGCTATTTTCATATTATTTTAGAAAAAACTAAAACGTAAAAGGATGTTTGATGATCAATTGAAAAATAATAAGACTGAGCATTTTGAAGTCATATTTATGCTATTTACAGAATATTCAGTAATTACGCTTTTTTTTCGCAAATGTGTGTGAAATAAATTAATGAATCATTCCTTTGATCGGGTCTCTTTTGCGTTTATTTAAAGATTTTTAGTGAAATATACGAACGCATTTCGCTACTCGTGATCCCACACTTAATCGCACAGTGTGTCCCCATGGAAGTGAATTATCTTCGCTCAAACCTCTGCCTTTGTAATCGAATTTATAAATATTTTACATTAGGAATTCGACTGACTTGATATTACATTACTAAATTTGAATGACAACTACGTCCTTTTGCGTACTATTCTAGAAACTTGATCTTTTAAAGTTCTTAATACCTTCAGAGTATTTGTGCAGTAACGCTCTTACAGTTAAAATTACCGCAGATCTTTGAGGTATACGTCATCTTAAGGGATTCCTAACTAACATACATTACAATAAGTTCTTTTCATTGAATTAAGTATTCATTGACGAATAACTGGGATTCATTTATTTTCGTGTAAGTTAAAAGTCATTTGATTATATCGTACGACTCGAAGATGAACTCCACATCAAGTAATTTATTCACAACAAGCTATAAATCAGTGGAATCACAAAATAGATCTACTGCAAATGACCAGGTTGAAATATAAATATACACTTGTTATGTTCATGAGGGCCGTGACACAAATTACCGAATTAACAAATCGTTACACAAATTACTTGGGAGTCTTTCATAACAACGCACTCAAGTGTCCAAGTCCTCCCTGTTTCTCAACGCGCACCATAACTGCAGGGACCGACGACAACGAACGACACTTACGAACACGAATGACAAGTTGACGGATGGTTTTGTCAACTATACGCCATCACTCACGCACGCCGGTACTCATCGCGTTGCGCATACACGGACAGTGACGACACTGGGCCTGGTGGCCGTGGTCATTCGAGGTGGACGTTTCCTCGTCTTGTGTAAGACGATTCTTCGTTAGTTGAGAGGCAAGTTTCGGTAGGCTTTACGGGTGTTGTTATGTATTTCGTAGCTAGAATTAATATTTGAATAAATTAAAAAATAAATACTTCAACTCTTAAATAAAATTAATAATTGAATACTTCAATTCTTCGAAGTGAGTTGTCATTTAGCAACTTTTTTATTTTTTATCTCGATGAGTCCCAGCAAACTCTCGCGGTAAATTGTTACGACAAATATGTTGTGGATGTGTGAGTTCATGCGTCAATGAAGACGTCCTAAAAAATACCGGTCATTCCATAATGCAGGAATAAGTTTCATTGAATACGAAATTTTGTCGTCCATGTTTTTATTTAGTTCAATTTTCATTTCATGTACTGAAATCGATCAAGTAAAAGCCATGATGTTGTGAAAATTATTGGCTATATTTTCTCGAGATGCTTTCGTTCAAAAATTGAAAACTAATAGCTCATTTTTGATAATTTAATTCGTAATTTTTCTTGTCATATTAGATTAATAAAAATTTATAATTTACAAAAGAAAGATTTTCCAATTATTTCATTTTGGTTTCTTACCAGTGCGCGGATCTGAAACCCCCACATATTCCGTTAAATATTGGTAAAAAATTGAAAATGTTATGCCATCCAAAATATGTCCTTGAAAATCCAGAACTCATTTTTCAATTTAGACCAACACTTCCTCAAAACCAGCAACTTAAGAACAAGTCCCAAACTACATTGATTGTGTAATCTAAGCTAGTATTCGGTTGGTAATTCCAGAACAATCCTGAAGTATCCTCAACAATCGGTTGGTAATTCTAACAATCCATCAATAACCTATGGTTATAATATCAATAATCAGTAGTTAATCCATCAATAATCCATCAGCATCCCTTTATCGTAACCCTCGCTCATAACCTTCCCAGTGCCATAACCCTCGCTCATAAACTTCCCTGTTCCGTAACCCTCTTTCATGAAATTCCCGGTGCCGTAACCCTCGCTCATAAACTTCCCAGTGCTGTATCCCTCGCTAATAAGCTTTCCAGTTCCATAACTCTCGCTCATAATCTTCCCGGTGCCTAACCCTCGCTAATAAACTTTCCAGTGCCGTAACCTTCCCTCATAAGCTTCCCGGTGCCGTAACCCTCCCTCATAAACTTCCTGGTGCCGTAACCCTCGCTAATAAACTTCCCAGTGCCGTAACCCTCTTTCATGAACTTCCCAATGCCTCCTATGCGTGCCATACCTCTGTTATGGAGAACCTTTACTGGTGTAATTGCACTAACGCAGAAGTTGTGCTGCCTATTTCCGCACAGAGTAACCAGCACGCCACCGTCACAAACCTTCACTGGGCTTCTATTCCAGCTCGACTTTCTCCTGTCGAGCCTCTGAAAGAAACCCCCAAAAAAATTTTAGATCGCAGAAAGTGGACCCTCGTAATTACAAGAGGAATTTCACAGCAGAAAGCAGTGCCCCGAGATCGATTGAACGTCGGCGACTTTGTCTCCTTCCCTTTTAAGGTCTCTTCTTGTAATTATTTCCACGTGGAAAGGCCTGTGTGCATTTCCAATAGGATTTCTTTAATGACATGTTTTCTGTGACCCAATTATTGTTTTAGAAACGCATGACTATAGACCACGTGAGGTTTTAAGAAATACTTTCAGATTTTAGGAAATCCGGGGATTTTTTGAAGAAATACATAAGTTCTCAGAATTTTTTTCCTTGTTTGTACTGTCTCCTTCTCGTCCGCAAATCATGCTCTGTGCTGCTTAAAATAACTAAACGTGCTCGACGACATCAGTTATTTCTTTCTATAGCGTAACCTCATCTTGTTTCGAGACGACGTTCTTGACGGAAGAGTTTGAATCTGTTTTGTGGACAATTATCTTCACCTCTTTCCACACACTTCCAACGTAAGTGTCAGAATAACTGAGGCCGCCAAATATCAGTAAAAAAACGGTGACATTTTGGGGTATGTCATACCACAAATGTTAACTTTACGAATCGTCATTCAGGGCAGTCATTTAATTAAAACGTAATGTACATGAACATATCCATCGTTGATGTCGTACATAAATAACGTTACGCAAAAAATACTTAACTGGAATCATTTGGCTTTATAAGCATCGTTTCACCTAAATTATGATGATCGGCTGTTACTATAGGGCTGTTCCATTACGGCTGTCACAATACGTTTGTTACATAACGGCTGTTATAATACGGTGTTGCATAACGGCTGTTACAATATGGTTGTTACATAACGGCTCTTACAATACGGCTGTTACAATACGGCGGATATAAAACGGCTGTTACAATACGGTTTTTACATTACGGTTGTTACAATACGGTTGTTGCATAACGGCTGACGCATTGCAGCTGTCATATAACGGTCGTTACATAACAGCTGTTACATAACGACTGTTATATATCGGCGGTTACTTTACGGCTAATACAATACGGTTGTTACATAACATGTGTTACATTACGGCCGTTGATTACTTTACGGAAAGGAAAATAGGTTTACGTAGAATTCGAAAGTTCCTTCCATGTTTCAAATTCTAAGAGACACAACGGGCAAGAAAATACAAAAAGGTAATTTTTTCTGCGAAAGTTTTAAATATTTGGCATCTGAGAGAATAATTTCGATAAAAAACACAATCGTTCATCTAATGCAGTACAAAATGTGTTAAGTCAAATTTCTTGTAAAATGATAAAATTTGGCCATTTTACTACCTTTTTTGTAATATCGCTTTTAGAAAAACCCATGTCTACTTCGTCGGCGGAAAAAAATGTGTACTGTACTTGCAATAATATCACCGGAGCCAAATTCACGGATAATTTATTCTTGTTAACACTTTCGCGAGTAACAGAAGCTGCTTTCTGGACATCAGCAATGGATTCAACCCTAAATATAAGGCAAAGCGTAAAAAGCAAGACAAACATCGCACCTGATGATTACTTTCTACAAATAAAGTCATCGCACCTCAGTTCACCATGCAGCGAAGCACTGAATGCAGGCATCTTCTGCGTGAGCTGGTGGAGGACATTGGTGCGAAAAGAAACTTCCCAGTCTAAGTTTTTTGCAGCCTGCATGCATGTTTTTCGCCGCCTTAGTGATTTAACCGCTTAAATCGCTAAGGTGGCGAAAAAATGCATGCAGGCGGCGAAAAAGTTAGATTGGGTTAGTGTGAACTTTGTATCATTGATGATTTACCGAAAAGTGAATTTTTCCTCATATTTGTACAGTTATGTATCAAAATCCCCCGGTAGAAATTCTGAATCATGCGTGTCAGTGATACGAACAGTTATCTTTGAATCTTGCCCATGACAATCCTCATGAAAACATGAATCATACAAGTGATAAGAATCAAAATATTTAACTCTAGCTTGACAATCTTCACGATAAGATATTTTTTCTATCATTTATCGAAAAAATGTTGTTAGCCTTTTAACTTTATTTGCGGCTTTTTTAATTTAGACAAGAAAATGCCTGAAATTCAAGCCTAGTTTGTACAACTCAGGTTTCAAGTACTCGCGTAATTTATCTCATTGTGAGGCGAATAAAAGTAATGTATTGCATTCATCAATATTTTATGTCGAATAAACTTATGTCGCTTTCACAGCCACACATGAAAAAATTTAAACCTTCTTCAAAACTTGAAGTTTTGAAGAAGGTTTAAATTTGGAACACTTCGTGGTCTCTTTTTTGCTGTAATTCACCGTAAAGTTATCTCTATTTTATTCAAAGATCGTAGAGCAGCTTTAACTAACTTTTTTCATTTGTTTTCTGATGTAGAAAAGAGGAGTCCTTCCAATATCATCCTCGTCCAATTACACTCTGACATGCGTGCCTTTATCTGTTTTTTTATGGATTTCACGTTCATGAAGCGATGAGAAATTTATTTATTTTCATTTTGAATTAGATGCATGTAGGAACATTACATATCGTGGGTATATTGGCAGTATTACATGTACTACTGGAGGTTTTTGAAAAAAATTTAATGTACGGAAATTAACGTAATTAACCGAGCACATAGAGGTACTATTAACTTGTACTTGATGCCACGCAGCGTAAAATATGAATAAAAATTAAAGTCATGAAGAAATTCCCGTGTTAAGGGAAGTTATTAACGTTTATGCATGGATAACCAGGCACATTACGTTCTCTTTAAGACATGTTCCAGTTTAAGAAGACCTATTGTATTGCCTTCTGTTAATGCTCGGATGTCCAATTTCTTTATTTCTAACAGAAATTATGCTCTCTCTTTCATAGCTTGTGTGAGCAACGACTTCTGAGCGGCACGTCAAGCTGATATTTTCAAATCTTTCTGCCGCCGACATTAGACCAGCGGCAAGGTGATGGTCAGAATCTTTCCTTGCGTTAAAAATATCGCGCCTCATTGCTAACAACTAAAAGGCCAATTGCAAAGTATCACAGAGGATGAGAAAGTATTAGTTTGGATATCGAGCCCATCTGATCTCAGGCAGCTAATTTCGGAGCAGGTTGTTGCAGAACAATTATTGAGTGAAACCCGATTTTGCTCACCACATTATCACAAGCACCCCAATTTTTATGGGGAAAACACAAGCGATGTCCATACTCAAACACCTGAGCATGAATTTTGGCGTATCATATAAACTTAAAGTCTTTTATGTTGTAACTTTAATTCTTAAAGGATATTAACGACCAACTAATTGCTATAAATAAAATTAAAATTTGAGATATGCACTAAAAATCCAGAAGGCAAAGTAAACAAGCGTTCAATGTTTTTTCTTCTTCGAAGTATTCCAGGGATCTATATGACTTCTGCTTCTCACCACACTAGGATAATGGTAAATTAAGCTCACGTAAGATCAAGTTCTAAACCTGATGGCTTCCGCAAAGTCCATTCCAGGGTGCAATATTCCACTATTAAAAACATAACGGCTTTACTTCTTGATCACAGAAGCGAATTCTTGGCACTGCTGCAGCTAGTAAATGGCTGCATATGAGCAAGATTTTCTTCAAATGGTTGTGAAACTCGATTTACTATAGATGAGTAGAACTATCCGTGAACTTTGATATTTTTTCGGTTAATGAAATGGCTGGGAGGTAGGTATTCCGCGACTAGAAAATAACGGGTTCACTTCGAGATCCCAGGAACAAGTTCTCAGTTTTCATGGAGCTCGTGAGTGGCTGCATATGATCATGAGATTTTCTCCAGATAGTGGAGAAACTCGATCTACTATAGGTTATCTGTAAACTTAGATATATTTTCGTTTAATGAAATGGCTGGGAGGTATTCCACGATTAGAACATAACGGCTTCACTCTAGACCCCAGGAACAAGTTCTCGGTTTTCCTGGAGCTCGTGAGTGGCTGCATATGAGCTCGCTGCACATAACGCGTGGTTGGAAAGCAGGTAGAGTGGCCGCACTTGACGTCGTCAGTCAATAGAAAGCTACTGGGTAAAGTCTGGACTTCAAGAAATGAACCAGGTCCTGTCCTAAGGAACACCTAAAGCGGAGGCTTTTCTGTTTAGAGAAACCGAATGGATTAGTGACTTCGTTATTCATTTCCTAATGTGCATTGAGTTCTCTCGGTCTTTGGTGTGGGCCCAAGCTTCAACGTTGGAGATGTGGGGATTTTTGGTGGGTTAAGCAAACGGTACGAGCTCTGTGTGTTGAGGCGATGAAAAGCTCACACCGCAGACTGCAACACTGGACTGAAATTCATCCTCGACTTCAAATGGGTTTGTCGTGACAGATCTGACATAGAATAGACTTGTGGATCTTGTTCGAGAACACACCTCGTGCATATGTAGATTCCCCGTTTTCTTAACGTGATGCTAGATCCATCCTCTCTTTGAAGCTCCTTTGTGGTGCTTTGGCAGGCTCAAACTAAATTAAAATTTAATTAAATTGATAGATGTGTTCTGAAGCTGCAACTTTAATAATCGGGAGACTTTGGTGCATTGGAAAAATATGCAAAAAGACTCATGATGCAATAAATAGTTCTGATTGTGTGCGTCTGGACTGTAATAAATTATAGTTCTACAATTGAATGCGTCGTGCAGTTATATTTTGGGTTGTGAGTGCTGCGATTGCAATAAAATATAGTGCAAAAATTAAGTCCCAGCAAGCATGCAATCAATCACGTTTTATTTCAGGAAGGGGTTCTCTTTTAGACACGCGAGATGCCCCCACCAACAGGGCTACAGGACCCCAATCTAAATTTTTCGCCGCCTGCATGCATGTTTTTCGCCGCCCAAGTAACTAAATTGCTTGGGCGCCGAAAAAACGTGTATGCTCCGGCGAAAAAGTTAGACTGGGTCTGGTTTTGTTGCTGCCAAACATCCTCATCTTTAGGGTTTTCCACTACCAAAATTGACATTAATTAAGATTACATTACTTCTTGGTGAAAACGGCTTGGGGAATAATGGCCACGAAAAAAAGCCAGTCTTGATTTTTTTCTAGCAGGTACGTAAAAAGTGTCTCCTTAATCTCTTTTGTGAAAATTTATTACAGTGCTCGAGCTAAATACTATTTTTGAATCTTTCTAAAGAAAATTCATTACTAAATGCAATTTTTATTCATTACTAAATACAATAAGGTTTCGCTATCGTCAGCAAAAAGTTGTTGCTTGCTAACACATGTGTCACTTTTTGACACATGTGTGCGTGTCACTTGTTGACACATGAGTGCGTGTCACTTTTTGACATGTGTGCGCCATCTAAAATAACGCACTTGTGAAGAACTGCATTCATAACCGAATGCTGTTCAAACGGATGACAAATTTATTCGATACAAATAATTTCAAAACCACGGTCGGACCAACGGTTACGTTTTGGCTGGAGTTCTATGGTATTTCTGAGAATTTCCTCAGAGAAGCTACGCACAATGCCACAACCTCCTCAACTCGTAACCAAAACAATGTCGTGAAATATTTTCGACCGACACCGAGCTTAACGGACTGACGCCGACGTTTGCTGGAAGTCGGAGCGCTTGCACGGCTTCCGTTTCGGTGTCAACACGCAGTAATTGCTTCCTTCAGGACACTATCTGCATGTCGTGTGCTTTTGTGTTGTTATTCCACCCGCTGCTGCCAGAAATTGGGCCGCGTCTTGCTGGTTTGACCTCGTGAACTCGGGAACATGTGTTGTTCTAAAACGAAGAGTTTGCTGCGCGGTCTGCTGAGTAGGTTACTGGTTAGTTTGTTGAGTAGTTTACTGAGTAGTTTGCTGAGTAGTTTGCTGAGTAGTTTACTGAGTAGTTTACTGAGTAGTTAGCTGAGTTGTTTACTGGGTATTTTGCTGAGTAGTTTAATGGGTAGTTTGCAGCATTGTCTACAGCGAAGTTTGCTGAGTATTTTGTAGCATATTTTGAATGAAATAAAAAACAGATTACGAAAGTAGAATGGCTTTTAAAGTGACCGCTCCGAAACATCGAAGGGAATAGTAAGGATGACTGTCCCATTGAAGTATCTAATAAACTTTTTAACGTAAATCTTCCCCTGTAAAGCAAAAAAACATACCTACACTTTCAACTTATTTTTACTTTGAAAATTGTTGGTCTTATCTGTTACCATTAATTTTTACAGAAAATATCGTTGAGTCATTCATGAGCTCAGCAGTTTTTGCAGAAAAGAATATCACACTGATTAAATTGGAAAGAATTATCAGGTTTGTAATATATGATAAAAATTTTCTTCAAATTATTTTGAAACTCGATTAACTATAGATACGTTGAATTATCTGTAAACTCTGATACCCTTTTCAGTTAATGAAATGGCCGAAAGGTAAAAAATTGATGAAGTAAAAAATTGTTTGTAAATTTTGATGATTTTTTCTGTTAATGAAATGGCTGGAAGGTGAAAAGTTGATGAGGGAAAAAAGTTACTAGAAGGTAAAAATTTGATGATGAGGACCCAACCCCATTTTTCACCGAGAGAAAGTTGAGCGAGCGAAATGAGAACTTATCCCAGGAGTTCATCAGTGTCACTTTAGCATGACATGCACTGTAGAAAAAGGAAGAAAAGAAAGAAAAACAGTATATTTGCAATAAAGATGGTGCAAAAAATCGTACATCATTGGTTTTTAAAATATCTTAAATTATAAGGTCTTTCTAAATATGAGGCACGTGTAATTTGAGGATCATTTCTCGTTGACTGAAGTAAAAGCTGAAATATGAAGGAAGCAAAGAAATAATTTAATCATTTATTCTAAAATTCTCGTGTATTTTAAATGTCTGGTTCTCACTAGGAAAATTTCTTCATTATTTAGTAGAGTAATATAAAATCATGCTTCTTAAATTCTTGAGTGGAGAAATTCGTGTGCTATTTTTTAATGCAAAATCGTCTTCTCTCTCATATCCTGGCCCAGAATTGTGTCATTTCTCTGCTGAAATATCTTTTTTTCACACCTTGCCCCTGCAAAGTGGAATATTTAAAACAGGTGCTGTAAATTTACTCATCACGGACAGCGTGTACGTAAATTAACACCCTGCGATAAATATAAATGGGATGAGTCACGGGCAATTACTCGAGCAATGGATTGTTTATCCCTGGACTCGCAAAAAGAAAATTTTCGGCTAAATGATCTTTTCTCACCGGCGTGAACGCTCACAAACATGTTTGTTCGCTGTATAAATTTCACAGATTCTGACTACACGACATTAAAAATTTTCCAGAGACAATTGTCTCCTGTGATGTATTTTACTTGTTCTCCAGAAAATAACTAAAACGTATCTTTAATTACTCGTCTGCTTTGCCTCCGGCATCGTACACATGTATTTCCAATATTTTAAATAATACTTAAAATTGTAAATATTTAAATAATATTTAATATTTTAATATTTAACAGCTTTCTGCTGTAGAATTTCGTCAGGGTGTTTTATCATAGACGGAAAAGTTAAATACATTGGGAATGACGCCGCATAAAAACTGATGGTATCAGCCAAACGCAACACAAAATTTCTACAAACTTCAACGGAATCCGTGCATTAAAATATCAGTCAGGGCATAAACTAACCCTCGGACTATTGCTGAAATTGACAAGCCCTTCGTTTACGGGTTCATGTTTTTTGAATAGTCGGATGTTGTATATCTTCTAAGTACTCACATGTTGTACATCTTCTCAGTTCTCACATGTTGTACATCTTCTAAGTACTCACATGTTGTACGTCTTCTAAGTACTCACATGTTGTACATCTTCTAAGTACTCACACGTTGTACATCTTCTAAGTACTCACACGTTCTACATCTTCTAATACTCACATGTTGTACATCTTCTAAGTACTCACATGTTGTACATCTTCTAATACTCACACGTTGTACATCTTCTAAGTACTCACACGTTCTACATCTTCTAATACTCACATGTTGTACATCTTCTAAGTACTCACATGTTGTACATCTTCTAATACTCACATGTTGTACATCTTCTAAGTACTCACATGTTGTACATCTTCTAAGTACTCACACGTTGTACATCTTCTAAGTACTCACACGTTCTACATCTTCTAATACTCACATGTTGTACATCTTCTAAGTACTCACATGTTGTACATCTTCTAATACTCACATGTTGTACGTCTTCTAAGTACTCACATGTTGTACATCTTCTAAGTACTCACATGTTGTACATCTTCTAAGTACTCACATGTTGTACATCTTCTAAGTACTCACACGTTGTACATCTTCTAAGTACTCACACGTTCTACATCTTCTAATACTCACATGTTGTACATCTTCTAAGTACTCACATGTTGTACATCTTCTAATACTCACATGTTGTACGTCTTCTAAGTACTCACATGTTGTACATCTTCTAAGTACTCACATGTTGTACGTCTTCTAAGTACTCACATGTTGTACGTCTTCTAAGTACTCACATGTTGTACATCTTCTAAGTACTCACATGTTGTACGTCTTCTAAGTACTCACATGTTGTACATCTTCTAAGTACTCACATGGTGTACGTCTTCTAAGTACTCACACGTTCTACATCTTCTAATACTCACATGTTGTACATCTTCTAATACTCACATGTTGTACATCTTCTAAGTACTCACATGTTGTACATCTTCTAATACTCACATGTTGTACATCTTCTAAGTACTCACACGTTCTACATCTTCTAATACTCACACGTTCTACGTCTTCTAAGTACTCACATGTTGTACATCTTCTAAGTACTCACATGGTGTACGTCTTCTAAGTACTCACACGTTCTACATCTTCTAATACTCACACGTTCTACATCTTCTAATACTCACATGTTGTACATCTTCTAAGTACTCACATGTTGTACATCTTCTAATACTCACATGTTGTACATCTTCTAATACTCACATGTTGTACATCTTCTAAGCACTCACATGTTGTACATCTTCTAATACTCACATGTTGTACATCTTCTAAGTACTCACACGTTCTACATCTTCTAATACTCACATGTTGTACATCTTCTAAGTACTCACATGTTGTACATCTTCTAATACTCACATGTTGTACATCTTCTAATACTCACACGTTCTACATCTTCTAATACTCACACGTTCTACATCTTCTAATACTCACATGTTGTACATCTTCTAAGTACTCACATGTTGTACATCTTCTAATACTCACATGTTGTACATCTTCTAATACTCACATGTTGTACATCTTCTAATACTCACATGTTCTACATCTTCTAATACTCACACGTTCTACATCTTCTAATACTCACACGTTCTACATCTTCTAATACTCACATGTTGTACATCTTCTAATACTCACATGTTGTACATCTTCTAAGTACTCACATGTTGTACATCTTCTAATACTCACATGTTGTACATCTTCTAAGTACTCACATGTTGTACATCTTCTAATACTCACACGTTCTACATCTTCTAATACTCACACGTTCTACATCTTCTAATACTCACATGTTGTACATCTTCTAATACTCACATGTTCTACATCTTCTAAGTACTCACATGTTGTACATCTTCTAATACTCACACGTTCTACATCTTCTAATACTCACATGTTGTACATCTTCTAATACTCACACGTTGTACATCTTCTAATACTCACATGTTGTACATCTTCTAATACTCACACGTTCTACATCTTCTAATACTCACATGTTGTACATCTTCTAATACTCACACGTTCTACATCTTCTAATACTCACATGTTGTACATCTTCTAATACTCACACGTTGTACATCTTCTAATACTCACATGTTGTACATCTTCTTATACTCACACGTTGTACATCTTCTAATACTCACATGTTGTACATCTTCTAATACTCACACGTTCTACATCTTCTAATACTCACATGTTGTACATCTTCTAATACTCACACGTTCTACATCTTCTAATACTCACACGTTCTACATCTTCTAATACTCACATGTTGTACATCTTCTAATACTCACACGTTCTACATCTTCTAATACTCACACGTTCTACATCTTCTAATACTCACATGTTGTACATCTTCTAAGCACTCACATGTTGTACATCTTCTAAGCACTCACATGTTGTACATCGCTTTCCGAAATCGAAAGCGACAATTCCCTCAGTAACTGCAGGTGTCTAGACTTTCGAAGTGTAGACTTGCGGAGCCTGTGGAAGTAAAGCACCCTAATTCTACTGAAGAAAAATGCTGAATATTTGCATTGATTCATATGTACTTAAAGCTTCCACAGCATTCGAACATGCCAGCGTATTTCTTCTGATACAAGTGGTTGACAGAAGGTTAAATCGTACCAATAATTCATGGGCATACGAACAAAATCCGTTCCCACATTCACATACAAGAGGTATATACACGGAACGTGTACTCACTCGTGTATTGTATGATTTGTATGAAAATGCGAGCCATCAACGGAACTGTGCGAGCGTTGCAACGAGAAATGTAGGTGCGTTTAAAATAGAACACATTCAAAATTTAAAACCATCAATTGATTCGTTTCGCAGGTAAATGTCTACCGCTCCCTAAACCTGTGAGTCACAGCAAATATGGTGAATGAAACTCTAAGCGAAAAACCGAACACTTAATGTTGGCAGATTTAGCGCATCAGATAAGTTCCTCGTGCACACTCTATTAATGAAAGCGTCAATTATGCCAAACACGTTTCAATAGCGCTGAATGTAATCCTTATTCCCTCTATTACCCAGCAATCAGATACTGACAGAAGCAATATTACCCAGCAATAAGATACTAAGAGCAGCAATTCTACCCAGCAATAATATATTGACATATTACCCAGCAATAATATATTGACATATTACCCAACAATAATAAATTGGCATATTACCCATCAATAATATACTGACATATTACCCAGCAATAATATATTGACATATTACCCAGCAATAATATATTGACATATTACCCAACAATAATATATTGACATATTACCCAGCAATAATATATTGACATATTACCCAACAATAATATATTGACATATTACCCAACAATAATATATTGATATATTACCTAGCAATAATATATTGACATATTACCCAACAATAATATATTGACATATTACCCAGCAATAATATACTGACATATTACCCAACAATAATATATTGATATATTACCCAGCAATAATATATTGACATATTACCCAACAATAATATATTGACATATTACCCAACAATAATATATTGACATATTACCCAGCAATAATATATTGACATATTACCCAACAATAATATATTGGCATATTACCCAGCAATAATATATTGACATATTACCCAGCAATAATATATTGACATATTACCCATCAATAATATATTGGCATATTACTCAGCAATAATATATTGACACATATAATCACAACTCCCTACATCACCCAGCAATAAGAGACATATTGAAAAAGCTGTGCAACACGCACCTAGCAGCAAGCGCGATGTTGGTCACAGTCACGATACCTAAGCCAGGCTTGGTTCATCAAGTGTTTACGCGCTTCAGTTATTTTATTCTACGAAGCTTTCCCTGACCATGAGTGCATGCATTTAAAGAGGCCGTTTAAATCCCAACTGTAGCTCTTCTAACTGAGGATTGAAGCCTCTGCAATCGAGAGAAAGACGTGCGCACTTCGAACTTATATATAGAGCTGAGAGTTTAGTATGCACGTGGAAAGCTTTATATATTATCGCACTATTACAAGTACTCATTCACAGAAAGTGAGGGGACTTTCTACTTCAGGAACGTGGAGATGTTTTGCGTTGAAACTGCAAGTTTTCCCCCTGCGGACATCTGCAACCGTGCATGATATACGAGCTAACTTCTCAAACTCGGATGTCTCTAGCGTTGGAATGTAGCACAAACGCACTTGGATGATCTAAAACTCGGGTGCATCAATGTTAATGCGCCTTCCTTGGGATGCACAGCAAAGGGAAATGTTAGTGTTACCTCAAACTAAGATTGAAGCTATCGGGATGTAAAGATTTGGAAGATTTATCTCCCAGAAGCTTATCCATTGTTGCGTCGAAGAAATATATGTTTGCTTAATGCTGAATTGAAAGATTTATACGCCAAAAGCTTTTCCATTGTTGTGACGAAGAAATATGTGTTTACTCTGTGCTGAATTGAAAGATTTATATGTCATAAACTTTTCCATTGTTGCGTCGAAGAAATATGTGTTTACTCTGTGCTGAATTGAAAGATTTATATGTCAAAAACTTGTCCATTGTTGCGTCGAAGAAATATGTGTTTACTCTGTGCTGAATTGAAAGATTTATATGTCATAAACTTTTCCATTGTTGCGTCGAAGAAATATGTGTTTACTCTGTGCTGAATTGAAAGATTTATATGTCAAAAACTTGTCCATTGTTGCGTCGAAGAAATATGTGTTTACTCTGTGCTGAATTGAAAGATTTATATGTCAAAAACTTGTCCATTGTTGCGACGGAGAAATATGTGTTTACTCTGTGCTGAATTGAAAGATTTTTATGTCAAAAACTTGTCCA
This sequence comes from Morinoia aosen, assembly GCA_030386875.1. Taxonomy (NCBI): domain Eukaryota; kingdom Metazoa; phylum Arthropoda; class Malacostraca; order Amphipoda; family Talitridae; genus Morinoia; species Morinoia aosen. The sequence goes on along the minus strand of CM059567.1, from coordinate 58,474,870 downwards.
TTGTTGCGACGGAGAAGGATGAATGCGCTTAACGTGGAACAGTCAACAATGTTCGCACTCTTAAATAATTAATGTTACGCCTTTTTTATGCCGTTCTTGTTTCACCTAAGGAAAAATTTGCTCTCGTATGTTAAAAGAACAGAGGGCTTTTCTGTTGGGCAGAAATAAATAGTGTTCATATAAATATAGGATTTAATAAATGAATAAATAAATATAGAGTTCAATAGTGTTCATTGCCGAACATGAAGATCGCAACCCAAAATAACTCTTTTTGCTTGTGAGCGAAGATATGACTCACTTCTAATAACGCCGAAATATTTATGAGCTTAGTAATTTATGAAAGTTGCTTTAACTGATTTACGTTTAAATGATGATTCTACAATTTGTAGTCATTTTGACTGGGAAAACACGCAACGTAATTCTTCAGCCACAGAGCTCACTATATTTTTAACCACATCGAGAGCACGCACGAGTGCTGTCGAGTTTTTCAAAAGTATGTAAAATTTTGTCAGATATACTGCATAATTTGAAAGCCACATAAATTGAGTTCAAACTTGCTAACACAATTGACGGTATTTTTTTGTATTGTTTATGAATAAAATATTTTTTTACCTTAAGTATTTCTTACATCAACACTAAGGAAAGAAACATGATTACACTTCGATGTGTGATTGAAAAATGTTCTTTTATGTTTTTTTTATCTAACGCCTAATGAATGAAAACTTCTAGGAATTAAATTTCTGTTTACCAAGCATATATTTTAACAATGTTCGTGATTCGTCCTATTTAATTTTTTTCAATTCAGAATGTACGATCTACACAGAACTCATTTTTTCTCAGTCAAGCCTACTCAACATCACATGTTCTCAACCAAGAATGTACTCAGTGTTATATCTGTTCAGAACAGTGTACCCGATTAAATAATACCCTGTAAATAAGGCACTTAATGAAAAAAGTACTAGATAAAAGTATATCTGTTCAGAACAGTGTACCCGATTAAATAATACCCTGTAAATAAGGCACTTAATGAAAAAAGTACTAGATAAAAGTATATCTGTTCAGAACAGTGTACCCGATTAAATAATACCCTGTAAATAAGGCACTTAATGAAAAAAGTACTAGATAAAAGTATATCTGTTCAGAACAGTGTACCCGATTAAATAATACCCTGTAAATAAGGCACTTAATGAAAAAGGTTCTAGATAAAAAAGAAGACACGCAATGAAATAGGTACTTGGTAAAGAAGATACTCTATAAAATCACATGGTAAAATGTGCGTACTTGGAGCACAAGATACTGTTAAAAGGTACTTGATAAAAAAGACACACAATAGAAAGAGGCTTACTAAAAAAAATAAAACATACATGATGAAATATGTCCTCAATGCCTTGTTTTCATTAGATATATCCACATTATCTTGTCCATGGAACATGAGAATGGTGATAAAAAGTAAAACTGAAGAGCATTTTTTTATTTTATTTCTTAAGCTAAAACAATACAATTTCATTCAAAACTAAAAAGGGGAACGTTTGTCAGTTGTTTTTTGTACACTTTCTTATTTTTTCTCATATTTTTATCTCTATCAGCCCAAGCATGAATGCTGTCTGTGTGCGTGTAAAACATTCCCTTTTGAAAACAGCGAAGATTTTTTTTGTTATATCTTTTAATTTGTTAATTAATCGATAATTTTTTTGCAATAGTGTTCTTTGTTCCTATATATATGATTACTTCTCATACCTTTTTTGTTCATACATCGAAAAATTTTCGTATATTTTCTGTTCTTTTTTTCATTCTTTGGTTGACATATCGTGATATTAAATTTTCGCATAACAAACTAATGTTCTGCCACCGCCAGACGTAACCCCAGAATTCCCTCAACAGAAGACGAGCGCAGACGGACAAATGCCCTGGAAGTTCAATTTTATCTCACAACTTGCAGCCGCTGTAAATCGCAGGTATTTCGCTCCAGAAAGTGCGAGAAAAGAAACCAAAGAAAGCTCGTGTTTGGAGGAAGCCTCAGTTATGGCCTGCTTGTGTTTGAACTTTCCAGGACATTCAAACAGCACCAACCACGCGCCACCCTCGGGATATTTGAGACGATCCCAAACTTTCTTAACGATAACTCTAAGTTATTTCTACGAGGAAATGCGTCCTCTTCTGTTCCCTGCATTGCCTGCTGTAAATTGTGAGTTTAGGATTGTGAGACTTCACTGCCCTGGATTGTGAGACTTCACTGCCCTGGATTGTGAGACTTCACTGCCCTGGATTGTGAGACTTCACTGCCCTGGATTGTGAGACTTCACTGCCCTGGATTGTGAGACTTCACTGCCCTGGATTGTGAGACTTCACTGCCCTGGATTGTGAGACTTCACTGCCCTGGATTGTGAGACTTCACTGCCCTGGATTGTGAGACTTCACTGCCCTGGATTGTGAGACTTCACTGCCCTGGATTGTGAGACTTCACTGCCCTGGATTGTGAGACTTCACTGCCCTGGATTGTGAGACTTCACTGCTCTGGATTGTGAGACTTCACTGCCCAGGATTTCAATTTTGCATGCCTCCTATTCTATGTATTGTATGAAAAATATAGCAACCTCGCAAGTTTTAAGACGAGTATAAATTGTCTGACGTTTCGGTACGTCACGAAGATCTGCGCCATAGCATTTTCCTGTGTTTACTTAGATCTGACGCGAGCTCAATGCTTGCATTATTTATTGCTTTTATGAAGCCCCAACATATAATTAAAATTTACTACAGTGTCTTAAAGAATGTCTTTGTGTGCGTTTATAAATTCATGCTGTAATAAAGTATCAAGAAAAGCGCCTGACATCTGAAACGTCTGTAGGTGTAGCCCTGACGCCACTCTATTTATGTATTTATTGGTCGCCAATTTCAAATTCAAATAAAGGACAAAATATACGGTTTATGTTCCGACAACTTCCATTAAAAAGCTATATTTTAACACGTAATTATTCAAACGCACATGTGCAAGGAGCGAACTCATCAAAGTATTTTTGATTCGAATTTCCGAGTGAAAAAGTTACGTGGAAATATTTTCAAAAAGTTACATGGAATTTGAACCAAAAAGGTTTAGATTTTTATAGGACACGCGTTTGAGAATAGAAATTTAGTGCCACCTCCGTGCGTGCCGTGGTCGTTATTTTGATCCTGATGGTATCATATATACACACGAGCTAAAGAACTCTGTGTATTGGTGAGCTGGTAAAATAATGCAACCCTAAATTTTCCCGACAGGCGTGACAGAGTTGCTCAACTTCATGAGTTTTCTCTATTGCATTCAAGTCTTGGAAGCTATTGATAAAATCGGATAAAAGATGCATCAAATGTAACAAACCAAGAGTCATATTTTACGCGTGTCAATCTAAAAATCCAGCCCGAATCTTGTTGAACAAAATAACATTCAGCGACTCTGCTGATGTTTCCACCATATCAAATAAAATCGTTAGTCACTCAGCTGCGTGGTTTCTCAGAACAGTAATTTTTGAACACTACTGAAACACACGCACTACCTGGCATCCATGCAGGTTGCCGGATACTGAGTGAATTTTTAAAATAAAATTTTAATAACAGAAGTTCCCAATTTAATAACGTACACCTAGCATGTGACGCAGCCGGAGAACTTACTCCGACAATTCTACTCGAATTAAACCATCCTCAGAGGGGGATCAAAAAACATTTGTCTTCAGCGTATCCAGAGGACAAATCGACCAAGATATGATATGATAACTAGCTGTCATCAGAGGTTTGAATGATTTCTAGTGTACACTAATGGCGATATGAAGAGGGTTTCTGTTCTCGCCTGTGCACTATAGGAAACTGGATAATCAAGCTATCCACAACGGAATCATCAACACTGGGTACAGGAAGCTAAAGTGGTCTACATAGATTTGTAGGACATTAGGTTAGTATTTAATTCTTCACATCTCTGTCGCTCTCAAGACGGATGCCGGTGCACCATGAAACTGACGTTTTGCGAGAGTGACTTGGTTTCTGATTCTCAATTTGCATGTCGCCTTTCGTCTCAATTGAGATGCGCACTCCATCATTTGCCAGCAAAGCGGGCCGTGCTAACCGAAACCCAAATTTTGCGCTCTTTAGGAGTCACTTCAACTAAATCTTTGCTGAATTTTTTCGAGGTAATCGCTCAACTAAGCGCAAGTTGTTCATCTTTGTTTACATTTCTGTTGCTGTGCACGCGCCTCTTTCCAAGTTACTAAAGAATTTTAAACAATTTAAACAATTTATTTACCACGGGTGATACAGAGGTAGAATGTTTCTTAAGTCTAATACAATGGTTAAATTTGAGTATAGCTACCTGTTAGCCCGAATAAGTTCAGCAACTTCTAGGGCATCCTACCATCACATTATTCTAAGGTGTAGAATAATGTTTAACCTAATTCACTTAACCCAGTGTCGCATTAAACTGATCAACGAGAGAATGAACGCGATATTGATGTTTTATTACAATATAGGTCATATGGTCTATATTTAACAGTATATTCGATAACGATTTCACGACTAAAAATCGGCGATATTACCCATGGCAAATTACATTATTAGGACCAGACATGCAGGAGACAGGATTTGACTTGGTGATCTTGCACGACTAGTATTCTGACAAGAAATGAGACTCAAGATTTCTTTTGAATACCTTGTAAGAATTACTTTCTTTTCAATACCTTGTAAGAATTACTTTCTTTTGAATACCTTGTAAGAATTAGTACGAAACTATCTTTCTTGTACTCGAGCATTCGCAATTTCAATAACTAAGCGCTAGGTCCTACAATAAGAGTGTGTAATTTTGAAATTCATCAATATTCAATGCAGGATGTCACAAAATAAAGTTCCCCGTATTTTAGTTTTCGACTATATGACAATGTTATTCAAACTTTTTTATTTATACCGGTAATGTGAAGAGATGTGAAGAAAAAATAAAACCAATATAATTTTTACTCTGCAAAAAAGAGCAATCAGAGCGGTAAAGAATCTAGAATATAATGCTCACACAAATGATTCATTCAAAAATTTACAAATACTAAAACTTCCAGATCTCTATAAAATCTCCATTTGTAATTTCATTTACAAAACATTAAGAAATGATGGCGACAATAGCCTGAAACTATTATTAAGTGCGCAAACTGGTCATCACGACCATTTAACCCGAAATAGAAGTAAATTCATGCTTCCTCATTATTCAAAGGCCCGGTCGCAACACAGCATCCTCTTCGTTGGAACTAAAACTTGGAACTCAATACCTGCGGCGATCCGTGATAGTAATTCTTACAAGGTATTCAAAAGAAATCTCGAGACTCACTTCCTATCGGAATATTAGTCATGTAAGATCACCAAGTCAAATCTTGTCTCCAACATGACTGTTTCCAATAATGAAATTTGCCATGGGTAATATGTAATTCGCCTTCAGTCTGCTGTTAAATCTTTTATCGAATGTACTGTTAAATATAGTCCACATAACCTATATTGTAAAATGAAATATCTGATATCGATTGAATTATCTCACTGATCAGTCTAATGTGAAACTAGGTTAAGTGATTTAGGTTAAACATTATTGTACACCTTAGAATAATGTTGATGGTAGGATACCCCAGAAGTCGCTGAACTTATTCGGGCCCACAGGTAGCTATATTCAAACATGTCCATTGTACTAGACTTAAGAAACATTCTACCTCTGTATCTCCTGTGGTAAATAAATTGTTTAAAAAAAATTGTTTAAATTGTTTAAATTGTTTAAAAATTGTAATAGGATTAGATTAGATAATCCCGTGTAAAGAAAATATATGAAAAATAGGATTAATCTTACGCTGAAAACTATGGGCAAAGATAAAATTAAAACAACAGAATCAGTACATCAATTAACTGAAAAAAATGACTAAATTTAATTTTTTTCCTGACATGAATATTGATATTATTTGGGTAATTTATTTGGCAAAGCTTATGTCTTTTTCATTAGATGATTGATGTTTAACCCTTCAACAACCACGGCACACTGTTGTAATCTATCGATAACACTGGTTTCCTTTATCAATAACATTGGTGTTCTCTTTCAACAGCACTGGTGACCTTTTTCAATACCACAGGTTTCCTTTTTCAATTACATTGGTGTCCTCTTTCAATACCACTGGTGTCCTTTATCAATAACATTGGTGTCCTCTTTCAACAACACTGGTGTCCTTCTTCAATAACACTGGTGTCCTTTATCAATAACATTGGTGTCCTCTTTCAACAACACTGGTGTCCTTCTTCAATAACACTGGTGTCCTTTATCAATAACATTGGTGTCCTCTTTCAACAACACTGGTGTCCTTCTTCAATAACACTGGTGTCCTTTATCAATAACATTGGTGTCCTCTTTCAACAACACTGGTGTCCTTCTTCAATAACACTGGTGTCCTTTATCAATAACATTGGTGTCCTCTTTCAACAATACTGGTGTCCTTCTTCAATAACACTGGTGTACTTTTTCAATAACACTGGTGTCCTCTTTCAATAACACTGGTGTCCTTTTTCAATAACACGGGTGTCCTTTTTCAATACCACTGGTGTCCTTTTTCAATAACACTGGTGTCCTTTTTCAATCACACTGGTGTCCTCTTTCAATAACGACCTAACATATTTTATATATAGTCAATTTTGTGCACCACTGGAAATTTTTTAAGTTCATTGCTAAGTGACATTCCTTCTTCCTTTTTATGTCAGAGACAACCTGTCGCAAGTGAGAGTCTCATGACTGTTTTTGTAATGATGCTTGCTACTATGAGTGAAATATTTGGACGCTAAAAGGTTGAACACAGCACTCAAAAGAACAAACAAGAAGCGTTTTAATTTCTTATTATTTTAGCGTTATGATCTTAAAGGAAAGTAGTAGGTCTATAGCATCCAGTTTTTCATTTCTTACTTTTAAACAATTTAAACAATTTATTTACCACAGGAGATACAGAGGTAGAATGTTTCTTAAGTCTAGTACAATGGACAAGTATGTTTCGAACCCATCAATAAATATCATAGAACGTTCGTTGAAATATATTTAATTATTTCTTTGGTAAGCGCTCTCGTTCAGTTGCCATAATTCTGCACATGGAGTTTATGCGCCGATGATATAGGAGATCCTCCTCTAATTCCAGGCTACGAGTTTTCTGCCATAGAAAATGGTCCGTGTAGAGACTTCAACTCTCAATCTTCACCCTCCACATGGAATTTTAACAACTTATTTCTACAAACAATTAACTTGATCAGAAAATAGAGAGCAGGCTCAGTTCAGTTACACCTACTTTTATTTTTTAAATGTGGCATAACGATAGAATTTCTAGAATATCTGTATTTATTAATCCATATAATGGAATCCGATCTCAATACAGTTTCTACTTCAGTGGAGTTGAGGCTTTGAGCTCAGTGTCTAATATCGAGGGTGAGAATCGTACGAGACATTTAAAAAGAAACTTCGATGTTATTTCTTGTTAAAGTGTTGCTAGAAGCGAGCTTTTCAGAGATTTGTCCACTGTATTCCTAAAATAACTCTACTCATGGTTAAAATAAGTATTCTCATTTTAGAATGAGGTTGCCACAGGAGGGTTTAATAAAATCATTGAGCATATTTGGGCCCACGGGTAGTTTTATGTTGGACAAGTTTGACTAGTACTAGTAGAGTGCAGTTAGTACTATTAAAGTGCAGCTAGTGCTAGTAAAGTGCAGCTAGTAATAGTAAAGTGCAGCTAGTGCTAGTAAAGTGCAGCTAATGCTAGTAAAGTGCAGCTAGTACTGGTAAAACTAGCATTTCAAGGGTTCTACGTTACATCGTAAGCAGCAAATGAATTTTTCAATTTTTTACTGCCCGCTGTATTTTCGTTTTCCTTTTTACACCTTTTGAAATCCATCAAATGATGTTAAAAGTGCATTGCCATAATCAATGCATTAGTAAAAAAAGCCCTCAGAATTATTACAATAGACACGTCAGGAACCGATACAACGAACACAACAAAGTTGAGCGACTTTTGGGAAATCCCACACAAATCTTATTGGTTGAACCCAATTTCCTTTTATTTATTTATTTTCATTTTAGTTTTATTTAAACAGAAAATCTCATAACTACACTAGACTGATCCAATAGTTTTATTGGTGCATTGAGTCACATTTGAGGCGTCAGGACAATTGCAACACGTCTCACATAATCTCTTGACACATTTGAGGCGTCAGGACAATTGCAACACGTCTCACATAATCTCTTGACACATTTGAGGCGTCAGGACAATTGCAACACGTCTCACATAATCACTTGACACATTTGAGGCGTCAGGACAATTGCAACACGTCTCACATAGTCACTTGACACATTTGAGGCATCAGGACAATTGCAACACGTCTCACATAATCTCTTGACACATTTGAGGCGTCAGGACAATTGCAACACGTCTCACATAATCTCTTGACACATTTGAGGCGTCAGGACAATTGCAACACGTCTCACATAATCACTTGACACATTTGAGGCATCAGGACAATTGCAACACGTCTCACATAATCTCTTGACACATTTGAGGCATCAGGACAATTGCAACACGTCTCACATAATCTCTTGACACATTTGAGGCGTCAGGACAATTGCAACACGTCTCACATAATCACTTGACACATTTGAGGCATCAGGACAATTGCAACACGTCTCACATAATCTCTTGACACATTTGAGGCGTCAGGACAATTGCAACACGTCTCACATAATCTCTTGACACATTTGAGGCATCAGGACAATTGCAACACGTCTCACATAATCACTTGACACATTTGAGGCATCAGGACAATTGCAACACGTCTCACATAATCTCTTGACACATTTGAGGCGTCAGGACAATTGCAACACGTCTCACATAATCACTTGACACATTTGAGGCGTCAGGACAATTGCAACACGTCTCACATAATCACTTGACACATTTGAGGCATCAGGACAATTGCAACACGTCTCACATAATCACTTGACACATTTGAGGCGTCAGGACAATTGCAACACGTCTCACATAATCACTTGACACATTTGAGGCATCAGGACAATTGCAACACGTCTCACATAATCTCTTGACACATTTGAGGCATCAGGACAATTGCAACACGTCTCACATAATCACTTGACACATTTGAGGCATCAGGACAATTGCAACACGTCTCACATAATCTCTTGACACATTTGAGGCGTCAGGACAATTGCAACACGTCTCACATAATCACTTGACACATTTGAGGCATCAGGACAATTGCAACACGTCTCACATAATCTCTTGACACATTTGAGGCATCAGGACAATTGCAACACGTCTCACATAATCACTTGACACATTTGAGGCATCAGGACAATCGCAACACGTCTCACATAATCTCTTGACACATTTGAGGCATCAGGACAATTGCAACACGTCTCACATAATCACTTGACACATTTGAGGCATCAGGACAATTGAAACACGTCTCACATAATCTCTTGACACATTTGAGGCGTCAGGACAATTGCAACACGTCTCACATAATCACTTGACACATTTGAGGCATCAGGACAATTGCAACACGTCTCACATAATCTCTTGACACATGTTTTTCTTTGCTTATAGTTTTTCACATTTTCGAATTGGTTAAATGCCTCTAAGTCTTCAGATGTATGTGTAAAATTTATTTTTATTGTAATTAAATGTATGGAAAGATGGAGTTTTTGAGTTAAAAACATGATTCAAGGGCAAGATCTGATTTTACGACGTGCAGTTAAATGGGTGTTTGTACTTGAACAGTAATGACACTCGTACGTGAAATAAGCCTTGCTAAAATTCATCACCTTAATTTATTTTACCGCAAGTACTTACATGAAAACGTCGAAGTACGAAAAGCCCCAATTCCCTTTCAACAATTTATGACTGGGGAAAAACGCACAACGACCGAAGGCCAATTTAAACAAATATAAGAAAACTATGGAAGAAAATTGAATATTTAGAAATTTACATTCGATAGACATGCGTCGTTCATGTCACAAACCAGCGCGAACATCTCAGTTCATGTGACGAACGTGAAAAAGACATGACGATAACACCCGAAAGAAAACGTTTTGCCATCAGAATGAGTTCATACCACACGTACACAAAAGCAAAGCTCATGAAGCGAATCTACTTGATAAGCTAAGCTATTTTTTAGTCTTTGTAAGTCATGCGTGTAAGGAGAAAGCGGAATTTTCCTTAATTAACCACTCATCTTATATTAAATCTCGGATTTGAAACTTCTCAACCAACAACTTGAAATTCAAAAAAGCTAACTGCAAGATGAGGTGTACAACCTTTCGCAGAACAAGATTCCTAAGCGTCTGCCATCAACATAAATTCATTTGTTCACTGCAAGGAGCCTGTAATCTAAAAAGGAATGAAACGCAAGTCGCGCGCCCAGGCTTTCTACCCAGTCTAACTTTTTCGCCGCCTGCTTACATGTTTTTCGACGCCCAAGTAATTAAATCGCTTAGGCGGGTAAAAACATTTATGCTCCGGCGAAAAAAGTTTGACTGGGTACATATGTGGTGTCAAGGGCCTGACATCCGTGGGTGGCAGTGGAGAAAATCGTAGCATTTTATGCCTCATTATCTAGAGACGTCCGTCACTTTGCAGAAAATACAGGGCGGCTTGTCCTTCTCATGCCAACTGCTGGGCACGCAGCATTCACTTCTCACCTCGGCGTACAGGTTGTGGAATTTAATTTTCAGATCAGCGAGATCTTATATCCTTATTAAAACGTTTAAAACGTACTTCAATTCAACGCATACGAACAGATGCAAAATTTTTAATTTTCAGATCAGCGAGATCTTATATCCTTATTAAAACGTTTAAAACGTACTTCAATTCAACGCATACGAACAGATGCAAAATTTTTAATTTTCAGATCAGCGCGATCTTATATCCTTATTAAAATATACCACAACTCTACACAACGAAGAGATTTCGGTAGTCAGAGGATGTTGAGCGAAATTTTACAGAGACGCAGTTTGCACTGCAATTATAGGAGCTTAGGATTTTTGAAAGATTGCAAGCTAAAAATGAAAATCAGTGTAAGGGCTTCTAAGCAGATAAGAGTTTAAATATGGACGGCTTTGCCCCAGGCGCGTGGAAAAAATATCATACTTCGTAATTAACCTTTTGTTCTGTTACATTACTTTAAATTACACAGCTGTACAAGGCATTTATGAAACATCCAATTTCGGGTGTAGTTCTTAAAGAAAATATGGTGCGATTTTTTTGCATACTGGAATGTTTTTTTGGGTTGAAAAAAGGTTTCATAACACGAAACGAACTTTTTTGTGTCATCTTAGTGACCAAATTCGGAGTGTCAAAACACTCTACTTCGAATCATCACTCATTGACAGAACTTCCATCAGTACTCTCTCCCTGTGCTCTCTCTCTCTCTTGGTGTTCTATTGTGGTATCACCTCCGTCTACTCTCTCTTGTTTTTTCTCTTTGTATCCTGTCGCTATTTTCTCGTGCTGTTGTTCTCTGTACCCTCTCTTGGTATTCTTTGCTGATATTATCTTCCTGTACTCTTTATTTTGCCATTCTCTCCAAGTATTCTTACCTTGTATTCTCTTCACGTACTCTCTCTCTCTCGCAGGATTCTCTGCAAGTATTTTCTCCCGATATTTAAACCGGTAATCTCTCCTTGTACCCTCTATTCTTTCCCGGTATTGCTCATTGAACGTCCTAATGAAAGCGTACGCTCCCTCACAACGTTGCTGCGAGGATCAACCAAGTTTCCGCATGTACGAACCCAAGCAAGGGCCTCGTTTACTCGTGCTTTTTATAACATTGGGAATCAAAAAGTCGAATAAGTTACAGAAAGTTTTTCTTACAGAAAAAGCCTGATTGAGTTTTTTCAAATTCGCAAACTTAGCATTTGGAAGCTGCTGAAATTGCCGCATTAATGGCTTTCTTCTTCACACAAACGGCAAAGAAACTTACGAGCCAAGCGGTAATTCAAAGCTAAAGTTTTGCCACGCGGGATTCCAACAAGCCCTTAACGCAGAGCTTTTTCGAAGGACCTCTCTGAGATTTGGCCGTTTTATTATGTTAAGCATACTGACTATGAAGAGCAAACATGAAGAAGTGTTAATGGAACGAAGAAATAATGCCTCCAACGACCGCCCAAAGAAGGATTATGATGGAATTTTGCTATGCACAAAGGAATGAATTATTATCCCATTTTGTTAACCCAACATTCAAGAATCTATCAAAATTCGTTGATCCAATCTTTAATAATGTAATTATGCTAAATAAATACCTTGGACCATTATTTCATCCAAGAACCGTTCATTGCCGCTTCAGAGAGAAAGCTTGTTGTTTATTTTTTATTATTTTTATTTTTTGAAGGAAAATTAAATCGAAGCTTGCGGTAATGCCAACATTATAAAAGGGTAAAACAAAGGCATTTAGGATCAATTTTTTAGCATTAGTGGAAATGAAGGAGTTGAAGTTTAAAGTCTAAGGAAAACCAGAGGCTCCAACATGCAACATAAAGAAGCAAGCAAAATGAAAACAAAGAACTGCAGCTGCAGCAACAAAAAAAAAAGAAAGATATCAAAAGATATCAAGGAGATAACAACCATGTCGAGACTGCCCTTGGGCCAGCCTACTTACAGAAAGATTTTAGCTGCTTCTTTGATGGTAGAAGTTGAAAAAAGCTCAAAATTTCGTAATTTCTAACAACAAACTCTTCGAGAATGATCTCTGGCAATGATTTCTTACAACAGCTTCTTAATTTTGCTTCCTCCATCACTTATTTGTTCCAATAGCCTCAATGACACTAGCGTCCAATTATAATTTATAAACGTTGTCTCGTAATTTTGTTTTTATTCTTCCATCGCTAATTTCCCCCAATAGCCTCTAATAATTATAATAATTTGTTACAGTAGCCTCTTAATTTTTTTACCTCCATCGGTACACTTAAGACTCGCAATATTGAGGTCAGTTGGCATCTTACACTCAACTATTCTAACGCCTGGAATGAATAAAAAAACATTCAATCCCGTCCAATTAGTGGAAATGAGTGCATTAAATCTTCCTCAATCCGCTACTCGAAATCAAAGAGTGTTGGTTCGTTAATACAGCGTGGACAATGCACCTGTCAGACGTACAGTCCAGTCTGTAGCTGCGTGTGTCAGATTAGGAGATAATTCTGGTAAGATTATCTGCTTGTCAATGAGACGTGGCTGCTGAACTTGCCTAAGGCTGCTTCAGCCGAGTTGCAAATCTACAGCTTTATTATCCGCCACAGAACACGACTTCATTTGACATCATCGCAACTGTAACTCTTGAGAACGAGGTTAAAAGTTCAACGCTTCTTCTGCTTTTCCCGCTTTTCTTGTTTCCCTTTCTTTTCCTGCTTCTTTGGCTTCATTTCTTCGCCTTCTCCATTGTCTCTATCTTCATTCTTTCTGCTTCTTCTTTCTTCTCTAACTTTATTTTTCTTACTTCTCCCATTTCTCTGGTTTCATCTTTCGGCTTCTTACGCTTCACCTGCTTCTCTGGCATCATTTCTCCTGCCTCTCCTGCAACTCTGGCTGAGAAACTCAGAAAGAGCACTCACACACTCATGCCGGCTGCCCATCTAGGACGACCTATTTTCCATTAGGCGTTGTTGCAATCAACGAATGTTCAGCAAAGGAGAATAAATAAATACTTCGGCTCAGTCTGTCAAAGTAAAAAATAACCGTACTTTAAATAGTGCAAAAATTCCTATCATGAGCAGCAATAATTTCAGTTTTGCAGGGTTTAGTCTCCTGTCACATATCTTACAATTGGCACCAAAAATTGTGATTTTGAGTTATTATGCGCATATGATAAATTAAATTCACTTAACGTATTTTATTTTTCAAACAGCCCGCAAAACGTCTCCAAAATGACAAAACTCGGAAAACACTTCCGTAAAAACTGTCTTGCAACGCCACTTCTCACAAATTTTCCATTTTGTTTAGTTCGATTTTGCGGTCATTCTCCTGACATACACAAGCCCCTCATGGACAAGTACCTCATGAACAAGCACCTCACTGACAAACACCTCATGGACAAGCACCTTATGGACAAGCACCTCATGGACAAGCCCCTCATGGACAAGCACCTCACTGACAAGCCCCTCATGGACAAGCACCTCACTGACAAACACCTCACTGACAAGTACCTCATGGACAAGCACCTTATGGACAAGTACCTCACTGACAAGCCCCTCATGGACAAGTACCTAATTGACAAGCACCTCACTGACAAACACCTCATGGACAAGCACCTCATGGACAAGCACTTCATGAACATCAAAATCTTCACGAAGAATCAATTTGTCTCTCTGACGTTGTTTTCGAACACTCCATCATGCTGTTGCTGCCGCTCTTTTGACAAGCAATGTTTCTAATCCTCAGTTAATCCTTCGCTAATCCTCTTGCCCTGGCCTTTGGGTACAGCAAATGCAGCGCCTGTCAACACATGGCAGCTCGGCTACTCAAAGCTGCCTTGCAAGATGTTTTTTGTTGTGTGTTTTTGGTTTTCACTTCAAAATTCTTAAGTGCGAATGAAGTAATGGCCAAAAATTAATTTAAAAAGATAAATTGGGTTTTTGGTTTTTCCTATAAAATACTGAAACGCGAACTTTGCTTTGCATGGCCAAAAAATATTTGAAAAAAGTATTAGTTAAGGGCTTGGTTATAAACAATTTGTATAAGTCAGACCATCATTTATTGAATGTAAATACAATGCGTGACTAAGAAAGACATCTTTATTAATGTCTCAAAGTTTTTAAGAGCACGGGTGTAAGTTGTAAGTCTTTCTTAAGACTACGCGTAGTCCCAGTCTAACTTTTTCGCTAGATCATGCATGTTTTTCGCCGCCTAAGCGATTTAATTAATTGGGTGGCGAAAAACATGCATTCAGTTGGCGAAAAGTAAAACTGGGTAATCTGGAAGTACATGCTGCGGCTGAAATAATGTTTGCAAGAGAAACTCGACGTATGAGGAGTGTAAAGTTTTGTTTCTTCGATAGCCGAGGTGTTAGTAAAGTCAGTGAAGTAGAGCAGAGCTCTCAACCGGCAACAATCTGTATGGTTTCACTTGTCGAAAAAGAAAAAACAGTTTATTGCCAATTGAGTTAAAACATGAAATGTTTGACATTGTTTTTTTTTAAATATCTTAACATTAACATCCTTAGTTGATAATCACACTCGGATGGATGATTTGTCCCGATCACAATGTGTAGATCACAATTTATACGTGCAAGTCAAGATATTTTGATCCATGAAAATAGAAATGATACTCCAACTTGATACTGAAGACAACTCAGAGACTTTTCCGACGCAATAACATCTACATAGACAAGCTGCTATCCTCTTTTCTTACCGAAAAATGATTGAACCTATTCGAAACGCAGAAACTAAGTTGATAGAAGATTTGTTAAACAATTGATCACGCGTAATTTTTATACGATAATGATAGGTAAGATAAAGGGATCCCTCTATGAAGTCTCCGAGATCAAGATTGCGGCATATGCTGAAGCGCGCTAGAGCATCGGCATTTCACAAAGTGGATATTTCATTGCACTTTCCACCTTATGCGACTTTCTCCGTTGGGTATAGCGGAAAATTCTAAGCACAATACCCCACTCTAACCAGGTGTCTGAAATGGGTACCGGTCTTGACCGGGGGAATGCGTCATGGCGCCCTGGTGTTAGTTATAAGGCATTTCAAAAACCAATGTACAAGGTGATATGCATCAGGCTTGAATTGGAAATAAAGCATCCGTAGATGCCGATGTTTATTTTTTTTTGTTTGAGTGAACCCATTGGTAAGTTATTCTGCTTAATCCTGTCCAAATGCGAGGCATAATCACCTAGGTCTAGTTTACAAACATTCTCCAAGAGAATCAAACTCAACACGAGGAAGAAAATGACTCAAATTGAGATACTTGCAAACCATTCGAAGGTTTCATTTTCCAAGGTCATTAACTGCTCAATTTTTTGTGATGATGACGATGCACGCGCTAGAAACATGAGAAAAAAATGGTATACCCACAAAATGATTGGGAAGTTTAGAGTATAAATTATCTCGAACAAAGCCATCACGCTGTTAACATTCTTCCAATATTAAGGCCATGAAACGCTTCCATTCCGTGTTAGGAAGTTATTTCCTCGTTTGACGTACCAGTGAATTATGTTTGCCAAAAAAGTTGAGCATTTCCTTTCCAAATATTTCATAGAACTGATGTTAGGTTGAATTTTTTGGTAGTTTTATGTAAAAAATCTGTGTACTTTTGTCTTTCCCTTAGGTGTTAAATTTTTCTACACATTAAATCTACGGTATTAGCTCGTAAAAATCCGATGGAGAATAAGAGCAAATGCTTTGAATTTTGCGAGTTAAAGCTTCACATTCATTAACTTTACAGGCAAAATCTTTTGGAACTGCTGTGAGGGCACACTAAGCAGTCAACTGAACAATGCTTTTAGGATCACCACCTCACTGTTGCATTTCACCACCTCACTGTTGCATTTCACCACCTCACTGTTGCATTTCACCACCTCACTGTTGCATTTCACCACCTCACTATTACATTTCACCACCTCACTGTTGCATTTCACCCCCTCACTGTTGCATTTCACCACCTCACTGTTGCATTTCACCACCTCACTGTTGCATTTCACCACCTCACTGTTGCACTTCACCACCTCACTGTTGCATTTCACCACCTCACTGTTGCACTTCACCACCTTACTGTTGCATTTCACAACCTCACTGTTGCATTTCACCACCTCACTGTTGCACTTCACCACCTCACTGTTGCATTTCACCACCTCACTGTTGCATTTCACCACCTCACTGTTGCATTTCACCACCTCACTGTTGCATTTCACCACCTCACTGTTGCACTTCACCACCTCACTGTTGCATTTCACCACCTGACTGTTGCACTTCACCACCTTACTGTTGCATTTCACAACCTCACTGTTGCATTTCACCACCTCACTGTTGCATTTCACCCCCTCACTGTTGCATTTCACCACCTCACTGTTGCATTTCACCACCTCACTGTTGCATTTCACCACCTCACTGTTGCATTTCACCACCTCACTGTTGCATTTCACCACCTCACTGTTGCATTTCACCACCTCACTGTTGCATTTCACCACCTCACTGTTGCATTTCACCACCTCACTGTTGCATTTCACCACCTCACTGTTGCATTTCACCACCTCACTGTTGCATTTCACCACCTCACTGTTGCATTTCACCACCTCACTGTTGCATTTCACCACCTCACTGTTGCATTTCACCACCTCACTGTTACATTTCACCACCTCACTGTTGCATTTCACCCCCTCACTGTTGCATTTCACCACCTCACTGTTGCATTTCACCACCTCACTGTTGCATTTCACCACCTCACTGTTGCACTTCACCACCTCACTGTTGCATTTCACCACCTCACTGTTGCACTTCACCACCTTACTGTTGCATTTCACAACCTCACTGTTGCATTTCACCACCTCACTGTTGCACTTCACCACCTCACTGTTGCATTTCACCACCTCACTGTTGCATTTCACCACCTCACTGGTGCATTTCACCACCTCACTGTTGCATTTCACCACCTCACTGTTGCACTTCACCACCTCACTGTTGCATTTCACCACCTGACTGTTGCACTTCACCACCTTACTGTTGCATTTCACAACCTCACTGTTGCATTTCACCACCTCACTGTTGCATTTCACCCCTCACTGTTGCATTTCACCACCTCACTGTTGCATTTCACCACCTCACTGTTGCATTTCACCACCTCACTGTTGCACTTCACCACCTCACTGTTGCACTTCACCACCTCACTGTTGCATTTCACCACCTCACTGTTGCATTTCACCACCTCACTGTTGCATTTCACCACCTCACTGTTGCATTTCACCACCTCACTGTTGCATTTCACCACCTCACTGTTGCATTTCACCACCTCACTGTTGCATTTCACCACCTCACTGTTGCATTTCACCACCTCACTGTTGCATTTCACCACCTCACTGTTGCATTTCACCACCTCACTGTTGCATTTCACCACCTCACTGTTGCATTTCACCACCTCACTATTGCATTTCACCACCTCACTGTTGCATTTCACCACCTCACTGTTGCATTTCACCACCTCACTGTTGCATTTCACCACCTCACTGTTGCATTTCACCACCTTACTGTTGCATTTCACAACCTCACTGTTGCATTTCACCACCTCACTGTTGCACTTCACCACCTCACTGTTGCATTTCACCACCTCACTGTTGCATTTCACCACCTCACTGTTGCATTTCACCACCTCACTGTTGCATTTCACCACCTCACTGTTGCATTTCACCACCTCACTGTTGCATTTCACCACCTCACTGTTACATTTCACCACCTCACTGTTGCATTTCACCACCTCACTGTTGCATTTCACCACCTCACTGTTGCACTTCACCACCTCACTGTGTCAACTATCCATAACATGACTAGATCACAGAAATCAAAATCGTAGCATAGACTTAGACACACTAAACAAAAGTATAGACACACTAAACAAAAGTATAGAAATTATAGTAGGAAGTATAGAAATATAGAAAAGTAAAGAAATTATAGAAAGTATATAGTAACAAAAGTATAGACACACTAAACAAAAGTATAGACACACTAAACATAGACACACTAAACAAAAGTTGCAAGAACGCAACAAACAACACCACACATCAATTTGACTATATATTTACTTAAATTAATGACGTTTCAGAGTAAGCCACTGAATTTATCTGCTAAATAAAGGCAATTGGGAGCACTCGGAATTCCTTTCGTTGATGGTTTTATTTGAAAAGTTTGATGAAAAAGAAAGCTTTAAAATCTTTTTCCGGAGGGTAATTTTGCAGCCCCAAATGACTCCGAAGCGTGTAGCAAAAAACGTTTCTCGTAAGTCGTTATCTTCGTGCTTCTCTCACAGAATTTACGTCAATGATTTGAGAATGAGAAAAGAAAAATTCGTTGAGTGTTTACGCGCGTTCAACCGAGCTTTGGTTCGACGACAGCAACGAAACTTTGTAATGGGAGCTTGATGAGCGGATGGTTCCGAGTGACCACTTGGAGGTGCGGAACACAGTTGACTGTTACCTTTAGAATTTACTGGCATTCATTGACGAAATTTCAAGACGGCAGCTTATAAAGCAAATATGCAACACATCATTTCGTTAAAAGCCGTTCCATTCTAGTATTCGAAACAAATATAACACCAAATCAATTCGTAAAAAGTCATTTCAATCTAGCTGTCGAAGCAATTATAGCACCAAATCAATTCGTGAAAATTCATTCCAATCTAGCCTCCGAAGCAAATATAGCATAAAAACATTTCGAATGTTGATTCTATCATTCAAAGCAAATATAGCATAAAAACATTTCGAATGTCGATTCTATCATTCAAAGCAAATATAGCATAAAAACATTTCGTAGAAAGCATTCGATTCTCTTCATTTTCATCCGGGAAGTAAGCCAGAGGTGACAACCACAAAGAAGCCTCGCAGCACCATGGACGCGACGAGACCGAGTCCGCCACACCGTTCCACACATTCCGGTAATGGAGGGCCGGTGCGAGGATGGCTTCATGAGCGACCGCGAGGTCCAAAAGGAGAGGAAGTCGGCAACCACATTCAGGGCACCGAGCTTTTGTGACTGCGTTTCTTCTCAACGCCAATTTCGATGACAAAAAAATCGTATGCTTCTCAACGTCAACAAGTAACTCGAAATGCGGTTAAATGAATTGATTTCAAACGAACCGAGTCGCTTTGTGTCAAGAAATCAGCTGAAAACATTTTGTAGCATAGGCAAGAAAGTCGCTTTCTAGAGACATAGTCGAGTTTTAACCAACAGAAATCAATTTGAAATGCCATGCGGCAGCGCATTATCCTTAACGAATGTGGATGGACTTGAGAAATTTTAAGAAAGGGAACAGTTTTTCTTTGACCTCTCTTCGTCAGAAGAAAAAGGATTGTGAATGGAAAGATTGTTACCGGGAAACCTCATGATGATTGACACGCTAAGTAAAACCTCCAATCGCTTCCTACAATGCATTGGAATGTTAAATACATGACTTTATTTCAAACTTATTATCATATATAACTTGAAACCGTGTGATGTGGGATCATAAATTTTTTCCGCCCGCAAAAAATATAGTAAAACAACAAAAACAATAAATCTTAAAACTCATATAGCGGTTAATTGTTTCGGAACAAACCATCCCATTTAATAATAACTCTTTATTTTAACATCGAAAGTAAATCGGAATAGCATCGTCGGGAGCACATATATTACAACAATTACCTAGAATATTTTATATCCACTTAGCACAATTTATATTTCGATAAACCTTTTCAGTCGAGCATTTTGATCCAAGAAGTAAGCCTGAGAAGGCAACCGCATCGTTAGCCGCTCCAGCGATATCGGAAGTATCGCTTTGACGGTCGCTGTAGGAGCGAAGCAAGCGTATAGAGTGTAAAGGAAAGGGTGTCGAGCAAAGAGCTGGAGGAGGGTGTAAATGGGAGAGGGTGTAAATCAGGAAGCATGAGTAGTGTGTAGGGAAGGTATAAAGGAGAGAGCAGCAAGAAGGTGTAAATGGGAGAGGGTGTAAAACAGGAAGCATGAGTAGAGTGTAAGGAAGATGTAGAGCAAAGAGCTGGAGGAGGGTGTAAATGGGAGAGGGTGTAAAACAGGAAGCATGAGTACAGTGTAAGGAAGATGTAGAGCAAAGAGCTGGAGGAGGGTGTAAATGGGAGAGGGTGTAAAACAGGAAGCATGAGTAGAGTGTAAGGAAGGTGTAGAGCAAAGAGCTGGAGGAGGGTGTAAATGGGAGCGGGTGTGAAACAGGAAGCATGCGTAAAGTGTAAGAAGGATATATAGAAAAGAGTGGAGAAGGGTGTAAATGAGGGAGGGAGCAAAGAAGGGAGCAAGAGAAGGGTGTAAATGGAAGAGTGGGACGGACAAAATGCTATTTTTTGAGTGTGTTCGGTAAACTCGACAAGCGAGAAAGACTCTCTAGACTCAAGACGTTCTGTAAGCATTCAGGCGGGGAGAAAACTTCGTTTTAAAACGCGCCTTCCAAGCCTGAGCGGCGTTTGTGACCTGCGCTTACTGTCAACACGGATTTTTTCAAGTCTAAACTCATAGACATTTAAAAAAGGTGTTTTAAAAGCGCGCTCTGCTCTCTAATCTTGATGACAAAATGCGTCTTTTCGTCGACGAGTTACTTCAGTTCATCAGAGCTAAAGACTTCAGTAATTTCAATCTACTCGCTACAGTGAGATGCATCGATCCCATAAGCACCAGAAATATTACATGCTAAATTGTAATTGTTTAAATTATTTTAAATGTTGAGATAACGTATGTATTCCTCATGATCTCCTGGAGCTAAGGGCTAAGGCCATTTCATGCAATGCGTATTAGTAAAATAGCTTAAAAAAAACAGCAAACGAACGTTTCTTTTTCTTTCATTGATAGTAAGCCACGAAATCAAAAATTCTCAGGATAGATATAGTTCCCGTTGAAAGGTAAAGACGATATCACAAATTTTATTGTTCTGGAAGCGCATCTCCCAAATCTTCCTTCTTTAGCGCCTGAGATGGAAGACCAAAATGACTGAGTTCTTCGAACGTTAAGATCTCCAGAGCCAATATAATGAGGGCTGTTGTTGAATTGAGCTGTCTTCTCTTTTGCCGTGTCAAGGAAGTTATTATCGGGGGTTCACATTTATAAATTTAATCCTTTATTAACCAATCAACAGTGGTTAGCGTTTACGAAAGTAAGGATTCGAACCAATCAACAGCGGGAAGCTTTTACCAATTCCAGCTTTCATTAACTAAATAGCTGTGGTTATTAACGTATACCAACTCAAGCATTTCCTAACCAATAAACGAGGGATAGCATTTACGTTTTCAAGTATTTATCATACAAGTTACGATTAATGTTTCTAACTGGATGCCTGTGTTGTAGCAAAATCTCCTAATGTGATGTGCCATAAACTTCATTGAATCGGAAAATGTGACACCCTACTTTTGTTCAATAGTCGATTTAAAATGAACACACTTCACACTGAATGAACACACTTCACACTGAATGAACACACTTCACACTGAATGAACACACTTCACACTGAATGAACACACGTCACACTGAATGAACACACTTCCCACTGAATGAACACACTTCACACTGAATGAATACACTTCACACTGAATGAACACACTTCACACTGAATGAACACACGTCACACTGAATGAACACACTTCACACTGAATGAACACACTTCACACTGAACGAACACACTTCACACTGAATGAACACACTTCACACTGAACGAACACACTTCACACTGAATGAACACACTTCCCACTGTTTGCTGAATATGATAAACAGTTCTTCTTTTTGTCATGCAACTTCAAGGTTTCTCTAGTTAAATTCTTCAGTTCCCTTTCTGTCATATACAAGGCGAGTATATGAATATATGTCACTGAATTTAACTCATAAAAAATCGTCTTCTCAAGTTTCGTTTATCTTCGGTAAACGAAAGTTGTTTGACTACGTTGGTAAAAATAAAATATCAATAATAAATCCTTAATTACTTGAACAATTGAAAATGTGTGATGGTTATATCGGTGATTAAGACTTTCCTACCTCTCCAATTTTTACTGCATTCATTTTTTAGGCGCAGATAAGAAATGTAAATGACGAACATTAGAGTGAAAGTGAAGAAAATAAGTGTAGATAACGAACATTACGCACTTTAATAATTGTAAACGCTCTATTAGTTCGCTCGTAGATTGATTACCTGGTTTTTGGTTGGCTACTCACTTGGTTTCTCTATCCTCAATCACTCACTGAAAAGTAGATATCTGGACACTAAACAATCTCTGTAAATTTCGGTTTTGAATCGCAATTTCTTTGCACAGATTCTTCATTCAGAAGTTATCATATCACATAGTATTGAAAAACATCAATACAAGACAAAATTAAACATTGGAACAGTTCACTCAAGAACAGTTTTCATGAATGAACAATAGTTCTAGAATAAAATAAATCAGCTATTGTTGTCGGCAAAGGAATCTAGTAAAATAAAATAAAAGATCTCTGCATACTTAAGCATAAATCACAAAAAAAATGAAATAATCATAATTGTTGTCTCCCGTAGAACAGATATAAAACTAGAAATATGCTGACTCATCAAGTAAAGTTGTAGCTGCCAGTATCGAATAACTATTATCTATGCTGATCTCAGTAGCTGTCTTAGAGTTTTGTAAACTCCAATAGTTCGATTACCGGAAATAAAAACTCCTCACTTGATCCTTTCACCAACTTAGTAAATATTCATCAGCTAAGCCGCTACCAGCCACCTAAAAATCAAAACATTACGTTAAAATACTTGTCACATCTTAAATAAAACCGAAATATCCCCTCGTTCGCACAAAATTACTAGATACTGTTACATCTTAGATAAACCGATCTATGCCCTCGTTCAAATGAAGTTACTAGATAATTAAAGACACGTTCGTGCCATCACACAACGCAGGCCGCAGTCGTGCTGTGTGGGTGCTAAGAGAGAGTTAGCGTGAAGAAGTGGCCATTTTGGCGGAAATATTACCAATGACGGGGTAATTTTACCGGGACATTGGCTTGCCCCTGCTGAGCTGGGGTACGAGTGTTTGCAAAGCTCCTGCTCACGAGGTCCCGCGCATTCCAGTCTTGCATAATTCACTGCTGCATAATTCAGGGGCTGAGCATAAACAAGCTGCTCAAGAATCGAGTTAGGACTGCAGGGCCCCAGAGGGTCTGGAAGTGAAGCCTCGAGTGGACGATAAGATTTCTGCCAGCGAACGAAAATCGCGAGAATTACGTCCACGCTTCCCACAAATTGACTTTTATTGAGACGTCGGGGAGTTCCAGCGCTGTTAGACACAAAATTATGTAGAGGCAAATATTTAGATACACTTTCAACGTCCCATAATCATTCTGCCCTGACTTTCGATTTAGCTGCTGATCTGTTTTAACGAGTGCTGATAAACATCAAATTTAGGAAATTTGAATGTTTAGCAACGCTTTCAACTGTACGTAGTAATTCTGCAGGACTTCTGATTTAGCTTCTGACTGATACATCTTACCAGAAAAACCATTTCTGGAATACTGCAGCCTTGCTGTTCACAACTAACCTCATTCTAACGTTCTATTCTGGTAACGTAACGTTAACGTTCTATTATGGTAAAGTAACTTTACCGCTCTATTATGGTAACGTTAACGTTCTATCATGGTAACGTAAGGTTTTTTATGGTAACGGTAACTTTGACGTGCTGTAACATGCATCGTAGCTAAGTTCACTTAGTCCAGCTGCGGCAACGTAAAATGTTGAAGAATCCGGCAGGTGGAGCCGCTGCACCCATTAGCCTATCAGCAGATCACCAAAAATATCTTCACGCCGCCTTCTAAAATTTGGAAGTGTAAAAATTCTTCGAGCGATGATACGATTATAATCAATATTGGGAATTGAAATATTCACGATGGGAGGTGAGCTCTATTGGTTTTTTTAGTTAGGCTTGTAATTTTTTTAATAAAACTTCCCAATTATAAAAAAGTGACGTGAGGTGTGCGTATTGGATGGTCGGGAGAAGATGCGACACTGATTGTGAAATTGATATTTTCTGCTGTAAAGATTCTGCAAAATTACTCCGATCGTAATATGACACGCACAGGGTGTTCAATAATTATATACAACCTGCGCTACAAGTTTTTCTGCTCATAATTAGTTGCAAAAAAGGTGCGTAATATCAACGAAAAATGAATTAGAAAAGCCTGAGCAGAATTTTCGACAGTTCTGCATTTCATTCGATATGTCGCATATTTCAACTAATAACTGACTAGAGTGGCTCAAAATTTACAATGAAATAAAATTTTAAAGTAGTTAAACTGTAAATTAACTAATCATGTACTCACATGCTCGTCATTGACTGTCACCCAGTTAGAGATACGCAGATTTACAGAAGCAGTTGTCCCAACTAACCAGTTTACGGAGGCTGCAGTTCCAGGGAGTTTTTTCAATTACGGGAGGAACACAAATCAGTCAAAGCAACAGGTTCGTCTGAAACTGATTGAGATGCAAAAATTCACGTGCAATTTTTTGCCTTCACAAAATGCAGAGCAAATTTCAAAGTGTGATGGCTATTGACTGATCTCGTGAATTTCATTCACAATATTACCTCAAATTTATTTCCCTCTTACGCTTTTATCAGCACATGGAGTCCTGATGGTCGATGCTGTAGCATTGCTAAAGCTCGTGTTTGAAGCGATGCCTGCTAACCTCTTTAAAAAATACCAAGTATTGCTGGTGTGCCCGTCTGTTCCTCCACAGCAAAGAATGTCGGAGCGACAATATAGCAAGAATATCGGAGCGACAACACAGTAACCTGCCACTAGATCCAGCCTTGATATTTTGCCCAGTGACCGACAGAGAAGCTGACATGCTTCAATGATGCAGGAGCAATGCGGTGTCATGATCCCCGACATGATAAGTGCCGATCCTCGAGTTACATGACATCATTTTATGAGAACCACGAATAAAAATTAGGCCTTGTTATTCAACTGACACGATGATTGTTTCAACTTAGAAATCACTGGAAATCTGCGGGACTAACTTTCAATCTTTTGAGTTGAAGTCCGCGAAAAGTAATAAATAACTCCAAAAAAATATGCATGAAGCTCTAAAGTTCTAGAACGAAGCTAATTCGCATTCAAAGTTGATGACGTTGTAATTGCATTCCAACTATAATTATCGGCCACTTTCAAAAACATTCGCTACTCCGAAAGAACAGTAGCGCCCCCTGAGGAATGGCATTGTTTTCAAACACCTCATGTAATGGCACTTCTTCCACGACGTGCAACTACTTAGTCGCGGCTATGAGCTCTGTTTTGTTGGTGTTTGATGTCCTGCATGACATCCCCAATGGTCGGATTAGTCCTGCCGAATTGAAAGCACATCTGGGAGGCCACAATTGTGTTTTGACTGAAGGTTCATTTTCGAAGAACGATAATTACAGGTTGGTCAATTTTCTAACATGACCACTTCGATGACTCTTTCATCAAGCTTTCTCTGGATATTTTCTCTACTGTAATATGAGCTTCACGTAACTCATAATTTTGTATTCACTTTACCATTCTCGTTCTTACCTGCAGCACAAAATATTAAAACCACGTGCAAGAGTTTCACTGTGCATTTTTGTCCTTTTAAAACTTTGAGAAAGTAGATTTTTGGGTTTCTACCCTCTCGCTTCACTCTACCGTAAAATTATAGGCAACAATAAAAATCGATGATTTTGTATTTTAGTTCACGTATAAATGACTTAAAAAGTTTGAGCCATTTTACACTGATGTGCCAAAGTTAATTCTAAAATAAGATCACTTTGTTTTGAGCTCAAATTCGTCATTTTTCATCCCTTTAATCAACGTTTATTTATGCCTCACATAAAGACTTGAAATGATATCCTGTCAGTTCAAACATGCATGGAACACCCCACATTTCTTTAGCAATGTCGATGAACTTTAACGGAGTAACTGCACCCTCATTCCAAGTAGCCAAATCCATTAGATGATGCTGATGACCAGGACCATTTAGATATATTGATGCAACGCATCAGCCCCGCGTTTGTTGCTCCGAGCCTAATATTTCGAAAAAAATCAGGATTCGAACCAATCTTACTAATCCAGAGGTTTGTGCGACTCACTTTGCTACAGCCACCTAAATGGTTCCACGAATAAACTGTCACAAAACATTGACGAGAATAACATAAGAAATCGTGAACACGAATCTTACTAATCCAGAGGTATGTGAGACTGACGTCACTGCACCAAGTTCTACCGTGAAACAAACTGTCAATAAATATTTTAGTAAGCGAAAGAAGATATTCGGAGCACGAATCTTACTAATCCAGAAGTTTGTGGAGCTGACATTTCTGCGTCTAGCTTTATCCTGAAATAAACTGTCACGAAATATTAAAGAAAATTACAAAAGAAATTTGGACCACGTCTGGCCATTAGGTGCCTCAATCACAGCAAATTTAGATGAACACAGCGAATACAATATCACTAAATCAGGAGCTCTCTGAGACTCAACTCGTGCTTTGCTCTTTTTAAGTTTTTCTTTAAATTTACTAGAGGAAACAGCGTTTTGGCAACCGCGCACGCACTTTAAGTCTTCACATTATTCTTGGCAAACATCCACCGGATCAGTAATGGCTACTATTCGAATTCATGCAACAGATAAATACTTTTATTAGAGACTCGAAAATGATGCGAGGAAAATCATCACAAACAGGCTTTGGAATATTTTCGGTATTTAATTCGAACATAATGTCCAAGGAAAGAAAAGAACCCGATTCACACATCAAAGACTCAATATACTTTTCCATCACTCCGAAGTGTCGACAAGTTATTTCTGACCAAATAAGTCGCCAACTTAGCGCGACGAAAACGCCGATTAAGATAGAAATTATGCGGCAATGTAATTTAATGACATAGAATTGCCTCATCAAGTTATGGATAAGCCGAGTGCCTTGGTTCAAAGAACGCATCTCTCTAGCTTTACAGCTGTAAATGATTTTTTTCCTTTTTTTCTTTCTTTCATTCTCTTTTTCATTCTTTTTCCTTTTTTTCTCTCTTTCCTCCTTTCTTTCTGTCTTTCTTTCTTTTCCTGTCATTCTATAGTTCATTTGAGATATGGACCAACATACGAGTATTCGCTCTTAAGGGGGCAAAACGCGTTGGATACCAAAACATGGTTCCTTTTTTATGTATTTTCGATTCAGCCGCTCCAATGTGTCATAATGTATAAGTTTTGAAAATATCTTACGATACTATGCATTTTTAAGCTCGATTTTAAACATTATTAAAATCCCATGAATGAAGGGAACGTTAAATTAACGTGGGCTTCATTCAAACCACATACATTTTTTCCACAGATTGAGTGAATTTTCAGCAAATATACTCGTGCGTACAAGTTGGATTTCGAGGTGGAAGAATTACATAAAATTTGAGACATAATTTGAAACATGCTTGTTGTTGAAGCAAGAGCAATGTTTTGATTTAATGTATCTGAACACGTTAGTGGTTTGCTCTAATCGCAACCTCATCGGAAACTTAAAAACGAAGAAAATTCAGAAAAAATTATCATCTTTACTAAGAAAACGTTTCGGAGTCCAGCTCCATCATCAGTTCAAACGAAAAAAAAGGAATTACGTCTAAAATAAAAGATCAAAGTAAAATGAATTGTGGGTACTAAAAATGTATCATAAGGGTAAAAAGAAGTATGACACGGACAAAAACAAAGAATAAAATACAGAAGCACAAAAATAATACATATGACACATAGGTATGAAATTAGGCTGGTACTCACGAGGAATTTACCTATTCGTCCTACGTTGCTCTTTGGTGTTCTCTTATAGTTGTGTGCAGTGCACATCTTCGTACGTCGGTATGACGTCACGAAATTTCTATATCAAAGTAGCAGAGCATATAGAGGTAGAAGCTTCCGTACTGGTAACCAACTAGCACACCCATCGCATTCTCAAACGCAAAATCATACCGAAAAATGCAATGTTCATACATCTTCTGCCGATTTCAAAATTTAAGACTCAGCTTCAACCCCGTATGACCTCAGAATTTTAGAGTCCTTGCATATCTTCAAGCGAAACCCTGATTTGAACAATATGGGCAGTTTGTACCATTTGCAAATAGTAAATAGATATATTCCTCGTCAGTATTAAACTAATTTCATACTTATGTGTCACGTGTATTCATTTTGGGCTTCTGTAATTTATTCTTTGTTTTTGTCCGTGTCATACTTTGTATTATTACACTTATGATATACTTTTAGTACCTACAATTCATTTTACTTTGAACTTATATTTCAGACTTAATTCCTTTTTTTCATTTGAACTGATGATGGAGCTGGACTCCGAAACGTTTTCTTAGTAAAGATGATAAATTTTATCGGAATTTTCTTCGTTCTTAAGTTTCTGAGGAACAATGTTCCAATGTTAATTTCAGATGAACTTCTCATACAACCCAAGTGATCAGTTGCTAATTTTTAAGGCAACCAAATACGGCCCAAAGCTTCAATAATATATTTAGCAGCACTTTCCCTCACAGGATTTATTTCCCTCACAGGAAATAAAATAAGCAAATTTTCAAATTTAATTCTAAAAAAGAAACTCCAACAAAACGAGAGGAATTAGGCTCCGTCATGCATGAAGAAAAATCAGTTTTAAAAAGTCCTGCCAAGGTTCGATAAGACCAAGCATCGCGTGAAATGAATACCAAGTAAACTTGAATTTATTTTTCACGATCGCAGTCGAAATTACTATTAGAAAGCTTAAATTCTTATAGACAACACGGCTACAACTAATCTGTTAACATCACATAATTTAAATAAAATTCGCGTCACTCGACGAGTAAAATTGAAAAAGGAGAAAAAATAAGCATCATAAATTGAAAGAAACTTCTCGTCACTCAACGAGTGAAGTCGAAAAA
Organism: Morinoia aosen; assembly: GCA_030386875.1. Taxonomy (NCBI): domain Eukaryota; kingdom Metazoa; phylum Arthropoda; class Malacostraca; order Amphipoda; family Talitridae; genus Morinoia; species Morinoia aosen. Next base: position 58,445,220 of record CM059567.1, on the reverse strand, counting down.
GAAGAGAAACTCTCATAAATAATGAGGAGTTGGTGTCATCCGAATCACAACGCCAGAAATCAGGGCATAATCTATTTTGTGGCGCGCATTCGAGCTTTCCTTCCAATAATTAAGGCTATCCAGGACCTGAAAAGCTTCAAGTAAGACCGTGGGCCACCAGTAGAGACCGGACTTCAATCTCGTCTCCACGACCTGTCGTACCTGCAGCGTCATGGGCAGGCAACCGCAAGTTGAACCAGAGCAACCGTGAGACGCAACTATCCTGCTTCTATTTTAAAAGCGTACTCAAAAAAAAAAATTAAGTAGAGGTAGCATAATTTTTATTCTTCTAGTTTCGTTTTTTTCAATTTGCATAATTTTTAAGTACGTTGAGTAATTTTTCATAATTTTTGTGTGAAAGTTTTGTAGAATTAGAGACGTAAATCCGAACTTCGTTGCTGGGGTAAATAACAGCACCCTTTGGATAAATTTCATGTAAGCAAAAATAAGTACAAAGCGATCTTAGTTCCTTACAATAGAGGGTGGTTTTATATTTCAAATAAAATTATTTGCCATTGCAGTATGGCAAATCATGCTTCGTCGCAACAGCAAATTTGACTTTCAGAAGAATTAACTTTAATAAACACAAAATTAGTTCCAAGGTTGGTAATACTTGCAGGTAAGGCATCAGCAAAATGTCGTACGTGTAGGTAAAAATCACAGCTCTTCTCACCTGTTCGCGTTTTAATGCGCCTAATCTTTTTTCTCAATAATGACATATAGTGCTGGCAAAATATCAGGTTGGTGCAAAAGTTATGTCCGATTTAAAAACCTTGAGTAGAAATGAATAAACCAATGACTATGGAAATATTTATTCATTAACAGACTCTACAATTTCAAAAACCTCATTCCAGCTTTAACAAGCTAATAATAAATTGTCTGGCTTTCGAAATCCATTTAATTTCATGATAGTTTTCGTTAACATATAATATAGTCAGAAATTTTCATTTTCACCTCCATTTGCGAAGCCACACGTTGGGTGCATCTTCATGGTGTATTCTGAGTATTTGAATGGAAAATGCAGGCAGAAAATTTCTCATAAATTTTAATAGGTGGGTTGAGTTTTACGATGAATATATCTATCCTAACGGTCAAATTTTACTTTAATATTGTCAACGATTTTCATAATTTCGTTGCTATAGATAAGTAATATAGTCGATTTTAAGACGTTTTACACGAATGACAATGTGCTCGCAAATGCTTAGCTTTCGAGTTATCTAAGTTTGAAGTTATACGAGCGGCGCTCCTGAATGGCCTTTTCTGCGCAAAAGCAGTCATTGTTTTTGCAATAGAAACGGAAGTTAACCCCCTATTACAAACGTGAAGAGGTTGGGTCATGAGGAGTAGCCACAGGTCTTCTATTCTTCGCAACGAAATTATGAAAATCGTTGACAATATTCAAGTAAAATTTGACCATCCTAACTACTGATGAGATGCTAAAAAGTAAGTTCCCAGTGAATTACAAATTGAGCACAAATTACACTTTCAACGCTTTGAGAGCAAATGGTGAATGCACACTACTAGCAAAAGCTGATTTAAAATGAAATTAAGATGGCGTAAAAGTTTATTTACGTCTTCGCCAAGATGTTAAGAGATGTAAGGAGATGCAAAAAGATTCAAAGAGAGCAGCGTATCACCACGATGCTTCCCTTGTTTTCATATCACTCAATCAAGTTTAATTTTCAAACCCCACCTAAAAGTGAACATTTTATTTTTCTATTAATAGATAATAATATTAGATAATATTTTCAAGAGGTTATCAAATCTCCAATAACTATTTTCGCTCTCGAGACTCCTGCTAAGTATTAACTACTGACCATTTGTGGCTTATGGCCTTCAGTCGATATTAACAGTGAAACCTTTTCTATGAGTGCAGTCTCATGCCTCGAAACGAAAAGAATTAATTTGCCAAGAAATAGACAAGCTCGTTTGCATAATTTCAAAACGTTTTTTCATAAATATAAATAAATTGGCATTTTTCTTAAATAATTATTTAATCAAAGTTGCAAATCCATGAGAATGAGAAAATCTGATCTAATAGGGAACCAGTGCCCGCCAAAAAATAGGTAAATAATGCCAGTCAATCAAACGCTCTATTGGGATGCGGGTGCCATGACTGCCATCTCTAAATCACTGTCAACACAACATGGCCACCGGCATTGTGGCAGAAGCCACACGCGAGGAAGGTGGTTCGTGTGTGTGTTGCTCTCCACAAATCGAGAGGCGTGCAGTGGATTTTGGAATGCGTAGATGAATTTGGGTTGAGTGTCAATACAAAAATTATGGTCGAGTGTAAATACAAAATCGATATTAAGTAATGTGCCGCAAATGTTATCATACACTTTTAACCTACTTGAGAATGAATCATCCAATGTAAATGTTAGAAATCCCTCTAATTACTCGAATAAATGTTTGCCTAAAATGCTGTGAGGGACTTTGTAGGAAGTGATTTGATTTTTATACATCTATGCTTTTGCTTTGACGTGAATAGTGTGTATGTGAACAATTAATAATAAAAGTTATTAAAATAGTATCCTCAATAATTTTCAAACCCTTAATTAAAACATTCAGAAAATGAATACATTAAATACACTAGTTTTATATTTTAATTTGATTTGATATACATTTGATCGACGAAGACCAGACCCAGTCTAACCTTTTCGCCACCTGCATGCATGTTTTTCGCCGCTTAAGCGATTTAAGCAATTAAATCGCTTAGGCGGTGAAAAAAATGCATGCAGGCGGCGAAAAGGTTAGACTGGGGAATAAGCCTTCACAAGTCCGATATGGAATGTTTAATATTACATGTAACTATTAATACTAGGAGTAACACTATTATGATTCAGAATTAGCAATAAATAACTATTCACAATGAACTGGTACGCACTACGCACAAATTCAACGTAACTCAGGAAGCGTAAATAGAATGTGATTCCTTTATAATCGATTGTTACATGTACGCTTTCGATTGTAGTACTTTTGCCTACACTTTGCTGTGCAAATTCGGGCCGCTGCTCAAATAGAAACCACTCAAAGTGAGCGCCCCACGATTGCGGGTGCTGCATTGGAAGCTCCTTCTCGAATTCTCCTGGGCGCAAAAAAAGTGGAAGAACTCGCTTTGTGTTTAGTCGAACAAATTCTGTATACTTCATGTGAAATCGTTTTTTATTTAGCGTCACAAATTCTGTACACTTCGCATGGAATCGTTTTTTGCCAAGCCAAATAAATTCTGCAAACTTCATGTAAAACCGCTGTTTGGCAATTCGATACGTAGTAGTAGTAGTAGTAACATAGGTTTGCTAGCGCTTCAGTTATTGCTTTGCAAACTTAATCTGAGATCGTTGATTTTTTTATGAACAAAATTCTTCAAACTTCATTTGAAATTGTCTTTTGTTCATTTTGACAAATCCTAAAAACTTCATTTGGAACCGCGGCACCAAAACTGTCCAATGTGACCTGGGAATGCTAGTAAAGGACAGATGCCAAAATGAAATTCGTGAAAGCACCTTATTTTAGTTTTCTGTGCTACGAATGCTATGAATATTTACCTACAGTTTACAAACATGTATGTTTGAAGCTTGCTCACCTTTTATATGTTATAAAATGAATTATCAGTTTGGAATTGGACTTTTTGCACATTTAAGCTCAAAAAGACCTAAAAATATGAGTCCGTAGGGTAATTGGATCGACATTCAAGGCATTTAAGTTTTTCATCCCTTGAAATAAAAAATAAGAAATACCAATCCCACATATCAAAAATGATTTCATTTGATTAAATGTAATTCTATCGAGTAACTAAACCGTTTAAAAACAGTATGCAGTAAATAGGTAGAAATGCGGTGCCCGCTCCCTATTTGGATTTCACACGTTGCTTCTGTGAGACCTAGCACGAGCGTGCACCACAACCATCAGAATTGGGTATGTCACTTGTTGGACATGTCAGAAAACCTGGTATGTCACATAATTAGGCATGTCACCATTAAAACACATGATATCTTACCATTAGGAAACCTGGTATATCACGCAATTAGGCATGTCACGATTAATTAAAATTAGATATGTCACTTGCCATTAGATGCCACTAGTTATTAGGTCGCAAGTCTGACCGCATACCTTTTAAACTCCTGTAAAGAACCAGCAGCCCTTGGTCAAGGAGCCGGTAGCCCTTGGTCAAGGAGCCGGTAGCCCTCGGTCAAGAAGCCGGTAGCCATTGGTCAAGGAGCCGGTAGCCCTTGGTCAAGGAGCCGGTTGCTCTTGGTCAAGGAGCCGGTAGCCCTTGGTCAGGGAGCCGGTAGCCCTTGGTCAGGAAGCCGGTAGCCCTTGCTGCTCAGGGAGCCGGTAGCCCTTGGTCAAGGAGCCGGTAGCCCTTGGTCAAGGAGCCGGTAGCCCATGGTCAAGGAGCCGGAAGCCCGTGGTCAAGAAGCTGGTAGCCCTTGGTCAAAGAGCCGGTAACCCTTGGTCAAGGAGCCGGTAACCCTTGGTCAAGGAGCCGGTAGCCCTTGGTCAAGGAGCCGGTAGCCCTTGGTCAAGAAGCCGGTAGCCCTTGGTCAAGGAGCCGGTAACCCTTGGTCAAGGAGCCAATTGTCCTTGGTCAAGGAGCCGGTTGCCTTTGGCCAAGGAGCCAGTTGCCCTTGGTCAAGGAGCCGGTTGCTCTTGGTCAAGGAGCCGGTTGCCCTTGGTCAAGGAGCCAGTTGCCCTTGGTCAAGGAGCCGGTTGCCCTTGGTCAAGGAGCCGGTTGCTCTTGGTCAAGGAGCCGGTTGCCCTTGGTCAAGGAGCCGGCTGCCCTTGGTCAAGGAGCCGGTTGCCCTTGGTCAAGGAGCCGGTTGCCCTTGGTCAAGGAGCCGGTTGCTCTTGGTCAAGGAGCCGGTTGCTCTTGGTCAAGGAGCCGGTTGCCCTTGGTCAAGGAACCAGTTGCCCTTGGTCAAGGAGCCGGTTGCCCTTGGTCAAGGAGCTGGTTGCCCTTGGTCATGGAGCCGGTAGCTCTTGGTCAAGCTTCACGCCCCGGCCCCCTGTTCTCCAATTTCCTAATATCATCCTGCAGCTCAGGCTGATACTCTACAGATTTTCTTTCTCATAATATGTTATGTTTCACTTTTTTCGTTGAAATATATTTTCATAAATTTCTGATTCTTTCGTCACAAACTAACGTCAGGGAAGTATGTGATCTGAAAACCTGATGCGCATTTCACAAACTCTTATTGTTGACAGTATAATTTTATACTCATTGCAGGGTAGTTTATTCATGATTCTGGATCTTAACGGTTATAACTGGCGTCTTCCCTCAAATATTCGAGCGTTGAAAGCTTTTATATACTAAAATGAACGATTCTTTTTACTTGTTTACGATAGATTTAAAAATCTATTTTTTTTCAAAGATGTCGCGCCCTGTCACGTTCGAAGCTTATCAAGTTATTGAATAACACAAGAACACAAATCCTTTGTAATAAAAACAATGAACATTCAACCTAAGGCATAAAAAGATACGAAAATAACTAATGCACATTTCACATATATCAGAGTAATTGCGAACGCCAGCAAGCAAACTTATTTTCTGACTCGCTGTGCATAGTAGCTCTGTGCCAATTCGTACATGTAAAGGAGTTCTGTGTCAATACCCACATGTACAGTAGCTTTGTGCCAATTCGTACATGTACAGGAGTTCTGTGTCAATACCTACATGTACAGTAGCTCTGTGTCAATACTCACATGTACAGTAGCTCTGTGCCAATACCTACATGCACTGCAGTAGCTCTGTGTCAATACCTACATGTACAGTAGCTCTGTGTCAATACGTACATGTACAGTAGCCCTGTGTCAATACCTACATGTACAGTAGCTCTGTGTCAATACCTACATGTACAGTAGCTCTGTGCCAATACCTACATGCACAGTAGCTCTGTGTCAATACCTACATGTACAGTAGCTCTGTGTCAATACCTACATGTACAGTATCTCTGTGTCAATACGTACATGTACAGTAGCTCTGTGTCAATACCTACATGTACAGTAGCTCTGTGTCAATACGTACATGTACAGTAGCCCTGTGTCAATACCTACATGTACAGTAGCTCTGTGTCAATATGCACAGCAGCCCTGCATTACCGTACATTTGAGCGATGAATTTACACTCTGAGGAGAGGGAATTATAACACTAATTTCAATATTTAAATGATCGCAACTGGGAAATACATCCCACGTGTCCTTTTTTCTTCTCTTCTGTTTTGGAGAAACGTACTTCAGTTGAGGAGCCTTGTTAACTAAGCATGTGACACGTCCTTGTTAACTAAGCATGTGACACGTCCTTGTTAACCAGCTGAGTCTCTCACGACGAGGTGCCAAATTTCTCCTCGGTCGTTTTTGCGTTTGAAAAACGGAGGTCGTAAAACCTGGCGATAAAAAACTCAGATGTTGTTAGGTACGTATGATGCTTTACCGTCCATTGTCCAGCTAGATTTTTAAACCCTAGGTTAACAGCATTAAAAGAACGAAAATATATTCTACCTTTTATTGAATTCATACCCTAATGTGTTCTTCGAAGTTCACTTGCGAGTGAAAGTTCTTTCTGATGTCAGTGACCACCTGACACTAGGGCTGGTCTAAGGACTCTAGATTAATAACGCTATACGAGAAGAAATAACCGATCAAAAGTTAATTCTGTTACATGTGAAATGTGTCATCTACTCTCTCATTGATGATTTATCCTAATATATTAGCTAGAGAGTAACCTTGTTTTTTTCAATCTGATGTCATGAACCCGGGCTAATGACGGTGGATCTATAGCGTCATAAGAGAAACAAACAACCCATGAAGATTTAATTCCATAAATTTTGTTATATATTGTGTTGTGTTTAGCTGACATCACGGAAGTAACCAATGATGATTTAATTCCATAAATTTTGCAATATATTGTGATGTGTTTAGCTGACATCACAGTAAGTTCTCTCCTCAGGCCTGCGCGTCATGCGGTGCATGCGTCCCATGACCAAGTGTGTGGCTCTGATTAACATTGAAAAGAGAAGAAGTTGAAGTCAGAGAACTCGTGCCGTCTGCAGTAGGAGTACAATGAAGGTTGCTGTCCTCACCTTGCTGTTGCTGCGAGCGGTTGCAGCCTCTCAGGTAAGCGTAAAGTCTCGTGTCTTTTGTACGTACACATCCTTGACCTACTTACTTAGCATATGATTAAAATTTGTAAAATTGTATAAGTACACACATCAGCGAGCCTTAACCTACTTATATTGCATGCGGGTAAAATTTGTAGAATTGTAAAAATAGAACCAAAGTGTAGAAATTTTTTTCCTCGCCTTGCTGTTTTTGCGAGCGGTTGCAGCGTCACGGGTAAGCGTAAAGACTCACGCCTTTTGTATTTATGCACTTCAGCAAGCCTTTGAAAATGTAGCTCTGTGTTACAAATCGAGCACAAACTGTACTTTTTTAATGCTGGTCACTCATAATTACGTCACGTAGCAAATGTGTAAAATTTGAAAAAGAGAACGAAGGTGTACGAAAATATATTTTTGGCTTGCTTACGTATCGGAATGAATAAATTCACTGCACAAATGCCCATGCTTTTTGTGCGCAAATCAGTATAGCTTTGACCGACATGCATAGAATTTGAAATGAGAACCAAGAGGCTTAGACAATTATTTTCTGCTTGCTATCGTGTCGGGATTAGCAGATCCAATGCTTATCGGATGTTCTAAATATTTTTGCCCGTAGGCAATGACTCTCGGAGAGAATACGAAAACTCGTCGCAATTCACGCAAAATTTTGTGACTGGTAGTAAAATTATTACGCCCATATTTTTTAGTATTTACTAACGATCTGTAAGTAGATTCGAGGGTGATTAATAAGGGAAGTTGAAGGGAGTTAGGGAAGTTAAGGGGAGTTAAGGGGAGTTAAGGGGAATTCAGGGGAGTTAAGCAGAGTTAAGGAGAGTTAAGAGGAGTAAAGGAAGTTGAAGGGAGTTAAGGGAGTTGAGCAGATTTAAGAAGAGTTAAGAAGGGTTGAGGGGAGTTAAGCAGATTTAAGGAGACTTAAAAGAGTTAAGGGAAGTTAAGGGCAGTTAAGTGGAGTTTAGCAGATTTAAGGAGACTTAAGGGGAGTTAAGGGGAGTTGATGGGAGTTAAGGGGAGTGAAGTTGCGCATTAACCACCACAACCAAACGCAAGCATCGTTAAGGGGACAGTCGCCCGAGGTTGTGTGTGTTCTGGCTGCACAAGTCAAGTGTCCTCTCTAATTTGGTACAAATTTCCCGTCATTAGAAATCACTGAAGGTTTACGAAGTAAATATAGACGTAAGGAACCAAAAAGATTTCTGAAAATTATCATTTTTTGTGACGTTCAGGTAAAAATTGTTTGATTTATGATTTATAATTCATCATAAATCAAAAAAAAGAGTATGTTAAATTAGGATTTATCAACCAAATAAATGTCACATTATTTGTTTTGAGACCAACGACCTTAATTTTCATCTGAATCAGTCGATTTGTTCTGTCGGTTGGATTACAATGTGCGATACACCACCGCTAGTTACCTAAGTCTTATTCTCTACTCACTAACTACTCTGTTTGGTAGTAATAACGGTGCTTAATACTACGTATCAAAAGTTGGTTTACTTAATATTCAATACAACTCAATTTGACTGAAATAACTTCTCTCCAAACGTAACAATCTATGACCAAAAAAATATTTAAAAAATGACACATTCTTTTCCCGGCATAATTTGCGCCACGACCTGACACAACCTTTGTTTAACAGAAATGTTCTACTAAGAATCCGAAAGATCATATACCAAACAGAAATAACTCTATTTAGAACCCGACACAACCTTTGCTCGAAATAAATAACTCCATTAGGGACTCAACACAACCTTTGATCAACAGAAATAACTATATTAAGGACCCGAGATAACCTTTGATCAACAGAAATAACTATATTTAGGACCCAACATAACCTTTGATCAACAGAAATAACTATATTAAGGACTCGACACAACCATTTAACTCCATTAAAGACCCGACTCAGCCTTTGATCAACAGAAATAACTATATTAAGGACCCGACATAACCTTTGATCAACAGAAATAACTATATAAAGGACTCGACACAACCATTTAACTCCATTAAGGACCCGACTTAACCTTTGCTCGACAAAGATAACACGACTTGGAACCGAACGCGTCTTGACGCTCTCGATCTTAAACCGAGCACTCAGAGAATGTTGTCAGAGCGCTACGGTCCGTGTGTGTCTTGCAAGTCCTTGAAAACTGAGAAGCTCTGAGATTGACGTCTTCAAAACGCACGACGATTAAAGTGGTTAGACAAGTCCAACCTTTGCAATGGGGAACATCTGTTGGAAATTATTTTTTCGAGCAGAGTACTGTGCTGCGCTAGGGAAGACTGTTATCAAAATTGTGGAGTCCTTTACAGTGAACTACTGTGCTTTGATTGCTGTATCACTTGTGGTAATTAAATTGTTTAAATTTCTTAAAATTAGAAACTCTGGATGAGTAGTATGTTTACTCCCTAGTTAAATATTTTTCAAAAATGGGTAAGCATTAGCTCGATGAAACGCAGTTTTTTACTTTTAATAAAGAACGAATTTAATTACCCTAATTCGACTTTAGAAGGGGGAGGGACTTGTCGTAGGACAAGAAAGTGTTTTTTCATTATTATTACAAAATTGTCATACTAGATGAAAAGGTGGTCCCAGACTAAGTCAAAACATGTAACTTAGTACTATCAAAACATGTAACTTAGTACTATGACAGGATAATAGACAAATTTTTGAAAGCCAATCATTCATGTAAATACATAACATGACAGGATACTTTCACTACAGAGGAGGTTAATATTACGACAAAGAAAAATTAGTGATACTTCAGGAGAGGGTTGTCTCGCATCCATTCACTCATTTCCTAATCCTCAAACAACATATCGTTAAAATCAACATTTAAAACTATAGCGAAGAACACGTATATTTGGACAGATTATTATCCTCAAACAACATGCCAATAAAATCAGCACTTTCATCTTTCAAATCTTTTAAATAACTTCTTGTAGACCCAAATAAGGTCAGTGACTTTTAGAGCCCGCAACGGAGGCCTCAGTCTAAAGCAATAGCTACAGAAGTCTCTCCATGAGGACAAAGCGGCATGCCTCAGCGACACTCCGGCCTTGCACTTGACGGACCGAGCTAAAGAAAACAAGCGATGGATCGTGTGAGCCAACACTAAGTGCCTTCTTCTCCTCTACCTCCATCTTCTCCTCACTTCTCGTCAGCTTACTACTCATCTTTTTTTTCCCGTCCTCAACCTCCTTTTCATCTTCTCTTTTTACCATCTCTTCCTCCTTCTCCTTAACTACCTGTCCCTCCTCTGCCTCTTTCTCCTCCACTTCTCTAACGATCTCTTACTCCTTCTCCTTTACTACCTCTCCCTCTTTGGCCCTCTCCTCCTCCAGTTCATCTTTTGTTTACTCCTCTTACGCCTCCTCTTTTTTCCCTCTCTATTCTTCCTTCTCCTTTGCTTCCTCCTCCTTATTCTCTCTTCTCCTCTTACGCCTCCTCCACTTCTTTCACCCCTAATTCTACTTATCCTTTGCCTCTTTCTCCTCCTCCTTATTCTCTTTTCTCCTCTTATGCCTCCTCTACTTCTTTCACCCCTAATCCTTTGCCTCCTTCTCCTCCTCCTTACCTCTCTTCTCCTCCTACGCCTCCACTTCTTTTACCCCCTATTTATCCTCCTCCTCCGCCTCCTGCCGAGGCGAAGGGAGCATCCTGCACTCAGAGTTGCCGCTGCTGCAGCTGCGAGATCCGTTAGATCACCATTTCGACGACCTCCCATCGCTGGCTGGTTAGGGTGGTCAGTTTTTGCCTTTCTACCCCAGAAATGTCAGAGGGCAATACGAGGTCTTGAGTGATGAGTGCACTTCAATGTACATGTAGCTTTCTTCCTGCATCGTGTTCGGCGATCTTACTGATTGGTCTTTTTCTGTCGTTTGAAAACCGTTTTATTCTTTTATGGTTTTGGTTCGCTGCTGTGTTGTTTAAGGCCATCAGGAAAATCTTTAAATGTGGCTAATTTAATATCGCGTCTTTTTAAATATTTGTGAAATTCAATAAAGTGATTATTGAGAAACAGAGCTTAAACTCAATTTAGTTTCCAAAAGCTTGGAAACTTCAACTTTGATTTTGACTTCAGCTTTGCGTTACGATTCTTGTGCTCGTGTTAAATTTACACTATTGACTCGTTCACATGGAAATTCGAATGCTACAATGAGAATGCATTAGGATTTCTTTGGAAATAACTCCTAAAGCTGCCAGTTAGATCTTCACTCTGGAATAAAATTTCCATAATATTCCATAAGTGTCGAAAACGAACTCCAAATATTTTCCATCCGGTGGGTCATCTGATGGTGGAGCCTTCAGTTATTCTTTTCTAATAGGTCATCCGATAAAGGATTTTTTAATTTTGTCTACTGGTTCATACGATGGTGCTATTTTGACAATTTCTTCTGATGAAACATTCGATAGAGGATTTTTAAATTTTTTTTCTGTCGGTTTATTTGATGGTGTTATTTTGGTTATAGTTTTCTAATGGACCATCCGACAAAGGATTTTTCAACTATTTTTTGGGTGGTTCAATCGATCGTGTTATTTTGGTTACATTTTTTAATGGATCATCCGTTAGAGGAAACTGTAGTTATTTTTTACGAAGGGTCACCAGAATAACTCACCAACAAACTCACGTGATTACCTAAGCGCAGCGCGATCGTCTGCTATCCGCGTCTTCAAGACGATGTTGCGGATAGCAGAATTTACGAACATTCCATAACCTGGAAAGTTCTTCCACCCCATTGTTGCGAATAGCAGAATTAACGCACGTTGTTGCGGGTAGTAGAATTTAAGCACATTCCAAGACCTAGAAAGTTCCTCCACCCCATTGTTTCGTTCCTCGCTTTGGAATAATAATTATTATTGGCCTGAGTTTTCGCTCCACGGAATTGCAGGTATTTTTGGGGCATAATACACTACTGTTGATCTATGCTCTTTTATATTGCAAGTATGCAGGTTTTCTCTTCAACAGATTACGTGTCTCTCGGCGTTTTGTATAAAGGTTTATCTTTACTTCATAGTATTATAGGAACATCAGCACACGTTATTCCAGTGATATCTAATTCAAATATTCAATCAACTGTCGGTTGGCCACATTATTTGTTACACGGCAACGAGTATGACGGAATTTTTTCTCAGATTAGTCTATACTTGAACTCGCAGCCTCAGCACAAGAATTAAGGTCCCAATTTCCAGGCTGCGAAATTTCTACGCTAGGAACAAAACTAAGCAATTTTTCATGAAACTACCTAAGATATTCGTTGATGTTTGCAGAGTCTAGCCATAAATAGAATAGCAAGAACTATATTTACTAGAGAGAGTTTTATCATCCTTTAAGTTTCAATCAAATGGAGCAGGCTTAAATACGATTTCTAAAACTGAACGTTTCGAAGGAGAACATGAAATGCCAAAAAAAAACACAAATGAGGACTTGGTAAATAAGCAAACCTACGACAGCAAGCAAGATGCGGCCAAATGCGTTGTAGTATCGTACATTTCATGAATCAACACTTTTGGAAATAAATCGTTTTTTTTTTCTTTCTTTTCTATCATAAAAAAAACGCGTTCTACGGTTTACGGTACACGCGCGCGCGTCCAACGCAGGTGTGTTCATCTCACCGTGCAGTTAGATCGGCCGTAACGCTGCACGGCCGCCGTACGGTCAGGCGGGCCTGCGCAGGTCAGAGATACCTGTGCAGGCCAGAGACACCTGTGCAGGTTAGAGACACCTGTGCAGGCCAGAGACACCTGTGCAGGACAGAGATACCTGTGCAGGCCAGAGATACCTGTGCAGGCCAGAGATACCTGTGCAGGTTAGTGACACCTTTGCAGGCCAGAGATACCTGTGCAGGCCAGAGATACCTGTGCAGGACAGAGACACCTGTGCAGGACAGGACACCTGTGCAGGACAGAGATTCCTGTGCAGGCCAGAGATACCTGTGCAGGCCAGAGATACCTGTGCAGGTTAGAGACGCCTGTGCAGGCCAGAGATATCTGTGCAGGACAGAGACATCTGTGCAGGACAGAGACACCTGTGCAGGACAGAGATACCTGTTCAGGACAGAGACACCTGTGCAGGACAGAGATACCTGTGCAGGCCAGAGATACCTGTGCAGGCCAGAGATACCTGTGCAGGTTAGAGACACCTGTGCAGGCCAGAGATACCTGTGCAGGACAGAAACACCTGTGCAGGACAGAGACACCTGTGCAGGACAGGGATACCTGTGCAGGCCAGAGATACCTGTGCAGGCCAAAGATACCTGTGCAGGCAAAACATACTTGAGCTAATAACACACAATTAACACAAGAAACAGCACAACACACAACACACCACACAGCACAACAAACGACACAACAGGCTGAATGCTTATTGTCTGGCACTGTAGGACACTGTGTGTTCATGGTATGACAATATCATATCACAGTATCACAAAGATATCACAATACCATGTATGACAATATCACAAAGACTGACTGTACGTACACACGAGTTCACGCACGTAGTCTGCTTTCAAAGTATTAGCAGTAAAAAAAAAGGATAAAATAGTTTATTCCAATAAAGATGGTACAAAAACCACCATTGGTTTTTAAAATGCCTTAACACCACGATACGTAAATGATTTTCAAACATGGGTATCGTAAACCCATTGGACAAGGTGTGGGTGAAAAAGAAGAAAGAAAGAGAAAGAAAAACCGTTTATTTCTAAAAAAAAAGTTGGTACTCGAAGTGCACCAATGAGCGATACTAATGAGATCTAATGTGGGCATTAGTGAACGCTAATGTGCGCTCTAATGAGCCCTAATGCTAATTGTCCGCTAATGCGAGCGCATGGCTCTAATGCACATTAATGAGCTGCAATTTGCATGTTGGTACGTTAATGTGCAGCTTGTCTTCCGTTCTTTTCTGCAGGGCAAAGTCATTTGCGTTCTTTGATGGAAGGAGTTTTGTTAATCTCACGTCTTTAGATGTTGCCGTGCGTGCTGAAAATGTTGCTTTGTGTGCTGAAAATGTTGCCATGTATGCTGCAAATGCTGCCCTAAATGATGCAAATGTAGTAGGCAGCAAATGTGGTTTTGCATGCGGAAAATGTTGCCTTGCATGCTGCAAATGTTGCCTTATATGCTGCAAATGCTGCCTTATACTGGAAATGGAGCCATAAATGCTGTAAATTAGCTTTTTGGGCTGCAAATGCTGCTTGTTACGTAGCAAATAGGCAAACGACTGCGTTCAGTGAACCGTGCGCTCGCTAAGTGCCGCAGGTGTGCTGTTCTCGTTCTGCTCATCCAAGCTTCCATGTATCTTGGTATCCTTGTTACCGCATCACCGTCATCCAAGTGTGTTTGTATCTTCGTATCCTTGTTACCGCATCACCGTCATCCAAGTGTGTTTGTATCTTCGTATCCTTGTTACCGCATCACCGTCATCCAAGTGTGTTTGTATCTTCGTATCCTTGTTACCGCATCACCGTCATCCAAGTGTGTTTGTATCTTCGTATCCTTGTTACCGCATCACCGTCATCCAAGTGTGTTTGTATCTTCGTATCCATGCTACCGCATTACGATATCCAAGTGTGTTTTCTCTTTGTATCATTGCTATTGTATCACTGTCATCCAAGTGTATTTGTATCTTCGTATCCTTGCTACTGCATCACATTCATCAACGTGTTTGTATCTTCGTTTCATTCCTATTATATCACAGTTATCGAAGTGAGCTTGTATTTTCGTATCATTGTTAGTGCATCACAGTCATCCAAGTGTGTTTGAAGTTACGTATCATTGTTACTGCATCACAATCATTCAAGTGTGTTTGTTTCTTTGTATTATTGCTCCTGCATCGTATGATAAGAAAACGCTTTAAGAGTTTCATTCGAAACGCTTCAAAAATTCATCCGATTTTTCTGCGATATTTTTCGTGAAACACTGATTTTAAGATGTTGTTTTTAAAAAATGGACGTTTTCTTGTATCCATCCCTAAACACGTGATATTTGAAGACATTAATCCTTTAAGCGTGGCTTTATTTTGAAAATATTAATGGGATCAATTTCGTGGTGTTTATTACTGAATTTTCTTAGATATAAAAATATAAGATATTTTTATTTTTTTTTTTATTTTCTTATTTTTTTTTTCTTAGATATTTTCTTAGATATAGTTCTCTTAGATATAAAAATTCTTCAGTTTTTCGTCGATGACGTTTGATCGATCCTTGATATTCCTTTTTCTTATCAAATTTTCACAAACCGAACTTCACGTTTAACGTTTCGGCACTAATTTCCTTCTTATCACTTCAACATCCATCCATTCTTACTAGAAATAATAAAAAGAACAAACGCAGGGTCGTTCTTTGTGAGTTGTACTTGTCTCGTTTGCAGGGTGATTATTTAGCCAGTTCTTGTTTACATTTTCCTTTATAATTTGCACAATTTTGCTGGCGAGAAGTGAGAGTTTTCTTTTCTTACTTCAGCGCAGCGGAACGCGCGCAAAAGACCAGAGGAGTGAGCGCATCTCGTGCATTGTGTCTCGCTGCCTCTCCGCTCTGTTGCCCTGCCGCACTTTCCAAGCGCATAACAAAAAGCAGGACCTGGCCACACATTTCTCTGGGAAAATTCGGAGACGTTAGGCAGGAGCGTGAAACTTCCGCCGCGATCCTCGCACCCAACGATCTTTTGGAGCCAATCCAAATCCGCAAATCACAAAGACGCGAAAAAACGGACGCGTTTCGGTTAGGGCAAAAACGGGTGCCGACGTGATTGATGAAAGTGACGTGCCTCGTGCACAAGAACACGTCACTCACGTGCTTACTCACGTGCTCCTCTGATTGGTCAGGCGACTTCGATTTTGGTTTCGAGTCTTGGAAGATTTGAGCTTGTGAATTTGTCCTCAGATTGGTCAGATGACACCAACTTTGATTTGGTTTCGAGTCTTGGAAGATTTGAGCTTCTGAATTTGTGTTCATATTAAGATTGTCCCCCAAAAAATGTGGGAAGATTGGTTCTAGCTATTTATTCGAATGAAAAAATGTGCAGAATAACGTTTTCAGTGATACCATTCACATATACACATAAACTTTCCCCATTCGACACATCACTAATTAAAATAAGTCAGCAAAAACATTGCACTTTCTGCCGAGTTTAAGTATCGCCAATTGAAACAGAATAGACCTTCCAACAGCTTCCAAAATTATTTTGCGGTTGAGTTAGAGTCTACGTATTTTTCCTGCGGGGAATGAAAAGTTTATCAAATCTAGAATGATTGGGCAGCAGCTATGTAGAGATTAAATGTATCGATCACTCGGGTTTTTGGATTTGCATGCATTTTGGATTCTAAACGACTTGAAATTTAGATCATGGGGAATGTAGAAAATAAATTGTTTGCGCAGTCTTACTCAAGCGACATTAAGCGTGCGCATACGACAAAATCAGAATTTTTGCGTGAGAAAAGCCTTCACACGAACGGGTTTTCCTCCCCTACGCGCATAAAGCACGACGGCTTTCTCCCCCGCTATTTGATTATTGCGACGCTTTACTTGCGCAGACCACGGTAGAGGAAACACGGTAGGTTCAAACCTGTCTTTTTTTCGTTGACGGTGTGGTTTTGCTGACGTCACAGCAGCGAACCAATAGCATCGCTCATATTGCATCTGGTAGCACTGCTACCCCCTAATTTGACTCCACTATTATCCTAACGACACGGCGGTTTGGTGACGTCGGAAAGTTTGTTTGAAATAATGCATTGCTATTGGCTAGCCGAAAAAGAGGAGGTGTATTCCTCCCCATAGAAATGATCCTACCTTGTTTCTTCTACCATGGCGCAGACCTTGGTCCGTTCGTACGAACGACGAACTTTATCTTTGGCGACCAACGAGCGAAGCTGCATTTTGTGGGGATAAAAGCTAAAGAAATTTACCGCGGTTACATTTTCGCACGGTATCATAAATACATTATAATACTGAAATTTAACGTCAGTGGATGCAATTTTTTGTGGACCAACGAACGTCCGGCACGGTAGAGAAAACTAGGTAGGGTCATTTCTATAGCGGAAAATACACCTCCTCTTGTTCCGCTGGTCAATAGGAAGGCTTTATTTCAAACAAAATTTATGACGTCACCAAAATGCCATGTCGTTAGGCTAATAGTTGAGCCAGATTTGAGGGAAGCAGTGCTACCAGATGCAACATGAGCGCTGCCATTGGTTCGTTGCCGTGACGTCAGCAAAACCACACCGTCAACGAAAAAAAGAATGGTTTGACCCTACCGTGTTTCCTCTACCTTGGCGTCCGTCTGATCGAAGGGATTTTTTTACGTCTGTTATAAAAACCGAAGGGGAGAATGACACCATACTGAATCGTGATACAATTGTTTGAATCCTATACAAAAATGTTTTGTCTTGCACCCAAATACACACATACATACGTACATACATATACCGGGCTTATCCTCCCCATGGGAGGGTAGCTGACAGCAGGCCACAATCACCACACTTAGTCACTAGGAGGCGAGAGAGGCAGCACTGGCCGCACCTGAACTGCCAGGATCAGCAGCAGCCCAGCACAACCACCTTCCACAGTCAGGCCCGACAGCAACAGCTGGTTTACCCCGACCGCTTCATTGAGTGCAGCCCCTCCCCCGCACATGACAGGTCAACCCCACCACACGCGGGCAGCTTCCAGTAACGCGTCAAAAATAAAATTACCTCCTTATACACTGCCCCCACTCACTTCTGTCCGCAGCCATCCCTCTCGCCACGTCCACAGTCAGACCCCTCTCATACAAAGCACGTCGCACCCCATCCATCCAACTCATCCGTGGTCTACCTCGCGCGCGAAGACCACTCACTTCCGACATATATATCTTTTTCACCAGCCGCTCAACATTCATTCTTTCTACATGCCCAAACCATCCAAGCACTCTTTCATCCACTCGCCTGCTCAACTTTTTGATAACGCCCGTCTGCTCCCTAACCAACTCATTCCTGATCCTATCTCTTCTAGTTACTCCATACATGCTCCTCAAACACTTCATCTCAAACACATCCAACTTCCTCCTCTCAGCTGCTCTCAACCCCCAGGACTCTGCTCCATACAACAAAACTGGCACAATCAAACTTTCATACAGTCCCCTTTTAGCATTCATACTCAAACTCCTGCATTCAAAAACTTTCCTCATTGCACCCAATGTCTTACAACCTTCACTCACTCGATGCTTCACTTCTACTTCCATACTATCCTTAACAGTCACATCCGACCCGAGGTACCTAAAATGCTCTACCTCCTCTAAAACTTCCCCATTCAACCTCACATCCAAAGTTCCATACACTCCACCTCTTGAACATCTCATCACCTTACTTTTATTCACATTTACCCTCAATTTCCGCCTTTCGCACACTCAACCAAACTCTGTAACCAGTCTCCTCAGTTTTTCCTCTGAATCAGCCACAAGCGCTGTATCATCTGCAAACAACAGCTGACACACTTCCCAATACATACCATTTCGTCCCACCAACTGCGCACCTTTTCCCAACACTCTGGCATTCACTTCGCTCACCACACCATCCATAAGCAAATTAAACAACCACGGCGACATCACACATCCCTGTCTCCCACCTGTCACAACTGGGAACCATTCACTCACCTCATTCCCTACTCTCACACATGCTCTGCTATCAATGTAGAAACTCTTGATCGCATTCAACAGTCTCCCACACACTCCATACAAACTTACCACTTGCCATAGAGCCTCGCGATCCACTCTGTCATACGCCTTCTCTAGATCCATAAATGCCCAATAACTTGTCAGAAATTTTATTTTGTTTTCTCCGAAAGATGCACTATGTCTAAAATGTTTTTTTTATTTTCTCCACAAGAATTTTACCGAGTCGCATACAATACGCTATTGTAAACACTTTTACTAATATTCAAGCGTGATTACTATTTCTTACTAAAACCGTTGAGACTGTTATTTTTTCCGATATGTCCCCAGCCATATCAGACTTCCGAGCCCTTTTTCACTTGCGGCAGTTTTTTATTATCACGAACTAGCCACGGCAATGGTTACATCAATGTTTTTCCATTTATTTTTACGTCCAGTGCAAAGTCAATAAAAGGTATATCCGTACGATAAAAAAGACCAAGAAACCCCCGTTTTTTTTATAAATCCTGTAAAAAAAAACAAAGATTATGAAGTTATGAATGAGCTACGAAATCCACTACAAATAACAAAGATTATAAACTCATGAGTGAGCTACGAAATCCACTACAAATAACAAAGATTATAAACTCATGAGTGAGCTACGAAATCCACCACAAATCACAAGGATTATAACCGCATGAATGCGCTACGAAACCTACTACAAATAACAAGGATTACAACCGCATGAATGCGCTACGAAACCAACTACAAATAACAAGGATTATAACCGCATGAATGCGCTACGAAACCTACTACAAATAACAAGGGTTATAACCGCATGAATGCGCTACGAAACCTACTACAAATAACAAGGATTATAACCGCATGAATGCGCTACGAAACCTATTACAAATAACAAGGATTATAACCGCATGAATGCGCTACGAAACCTACTACAAATAACAAGGATTATAACCGCATGAATGCGCTACGAAACCTACTACAAATAACAAGGATTATAACCGCATGAATGCGCTACGAAACCTATTACAAATAACAAGGATTATAACCGCATGAATGCGCTACGAAACCTACTACAAATGACAAGGATTATAACCGCATGAATGCGCTACGAAACCTACTACAAATAACAAGGATTATAACCGCATGAATGCGCTACGAAACCTACTACAAATAACAAGGATTATAACCGCATGAATGCGCTACGAAACCTACTACAAATAACAAGGATTACAACCGCATGAATGCGCTACGAAACCTACTACAAATAACAAGGATTATAACCGCATGAATGCGCTACGAAACCTACTACAAATGACAAGGATTATAACCGCATGAATGCGCTACGAAACCTACTACAAATAACAAGGATTATAACCGCATGAATGCGCTACGAAACCTACTACAAATAACAAGGGTTATAACCGCATGAATGCGCTACGAAACCTACTACAAATAACAAGGATTATAACCGCATGAATGCGCTACGAAACCTACTACAAATAACAAGGATTATAACCGCATTAATGCGCTACGAAACCTACTACAAATAACAAGGATTATAACCGCATGAATGCGCTACGAAACCTACTACAAATAACAAGGGTTATAACCGCATGAATGCGCTACGAAACCTACTACAAATAACAAGGATTATAACCGCATGAATGCGCTACGAAACCTACTACAAATAACAAGGATTATAACCGCATTAATGCGCTACGAAACCTACTACAAATAACAAGGATTACAACCGCATGAATGCGCTACGAAACCTACTACAAATAACAAGGATTATAACCGCATGAATGCGCTACGAAACCTACTACAAATAACAAGGATTATAACCGCATGAATGCGCTACGAAACCTACTACAAATAACAAGGATTATAACCGCATGAATGCGCTACGAAACCTACTACAAATAACAAGGATTATAAACTCTCACATAAGCTACAAAACTGCGCTACAAATAACAAGGATTATAACCGCATGAATGCGCTACGAAACCTACTATAAATAACAAGGATTATAAACTCTTACATAAGCTACAAAACTGCGCTACAAAAAACCAAAAACAGCCGCTGCAGAACATCAACTTTGCGTCTCCATCCAGCACCCAGCAAAGCGCGACGCTGTATAACTGCGTAACGCACGCGTATGCGAAAGAAGTTCTCACGACGCGGCTGGGTGTGGTCTCGATTGGCGCGTTAAAACTTTACTCGCACATCAGGCTCGTATGTTTCATACATAAAGTAAAAGTGTTTCCGGTCTCAGACGCTGCAAAGCAATGTAGCTGAAATCATTCGTGCGCTTCACAGTCGTTTGCTGGGAAAAAAATTTAAGGTTTGTTTTCTTTATTTATTTATGTACTGTATACAGCATGTTCCACAAAAAACGCAGTTATTTTCCCGTATCAGTAATACCATCATAAGAATATCATAAGCATTTAATTTCAAGCAAAATTATGCGGTATTACTGATTGCTACTAATATGGGAAATAATTACGGGTATTACTGATACGGGTGTTATTAAGTAAGTAATTACGGGTGTTACTGAAAATAAATACTCGGTTCGGGTTTTTGTGGGACATATGGTATACATTTAGATGCGGCTCAACTTTGATAAGTTCCTGTCCCATGTTTTTGTTAATCACTGCACAAAGCATTCGGTTATCTACAGAGTGCCCCAATAAAGTTAGAAAACTTTCAAATAATAAATTAATTAGAATCCAATCAATGAACCATATGTGTAAGCAATGAAGGCATAAATAACAAAATTAGGTTACGATTTATTCAGTTAGTGTATGAGTTTATCAATTAGCGTATTTAATTAGTAAAATTCATTGAATTTTCTCCATAATTTTCTTATTTTCGCTCAATGGGGAACGAAACTTTTTAACTCAATGACGTTAAATTTACACGTTTTCTTGTATCTGATTTCAGGTGACGTCATTTCTATCTCCAGTAAGCGTAAGCCTTCGATGTTTTAACACCTTAAGTGAGCTCATGCCTCTTTTACCATAGTAACTCATAAGAATGTTGTTATGTAAGTGTGGAATATCAGACAATGAAGGTCTCAACTTCTTTCGACTTAAAATTACTTTTTTTGTCGCAAAATTAGTCCTTTTTTCTACCAAGAATTGCTTATTTCTCAGACCTAGAATCACTCTTTTTCTACCTGAAATTGCCCATCAATTTACCAAGAACTAGTCAGTTTGCTCCAAGAATCACTCTTTGATTACCTAAAATTACTCTCTTCTACCAACAATTTCTCATTCCGCTACGTAGAATTACTCTTTTTTTACCTAGACATTGCTTTGTATACAAACAACACAAGACTACAAGATTGAAATGAAATCGGTTTTACAGTACCGTTTCATTGCATGTTTTGTTGGCTGTGGAAAATGAAAAATGGCAAAGTAGCGTTCTGGTATCCATTATACCACGCTGGACTGTTAACATACTATACATAATTTTAATAATTGTCAACAGTATGTTAACTACGATATAATTATATACATACTGTGTACAATTATAATAATTGTACAAAGCATGTCAACAGTCCCGCACGGTAAACTGGATACCAGAACGCTATTTTGCCATTTTTCATTTTCCACGTCTAATAAGATACGCAATAAAACCTTACAACCATTTTCGTTTCAATCTTGCAGTCTTGCGTTGTTGTCTAAAAAAGCGATCTTTTGGTCGAAAACGAGTAATCAAGAGAGCTAACTCGGCTGAACATTGCTGTAGGACTTGGAATGCGTTCCCAGCTAACTGAACAGCTGCACTAATACATCACGGCCCACACCCTGCTGGCTGCTGCATCTTCTCAACAAGGGAACGCAATTTTCTTGGTTCATCTCTCCAGGAGCTTTCCTTCGAAGAAGCTTCGGGTGATAAATTGCGTTCTGACAAAAGTTCAATCTTTTCTTGAAGGCAATTAATTCGATGCTTTCTTATGAGCCACGATCGAACGTCTAGTTAATCACTGCACATGGGACGCTACTTTCTGCTTAGTCATGTCCTGTGGATCCGACCGCCACCGGACCAGGGTGGATCGCACCTGCAATAAAGATTTAAATTGAGGCGTGGGTGCTCAGGTACCTGAGAATTTCTGGCAAAATTTGTTGCACGCATCTCTTGCTATTGGGGACAATGAAAATATTTTTACCGGAGCACTGAGGTACATCAAATCCCACGTATCACGGATACGAACGATAGCAGAAAAACGTGTGTTTGAAATCGGGTGAACGATTTTCCAGTAATGTTTGGCTTACGGTGTTACGGTAGGACGAAATTCGTGAATTTTGTGACAAAGATAATTGAGAGTAATTATCACTTCATTGATTAGAATTAGGAAGCAACGGTACTCCACTTTGGAGTACAGTTTGCTTTTGAACTATGCAAGAAACCGTGTAGGCGTAAAGGTACTGAAAATGTAATCTGAATGTGACCACCATGAGTGGAATTGAAGCTTTATAATTAAGTGCTTCCACCTCTTAAGTTTATATCAAAACCACCTAACTTGCTTTTTAGTCAAACCTTTCAAGATCTCAAATTTAATCATAACGCCTAGCTAGCTTTGCATCCGATTCTTTTGAGAAATATCATAGAACTGGCCTTTTATTTTCGACCTGTATTTCTACTTCACTAATATTAACTTTCCAATCTATTGAACACTATTTTATGAATAAAAACGCAAATAAAACTGTTACTACAAGCCCTTGAAACTGCTGAGCACATCAATTGCAAGCACGGGTATAAATTACTCCATTATGAGCATTGTTGATCAATGTGAAAGTCAATCATTGTATCTATGTAGAGGTTCTAACTTTCATCGACGCATCAGTCTACACTATAATAAGAGCCGTCTCCATCTGTCTGTCTTTCTGTCTGTCCGAAGCCAGCCGAAAGTGTGCGATGAGCGTATCTGTGATACAAGCTCCAGCCCTGTATATTTTAACGGACCGGGTTCACGCGGCCCTGGTTCACGTGATCAGCGTATCTGTGATACAAGCTCCAGTTCTAATATTTTGACGGGCCGTGTTCACGCGGCCTCATCAACTCTCGAGAGATTGATTTTTTATATTTTTTACGGCCTTTCTTTCATTTCACCTTCATTCTTATTTCAAATAAAGGGGGTGGGGGGGACTAGTGTATCATAGACCATGACTTTTATTTCCGAAACGAACATTCCCGTCTAATGAAACTATCACTAATTTAACTCGAATTTTACTATTTATAATAAACATTTTGTGTTGATCAAAATTCGTCATTATTGAGGATAAACTCATTGATAATAACCCATCAAAAACTATCCGGAAAAATCCTTTGTATTTCAACTGAATAATAAACATCGTGATTTCAAAAATTATGTGATACGCTATGAAAAAATACAGGCCTTAAAATCGGGATTTTAAACATACGATGTTATTCTAATTATTTTCACACGCGGAAGATGGGACACCAACAATAAAACGTTTGATACATTAACAACAATTGGTGACGTTACTGTACATTATGGCAACGCTTATTTCCTTAATTGTGTACTAGCAAAACCCCGTCGATATTACTCTGAACTCCACCAACTCTCATCGACAAAATTATGCCCTGCAGTGCATGATTTCAGGGTACATAACCCTGAATAAACACAACCCACACAGGCGTTACTCAGTATAATGGCAATACTCATACGCATAATTCTAGATAAGCACAACCTCCATAGACATAATAACTTATTATAATGGCAATACTCATACGCATAATTCTAGATAAGCACAACCTCCATAGACATAATAACTCAGTATAATGGCAATACTCATACGCATAATTCTAGATAAGCACAACCTCCATAGACATAATAACTCAGTATAATGGCGATACTCATACGCATAATTCTAGATAAGCACAACCTCCATAGACATAATAACTCAGTATAATGGCGATACTCATACGCATAATTCTAGATAAGCACAACCTCCATAGACATAATAACTCAGTATAATGGCAAAACTCATACGCATAATTCTGAATAAGCATAACCTCCATAGACATAATAACTCAGTATAATGGCAAAACTCATACGCATAATTCTGAATAAGCATAACCTCCATAGACATAATAACTTAGTATAAAAAATAACTCAGTATAATGGCAATACTCATACGCATAATTCTGAATAAGCATAACCTCCATAGACATAATAACTCAGTATAATGGCAAAACTCATACGCATAATTATGAATAAGCATAACCTCCATAGACATAATAACTCAGTATAATGGCAAAACTCATACGCATAATTCTGAATAAGCATAACCTCCATAGACATAATAACTCAGTATAATGGCAAAACTCATACGCATAATTCTGAATAAGCATAACCTCCATAGACATAATAACTCAGTATAATGGCAAAACTCATACGCATAATTCTGAATAAGCATAACCTCCATAGACATAATAACTCAGTATAATGGCAAAACTCATACGCCTAATTCTGAATAAGCATAACCTCCAAAGACATAATAACTCAGTATAATGGCAAAACTCATACGCATAATTCTGAATAAGCATAACCTCCATAGACATAATAACTCAGTTTAATGGCAAAACTCATACGCATAATTCTGAATAAGCACAACCCTCATAAACATAATAACTTAGTATAAATAATAACTCAGTATAATGGCAATACTCATACGCATAATTCTGAATAAGCATAACCTCCATAGACATAATAACTCAGTATAATGGCAAAACTCATACGCATAATTCTGAATAAGCACAGCCCTCATAGACATAATAACTTAGTATAAATAATAACTCAGTATAATGACAATACTCATACGCATAATTCTGAATAAGCATAACCTCCATAGACATAATAACTCAGTACAATGGCAATACTCATACGCATAATTCTGAATAAGCACAACCCTCATAGACATAATAACTTAGTATAAATAATAACTCAGTATAATGACAATACTCATACGCATAATTCTGAATAAGCATAACCTCCATAGACATAATAACTCAGTATAATGGCAAAACTCATACGCATAATTCTGAATAAGCACAACCCTCATAGACATAATAACTTAGTATAAATAATAACTCAGTATAATGACAATACTCATACGCATAATTCTGAATAAGCATAACCTCCATAGACATAATAACTCAGTACAATGGCAATACTCATACGCATAATTCTGAATAAGCACAACCCTCATAGACATAATTACTTTGTATAGTGGCAAAACTCATTCATATAAGCACTGTATTAGCACAATCCTTATGTTCACCGTAGTCGAATGGTAAAGAGCGCGCGCCTCTCACAAAAAGCGTCGCCGGTTCGGAACCCGGCATTGCCAGCCCGCTTGTTCTCCCTGTTGGGAAAAAGGAGAACTTGGCCATAATTCCTCACTCCACCCAGGTGTCGGAAATTGGTACCGACCTAACCGGTGGTAATCGTTATGGCGTCCTGGTGTTACGATGCATCTGAAAACCCGATTTACAAAACGATGTGTGTTATACATGAGATACCAAACTACAAGATGGCATGCATCAGTCTTTATTGGAATAAAACATCTTTCATAGACCAGACTCAGTATCATGGCTACATCATAAGACTCGGTATCATGGCTACACTCTAAGACTCAGTATCATGGCTACACTCTAAGACTCAGTATCATGGCTACACTCTAAGACTCAGTATCATGGCTACACTCTAAGACTCAGTATCACGACTACACTCTAAGACTCAGTCTCATGGCTTCACTCTAAGACTCAGTATCATGGCTACACTCTAAGACTCAGTGTCATGGCTACACTCTAAGACTCAGTATCACGGTTACTCTCTAAGACTCAGTATCACGGCTACACTCTAAGACTCAGTGTCATGACTACACTCTAAGACTCAGTATTATGGCTACACTCTAAGACTCAGTATCACGGCTACACTCTAAGACTCAGTATCACGTCTACACTCTAAGACTCAGTATCATGGCTACACTCTAAGATTCAGTATCATGGCTACACTCTAAGACTCAGTATCATGGCTACACTCTAAGACTCAGTATCACGGCTACACTCTAAGACTCAGTATCACGTCTACACTCTAAGACTCAGTATCATGGCTACACTCTAAGATTCAGTATCATGGCTACACTCTAAGACTCAGTATCATGGCTACACTCTAAGATTCAGTATCATCGCTACACTCTAAGACTCAGTATCATGGCTACACTCTAAGACTCAGTATCACGGCTACACTCTAAGACTCAGTCTCATGGCTACACTCTAAGACTCAGTATCATGGCTACACTCTAAGACTCAGTCTCACGGCTACTCTCTAAGACTCAGTCGCATGGCTACACTCTAAGACTCAGTATCATGGCTACACTCTAAGACTCAGTATCATGGCTACACTCTAAGACTCAGTATCACGGCTACTCTCTAAGACTCAGTATCACGGCTACACTCTAAGACTCAGTATCATGGCTACACTCTAAGACACAGTATCATGGCTACACTCTAAGACTCAGTATCACGGCTACTCTCTAAGACTTAGTCTCATGGCTACACGCTGGCGAAATGCAACGCTGAGGTCTCACAAAGCTTCGCTCACTGCAATGGAATCCATTGGCTCATCAGCGTCGCCTCCATTATCCCGGCGGTTTCTGTTTGTGTGAAATGGATCAGTCAACACGCTCGCTGCATCACACTCATGCGCGGTCAGTCCAAGTTGGCATGCGCTAAAGAATGATCAATGCCCCAATTAATCCGTCAGTATAGTTTGAAAAAAATTTTCGGAATATTTTGGCTTTAATAAATGAAATGACTGAAAACTGTTATGATTGGAAAGATTCATTTGCTCTGAATATGTAAATACTGTCGAATGTGACTTGAGAATAAGCGATGCCTAGGCTTCATCAATATTATAATAGTGTGTCAACTGTACGTAACAGTTAGATAGTTTTTTTCATACCTAAACGTCAACGCTTAATTTTTGTTCGTAAGAGTTAAATAATTTTCCGAATTATATTCTAGCATCATCATGTAATTTTTATCATAAAAATTGCATAATTTTCAAGTGCACAAGCCAAGCTGAATTATTGACATATTATCAGAGAATTAACAGAGCAAAGTAGAGCAGAACGAAGCATTGCAGAGCAGAGAATAATTAACAGAGCAAAGCAGAGCAGAACAAAGCAATGCTGAGCAGAGAATAATTAACAGAACAAAGTAGAGCAGAATACAGCATTGCAGAGCAGAGAATTATTAACAGAGTAAGCAAAGCAGTGCAGAGTAAGTCAGAGCAGGGTAAATCAAATCAGAGCAGAGCAGAGCAGAATTGAATAGAATACGAGGCACAATCGCATGGCAACAGCGACTAGCCAAGTGCCCATTTTCGGGTTGTCCCCAAGTCCCAAAAATGGAAGATTTATTTTACCAGAGCGAATTGTATTTACAGCCATCAATTTTCACACGCCAGTACATTCATTTCATCACAAAATCTTTCAACGGACCTTAATTGCTTAGGGTGCAACATAAGCAGAAAATTAAAACTAATGAAAAAGTGATAAGACGCTCGAGTATGCATGGCGATCTAATGATACAAAGATATATTTTCGCAATTGTCACTGTCATTGTTTTGTTTGCAGAAATGCAAGGTGATTTTGTGTTGCCAAAATTTGTTTTCATAGTTTTTTGTTGTTATTTGGTGTGCAAAACGCACAAGGCTCTAAAGTTACGAAAATTTTTTCGCTGTCATTATTTTGTTTGCAGAAATATATGGTGATTTGAAGTTGCTGAAATCTTTTTGCGAAATTTTCTCAGTCATTATTTGATAAACAAAAATACACAGAACGATTTTTTTCGCTGTCATTATTTGGTTGCAGAAATGCAAGGTGATTTAAAGTTACTTTTAAGTTTACAAAATCATTTTTGCGCAATTTCTCAGTCATTATTTGATGTACGAAAAAGCATGGAACTCTAAAAGTTCCGAACATTTTTCTCGCTCTAATTATTTCGTTTATAGAGAAATGCATGGTGATTTCAAGTCACCAAAATCATTTTTTTTTGCAATTTTTCAGTCATTATTCGGTGTACAAAAAAGCCCAGGGCTCTAGAGTTACGAAGATTGTTTTCGCTGTCATTATTTGCTTAACAATTGACAGGAGACGACGGAGTGCTGCCACACAGCCACACAACACACCGCCTCCCCCACACACCCGCCAGCTGACCCTACCCCAGAGCCTCGTCGGACAGGGTGAGTGTACCTATTTACCGCCTAACTTATGTTCTGAATGAAAAAACGCTTAATTCCTGACATTATTATATAGCATTATGGAATATTTATGCTTAATGATATTATTATTATTTAGTATTATGGGATATTTATGTTCAATGCATTATTATTTAGCATTATGGGATATTATGCGTAGTGATATTATTATTTAGAATTATGGGATATTTATGCGTAATTTCTTTGTTATATGGCATTAGAAGATATTTAGGCTTACTTAAAAAGTTGTTCAATTTTTTATAACACAGTTTATTTGAATTCACGAAGGCTGAAATTGCTAAAAACGGTTACATGCATCATCAGGCATTCATATTTACCATTATGTGATATTTAAGTTCAAATCGTTGTTCAATTTTTGATTACGCGGTTAATTTGAACTCAGTGGAGCAAAACTTGTTCAAAACGGTGAAGTGTGGTGTCAGCATATATATATATATATATATATATATATATATATATATATATATATATATATATATGTATATATATGTATATATATATTTAAATGTAATGGCAATCATAACCACACATCAAATTCAACAGCGACGCTGTTTTTCTTGAATTAAAAACAGTGCATTCACCGATCTACAGCATGCCTGGGGTGTACTAAAATAACATACTTCCAACATGTAATTAACACATATGTTTAAACGGTAACAGCTCAGAAATTAAAATTCGCGTAATGAATTGATTTCTTTATTGAATAATCGTAGTTTATTTCTTAGTGTTTTTTTTAAGTTCCAAACAAATTTATTACCGATTAGAGGTCTATTTTTGCAAAAAAGATAATTGATAATTAATGAACAGCGAGACATCCATTTGGAACTTTGTTGCTGCCCGCTGAAGCTCATCAGTCAAGTTTCGGTCCATTGGAGAAGTCGGCTGAGGCTTGTTTGAACAGCAACTCTGTCTCGCGCAATGTACACTCCGTGCGAGAGTTGTGGGTCGTTTGCTAATGTGTTGATTTTACGGATAATTCTGAGGCCGATGTCGTTGATGTATCAGGTTGTACTCTTCTCTACCCATTTTGTAATCATGAGTTCGTGTAGGTGAATGGAAGTGTATCAAATGGAATGAATTCAATCCTCAATATGGTCCTCGTCTTTATCAAACAGCCCATGCCCACCTGGCTACTAACTTTCTGATGCTTTGGTCTCACGAATTATTGTTTTTAGAGCGGTGAAAAAGTTTAAGTTTCTTTAACTTGACCTTCTAATGCTTTGACCTCACGAATTCTTTTTTTAGAGCAGGAAAAAAGCATCAGCTCAATTTTTTACTCGATATTCGGAAGCCGTGGGATCTTCCCTAAGATAATATAATCATCAATAGACCGAGTCTACTGATCCTCCACGATGTCCGGATCCTTCATGACGTTTATTGCAAGGTGCGGGGCGGCGATGGCACAATGCAGGACAACATAGAAACATAGAAAACCGTTTATTTCCGAAAAATTTGATAAATGAGATGAATTACAACACATTGGGTTTTTAAAAATTCTAGATATAAAGGTCCTTAATTCATACACAAGCCATACGAGGCGTATTATAGCCATGTCGGAAGCTAATTATGTATTATTAAACGTTTTTCTTTTTTTTTCTTTTTTTTTTATCGAGAGCGTCGTAGCATCATTTCTTGGATACCCAGTCAAACTTTTTCACCGGAGCATGCCTAAGTGATTTAATTACTTGGGAGGTTAAAAACATGCATGCAGGCGGCGAAAAAGTTAGACTGGATATAACCCCTCATAAAATTAAAAAATTCGGCGGCTGTTACAGGAAAATGGCATTTAGGAGCCCATGAGACTTGGTGTAGATGTTGGACTTGAAATATTTGATTCACATACTTTATCTTAACCTTATTAAGATGATATTAGACGCAGGAGCAGTTCGATAAACCATCACGTTGATTTCTTATGGAGAAATATACGTCAAAATTTCAAAGAATGTTCAATAAAGTGTGAGGGAAGCGATAACATGTCAGTGCCCCAAATATAAATCATACTGAACTGAGGTAAACAGAATAAGTCCCTATCTATCTGAGGTTTGAATAAACGTTTATAAAGGTGAGCCCAAATAGATTTGTTATAAAAATGTAACCGAGAATAATGTGCTTCTTACTTACGCGCATCAATATTGACGATATAAAACAAGCAATAAAAAGCGTTCCCATCCCCTCAACAGTTATCACAACTGAATAAAAAAAATAAAAAGTTTTTTCATAGCTTCAGATAAGTTATAAAACAATCGTCATATCACTTAGCTTGGGGTGTTTTTAAGCTTCTAAAATAAATTTATTTTGCACTTAAGGTAAAAAAAAATTCATGGCTTCAGATAAGTTAAAAAATAATCGTCATATATTTTTGGGTGTGTTTTTAAGCTTTTAAATGAATTTATCCCTCACTTAAGGTCTATTCTTACCAAAATGAGCACTTAAGACCAAGGATTTTGTGGGATTAAGTAGCCAGTCTTATGACACTGCAACTTTTGTGAGGTTTCAACAAGAAACATTTTCCTTGGAACTTTGAACATTTTTATCAGTCGTTGAAGTCGTTACGAGAGCCTGGAGTTTACTTTGAGCTCCATTTTCTGTGCTCAGTGGCACATTAATCCATGCACGACTCGCGAGTCATCCTCTGCTATCATAACTTCTGAAGCCTTCGTTGTCCTGTTCTTTCCTCCGCTGAAATCATTTCTATGCCTAGCTCTTTTGAAGTATTTTCTTTGTCCGTTCTAGAATGATATATTTGTTGTTTCTGAAGCCTATTCCCGGCCTTCTCTGAGTTTTTATATTTTTTCCTTTACTTTTGTAGTGCTTAACGAAATTTTTTATGGACAATCAAAATGATATTTAAATGACGTGCGGTGGACCATCACAAGACATGCATTTGACCACAACGACCTGTATTTGTTTCTACGGTATTGCAATTGTTGGGCGATTGGGCTTTACTTATTTTCGGTATATCTTAGCCTAAGTGGAAAATATCACACTATTTCTATGATGCAACTCTCACGAGGGACATAGAAAAGAAAATTTAAATAGATTTAGGTTAGTTAGGCCTGCTCATTCCGTGCTGCAATGGGAACTGGCAGCCCCAGGGGAAATACTGTTAGGTCACCGCAGCTACAGACAGGCCTTCTGGACTTGTGCCTTTCGTGCCCTCTTTGCTTCTTTCAGTTTTCATGCCTTTTTTACGATCTCTTTCTGTCTTTTCTTTTCTTCATCTTCTTCCCAAATTTTCTGTTTCTATGCACGAATTTTGATGTATATATATATATATATATATATATATATATACATATATATATGTGTATATATATATTAAACTGGGCGCTCCGCTTTCCATTCTAACATTTTCGCCACCTGCATGCATGTTTTTCCCCGCCCAAGTAATTTCCTGTACATATATATATATATATATATATATATATGTACAGAAAAATATATAATATATAATATATTAAATATATATTTATTTATATATATGTATATATATATATATGAGACATTCATTTATAAATGGCCTGAGATA
The DNA here is from genome assembly GCA_030386875.1 of Morinoia aosen. Lineage (NCBI taxonomy): Eukaryota > Metazoa > Arthropoda > Malacostraca > Amphipoda > Talitridae > Morinoia > Morinoia aosen. The sequence goes on along the minus strand of CM059567.1, from coordinate 58,412,572 downwards.
TTACGTACCATTTAAAAATTTAATTGTCCATAAAGCATCTATCTAAACACTACGAAAACATGGTTTATGTTTTGCCTGTAATATTACGCGCTGTACCATTTATAAAGCTATCGTAACTGTCCGTAAAATATCTCCCTAGGTACAACGAAAGCATGGTACGTTTGCGGGGCGTGTTTTTTCATGTTGTACAAATATACAATGCATGGATAATATATGTTTATGTCTGTACACGCATTTTGTATCAATTTGTTTTGTTTTGTATTTTTATGTGAATTTGTTATGCATTAGTTAGATTGATGTAGGTGAAATTAAGCAGATGGTAAATCATGTGTTGATGTAAAGCTCATCGCACGCTCTCAGTTGTTAAATGAATGAAAGTAATTGATGCTCTACTATATACAAAACTAAATTTAATTACTTACATTTACTACAGTTAAATGAGACGAATAGAAGGCAAAGATTGTCTATTTTAATCAATTAAATGGGACTCTGAAGGTACAAATATGTTGTGTTTTCTTACATGTTTTCTGCAATTAAAAGAGACTCAAAAGAAACGAAGAATTCTCTGTCGCTTGTGACAGCTCGGCATGAATTGGAATTTAATGAATTAGAATCCAATAAATTAGAATCTACTGATAGTACTCGCTATATAGAATATCCTGAATATCCTACTGCAACCCTACTTAATCAAAAAAATTGTGTTTATGTTATGCAGGCAGCAAATTAACCGTGCAAATTCTGCCAGCAAACAGGCGTCATATCCCAGTCAAACTTTGTCGCCGGAGCATGCACGTTTTTGCCGCCTAAGTGATTTAATTACTTGGGTGGCGAAAAGCATGCATACAGGGGGCGAAAAATAAAGATTGGGTTGAAGATGCCGAGCGTCAGTTCTGCTAAAAACAGCCTCCCTCCAAAGACCAGTGCTACGCTGAGTAAAGACACTCGGGTCAGGAGGGCGTGTTTGCTGTGCTGAGAGCCACTCTCTGCATGAACTCACTTCATCCTCAAAGTCAGCGTCTGAACGCGTCTATCTTTTTATAATGCACCTCTAATTACCGATCGTTCAACTTCAGCATGAAACTCCACGCAATGATTCAAGTCTTGCGCAGTTTAAAATGGAGTCAATAAATTTGAAGCTCCATATCAAGGCCTAGTATTTATCATATCTGCAATACAGGCTCCGCCTTCGTAGCTATGCTACGATGAGGTTGGTCGTTGGTTGTTAAAAATGATGATAGAAATTAATGTTAGGGAAAGTGAAAGCTTCCACGCTTCTTTTCGAGCATTCAAACTGAGCGCTCCACTTCCCAGTCTATACTTTTTCGCCGCCTGCATGCATGTTTTTCGCTGCCCAATTAATGAAATCGCTTAAGTGGCGAAAAACATGCATGCTCCGGCGAAAAAGTTAGACTGGGTTGCTGATGTTTAGTTTTTCAACGCTACAACGGAGCAAAAAGTTCTGTATACTGGATATAAAAAGGCACGAAAATAAGTAAGAACTCTAATAACTTGAATAACACTTCTAATAACAACTTAAATTACAACTCTAAGGAAAACTAAAATTAAAAACAAATAGCAACTCAAACAACAACTCTAAAAACAATTCTAATAACAACTTTAATCACAACTCTAATGACAATTCTAGTTACAACTCTAATAACAACTTAAATAACAACTCTAATAACAACCAAAATAATAACTTCAATAACTTTCATAACAACTAAGGAGCAGTACGAGAGGTTCAACAAATAGAAATCACGGCCCGAGTCTTAGCAATGCAAACAACTGTAACTGTCCTAAAATTTCAGTCTATTTTCCGCACACAAATTTCAATGAAATTTTGTCTCCAATTTGCTTGAAAAAATTATTTTACGTTTAATAAATGAACGTTCAAAATTTTAATGACGCGAAATCTATTTCCTAGGGTTCTCTTTTTGCTTCTATAAGCGACAATTGTGTATGTGAACATTGAACATCTCAAAGTCCTATGGGAACTAAAATCTAAAGTGGTAAAATTTTCACATACATCTTCTATAAGCTTTCCTTTTCTCACAGTGGCATCTGTAATTTTAGCCGCCCTATGCAAAAGCGATACTTGGGCGCTAAAAACATATATGCTCCGGCAAAAAAGTCGGACTGAGCACCAGCCATCATTTGAAGCTGAGCTTCTAAAAGAGTAATAATTTCATAATTTGAAACATACTCATCACTTTCATACTCCATCACTTCCAACCAAAGACAAACATACTCATCACTTCCACTTGAAGTCAAACATACTCAACCCTTCCACCTGAAAATAAGCATAAGTATACCCATCACTTCCATGCTCCACAACTTCCACCCAAACATTCTCGCACTCGCCACACTTCCACCCCAGCCGCCACTCCTCCAACACCTCGACGAACAAGAGCCAACAGCAAGTCCATCTCTCAATCAAAGCTAAAGCTAAACTTGCCTCCATATGCAAACTGGGAGACAGCGGTGTTTGGTGCAGGCAAACAGCCCACAAACACAGCAGCAGTCATTTGCGGGCCATCGGACGACTTTAGCGCTTCTTTATTTGCTGCCTGGAAACGCGGAATTTTTCTCGGTCCGTGCGCCCTAAAATCGTCGCAATGTCCCCCAGATTTACTTTTTAAGTAAATTGCTCAGTTCACTAGCGTCGGTTTCGAACTAAACAGCATTTGGTTCATATTAATTCATTTTATTAACGTCTTTACCTATAGTGATCCAGGGTGGAATTTTGTCTAAAATCAAATTTTACAGAACTGTGGGCTTAATGTTAGATTTAGCGTCTTTTTGGATTATTTTTAACTTGCGATTGACGCCTGCTCCCGAAGCGCCAAAGGGAATTTCTCTCTAAGATCAAATTTACCAAAACTGTGAGCTTAATTTTTGATTTAGTGAATATTGCTGTTTAAAAAATCGCATTACGAGTTACCCTGCAAATTCTAGAGCATAATAGACCTGCAGGGGGAATGATCTTGTTACGGTACATGTCTTAGTCATTCCATTTATGTATTTGGTATTTCATTTAAATATTCGGTGTTCTATTTATGTATTTCGTATTTCATTTAAATATTCAGTATTCCATTTAGGCATAAGGTATGGCACTTAGGTATCAAGTATTTCGTTTAGGCATTAGGTTTTCCATTAGGTATTTCATTTACGTATTATGTATTCCATATAGGCATAAGATTATGTCCTCCATTTAGGTATAAGACATTCCATTGAGGTATTAGGTATTCCATATAGACCCAAGGTATTCCATTTAAGTATTAAGTATTCAATTTAGGTAATAAGTATTCCATCTAAGGGAAGAATTATTACCGGGCCATTCTCTTCTTCGGTTGTAACAGGCCTGTAAGGAACAGACTTCGTTGGGGCAATTGGGAAGTTGAAAAAAAGGCTCAAAATGGCAATAGTTGCTTTGTGACAGATAGATGTCCTAGCAATATGGGGTGGGGTTATGACGAGGGCTTGAGCAAGTCCCCTGGGGGAATTTTTCTTTCCCATCGAACATTGCTCTAGACCATGGGTTCCCAACCTATTGCACAAGGACCCCTAGGGGTACAGTTGCTTATCAGAAGGGGTACATTTGCTTATCAGAAGGGGTACATTTAATTATCAGAAGGGGTACATTTAATTATCGGAAGGGGTGCATGCACTATTAGGGGTACATTTGCTTATCTTAAAGAATACATTTAATAATCTGAAGGGGTACATTTAATTATCTGAAGGGGTACATGTACCACTAGGGGGTAGATTTGCTTATTTGAAGGAATACATTTAAACATATGAAGGGGTACATGTGACACTAGGAGTACATTTGCTTATCTTAAGGGGTACATTTAAAGTTAACAAGAAAAAGATAAATGTGTTTGTATTTTATTTATTTCCAAATATTTATGTATGTGTATCACTGAATGTATATTTTCCAACTATTATTTTATGCGATGAATATATTTTATCTCTCAAAATACTGAAGAGACACAAGGTCAAAGAAAGGCTGGGAGCCCCTGCTCTAAATATTCACCTTCACATCGATGTGATAAGCTCCGGTGAACTTCGTAACGATAATAAAAAAAAATTTTCTTTGTGTTCTTTAGGAGGTGGAGCCCACATTTGTGTAGAAAATTACTTAATTAGTTAAGCATTTACGAGTGCTGTGAACTGTGAACATTAGACTCGAATACATCTAGCATGCAAGCCTAAGAAACAACGACAGTTTTCAGTATTTTAAAACTGTCGTATTTCGTTGATAGATCTTTTAAACTGATCTTCAAATCAGTTACATGATTTGGATCTGTGTGCCTACAGGATACAGCGTTTAGGTTTTCGTATTTGTGGTTTGTAAGAATTAAATCTATTGAACCAGTAAGATTTCGGTGAGATTTTATTTCTCTTCCAAGAATTGAATCTATTGAATCATTAACATTTCGGTGAGATTTTATTTCTCTTACAAGAATTGAATCATTAACATATCAGTGAGATTTTATTTCTCTTGCAAGAATTGAATCTATTGAATCATCAACATTTCAGTGAGATTTTATTTCTCTTCCAAAAATTAAAAAAATAACTCTATTCAACCATTAACATTTCGGCGAGATTTTATTTCTCTTACAAGAATTATATCTATTGAATCATTACTTTTTTTCAGGTCACATGAAAGCACTTCCCTAATCTCCCCGCCCATCCTCCCCAACCACACCACAACCCACGGCACTTCGATGTTGTCTACCCACGAAAAATCTCTTGCTCGGACTCGGAACGCAAAATTTCTTCGATGGTTCAGTTTGCCTTCCAAAAGCTACAAAGATACATCGACAGGCAGCTCTGCTTCGGAGGAAAGTGATAACCAGGAGTTCACGCGACAAGAAGTCGCTCAAAATAATGAGTCATGGTTTTCGATCAATCGCAAGTATCCAAACGAAAGCGCGTTTCCATCAAGTTCTGAAAGAACGAAGTCTTTACGCCAGACTTCATATTTTGACCTCACAATTCCTCAAGAGCGCGAGGTAACTCACAATTTAGTAACTTATTCGTCTCATAAAAATGCGCCTGCGTCAATTCAAAATAAATGGATTTCAAATGATCGAGGATCGCTCCCAATGTTTAGTCCACAAAGCCCCATAAGTTCCTCAGTACACTCTTCTGGTAGAAAATCTAGCACTCTGAGGCCTGGCAAAGAACAAGAATCTCGTACAAATTCATTAAAAGACGCTTTTAAGGCCTCAAGATCCACTAAAATTAGGATTATCACTGCCGATGATATCAGAAAGTTTTTGGAACGGCGGAACGCCAGCAGTGTTGAATCCAACTCCGTTTTGCACGAGCGATCTCAAGCTCCAAAAATCATCAAAGAATCAAAAAAGAGAGTTCTAGAGATCTCCAAGTTAGACAATAAAAATTTTCATGACAACTCTGTATACAATAATGAAAACATTTCTTCAGTTGTTGTTGAAACAAATCTTCCTTACAATCGAAATACTCCCGATACACATTTTAAAGAAACAGGTGTTGCTCACGCTTCACAGATTCCTCTAGGAGAACTAAAAAATAACTTTATAACATCTTCAAACTTAAAAGTAAACAGATTTGCCGTAATTAACTCGCCAAAGTATCTTTATAAGCCAAAATCAAAATTTCAGGAAGAAGAACAAAAAGATCTCATTGAAACTTTTCCATATGTTTCCAGCAACACACCAAGCTCGAAACACGAATTTTTCAGAGCACAGGAACCTGAGTTAACATCTTTCATCGCCCCGCAATATCCAGAAACCATACCGCAACTTTCAGAAACGATACCACAATTTTTAGAAACAACACATGAACATTTCATGATTTGGGACGACTATTCTGGCGAAATCGAGAGTCGCCGCGAAGATTATCAGTGGTTCCCAAAGACTGGGAACGTCACTCGCTACATCGGTCAGAAGTTGAGGGCAGAGTCGCGGGTATCAGACGACCCTATGGCTCCCAGTCGCGCGCCCCAACACGACCGAGTCTGTGTTGATCGTAACGCCAACTTTGGCTGCGGCAGCTGCTCTCAGTCTGTCATCTGCGTGAAAAGGAAGGCCTACACGCAGCCGTGCAGCTACCCCACGGTATGTTGTGTGGGGGACTAATGCTTTTCATAGCAGTTGCGCGGTGTGTTGTGTGACGGAGCAATGCTGTATATAGCAGTTGTGACTCGTACCCATGGAATAATATTGCGAAATACTGAAGCAGTTGTGCGGTATGTTGTGTGACGGAGTAATATTGAATATAGCAGTTGTGACTCGTACCCATGGAATAATATTGCGAAATACTGAAGCAGTTGTGCGGTATGTTGTGTGACGGAGTAATGCTGAATAAAGATGTTAGGACTCGTGTCCAGAAATGTATTCATGCTGAAGGCCAACAGTACTAATACTTGATTTAACCTGTGATGCGCTTAATTTTGCCGAGAAGTGTAGCTATTAGCATATGATAATTTAACTCTACTTCTCTAGATAATTTAACCTTGAAAGCTGGAAGTAAATTCTCCATGAGAGTTCAAAGTGCGCGAGCGTATTTTTGCAGCATATGGCAGTTCCGACTATCAGACCATTAATTATGTCACCCACTCTACTCGCACGATTAGTCCTTCGTAGGCTGAGATGACTAATTGGCTCGTTTTGTAGGCACTCATTAACTCTACCAGTGTAAAAAACAGTTTTTAATTCTTCAGTTAAAATTAAATGTGTTAAGACTAGCAAGCTTTTAGCAATATTGCCAATATTAATTGAAACCGTTTTCAATCATGTTTTAAATTCTAGAAACACTTATTTTTCACGTAATGTCTCATTTTAAATGAGTGTTTTTAACATGAGTTAAATTCTAGAAACACATATTTTTCCCATTATACCTCGTTTTGGATGCGTTTTTATCTTGCTAGAGCTACATATTAAAATTTCTTCACTTTTCCATAGGAGAGTTGCTACATTGACCCGTCCCTGGGAGGAGCAGCGTGTAAGCCGCCCGTTTCGCCGCTCTGTTCCTGCTCGGGCGGCGAAACAGGGCTCTACCCTGACCCGTACGACCCGAGCTCGTTTCTCAACTGCGACGATCCTTCAGCTCCCAAAATCCAGACGTGCGGATTTCACCACGAATTTCATCCCGAGGAAAAGAAGTGCAAACCTATTCCCCTGACCCCACCATGCACAGACCTGGGAACTTTCGCAAACACAAACGATTGCAGGTGGTACTACGTTTGTAAGACGTCATTGAGGAGTGACAGTGGTTACAGACAAGTGCGTTTTCGGTGCACGAGAGAAGGCACGCTGTACAACGAGGCGAATGCCGAGTGCCTCCCTCCAGGACACTTTCCAGCTACTCACGTGTGTCTCGGACTGTCCCTTCCTGGGACCGGAGGAAGTTCGTCAGTTTTAACACTGCCACCTTTGTCCTTGGTGTTGTCTTTATCGGTTACGTCCTCTGATCCCTTGACAACTACCTCTAGCTCTACTACTACTACTACTACAACAACTACTACTCCTCGACCTACAACTACTACTACTACTACTCTTAGACCTTCCCCTCAGCCTGTTACCACGACGGCTGTTTCAAAACCTCCAACTACCTACACTTGTCCTTTTTTCGTACTTTTCTTTGTTTTTTGGTTTCCAGGAATTGTGAAGTATTTGTGCTGGGTCGTGTAGCATTGCTTTCATTCTTTCAATATCGATGACATTCAGGTATTATTCAAGTGATGATAGTGAAACTGTTCGTTCATATCGCAGAGCTGGTCGTCAACTAGCTTACGATCAAATAGGAAGACTGCATTATTGCGGTTATGAATTCCAGTTGATCACAGTTGTGAAATAATGTCACTCGATGCAACGTCTTTATTACAAATGTCAAGTGAGCAAAGTATTTATTTTCGGCTGCAGTTCATGCTACTTTTGCTCATTTAGCACATAATGTTTTACTGCAGTCTTCTCATAAGTTGTCGAATGATTTCATTTGTTTCAAATGTGGTTGAAGCTGTATCAGGACGCCTAGATTTTTTATGCTCAATTCTGGTTTCCATGAATTGGAGTACGTATTAGTTTTAATTTATGTTCCCCTGAATTAAGTTGAAAACTACTACCCAATACATTGGATATTAAAGACAATTTTAGTAATTTACATTCGTTTTTACCTAATTTCATTAGGATAATGTATTTGCTAATTGAATATATAGGATGTAATTAAAGTTCATGTTTAATTCGAAATTATTAAAGCATTAACAACTCATTCATTAAGAAGCCAGGCTCTGATGTTTAGTCACCTAGAAAGCGAAGCTAAATTGCTTCTTTATTGAAAACAGCCTTGATTAGAAATGTAGCGAGCGGAGTTGCAAGTAAACTTTAACGCTCCTTTATTCAACGGTAAATTTCAGTGCATATAAGGTGATGGATGTTAGTGAAGAGGTTTTGTGATATTAAATAAAGTCTGACTGCTACATTCACTCGATGGTTTTTATATGTTTCACATCATGGTAGTATCTGCGTGTGATATTGCAAAAGTGAAAGCTTTTTTTAGATTTTCTGCACCTTGTGATCGCTTTTTCATTTTAAAACCCTTAAATACTGATAATTACACCTTGATATTTGGGTAAGCTTTGTATCCTTAAAGCTTACATAAACTATTTATTGTTAATGTTTGCATAAACGCTTAATCCTTTCATTAGACTTTACTAAATTCTCACAGCTAATTGATTCCCTCAGTGATTAAAATAATTCTTTTGCAACGGAAAATCTTGCCTTAGTTTACCAATCGCACAAGGTATACTCAACAAATCGCTACATCATTGCAAGACTGTCGTTACTCAAAATTCGTGATTTACAGGAGACGCATTTTAAAGTATCTTAGCATATAACTTTAACAATTTTACGCAAATCAATCGAACGCCATCTCTCGGTCAAAGAAAAATGCACTTAAACTTACGACTTTACTGTCAAAAGACGCAGAACTGATTCCGCATTCTTATAAACATCATGACTCAATACTTGAATTTTTTGAGTTATGACAGTCTTGCAACGATTCAGCGAGATGTCCTATTCTTCCTGGCCCATCGACGTGCTGTGTGAGTGCAGCGTATCGTATAAGGCTCGCGTCGTACCCGACATCGCACTGCGAATATTCACCTTCCCTTTAACAAAAATGACTCGTGATTCAGTAAAATCAGACTATTGATAATCACTGTAGTTCGCCAGCCGAAAATTTTAGAGGGGGGGAGGGGGAGGAGAGGGGGTGGTGCCACGATCCCTGACAAATGATTTGGGGCCAGACATTAATTATCAGCAATCTTTTTTATTCTTTCACTGAAAACAGCGACTGAAATTGGCCCCCAGCTCGACATTTCGGGGCCTGCCCTTGTTGCGCTACTGTCGTGATTTCACTCATTTCTCTTCGAGTCGAGCAAAAAATCCTATACATTGTAAAAATAATTTCATGATAATGGGTCTCTACTCAGAACTAATTTCTTTCATAGTATCTCCAACAATTATTTCTCTCCGTGCCGAGCCCAAAAATACCTTGTCATAAAATTGATGTATTGATAATGGTTCTCTACGTACCTAGAACTAATTTCTTTCATGGTATCTCAAACATCGATTTCTCGTTGTGCCGAGGACAAAAATATGATATATTATAAAAATAATTTCAGAGTATTGGGTCTCTACGCGGAAATAATTTCATTCATGGTCTCTCCAACATCGGTACTGTACTATGAACTTGTAAACCATGATATACCGAGTTTACTAATTTATTTCGAAACGCACGCTCAAACTATACGAAGTTCTCTCTTCCAGGGATCGATCAAGCGCCTTTCAATTTTACGATAGTTTATAAAACAAAACTCAAATAATTAGATAGACGATACAAACGTAAAGGGATATAGGAAAATATGACTCTGTTATTTATTTTTATTTATAGTAGTCATAATACGAAAAATGGAGATGCTTGTGGTATCGGGACTGTGTTCGTGTTGCTTCTACTTATCCGTCATTGTTGATTATGCGGTATTATGAATGAAATGTTTATTGATCGCAATCGTGCCCGGGCATTCATGATCTTATAGATAGAAGACATTAATATGTTTATTTATTTGTTCCTAATATTACTCGTGATATTAGTACTTTTTGAATGCTACTATAGTGCGTGGTATCTCAAAATTCACCGTTTGTACTACCCAGTATTTCTTTAATATTTACAAAGCCCTTTTCTACTCGTACTAGTCTACCTTTCTTTTTCGCCGGAGAATGCATGTTTTTCGCCGCCCAAGCGATTTAATTACTTGGGCGGCGAAAAAGTTAAACTGGGGTGTCAAGAATTAACGTTTTGATCCTTCCTAAAAGAGAAACTTTATCTCCAATTGTTACAAAAATTTAATTCAGTGTTAATGAGAAGCATGAAAATATTCAAAATAACATGACTTATAAAAAGATTATGCCTTATTTCAACATTTTTTCTTCTCTTACTCTTTGGAAAAATTCATTCAACAATAGTTGACCATGTTTTCAAAATATTTTTTTTCGTTGTCCTCGATCGAGCGACACATTCCTATTTCCACGTAACAAATATTTTCTTCGTTTCTGATTTCGACGAACTGATTTTTTTCGAAAGCATTTTTTAAACATTACAATTTAATTTCAGCCGTTCCAAATGACAATCGTTGGGATATTTGCATCGAATGTTGAATCGTGTAATATATATTTCACGAGCAATATTAAATACAAGCGTTTTTAATCATGTTTGAATTCTAAGAATGCTTATTTTTGCACAACGTCTCGCTTTAGATGAGATTTTATCATGTGTTATATTCTAGAAAAACATATTTTTTACATTATACCTCGTTTTGGATGTATTTTATCTTGTTATAAATTCATAAAATACATATTTTTCGCATTATACCTCGTTTTGGATGTATTTTATCTTGTTATAAATTCATAAAATACATATTTTTCGCATTATACCTCGTTTTGGATGTGTTTTATCTTGTTATAAATTCAGAAAATACATATTTTTTACATTATACCGCGTTTTGGATGTATTTTATCTTGTTATAAATTCTGGAAATACATATTTTTCTCATAATATCTTGTTTTGAATTGGGCCTTCATATGCAGCTGATAGTAGAAAAAGAAGGAAAGATAAAGTGAGAGCTGGCTGACACCTTGTAAAGGCGTCAGCAACTGATTCTTTAATGAGTAACCCCACATGTTCATCTAGCGACAGGTTCATCTAGTGACATGTTCATCTAGTAACATGTTCATCTAGCACGCACCCATCTAGTGCGCATTCATCTAGCCATGTGTGCATGTAGTTCATCTAGTGCTCACTCATCTAGTGCACATTCATCTAACCTTGTGTTCACGTAGTACATCTAGTGAGCATTCATTGGTGTTGTGTTTATCTATGTAGTACCAATTCATTGATAACACATTCATCTAGAAATGTTTTTATCTGGAACGCGTTCATTTATTGCGTCTTTCTTGTGCATGTTCACCCAATACATGTTTATCTAGTCCACGCACGTGTTTCTAGTACCAATTTATCTAGTATTGCTCTTGATCAGGGGCCTCCGAACTTCTCAATTTAAGAGTTACATTGTATATTTCCCACATCCACGCGGTCCGAAAGAATAAAAAATGAAAGAAGAAAACAATTTAACTCAGCGATGGCAGTCGTACGATGATAATTTTTTCAAGGTTATCACACAGGGATTTGTTTGGCGGGCCGGCTGAAATTATGTGGCGGGTGGGACCTGGCCCGCGGGCCAGAGTTTGGCGACCCCTGCTCTAGATGGAAGGTGAGTAGGCATCCTGTCCTTTGAAAAAAAAATAAACAAAACCGATTCTCTTTCGTAAATTTCTGTCTATTTGAAGATAAACAAATGTAATGTACTGAAAGTGTTAAAAATTAAAAAAAAATCAGAAGTATTCGCTCTGTACACGAAGTTGCCTCATTGAATCAAGTCTCCTGGCAGGTTGGGGTCTGGTATACTGACAAGAATTTTTTGGTACTCTTTGCCTAACGTCACCTGACCTAGTATGGTATGGCGTTTTATGGAAGCATCAAATTAAGCATTACCTCCAAATTGCAACTATGCCGCCACACGGCGATAACAGAAGTGATATTCGCCCTGCATATAAAAATGATGAATTGGGGAATATCGAATACACCGATGAAGCGCCTCTGTATCGTCTTAGGTGGTGAAACGCCCTATGTGGTAATAATAATAATAATAATAACATAGTATCGTATGATGTCAACGCACTAGGGATTCTAGTTTTCAAAATGTTTTCAATTTATTTGTTTAAATATTTTTCCGTGCCCTTTGCTCAAAGTAACCAAACTCGCGGCAATTTTTTTCATAAATGAAGGGGAATAATTCGACAGTAACTTGCTTGCAATTTATTTATAAGTCTGCGAGTTGCACTTAGCGCGCCGGATCACTTTGGCGACGTTAAAAATCTGGGCAGCAGCATTCGAGGAAAAGTCCAAGTCAATGCTCAAATGTACTCAGTAATTGAATACATTTCATTGTAGGCTCATGCGGAGTTGTAAAACAGATCGAAATATTTGAAAAGCTTACAAAGGATAAAAGAGTATTATTAGTATTCGTAATTGGAGGGTTCAGTAAGCTTAAAGTAAAAAAAGAGTATTATTAGTATTCGTAATTGGAGGGTTCAGTAAGCTTAAAGTAAAAAAAGAGTATTATTAGTATTCGTAATTGGAGGGTTCAGTAAACTTAAAGTAAAAAAAGAGTATTATTAGTATTCGTAATTGGAGGGTTCAGTAAGCTTAAAGTAAAAAAAGAGTATTATTAGTATCTGAAATTAGAGGGGTATAGCTTAAATTAGAGGGGTATAATCCTCTGTTGTGAGGGGAATGAAAACTTTTGCGTTGTACTTGGTCTATATCTCACTGCTGAACGTCTCCAACATCGGAGAAAGATGAGTTACTTCTCCTTTTTCTCTAATTTTGTTTCTTAAAATTTCTTAGGGGCAGATTCCAAAAAAATGAAAAACTAAGTTTTGAAAGGGTCTTCGACTTATTCAAATTACTTATGATACAGTTTGGTGGTTCATTGAGCAGATTGATTGATGACTTTCAGTTCGCCTCAACCAGTCATTCACTGTTAGGGCAGCTGAAACTGAATCGAGCTTACCGTCTCACCGGCTACACGAAGTTGTGCCTCCAGATGGGACTACTTTTTATTGGTGTTGACTACTTCGTGCAATAGTAGAATTTTAAAATTCAGGGAGAATTTCATTTTGGGTCTCACAGCAAGGAACTTCCTCTCTTTGGAACGCCTTTGTAGCTGTTAGGGAGGCTTAAATTAACACGTAATCTAATCTCATTGCAAAGAATTTTTCTACAATGTTCAGTTTTTGTTACCTCGTGTGAATTACTCGCAGGGTATTTTGAAAAATAATTCCCCCGACAAGTACTCGTATATTTTCAGTTATTTAAAGGGTAAAGATTTTGAGTCATTTCAAATTATTTTTGGCTGTTGTAAGCATAGCGAGCACATTTTTTATAATAAAATCTTTATCCACGGGACTTTATTCCGGGCCTAAATTTGCTTCTAACTTTTCACACATTATCACGTAACATTCAAACAACAATATAACAACAAATATCCTCTCATACACATATCTTCATAATCATATGTTTTTATAAAATATCTTCAGTAAGCCACTTTCAACGTATATTTCCTCGGAGGTCAAGCGCGGCTTGAAAGCCATACGAGCGAATGGGACTACATAAAAGCAAACCAAGGTTCATAAAGGGCTTCAAGGATCACTGAGGATGACAAAATTCCCAAAGGGTACCAAGGTTACGAAAGAGGGCACCAAGGTTCACAGACGGTACCAAGGTTCACAGACGGCACCAATGTTCACTAAGGGCACCAAAGCTTACTAAGGGCACCAAGGTTCACAGACGGCACCAAGGTTCACTAAGGAAACCAAGGTTCACAGAGGGCACCAAAGTTCACTAAGGGCACCAAGGTTCACTAAGAACACCAAGGTTCACAGAGGGCACCAAGGTTCAGTCACCATCACATTAACCACCGAGGATATCGGCCGTGAATTTCTCACTCAGACCTAATCTATCATTCCAAAAATGTAACGACGTTTTGCACTGAACATCTTCACCCTGAGTTAGGGTACCTAAAAAGATATGATTAGCTTAAAACAGGATGCGATGGCGTTTCAGTTCTGAATCAAGCTCAAAGTGTTATTTTTTTGCATTGGCTAATGAGCGTTTCGTCGTATTTTTCCCCTTGCAATGAACGTGTTTTATTTAACCACAATAAACTTGATATTATTTACGTAGAGGGGACCTGTAACGTAAAACGGAAGCGTGCACCACGCAAACACAGCCCAGCTTAACTTTTTCGCCACCTGCATGCATGTTTTTCGCCGCCCAAGTAATTAAATCGCTTAGGTGGTGAAGAACATGCATGTTCTGGCGAAAAAGTTTGACTGGGAGTCTCACACGTCACATCATTCAATTCTACAGAGTGTCCCCGTGGTCGTGCTCCGTGCACTAATTTGCATTTCTTTTTTATGCTTCATATTAGATCTGATATGGGTGAAAAATAACACAACAAAGAGGAGTTCAATTGATGTATGATCATTGATCAACGGGACAAGAGTTCAATGATGCATAGAATTTATATAAATAGGTATCTTTATAAAAACCTGGTTGGTGCGCGACTTATGGGCGTACACCATTTAGGTTTGATGATCTTTTGAACATTAAAGTTACGAGTGGAAGTGGAGTAAATTGAGCCGCTCAGGTTCGTTCACAACTTTTGAAATGCATTTTATGTTCATAAGAACTGGGGCAACTTTACGGGTTGGTGATGCGCGTAATGGCGATGCTCACATTTATGTTCATCCTGATACAACCACCAACACAACCACAACAAACCCAACAACCACCACAACCACCAACACACCACCAACACAACCATTAACGCAACCACCAACACAACGACCACAACCACAACCACCACCACAACCACCAACACAACCACCAACACAAGCACCAACACAACTACCAACACAACCAACACAACCACCAACACAACTACCATCACCACCACCATCACAACCATCAACACAATCACCAACAAAACCACCAACACAAGCACCAACACAAGCACCAACACAAGCACCAACACAACCACCAACACAAGCACCAACACAACCACCAACACAACTACCATCACAACCACTACCACAACCACCACCACAAACACTAACACAACCACCAACACAACTACCAACACAACGACCACCACCACAACCACCACCACAAACACCACCACCAACACAACCACCAACACAACCCAACATATCTCTTCAACTCGAAAATAAGGACATCAGTATTTGGAGGCTGTTGTCTCAAGCGATGGTGCCGTATACATTGACTATCGTTCTTCAAATTCTCAGTTACACGCTCAGCCCATTTCAATAGGGATTCGCAAAAACTTAAACTAAGTGAAACAGATTTCGATTGCAGTTTGTCTAGAGGAAAGGTCTTCAGTAAAACAGCCTTTCATCCTGCAGGTTTACCATAGTCGAAAGATATGTTACTGTAATGTATATTGATAGGAATTTTTAGATGTGCCAAATACACATGTAATTATCATTATTTTGTTGTCAAAAACGCAAATCGACTCTACATCCCGAACCCAAACCAGCCTATCTACAAAAGTGCAGAGCACACAACGTCGACTCGCAAATTCGCAATCGTCATTAATTTCCAGTATCACAAAAATTTCCACAAAATTTGCACAGTTCTCTCAAATGTTCTCATTGTTCAATATCAACATACATATACCCAGTCTAACTTTTCACCCCCTGCATGCATTTTTTTCGCAGCCTAAGTGATTTAAGCGACTAAATCGCTTGGGCGGCGAAAAACATGCATGCAAGCGGCAAAAAAGTTTGACTGGGTAGTCGTTCAAGCAAAAATCGGACTAGTTATCATTAGAGTATCTATGTGACTGTTCAGCGCTGTGCAATTGTGCCGGGTAATCCTGATTTATACATACACGTTCGTTTATAAATAAAGCAGGCTGGTCAACAGTGAGGAACATCTAAGATTTACGTTAGTCACGACTCATTCTTTTGCCGAGCGGGTGGGCTGCTGTGTGGGATGTACATCGCAAACGTCTCACACATCTTAAGTTATGCACACAAATTTTTGCGGTGCCTGGACAAATAGTGTTGAATAGTAAAGTAGACATCTCTACACATCAACCACTATTCAACAAATAGTGTTGAATAGTGAAAGAGAAATCTATACCCATCAACCAGTATTCCGCAAACAGTGTTGAAGAGTGTTACCAACCACTATTGAATAGCAAAGTAGACATCTTTACAGTTTACGCATCAACTACTATTTCACAAATAGAGTTGAGTAGTGGTGTATTTCAACAAATTCAACAGTATTTCAAGAAATAGTGTTGAATAGTGGCGTGTGCATGGACGGCTAGGTCATCACTTGGGCGCTTTGGAGCACCTGCCCCTCTGCCACAACTTGGAGCACATCCGCCAGGTGGCGCGGCGGAAGTTCCTGTTGTAGGCGAAGTGGAGCGCGCTGTTCCACACGCTGTTGAGGGCCAACAGCCACGGGGCCACGAACAGGAGCTGCTTCAGCGGCGCTCTGTTGTTCAGGGATACCTGGAACGGGAATGATGAAGCGCTCTGTTGTTCAGGGATACCTGCAACGGGAATGATGAAGCGCTCTGTTGTTCAGGGATACCTGCAACGGGAATGATGAAGCGCTCTGTTGCTTAGGGATACCTGCAACGGGAATGATGAAGCGCTCTGTTGTTCAATGATACCTGCAACGGGAATGATGAAGCGTTCTGTTGCTTAGGGATACCTGCAACGGGAATGATGAAGCGCTCTGTTGCTTAGGGGTACCTGCAACGGGAATGATGAAGCGCTCTGTTGTTCAGGGATACCTGCAACGGGAATGATGAAGCCCTTTGTTGTTCAGGGATACCTGCAACGGGAATAATGAAGCGTTCTGTTGCTTAGGGATACCTGCAACGGGAATGTTGAAGCGCTCTGTTGTTCAGGGATACCTGCAACGGGAATGTTGAAGTGCTCTGTTGTTCAGGGATACCAGCAACGGGAATGTTAAAGTGCTCTGTTGTTCAGGGATACCTGCAACGGGAATGTTAAAGTGCTCTGTTGTTCAGGGATACCTGCAACGGGAATGTTGAAGCGCTCTGTTGTTCAGGGATACCTGCAACGGGAATGTTGAAGCGCTCTGTTGTTCAGGGATACCTGCAACGGGAATGTTGAAGCGCGCTGTTGTTCAGGGATACCTGCAACGGGAATGATGAAGCGCTCTGTTGCTTAGGGATACCTACAACGGGAATGATGGAGTGCTCTGTTGTTCAGGGATACCTGCAACGGGAATGATGAAGCGCTGTGTTGTTCAGGGATACCTACAACGGGAATGATGAAGTGCTCTGTTGTTGAGGGATACCTGCAACGGGAATGATGAAGCGCTCTGTTGTTCAGGGATACCTGCAGCGGGAATGATGAAGCGCTCTGTTGTTCAGGGATACCTACAACGGGAATGATGAAGTGCTCTGTTGCTTAGGGATACCTGCAACGGGAATGATGAAGCGTTCTGTTGTTCAGGGATACCTGCAACGGGAATGATGAAGCGTTCTGTTGTTCAGGGATACCTACAACGGGAATAATGAAGCGCTCTGTTGCTTAGGGATACCTGCAACGGGAATGATGAAGTGCTCTGTTATTCAGGGATACCTACAACGGGAATGATGAAGCGCTCTGTTGCTTAGGGATACCTGCAACGGGAATGATGAAGCGTTCTGTTTTTCAGGGATACCTGCAATGGGAAGGATGAAGCGCTCTGTTGTTCAGGGATACCTGGAACGGGAATGATGAAGCGCTCTGTTGTTCAGGGATACCTGCAACGGGAATGATGAAGCCCTCTGTTGTTCAGGGATACCTGCAACGGGAATGATGAAGTGCTCTGTTGTTCAGGGATACCTGCAACCGGAACGATGAAGTGCTCTGTTGCTTAGGGATACCTGCAACCGGAATGATGAAAGCTTGGCTGTGACGACATGGCTTCTGTTTGGTCTTATGAGGCGCTGGAAAGATAATGATGATTGACCTACGATATGCCTTTGGTTTGATTTGGTCTTCCAAGATACTAGAAGAAGAATGAGGGTTACCTGACGACGTGGGTTTGGTTTGGTCTTACGATAAGCTGGAAAGAGAATGGTGATTGTCATACGAGAGTCTTTGGTTTGGTCTTTCAAGGTACTAGAAAGGAAATGAGGATTGATCAACGATATGCCTCTAGTTTGGTCTAGTAAGGCACTGAAGTCATTTATGTAGGACATGGCTTGCGTTTGTCTTGCTAAGTACGGGAGGAAAAAGGGGGATTGAGTTATGATATAGCTTCGGTTTTGGTCTTACTAGCACTGGAGGGAAAATGATAATTGTGCTACGACAGGTTTTCGTTACAAGCCATGTCTTACAAGTCGCTCAAAGGATAATGGTGCGACGACAGCACATATATGAACTGAATTGAAAGATGAGCTCAAAGTTGGGAGTCGGAGTCTGTACAATTCGCGATGCATTCGCACTATCCAGACTTAACAACTCTTGCGATTGGTGGGATTTCATTTGTAAAAATGTTCCTAAATAATGTAGCAGACCTTGACTTTGAAAGGGTTTAACAGCTTTAATTTTGATCATGTTTAAAGATGTCCATTTCAAGAAACTAGTGAGCGACACTGAGTTGCCCGGTCATTTTGAGCATAAAAGGATTAGAATTGAGTGCTAGGCATCTTGTTTTCGCCGGTATTTTACCTAAAAAAAAGACTTAATCCTTCCCATACAAGTTTCCACGTTAATAAATGACTTAAAAATATTTTGAGGAACTCGGGCTCATTAAAGGCGCAGCAGCAAAATTATGATGGAAGAAAAATATGGGATGTGTGCAAATTATTTTCCTTGACGTCAGTCCCAAACATAGAATTTAAAAAGTTGCCTACCATACCACGAAATACAGTAAATACCACATTGAAGCTAATTGGACTACAAAAAAGCTGTGTCAGTCGAAATAAAAAAATTTCCGCCGCACAACAAAAGAAAGAAGCTGGGCACTGTA
This sequence comes from Morinoia aosen, assembly GCA_030386875.1. Taxonomy (NCBI): domain Eukaryota; kingdom Metazoa; phylum Arthropoda; class Malacostraca; order Amphipoda; family Talitridae; genus Morinoia; species Morinoia aosen. Next base: position 58,393,375 of record CM059567.1, on the reverse strand, counting down.
GATCAAAATAATTATTAAAAATGTAGGAGTTTCTTATACTGAATAACAATTGAGCAAAAAGTGATGTAAATATTTCATGTTAAAAATTAGATGCAGTCGAAGCGTGTAAATATAATCGAAGACCCTGCCGCTATAAATTTAATTCAATACGGACCCTTCTCCATCGTGCATATAACCTATCCTCCTCATACTCCAACTTTTCTTCCGAATTAGATTTTTTAAAATCTTTTTTTTCTGACAACGGCTATCCACACGGTTTATTTGACAGGCTTGTCCGTGATTTTTTATGCAATATATTTTCTCGTCCGAAACAAACCTTGTGCACAGTAAGTAAATGTAAGGTGTACATATCTCTTCCTTACATAGGCCCCTCATCTGAAGAAATGATTAGGTATTTCAGGAAATTACTTTCTAAATTTTACCCCCAGATTGACTTTATTTTTGCTTTAAAGAATGACTTCCAAATTAAAAAATTCTTTAGGTATAAAGACAGGCTGCCCTCTGAATTGCTTTCGAATATTGTCTATAAATTTACGTGCGGAACTTGCCAGAGTTCTTATATCGGAAGCACTCAGAAACAGTCGAAGATCAGATTTTTTCAACACATAGGCCGTTCCTTCAGAACAAACCGGCCTCTAGCATCCTTGCCGCATTCTCCTCCCAGACATCATTGTGAACAGACCAATCATTCGTTCTCTATAGATAATTTTGAAATCATAGGATCAGCTCAGGAGTCAGATATTAGAATTTTAGAATCCCTTTATATAACCAAACATAGACCGCAGCTCAACACCGATCAAATTGCCGTGCCCCTGTACACCCAATGATTTAGTTTAGTTTTCGTTTTTTTTTTTTATATATATTTTTTAACAAGGACCCATGTAAATTTCCTATGAAGTGTTACAAGTGTTTTTTTTAATACTTTGTAATTTTGAGTGTATAAAAAATTTTTTGTCCTTTTGTTTCAGAAGCATTCATTGAAAATGAAAAGTCGAAACCAGCTGGTCTGAGTGCAAATAGATGATTTTTATTGTGACCCTTGCGTTTCTTTTTATTCTAAAAATTAGGTTTCCTGCCAATCGTCCAATTTCTGATATTTTACGTCATAGATATGGCCAAGATGGACTTTTGTGGTTTCGAAAATTTGAGCAGTGTTCACGAAAACTGGCGAAAACTAAGCAGGATCTACACTATCTGGTGTGCTGCAAGGCGTACCAAGTCGTGCCAAAATTTCTAGCCTTTAAGCTATATAAGCAATATCTGCAACAAACTGAAGCATACCGGAAGTTTCAGGAGCAGCTACTCGACCAGGAAATCCGACAGAAGGAGCGCAGACTTCAACAACTGGAAGCCCAACTGTTGTCTATTCAAAATTCTTTGTCAACCATAGTCAGTACATTAGATTTTTCAAGTCTTAAACTGTTTGTACAGCGTAAAACCGTTAAATATATTGATACTGTGAAGCAGACTCACGATAGGAAATTGTCCCAGTTCCGCAAAATCCGCACTCTCTTCATGTAACCCTGATGATGTAATTTTCAATTTTTCAAATCGTACTTTGTCGCGCAGAGAAAGATTTTTATTGTCATTTGGTTTATATTTCAATCTACCAGTGAGAAATTTAAATTTTTTTAAATATTTTTTGTCCATTGAGAAATTCATCAGAGTGCTGAAATCGTGTGCTATTGTAGAAAACGGAAATTTTGACTTAGTTGCAAATTTGGTCAAACAGAAGGCATCCGCTGCATTTTATGGTTTTAGAGCGAATAGAGTTTTTTCTCCAATTTTTAGTAGGGCTGATATTGCCACGCTAAAAAACTTAGGTTCGGATGAATCCATTGTCGTATGTTCGCCGGATAAAGGTAGAGGCGTAGTACTATTGAATAAAATGGATTATGTGCAAAAAATGATGAATATATTGTCCGATGGAACTAAATTTCAACTTATGCCTAACTTAGATCCGTTAAATACAGTGGTGAGACTTGAAGATAAAATTAATAGATTCTTGAACAAAATTAAACGCTTGGGCACAATCTCCGAGACTACTTATAAACAATTGTATGCCTCTGGCTCATCTCCTGGAATTCTGTACGGTCTGGCCAAAGTTCATAAAAATAATGTTCCTTTACGTCCAATTCTTGCAGCTTTCAATACCTCTATGTTCAAATTAGCAAAATATCTCATTCCTTTCATTGACTCGTATTCTACCAATCAATATACAGTAAAGAATTCATATACGTTCTTCAATGATATTGTGAAATTTCCTTGCAAATCTAACCATTTCATGGCGAGCTTCGACGTTGAATCTTTGTATACAAACATCCCAGTCGTAGAAACTCTGCAATTGTTGTGCAATAAGTGTTTTTCATCTAGTCAATTATTTTACGGGTTTAATAACGAGCTTAAGTCAACGCGAAGCAAAATTACCAGATCGCGTTGAAAATTAGAGGGAGTTGCAACGACTAACCTGACGCATGAAAAATAAATAGAACATTCATCCCCGAACAACATTGACCTTACCCATTTAACGTCTGAATATTTTTACTCACAGTAACGTTAAGACAACCACCGTCATTAAACTGATTTTGACATCATTTTGTCCCCGACAACAGACTGAGAAAGTAACTGCTACTCGGTAGAGAGCTTCATTTATTCAATAGAGATCATATTTGATTAGGTATGGAATATATAACAGTTTTTGGAGAAGATAACCATTACTCCACGGTCGTTGAAAGGTTTAGACTATACGATACAAAAACACATAACCGTCTTCAAAATTAGACCAATAGGTAAAGAATGCAGTATAGTTTTCGAAAAATAAACCATTACTCATAGAGAGTTACAAAAATATGAAATGAAAACACAAAACCATTTGCGAAATTAGACGACTATGTTTAGAATTTGTTAAAGGTTTTGAAAAATATAACCATGGCTCTATATGGTTGTTAAAGGGTTAAAACGATATCAAGCAAAAACAGCAGACCGTCTTCGAAATTCGACGACTAGGTATAGAATATGTTGAAAGTTTTTAAGAAAAAATTACTCAGTTGTAGGACTGTAACAGTATGAAACGAAACCACTAAGAAAACCACTAAGAAATTAAACGACTGAATATAGAATACGATAGGGTTTTTGAAAATGAGAACCATCGTCCGATGACAACTGAAGGGCTTAAAGAATACGAAACAACAACACGAGACCGTCTTCGAAATTAGACGACTAGGTATAGAATTATTATGGTTCTTACAAAAGAAACCATTACTGTATTGAAGGATTAAAACAACATGAAATAATTTGAAGAAAAATAACTCAATTTAAGGATGAAAACCATACGGAGCAAAAAGACTGGAACTAGACGAGTTAGAGTGGATCACCTGATGCGTGAAGAATAAATAGAGCATCCAGCCGCCTACGAAGAGCATAGGGAAGCAGGCGAGCATGAAGACGACGACGTTGATGAGGACAGCCTGCGTGATCTCGCGGTCCCTCTCCACGCTCGACATTCTGACGGTATACGTCAAATTAAAACCAGAAATTTGTTGAGCAAACAACGATATTTATTGAAAAAACAACGAATTTATCGATCGAACCAACAACGAAATTTATTGAACAAACAACGACATTTTTCTAACAATCAATGTATTTTATTGTCAAAAAAGCAACATTTATTGAACAATCAACGACCTTTAGCGAACAAACAATGAAATTTATTGAAAAACTACGAAATTTACTGAAAAAATACCGTACATTATAAATCATTATTTTGAGAAGGAATCTATTGATTTAGCTGCATCTACATTATCAAAACGTTAGTCGAATTCAAAATCAGAAATTTATCGAACAAACAACGTACAATATCTAGTATTTTTTAGAGCATGAATCTATTGATCTAGCTGCAGTGTAAATGGTTATTTGCGACTATAAAATATTGAGTAAGTTGAAAAAATAAACTTGATTGAAGATAAAAATTATAGAACGAGTTCCAACAGTAGTAATGACTCGCTACAAAAATCTTCAGAAGGCGAACAGCGTTCGTAATTTTGTAAGATGAGTTGTACAACACGGTGCGGTGCAAAAAACATTTGCAACACGAATTGTTCTTGTCGGAAAATTGCTACAGTAATTATTGGGAACAAGAATTTGTTATTTGCACTGCACTTTGAATAATTTTTTTGTCATAGTAACACGAAAATCTCATGCAGCATTATTGATACAGTAAATATTTAGAACATGAATTTGGTTATTAAACCATAATTTTAATAATTATTTGCTACAACTATGCACTAAAAGTACGGCAAGATTATTATTTATCATTAATTTTCATAGGCGAACTGCCACATAATTCATTATTTGTTCCAAGTGGTTATCAAGCAAGTTGCAATATCAGAAATAATTATCAGTTAAGATTTTGGTCTTTGGGCGCATGAGAGCGTCATTAAGGTAATTTTTCAGTATTATGAACGTTCGAATAAGTTAACGTTCGTTTGAGCTCAGTGGCTAACGTACGCCCTCAAACGTCACTTCAAAGCCTCGAGTCCGACTCAAGTTACTAGAGTCCGACTCAAGTTACTCGAGTCCGACTCAAGTTACTCGAGTCCGACTCAAGTTACTCGAGTCCGACTCAAGTTACTAGAGTCCGACTCAAGTTACTCGAGTCCGACTCAAGTTACTCGAGTCCGACTCAAGTTACTAGAGTCCGACTCAAGTTACTAGAGTCCGACTCAAGTTACTAGAGTCCGACTCAAGTTACTCGAGTCCGACTCAAGTTACTCGAGTCCGACTCAAGTTACTAGAGTCCGACTCAAGTTACTCGAGTCCGACTCAAGTTACTCGAGTCCGACTCAAGTTACTAGAGTCCGACTCAAGTTACTAGAGTCCGACTCAAGTTACTCGAGTCCGACTCAAGTTACTAGAGTCCGACTCAAGTTACTCGAGTCCGACTCAAGTTACTCGAGTCCGACTCTAGTTACTCCAGTCTGACTCAAGTCTGACTGAGGCGACACTGAGTCATCCCGTCATATTGAGCATAAAAGAAGTCACGCCTGGCAAACCAGTTCGACTTTCGATAAATTTCAGAGATGAATTTTCTTCGTTGAAGCAACCCACCCACAGACAAATACCTCATACAAAAGAGATTCACGAGAAATGTTTTTCTCGACACCATTTGTTAAGTCTGGCGCTCGAAAAATGAACTTCACGGCATCTTTTATTGAGTTTAACTATCAAAAAACAAACCTCACACCTTTTATTGAGTCTAGCGCTCAAAAAAATCTTTATGTTAAGTCTAGCGCTCGAAAAATGAACTTCACGGCATCTTATATTGAGTTTAACTATCAAAAAATAAACTTCACACCTTTTATTGAGTCTAGCGCTCAAAAAAATCTTTATGTTAAGTCTAGCGCTCGAAAAATGAACTTCACGGCATCTTTTATTGAGTTTAACTATCAAAAAACAAACCTCACACCTTTTATTGAGTCTAGCGCTCAAAAAAATCTTTATGTTAAGTCTAGCGCTCGAAAAATGAACTTCACGGCATCTTATATTGAGTTTAACTATCAAAAAATAAACTTCACACCTTTTATTGAGTCTAGCGCTTTTGGTAGAGCTGGCCCGCGTGCTTGGCCGCCCAGTGTCCAGCTCGGGGCTGCTGCTGGGGGTGTGGGGAGCAGGGACCGGAGAGGGACCACAGCAGCACCGGCGCCAAGGGGGTCCAGCAGCAGCAGGGTGGTTGGACCCCCTAACAGCAGCAGCGTTGCTGGACCCCCCAGCTTTGGGCGTCGGAGGCTCCTGAGTCAAGATGCTCAGAGCGTCCGCTGCAACACGTCGCGGATTAGACGCGAAACATGGCTCGTCTTTTTCCAATAAGATCATTTCTTTTCTAACTTCATCGCCATTGGAAATGGTTCAAGTTTTTCGCGTGCTAAATATGGGAGAAAGAAAATAATTTATTTTCTAACTTCTAGTTTATTTCTAATTCAAATTTATTTATTTTCGTCACCATAGGAAATGGTTCAAGTTCTTCGCTTGCTAAACACGAAGAAAATAAGATAATTTCTTTCCCAACATCTTCCCCCTGGAAAATTGTTCAAGTAATTCGCGTGCTCAATAGGAAGAAAATAGCCCAACAAAAGATTGACTGTGTTTTGGTGAAAACGTTAAGCAATTTTCTTCGTACTTTAACACGTGAAGAATTTGAACGATGTGTTTGTTTCGAGGGGACAAGACCGTGGGACGATCAAGCACTCGTGCACGAAGTGAAGAGACGTGTAGACTCTGTACAAGTGTGCTCGAGGTTACATGTTTAATGTTGAAACCTATGCCGAGACCCTCATGAAACCGCTTGCACAGTCTAACTTTTTCGCCCGAGCATACATGTTTTTCGCCGCCCAAGTGATTTAATTACTTGGTTGGTGAAAAACATGCGTACAAGCGGCGAAAAGGTTTAATTTGGTAGTATTGCAGAGTTGTTGGTTCCATGCAAACCGCAGAGCTAGTATTTTTCCAATCAAAATATTGCTTACTATTTTTTTAAAAGTTTAGTTGTTCAAATTTCTCTCGCATCACGAAGGTGATTTTGGGCCAATTTCAATCGTAAAATCCTTCATGAAATAAAAACATGGGGTGAATTCCGTCACATTTATCGTTGTCTTTTCCATTTTTAGATTCAGACTTTAAACGCAAGACCAGCATGTGAAAACAAAATGAAACTTTACAATAATTTTGGGACTTTGGCGAGCAATAATCTCTCTTCCGCGCCAAGAAAAAAAATGACGATAAAGGGATTGCTTGTTAGGTCATGTTTGAATTTTAAAATATAAAACCCAGCCAACAAGTTTGCTGAAATCGTTATAGAAACAACTAAGAGATGTTCACCAATGCGGTAGCCTGCCATAAATACAGAGGATCTTTTCATATCTGTATTAAAAATTTAAAAAAAAATAAAAAAAAATTTACTTTTTTATAGCGTTTGACTTTAATTCGTGCAATGAAGTTCTAGTGGACAATTTATGGATAAATACATGATCCGAAATCGTTAAATAATGAATGCATATTGGATGAATATTTGCTGTATAATGGATAAATAGTTGACCCCGAATGAACAAAAACTTTACTAAGAAGGAATTAATACTTGACCCTGAGTGGATGAATAATAGATACATAATGGATAAATACTTGTTCCGAAGTGAATAAATATTAGATCGGGAATGAAAAAATACTTGATCCGATATGAATGAACATTAGATCCGGAATTGACAAATACTTGATCCGAAATTAATAAATATCAGATCCGGACTGGATAAATACTTGATGCGGAGTGGATGACTGCACCGGAGGGCACTCTGCTCACAGGTGCGGACAGCCTCGCCCGCTGCCGCTGCTGGGAGCTGCTGCGCGACAGACCTGACCCGCCGCCCGCCCTCCGCTCACTGCCGCTCCTGCAACACACAGTTGCTTCTGTTTTCAAAGCCTCACATTTTCACACAATTTAGGAAGTCGTAGCAGTACAGTTAGCAGCGAAAGTTCTTCTGATGACACCGATATCATATGTTTTTATATATATTATAAATATACATTAAATATATATATTACATATATATATAATATATGCATGTGTTATATTTAATACATTATATATATATATATATATAAATTCATGAAGACCCGACGCCCAGGGCTTCTCGATTTCAAGTACTGTTTCAACCCCATATTCAAGTACCTCAACGAACGATATGAAGAAGTTGAAGAATTCAAAAATGTATATGTAACGCAAGGAAATGTAACCCAAGGGGTAATTTTCAATTCTTTGTATAATCTTAGAGTGGTATAATGGATTTGTTCACTTAACTCCAAATTCAACTAAATTTTTTTTAATAGAAATTTAGTGTTTATTGGCCTCATATTCAGTTTGCTCTGTTATACATTCTAAGAAAATTGCTCCCTTTTTTAAGTGAAATGTTAACTGCCGTGAATATGAAACGTAACGCGTTTTCGTGTTAGTCACAATGTAATTTTTTTTAAATAGGACAAATAATTACGTATTCATAACACTGCCTTCATTTAGTTATTTAGAATTTTCTTTAAAAACAGCGAAGTGAGAACAGCAGCTGCCTCGTTGATCTTAGTACGCAGAGATCATCTCGAGCGAGTATTTTGTGAATGTACGGAGCCAATCAAAGCGAGGAAAGAGCTTCATGACGATACAATTTCAGGCAAAGAAAGTGAAGAGAGAGCTTCAGAAAGAGGCAATACTAGTCAAAGTAAAGACAGCTTCATAAAGAAGGGCTCGACAAGCTCAGGCCCGGAGACTTTGTCGCACTCCATTAAACTGAGCACAAAGAACACAGCAACAATGAATTGCTACCATAGAAAAACTTAGGCAAGAAACTGCCGAAGGTAGAGAAAGGCAAAAAAAAATGGACACAGCGTACGCGGTGGGGAATCGAAAATGAAACTGAAGAAAATGAAACTGAAAAGAAGGACACTGAAGAAAATGAAACTGGAGAGAAGGAAACTAAAGAAAATGAAACTGAAGGGAAGGAAACAGAAGAAAATGAAACTGAAGAGAGGGAAACTGAAGATTATGAAACTGGAGAGAAGGAAACTGGACAGAAGGAAACTGAAATACAAGAAATGAAGAAAATAAAACTGGAGAGAAGGAAACTAAATAAAATGAAACTGAAGGGAAGTAAACAGAAGAGAAGGACACTGAAGAACATGAAACTGAAGAAAAAGGAGCTGAGGAGCAGAGCCATCAGGAGCGCCACGATTGCAGGCGGCCGCGCTGGTCCGGTGTGATGACACTCAAATTTACCTCGTTTGAAGCGACACAAATTTGCCGTCCACACTAAAATGAAGACAAGCTCCAAGTATTCCTTCATGTGCAATGTCGATAAAAAAAATTGAAATAAAAAAATGTCAAGGACAATTATTTGATAAAGTTTGACAACTTCGGTCAAAACCTCCTACCAGCCACGGACAACTTTACGTAGCATCAAGTCAAATTCGCAAGAGAAATTATCTGGAAATTCTTATTAGCTTCAGTCGAAATTAATGCATATTACGACCTCCTTTTGTTTGTACAAAATATCATGTAACAAGAACTCTTAGATTGATATGTTTTCCTACTTTTTCCTTTTTATGATATATGCATTTGATTGAAAGTTTTTTAAATACTTTTAATCATTTTCTTCCATTACAAGACTGCATGAAATAAAACTGATACCATTATTTTTGACGACACGGGTATGCTAGTGATGATGATGCCTGTTTGCAAAGCTATGTGGCATGACTCGAAGTCAACACACTTCCCCGCACTTCAACACACTTCCCCGCACACTTCACCGCACTTCATCTCACTTCAACACACTTCCCCGCACTTCAACACACTTTACCGCACACTTCACTGCACTTCAACACACTTTACCGCACACTTCACCGCACCTCAACACACTTCACCGCACTTCAACACACTGCACCGCACACTTCTTCGTACTTCACCGCACCTTAACACACTTCACCGCACTTCAACACACTGCACCGCACACTTCTCCGTACTTCACCGCACCTCAACACACTTCTCCGCACTTCACCGCACCTCAACACACTTCATCGCACACTTCACCGCATTCACCGCACCTCAACACACTTCACCGCACTTCAACACACTTTACCGCACACTTCACCGCACTTCAACGCACTTCACTGCACACTCCCCCGCACCTCAACATACTTCACCGCACCAAAAGAAGTGTGGGCCTCGGTCGCAGATTTTCAATGACTACACTGCCATGACTAATTAGTCAGAGCTTTATGGCGGCAGTGTTTTGACAAGTCCTGCTGGCCCTAATAAGGCGTACCCAAAACCTGACCTGAAGCGGCAACTTCCCTCTTTTGAAAGCACCGCGCGCTTGAGAAGAGCTGCCTAATTGCACCTCAGTTAACTCAACAAAATCATTCATGAGTTAAGAAAAGCGTGTTTTCAAAGTTCGACTTATGTTTCGGTCCGGTTGTGAACTAAAACCTCCCACTAATTCTAAGCTCTATGACAGAAAAGTGTTGCTGTCGTTCACCTTTTCAACCCTTTTTAAACCCATAAAACAAACAAAAAACTTAGTTTCTTCCTTTAGTTATCCTTGCCTTCAATTTTTATTTAAATTTGCTTGCTGCTATTGACGATTTTCCTTCCCGACTCTTGGCTCGCACCCAATTCTGTACCAGCAAGGGCATCTCTGGTCGTCACAGCTCAGCGATTCATGCTTATACCCTGTCCAACTTTTTTTTGCCGCCTGTATGCATGTTTTTCGCCGCCCAAGTAATTAATTCGCTAAGGCAGTGAAAAACATGCATGTTCTGGCGAAGAAGTTAGACTGAGGATTTATGCTTAGAGTTAAGCCTGGGAGGTCTCGCTTATTTTGAAACTTTCACGGCCGTATCGTGATAGGCTTAGTTAACTAATAAATGGGAGGTCTCGCTTATTTTGAAACTTTCACGGCCGTATCGTGATAGGCTTAGTTAACTAATAAAGTTCATCACACTTTTATTCATGCTTTCCACATAAAAGTTCACCCTTTTTTAAGTCGCTCATGGCAATGTTGGGATAGATTTATTTTATTTATTTTATTTATGATATCACAACGCTTCTATTTAAGCCTAGTGTTGATCGCATGAAATTTTATCCTTTTTTATATCTTTCGTGGCCATGTTCGGGTAGACAAATTTCATTGCCGAAGAAGATCACATCACAAGGAAATACGTTTCGTATAGATTGAGCTAAATTTCGTCTATTTTGAAACTTCCACGGTCGTATTATGAGAAACTTATTTCACTTCTGATACAGAGTAGATCTGGGAGGGAGTAGATTTGGATGCTTAAGGTAGATCTGGTGGATTTTCATCCATCTTTAATTTTTAATAACCGTATAGTGATAGACTTTTATTCCTTTTGAAGTGAAGGTTCACTCGGTTTCGAAATATTCATACAGTTATGCTAGTCCTACTTGGCTTCTATCATCAACAATTCCTTTCCAATTTTTCAAAATTCTGGCTCATTCATTTTCTTCCATAAAATTACTCTGAAAATAAATTTATCCGAGAGACATACTATAATTATCTTCGGAAAAGGCGGAATAGCGTTTTTGATCTTCTGAAATGACCGGTTTTCAGACATAGAACAGTGATTTACAAATCTTGCCATAGCCCTAAAATGGCATCATCCTCATCGTTTATAGAAGTGAATTTGAGGTTCGCTTATGTTCATTGTAATGAATGAACATCATTTGACCGAGTAGACTACAAGTTTTGTACTTTGACTCACGGCCATTTGTTGTCCCTACGTTTGTTACATACACAGTCTAACTTTATCGCCACCTGCATGAATGTTTTTCGCGACCCAAGTAATTTAATCGCTTAGGCGGCTAAAAGCATGCACGGTCCGGCGAAAAAGTTTGACTGGGTTTGGTATCCCTACACGTGTATTTTATGGAACTTGTTCACCTTGAGCTCTTTGTTTGAATTTTGAACGAACCGCACTTACAATTCACGCATTAAGTATAAGACTTAATTATTTATTGTAGGCAGGGCAGCAATTTTTGCGTTAGTTCTTGCAGAAGTGTTTTATTTCTCGCTGATTCTGAGTTTGAAACGCAAATGGATTCGCAAATGTAAATATGTTTCATTACAGTTTCATCGCACCAATCCCGCACGGGCACCATAGTAGGAGTAAACGTGAAATAACATCAATCACGTTCACAGTCATCGATTTTCACGCTCAAGACCACTTCATTAAATACAACATAGGCCGTGATGATCAACACTGAAAAAAAGCTTCTCTTTTGCCAACCATTATTCCCTCTTCCATCCACATTCGTGAAAACTACAGGACATCTGAACACCTCCAAACTATAGTTGAGCACATACATACGATATTTGAGCACCTACACACGATAGTTGAGCACCTACACACGATAGTTGAGCCCCTACAAGCGATAGGTGAACACCTACATACGATATTTGAGCACCTACACACGATAGTTGAGCACCTACAAACGATAGGTGAACACCTACATACGATATTTGAGCACATACACACGATAGTTGATCACCTATACACGATAGTTGAGCACCTACACACGATAGTTGAGCACCTACACACGATAGTAGAGCTCCTACGCGCGATAGCTGAGCATTTACATACCGAGTAAAAATCTCTTGCATCAACTTTTTTTGTGGAAATAAACGGTTTTTATTTTTTTTTATTTCTTGCCCATTGTTGGTGGCAGCGAGAAGGTTGGGGTCGCTGTAGGTGGCGTGCGTGAGGAGCAGGGCGAGCTTGACCTGCTTGACGCTGTGCTCCTGGCTGTAGGCCGCGTACTTGCGCATCGTGCGCAGCGAGAACACCAGCATCGCCGTCACCGGGATGGCCACTACCACCACCGTCACCGTCAGCGGCACCGCTTGCAGCAGGTACAGCTGGGGAAGGAACAGTGGTATTGGGGCTTAGGAAATTTTATTTTTTTGGTGTGTACAAGAATGACACCCTGCAGCAGGTACAGCTGGGGTAGGAACAGTGGTGTTGGGGCTTAGTAAATTTGATTTTTTGGTGTGCGCAAGAATGACTTCTTGCAGCAGGTGCAGCTGAGAAGCAATAGTGATTTAAGGGTTTAGAATACTAGACTTTTTTGTGGTACAAGAATAACCGCTTGCAGCAGGTACATCTGTCGCAGGAATATGAATATTGGAGTTCAGTAAATTTAATATATGATTTGTGATATAAGAATGACGTCTTGCAGCAGGTATAGCTGGGGAAAGGATAGGATTATTGGGTTTTAGAAAATTCGTCGCTTCTGTTGCACAAGAATGATGTCTTTTACCAGGAATAGCAGGAACTGCAGTATGGATTTTAAGAAATTTAACCTTTTTGTGGTAGAAGAATGACGTCTTGGAACAGGTATACGTAACTGGGACATGAAAAGCAATATTAGATTTTATCAAATTAAAATTATTAGGTGTGCAAGAACAACTTCTGGGAGCTGCAGCAGTGAAAGAACTGTTGGATTTTACAGAGATAGTACCTCGAGAGATTGAGAGATACTACCCCTCGAGGTAGTATCTCTCAGAGAGAGATAGTACCTCGGTTTTCCTCTGGTATTTATGAGTCAATAATGATAATGATAGAACATAATAGATGATACTTTGATCAACGGTATTATTGCTTGCAGTAAGTATGATTGCGATTGATTAAAGGAATAGGTAGTTTTTTAAATGTAAGGTACAAATAAATATATAAAGTCATTATGCCGTTGGTAAAAAATTCTCTGGAAAAATAACGATTTTGGTAAAAAAATAATGACTTAGTGTATTTTTCATCAGATGACAAAAGTATCACAATCTTTTGGCAAAAATAACTAATAAATGATCGAAACATCAACATATTAGCGTGCGTAATCGAAAGGTAATCTAAAAAGAAAGCTCTTCATACGAAAATGAAAAGAGAAATAGATGTAACAGTTCGCAACAGTAATAACTAAACAAGGTCCTCTACTTTCATCTACTGTCAGATTAAAATATACTACTATACCTCACGAAGCACGTGGAAATACAAAAGACTAGCTTTTTGAAATGGAAAAGCAAGCGCCTTTGGAATCGGCCAATTTCTACGGAAGAAAAGTTTTCTCAAGTCTCCGTGATGGAAGATCTTGATGCCGTCACGATAGAGGCGCGAGATACGCCGTTTTTCTACCCTGGTGTGACCGTAGATCACTCGGCCGACATGACCATATCAAATTTGTATGCCAAGAATGTAACCCTGGCGTCTCTACCGTGCGAGACGTCGTGTTTTTTACGGTGTATCTGATAACGCAACAGTTGTCCATAGACTTCTTCTCCCGTACAATTGCCAAGAATAATTCAAACAATAAAGTTTCATAGTATCGTATTTATTGTATATAATTCATTCATATTCAAATATAAGTGCTTCAGTAACGAGCTTAAACGCCTTCATCAATCGAGAAACCAATTGCAAGCACAGAAACTTCAAATTGTCAAGCCAACTTCGGTACAAACTGAGAAATTAGCAAAGATTCTTGAACAATTGTCGAACGAGATATTCATCGGAGAACAATTATCCCACGGGGAAAATTGTCCGGTGGACGGTAGTCCAGGGAGAAATAATCCAGAAACCCTTGAATTGAATGTTCCAGCACACGTGCCTGCAAACAAAATAGTAAAATGAAAGTAAAGTACTGCATGGGCTGCCCGGAAACGGCATATCTATTCTTACTTTTTCTCCTTTTTATCCATAATTTTGGATGCAAGCGCATTTAGAATTTAATGTAAGCTGCAAGTGCATTTAGAAACTAATGCAAGCTGTAATTGCATTTAGAATCATACGTGCACCAAGTGCATTTATACTACATTTAGAATTTACATTTACTTTACTTAGAAGTGCATTTAGAATTTACTGTAAGCTGCAAGTGTATTTATGATCTAATATGAATTTGTGACTTTGCATTTACTTATCTCCCAGCCCATGTATCGAAATCCAAAGTCAACTAATATACTTGATAACGTTCAGTCTTAAGTCTCACTTGCTACATTCAGTCTCCTCACAATATTTGAGGCATTATTTTTACCAGGATCCAAGTTCATAAATAAAGCTCAGTGTGAGTATTAATCAAGTCACTGAATTCTTGAACAGTTCAACTTTACTCACAAGTCTTCTAACTTTGGAACACTTCAACTTTTCATTCAAGTTTTTGAACTCCTGACCACTTCTATTCATCATTCAAGTCTTCGAACTCCAGAACGCTTCAATTTCTCATTCAAGTCTTTTAAAAACACTTCAACATTTCATTCAAGTCTTCGAACTCCAGAACACTTCGAACTTCCATCCTCACAGCGATCTGGTCGCGCGTCACATACCAAAGCAGAACGGTGCTCTACAGGACGCTCGCCCAAGCGAAATTAAAGAGCGTTCGTTCGGTGAACTGAGGCCATTTGAGACGGGGAGATCAGGGAGGCGGCTCCAGAATGAAGATATCAACCTATCTTATCAGATTCTCTACAATATTAGCAGGTCGAAAACCTAAAAAGGCAAGCTGTGAATTTTATTTATGACCTACTTATAGGTCTTTGTGTAAAATTTGCGTCTGTGTAGGTAGGGCGAGTCGTGTTTGGAATATCTGAATTTGTGTCCGAACATACGAGTATACGTATTACCGTAACAATATAACAGTAGTAACATAACAGTAACAACATTACAGTAAAATTGTGCTCATGACACCTATATCTCATACTCTGAAATAAAACATTGACAATATTACGCACGTATATTATCTTTTCTCTGAACTGGAGATGTTGTCTAGTTTTGCACCGGCAATAACTTTACTTTTTTTGACGTTGTCATGTGTCATCTTACGAGCGTGAATTGGAAGGCCTCCTTGCTTCACTTCCATAGATAAAATGTAATTTATTCTACACGTGAAAGTCTTTTAAGCGCACGTCAGTAAATTGTCATGCGTGTTAGGAGGAGATATGCCGTGGGATTGATGAAAAACGTAAACAGAAATCCGTTTTTTGGCAGTAGTGTCAATTTTCTTCATCGATTTTATTGTAGACTAGATACCGCAGCTAATTTAAAAATGTATGCAAAAACTCTGATTTATTTCATCGCGCAGTGTGAAACAGGAACAAAGAAATTTATCAATGTGCGAGAGAAAAATTATTACATTCAGAGACTCAATACTCAACTTTGATATTTATTTTATTCAGGTACTCATTTTTGATATTTATTTTATTCAGGTACTCATTTTTTATATTTATTTTATTCAGGTACTCATTTTTGATATTCATTTTATTCAGGTACTCATTTTTGATATTTATTTTATTCATGTACTCATTTTTGATATTTACTTTATTCAGGTACTCATTTTTGATATTTATTTTATTCAGGTACTCATTTTTGATATTTACTTTATTCAGGTACTCATTTTTGATATTCATTTTATTCAGGTACTCATTTTTGATATTTATTTTATTCAGGTACTCATTTTTGATATTCATTTTATTCAGGTACTCATTTTTGATACTTATTTCATTCAGGTACTCATTTTTGATATGTATTATATTCAGGTACTCATTTTCGATACTTATTTTATTCAGGTACTCATTTTTGATATTTATTTTATTCAGGTACTGTTTTTTGGAAATTTATTATATTCAGGTACTCATTTTTATATTTATTATGTTCAGGGACTCATTTTTGATAGTTATTCTATTCAGCAACTCATTTTTGGTATCCATTTTATTCAGGTGCTCATTTTTTATATTTATTATATTCAGGTACCCATTTTTGGTATTTATTATATTAAGGTACTCATTATTTATATTTATTATGTTCAGGGACTCATTTTTGATAGTTATTCTATTCAGCAACTCATTTTTGATATTTTCTCATCTGAGCAAATCACTGTCTAAAAATCACTGTGTACAACTTCGTTTACTTTTTAGTGCCATCAATGAACTCTTGTCAAAAATCAATTGCAGTTTTTTTATTGGAACGAGAATTCAAAAACTTTTTTTTACCAAAGCATATACGAATATAACCTTACAAGTAACGATCAAAGAAACGGCGTGTACGTCAACACTATATTTTAGGGTTATAAACTGCCCAAGTGTTTTCTAAATTTCTCTTCACAAAATTGACAAATACTGGCGCTATAAAAACTGCCTGGCCGAGTAAGGTTGAATAGAAACCTGGTAGAGTTGAACATCCTCTATTTTCACGATGAGCTTTTCTCATCACCTATACTTAAAAAAACCGTCTAGGCAGTAAAAATCAGAATGCCTTTTATCCTATGGCCTAATTCGATTTTTAAAACAGCAAAACTCCGCCCAATTCTCTTACAAAACGACATATTAGCAGCATTGAACAAACATTTGATCTCACTTCTAACTACACCATACAACATCTTCATTTGACACGCACCTCTAGAACCGAATAAAGTACAACAGTTTAACTGAAGGCACCCACTGTACAAAAGTACAGCAGTTTAACTGAAGGCACCCACCGCACAAAAGTACAGCAGTTTAACTGAAGGCACCCACCGCACAAAAGTACAGCAGTTTAACTGAAGGCACCCACCACACAAAAGTACAGCAGTTTAACTGAAGGCACCCACCGCACAAAAGTACAGCAGTTTAACTGAAGGCACCCACCGCACAAAAGTACAGCAGTTTAACTGAAGGCACCCACCGCACAAAAGTACAGCAGTTTAACTGAAGGCACCCACCACACAAAAGTACAACAGTTTAACTGAAGGCACCCACCGCACAAAAGTACAGCAGTTTAACTGAAGGCACCCACCGCACAAAAGTACAGCAGTTTAACTGAAGGCACCCACCACACAAAAGTACAGCAGTTTAACTGAAGGCACCCACCGCACAAAAGTACAGCAGTTTAACTGAAGGCACCCACCGCACAAAAGTACAGCAGTTTAACTGAAGGCACCCACCACACAAAAGTACAACAGTTTAACTGAAGGCACCCACCACACAAAAGTACAGCAGTTTAACTGAAGGCACCCACCGCACAAAAGTACAGCAGTTTAACTGAAGGCACCCACCGCACAAAAGTACAGCAGTTTAACTGAAGGCACCCACCGCACAAAAGTACAGCAGTTTAACTGAAGGCACCCACCGCACAAAAGTACAGCAGTTTAACTGAAGGCACCCACCGCACAAAAGTACAGCAGTTTAACTGAAGGCACCCACCGCACAAAAGTACAGCAGTTTAACTGAAGGCACCCACCGCACAAAAGTACAGCAGTTTAACTGAAGGCACCCACCGCACAAAAGTACAGCAGTTTAACTGAAGGCACCCACCACACAAAAGTACAGCAGTTTAACTGAAGGCACCCACCGCACAAAAGTACAGCAGTTTAACTGAAGGCACCCACCGCACAAAAGCACAGCAGTTTAACTTAAGGTACCCACCGCATAGTTGACGCTTGCTATCTTGCTCTCGTTGTTGATGATGTGGACGTCGTACGGCGAGGTGTCGTAGTTGATGCAAATGGCCTTGATTCGCACTGGCTTGTAGTAGAAGTGCAGGGCCGGCACCGACAGACCGAAGCCCCACGCGATCGACAGGCTCAGCAGCACGCGTTTTCCTGCTCAAACACAGCAATAAAAATTATTTCAATAACTAACTGTTGTCTCAGCAACTGGCGTTTTCATTCTCACATACAGCTATAAAAATGATCGTAAGAATCAATAATGAACTCAGTAGCACTTGCTTTCCCCCTCTAACACCAAAAAAAAAACAATCTAAAGCATCAATAATCGTTGGTTCCGAAATTTAAATTTGAAATAATCCACTGAGTTTAAGGTAAATTTTTGTTTATTCCTATAGCATTGCTTTCGGCTTTTCTCAATAACGGTGTTTTTTGCATCGAAATGAGGTACTTCTTCCTGGTAGCAGGTGTCAAAATGCAGCAGTAAACGTTCCATTGCTGCCAAATAATGCACGACAGTCATTATATTCTTTATTCCCCGTAAATGAACTGCAAAAGATATTAATTATATAATAATCCATGTTACAATGACATCTTGCTTGTACAAGTTAAGCCGAGAAATATAGCATTCGAATTTAAATTTTAAAATTCAAATTTTCAAAGTGTCTCGTGAACGCTGCTTCAATCCTTGTCCTATATGAATTAATTTATTTTATCGGTTCATGAGCTAGTTTTCGATCAAAACTCATCAGCATGATTCCTTCAAAAACATAAAGTATTATTCGTGCCTCTTATTAGTTACATGATTAGGTCGTCAACTAAGTAATTATTTTGAGTTGTTTATCACCTTTGACTGATTGCTGAAAGACAATTAGCACAACACTGTACACTCGCTCTCTTATCATCACAAAAATTTCAAAAGTGAATCGAAAGAGTGAAGACCTCGTGATACGCTTTTTGAGAATTTCAGAGACAATGTTATACTCTTTGCATTGCATAATATTCACATTTTGTGGGCTCTAGAATAATACTTGAATACATAACGTAAATTTCCGGTAGACCAGGAGCCAACTGACACCCTTCATCCACGCAATTCAAATCGTTCAATTCAATTCAAAATATCGAGTCCAGCAATAAGTGTCTCTCAATGGCGTGCGAATCCAGCTGTCAGAAATAAACGATTCTCAATGGTGTGCGAATCCAGCGATCGAAAATAATATTCTCAATGGTGTGAACTTGCCTGTGACGAGACTCCTGTAGTTTGTCTTCGTCAGAAGCAAATGTCGGTCGAGAGACATGAAAGCGAGCTGATACAGGGACGCGATGACAGCAGCCGAGGCGACAAAGCCACTGATTTGAGTGGCAGTGTCCGACACTCCGTACAGGCAGTTGGGCACGTGCCGAAAAAGCTGGCCATCTTCCAGATTGGCGTAGCCTTGAAAGCGGTCGCCCGGAACCTCGGACAGGCTCACGTACTGGTTGTACGCCGCGTGCCCGCACACCAGAACGCCGATCATGAAGTCTGTGAATGCCAGCGAGAACCGCAAGTAGTATTTAGGTTTGTGAAACTCCGAGCATGCTATGATGACTCCCATAATCGTGGCTGAGAGGAAGATGATGACCGCGGTAGTGAAGACCATGAAGAGAAGCACGGCTTCTTCACCAACACGACACTCCGTGGGCATGCAGTCTGAAGCTGACATCAGGAATTTCGTATCGTCGGTGGCGCATATGAAATCCGTGGAGCACATGGGCCATGAGTGATGCTCGACGACCATCCGCGTGATGTTCTTGAAACACCGGCGATGTTCTTCAGTTATGTGGCTGAAGCGGATGATGTGATACTCGCCGCCTTCTTTCATTTTGGTATCTGCTGACAGAACTTCCGAGCACCAAAAACTTGCGCATTGAGAGTCGTTCCCTCTGAGGGCAACATCGTGCCCTCGGGACACGAGGGGAGACCCGGCAGCGTGAGGGCATTCCTTGTTCTGGGGGGCCTCTCGGAGCAGCCCTTCTGATGTGTTCTGCACCGAATACTGCGCCATGTTGCGTCGGTGCCTTTTAAATTTAAAACTTAGTGCTTTATGTTGCTAAGTTTCAAGATCCGTTGTGAAAATTTTGATTTAATAATGCAATGGATTTTGATTGGTGCATTCAGTGGTGTAAACTACGCCATGTATCATCGGTTTCTTTTTCGGTTAAAAAACATTGGAATTGACAGTATGTAGTTTCAAACTCAATTTTGAAAATAAGGAATGCATCAGAGTAACGCCCTTTGATAGTTCCTTATTCATTGGCTATTTGTGAATAAACGAACGCTTAGGTTTGCGGGTTATTTAGGGAGTCTTCGTGTGCTGTTGATCTCTTTGTTAAAAGAAATATTATCTAACAGTATTTTCAGGAATTTACTCTCAAACTCAGTTTCGTAGCAGATGTTAAAACGGCTTTCTTCATTTCCATTATTTTACTAAGCTCATCTTGAATTATACGAACTTTTATGCCGTTGAATGCCTGTCGTGCAATAATTAAATTCATTTTGCACTTTTTCTCGGTAAAATTCAATACATAACCTGCGGTATAAGAATATTTGATAAGGAAATGCATACACTTATTTGAACGCACGCCTAAAAAAGCGCCTTTGTATAAAAACTGCATTTAAAAAGGATAGGCAAAGAATATCTTGAAGTTTAATCGTTCGTATGAAGCCAAACTTAAAATCAGAAACATAAATAAGTAAATAATCGTAAAAATAAATGATCAGAACGGGTAAATATTCGGAATAAGTAAATAATTGAAAAAGTAAATAATCAAAATAAGTATATAATAGGAATGAGTAAATCATCAGAAAAAGTGAATAATCACAAGAATTAAAAAATCCGAATAGGTAAACAATCAGAATAAGTAAATATTTGGAAAAGTGCCTAATAAAAAATAAATAATTAGAATAAGTAAATAATTGGAATAAATGAATAATCGAAAAATTTAAATAATCGCAGTAAGTTAAAATACGGGAAAAAGTACAAAATCTGAGAAGTAGGAGTAAACTAATTGGTCAGCATTGAGTATCTTCGATACTTATTTTTGACATCGTACCTCAGTTTACCGATTCTTTAGGAACTCAATTTTTTCGCTGACTAATAAACAAATGACCAAACTAAATAACCGTTTTTTCACACGAAAACTTACTCCCGCTCTGTCTGTACTAGAGAAGGACAGCAGCTTCAAAGCATATCCAAAGGCTTAATTATGTTTTTCTGCAAATTATTCTGTTTGTCTGTATTTTCTTTTTGAATAGGTATTTTAATTTTTGTTGTGAGTTTCTCTATTGACTACAATGTAGTGAGTTCTCTTGAGTTATTAGCTCGAAAATTTGGTATTCTTGCATTCCCTACTGAGTATTATTTAGTTAACCTATTGGGGTAGAGCGAACTAACAATATCGTTTACTCTCTTCTTATTTAAAGTAAAGCGTGTTTTGTTATTTTTCCTTTCCTTGAAATCATTTTATTCCAAAATTGAACTTTCCCCTCGTAATAGGTTGTAATTTTTGTGTTTTTCTTTTCCATTTTGAAAATAGTGTTTCTTGCCCCCAATTTTCTTTGAGTAATAAAAAATTTGAAATATTTTGAGATCACTTGTTCCATGTAAACGGTAGAGTTCCTCTTCCTCCAGATATTTGAACTAGGAAAAAATTATCATAGCACCGTGATACTAATACTCAGTACTTCGCTCAATTATTCCTTAACTCTCAGTTACACGTCAATACTCAGTAATACATTCATACTCAGTTATTATTTTAACTCAGTTAAACCTGAACAAATTTCCCGCTGCATTCTAACAAACATTTCACTGCTGTACAAAGTATATAATATTTGCAACTGATTAGTTGATCATTTTGGCAAATTTTTAACTGCTATTGAAAGTCACAAGTTAAGCATCTAAAGAATCTGATACAAAATAAATCTTAAAAAATGCCCCTCTGACTCACTTGGGTGGAGTAAATTATGAGTGAAAATTTAGATTGAGAATACGCTTTCTTAGGCAGAGTAAGTTAAACGTGAAAGTAAATCCCGTAGACTTTTTGCGAATTAAAAAATTCGAGAAAAAGTCTGAAAGACACTCTTCTATAGTTTGAGTAAATTAACCGTGTGAGTAAATCTTTCAAACTTATCAAAGCATATTTAATCAAATGAAGAAATAAATATCAAGGACTTAATGAAGCACCGTAAATCAAACGGGGATTAATTTCCCCCGATTAAATCTAAAATGCATACTGTCCAAATAATCGGAGTAAATTAAACGTGAAAGTAAACCCCGTAGACTTTATTGGACATAATATGTGGAAATAAATCCGGTAGACACACTTATAAGCTGAGAAAATTAAATGTGAAAGTAAATCTTGTTGACTTAAATATGAATATTCACTAATTGTAAGATTCGGAATTTTGTCGCACGACTTCCGTCTCAGGTAGCAATTTTTGTTTATAAATTTTTAGGACTTCGAATTGTGATTGAAAATCGAAAACTCTGCTTATTATTGATAACATCTCAAGGCCCAGCGTTTCCCGTTATTTTAGCTGCGGCATCAGATCGTGGAAAATTATTCAATTAATTTATTGGAAGTTATAGGTTAAATTCTGATAATTAAAATATATTATAACGGTCTCAAATGTTAGCGCGTTCACTAGGGAGATCCCACCCAAAAAGATTACTAAAAGAGGCCGCTTTTAGAAACAAATGGCTTCTCTCGTGAAAATACTTCAGTCTCTGCATTTAATTCTACATACAAGAGCGCGTACACATTAACATCAAAAAATGTAACACGAGACAGATTATTTCTCTCAACAATAAAAACCTTCCAGAAAAGAAGCTGTCATAGATAACTTTCCAGCCCTTCTAAATTGTTATCCTACGCACCGAGTTAAAATTCGTGTAAGGTCTTTGACTGTTTTTATCAAAACAAATTCAGGTTAACGTAACTCAACGTTCCGATGCACACACACCAAATTAAGGTTGAAATGATTCAGGTAATATTTGAACGCCCTATTTCGAAGAACGAAAACACTTTATAAAAAAATGGAATCATGCCCTAATTCGAAGAATGAAAACACTCTATAAGTAAAATGAAATTATGACCTAATTCGAAGAGTGAAAATACTCTATAAGTGAAATGAAATTATGCCCTAATTCGAAGAATGAAAATACTCTATAAGCAAAATGAAATTATGCCCTAATTCGAAGAATGAAAATTCTCTATAAGCAAAATGAAATTATGCCCTAATTCGAAGAATGAAAACACTCTATAAGTAAAATAAAATTATGACCTAATTCGAAGAGTGAAAATACTCTATAAGTGAAATAAAATTATGCCCTAATTCGAAGAATGAAAATACTCTCTAAGCAAAATGAAATTATGCCCTAATTCGAAGAATGAAAACACTCTATAAGTAAAATGAAATTATGACCTAATTCGAAGAGTGAAAATACTCTATAAGTGAAATGAAATTATGCCCTAATTCGAAGAATGAAAATACTCTATAAGTGAAATGAAATTATGCCCTAATTCGAAGAGTGAAAATACTCTATAAGTGAAATGAAATTATGCCCTAATTCGAAGAATGAAAACACTCTATAAGTAAAATTAAATTATGCCCTAATTCGAAAATTGAAAACACTCTATAACGATTTAATTACTTGGGCGGCGAAAAACGTGCATGCGCGTGGCGAAAAAGTTAGACTGGGTAAGAGTTTCATAAACTATCGTGGAGGCTATTCTGTTTTTTTCTGCTTATTCTGTTTCTTGAGTTCATGATAAAAATATTTTCCCAACGTCCGCATTGCTAATCCTTGCCAATCGCATGGTACGATTTTTTAAATGAAATTATGAATTGAAAAATATGAAATGAAAAAATGAAAAATGAAATTAAATTAAATAAATTAAATTATTCCCTAAAAAAATTAAAAATGAAATTATGCCTTCTTAAAAATGAAATTATGCCCTATTTCGAAGAACGAAAACACTTTATAAATAAAATAAAATTATGCCCTTTTTCGAAGAACGAAAACACTTTGTTAATAAAATGAAATTATGCCCTATTTCGAAGAACGAAAACACATTATAAATAAAATGAAATTATGCCCTATTTCGGAGAACGAAAACACTTTGTTAATAAAATGAAATTATGCCCTATTTCGAAGAACGAAAACACTTTATAAATAAAATAAAATTATGCCTTATTTCGAAGAACGAAAATACATTATAAATAAAATGAAATTAAGCCTTATTTCCAAGAACTAAAACACGTTACAAATAAAATTAAACATTTTTAAGACTCGCATCACAAGGAGTTAGGACGGTAAACAAGGTGCGAGCTTCAAATTTAAATTAAAACACGGAAGTAAGGAAGTTTTTAAACAATTCAAAAGATGTTTCTCATGAATAGTTGCCGAGCAAAATATAATTAAAATGTTCGTGTAGCGTGGATTTATAATTGCAAATGTGGCGCATATAATGTAATAAATGCAATTATGATATAAGAATAAAATGCATTCATACTAAAAAATAAAATGAAAGAGATATCATGAAAAGTTTTATTACACCCACGGATGAAAGTTCTGGACTCAAAGTTAATGTTCTTTACGTAAAAATCGTCATATTAGGTACTCCTTCTTAGAAGGAATCTACCTCAAGAAGCAAGGGAAAATTCTACACAGAGCCTTTCTGATTTATCAATTTATCCACAATGAACGATACATTTTTGAAAAAGCTTCAGCACAAGGTTAAGACCGTTGAAATAAACACTTTTTTCTCAATAACTGTGTGGTCGAAAATGTTTCGTTGATGAGATACACTGGCTTAAACTTTGAAACGTAATAGAGAAAAAATCGTATCATGCGATTGGCAAGGATTCGCAATGCGGAAGTTGGGAAAATATTTTTATCGTGAACTCAAGAAACAGAATAAGCAGAATAAAAAAAGAATAGCCTCCGCAATAATTTATGAAACTCTTACCCAGTCTAACTTTTTCGCCACGCGCATGCACGTTTTTCGCCACCCAAGGAATTAAATCATTTGGGTGGGGAAAAACATGCATGTTTCGGCGAAAAAGTTAGACTGGGTGGTGTCTTCGAGCGCATTCGGCAATCGTTGCACCGAAGTTTGATCGCCTGCACCGTAGCAGATGGGCGTCATGTTGAACACCTTTTGTAAACCTGACCCAATTTAAAAAGATAATTAATAAAAACCTAAGGTATTCATTAACTAATTAATCAAGCCTAATGATGATGTTTGTATGCACACTGAAACGTTTTTATGTTTATTTCAACTTACTCCTGCAAAAATAACCAACGCCCTTACAAGAATTTATCACTCAGCAAACTTCATCGAGAAAAATCAATGCTAAAGTTAGTGGACTATTCAACTTCCAGAAAGAAAGACAGGACTCTACAACACCAATTTCTCTCGCAGCGAAACCCTCGTAAGTACGCTCCGCAGTCCAGAATAATTCATGGCGTCGAGGCGCGGGAAAACGTTTCCGTTCCGATGCTGAGAAACTACATGGGCACTTTTGGTGCTCATATGAGAGCCTCTTATTTCATCTGGTACCAAGCGCCAAATACATCTTTTATTATAGCGAAAATGGGTTATGTATGTGTACCGCTGTCATCCCCAAAATTCCCTTTGTCCGGAGAGTTAGTCGTAGGTACAGGAAGATAGTTACACAATGTCGAATAAGTTGCTGAGATACGATAGTTTCAAAGCCGCCAAACTTTGATGCAGTTTTCAGACGTGTTTTAAAAAGCGGCGCTCGGTACCGTGTGATTCTAAGGGCCTGATATATAACGAAGCCTTTTGTTATTTGGAGTAGGCAGAAAGATAATAAATCACTCCTGGGAAACCAAGAAATCAGCCTGAAATGACCCCGTGCGATTGAGTGGTGCTAGAAAATATACGAAACGCAGCCGAGCGGACGTGGCGGTCGTTAGCGGAGAGGGAGAGAGCGAGAGAACTGATTAGAAACTTGCCGTTAAATGGGGCGGAGCAGAGACTGGTACGATGGAATATAACACGTAAAAAATGGGAATAAAAGAAAAACGAGGAAAAACAAAAACTGTCTATTTATAAAAAGTTGATTCTTGACATGCCTTTCATGATGCATAACATTTATTATTGAACGTTTAACTCCAAGCTTCAGTTTAACCCGTGCTAGCAGGTTGACAAAGGCGTGACCCACCAGTTGTCACAGAGGAGGTTTTCACAATGCGGTTGACCAACCAGTAGCCACGATCTCCATTTTCTAAAATGCTAATACTCAAATGAATGCACAGTCCGAATATTATTTTGTTCATTTTAATGTTGAATTCATGAACCGAGTTCAGTTCACGTACAATTTTTGCAGTTTGATATAGCCTACAGCTGTTAAAAAATTAACTTGACTTTCCCCACACCTCACGTGACCTTGTGAACACTACACTTACATCTACATAACTAAAGACAATTATTCAACCCAATGGTTCCCACCTCAGCACTTCACCACATAATTATTGACTATCACTCAGCACGCAAGTCCTGCTCTTCCCATAACCCATCCAATCACAGATTTAAGTTTATGCTGTGATTATACACAGAAAAATTTTTTTGAACAACATTGAATCCAAACACCTTTTCGAAAGGAGTGAATGTTAATAAATTAGCAGATGTGTAGGCCCTCAATATCCATGTTGAAATAATATAATCAATTTGTCACGTGGGAATTTTTCTGCATTTCCCACTTCACGGACCGCGTTAGAAAGACTTCAAAAAGTTGTATCACAAATACATGACTAAGACTCACAAGTGCAATAAGTAGTGAACACAAGCTACATATTTTATGCAGGTTCCTCAAGTTCAAATCAATTTCTTCTGAAAGGGAAAGACGTGTAGTAAATAGACTTTCATCCTATCTTGATTCATAGCTTCTAATTGGATCTGAACATCGATCTGCCTCACGAGTGCTGCGCTCGCTCTTTGAAGTTTATTTGACGGAGATAAGTGAGTCTAACGAGAATTTCAAAATCCGCGAAGGCAGTCAAAATAAACACGTGGTAAATTTGACGTTTCGAGATCGTGTGAAACGCAGGAGCAAAATCAAGTCCTTAAATGAAAGATGTCAAATCTGAAGGCAGGTTTCGAATGGAAGATAAGTAATCTGTGAAGTCAGTGTCTCAAGACAAGGTCGTGTGAAATACAGAAGCAAAATCAACTCCTTACATGAAAGATGTAAAATCTGAGGGCGGGCTTCGCACGCAGGATAAGGAATCGAATCATCTCTGAAGGCGCGGTCGCAAGAAAATAACAACATGTAGCCTTCAGTACCTGACAAGGTTTCTGCTTGTTTTTGGCAGCAAGACCCAAATATTTATACAGAAGTTAGACAATATTAGGCAAGTTTTTCAAAAGCAAGACTCAAATATTTACACTGAAGTTAGGACGTAAATTACTGAATATGAGGCAATAGATTACCACCCACGCTCACAGGATAAAATTAAATTCTCTCGGAATTTAACTTTATTAAATTCTCGGAAATTCTTTTATTTAGAATTCATGCATTTTTGACATTCCTCCTCCGTTCTAAACATTTCATACGTTCTCGTGTTTATTCATACTAACGACTCAGTGGAGAGATACGAATCTGTAATTGCGGGGTAAAACCAGCAGTGAAATTCAACCACAAGCTGAGGTGAGAAGTGTATTTCGATTTACCTGTTCATATATTAGGACATCTCAAGATTATTACATGGGGTTTGCATGGATTCAGATCACAATTTCAAGCGATAATTAAAACATTCTGAAAGTTGATGAACAAATTCTACTCCTGATTTTTTGGTTGCCTTTTGGTGCGTGTTAACTGACATCTGCTGAGAACAGCTGTGGAGTCTGCCCCATGACGCTGGAGTTCAATGGTGGGTAGGTGTTGGCTCGCTCGCTTGAGTTAGTCTGGCTAGCTTGAATTAGTCTGTCTCGCTTGAATTAGTCTGGCTCGCTGTAATTAGTCTGTCTCGCTTGAATTAGTCTGTCTCGCTTGAATTAGTCCGTCTCGCTTGAATTAGTCTGCCTCGCTTGAATTAGTCTGTCTCGCTTGAATTAGTCTGTCTCGCTTGAATTAGTCTGTCTCGCTTGAATTAGTCTGTCTCGCTTGAATTAGTCCGTCTCGCTTGAATTAGTCTGTCTCGCTTGAATTAGTCTGTCTCGCTTGAATTAGTCTGGCTCGCTTGAACTAGTCTGGCTCGCTTGAATTAGTCTGTCTCGCTTGAATTAGTCTGGCTCGCTTGGATTAGTCTGGCTCGCATGAATTAGTCTGTCTCGCTTGTATTAGTCTGGCTCGCTTGAATTAGTCTGTCTCGCTTGAATTAGTCTGTCTCGCTTGAATTAGTCTGTCTCGCTTGAATTAGTCTGTATCGCTTTAATTAGTCTGTCTCGCATGAATTAGTCTGTTTCGCTTGTATTGGTCTGGCTCGCTTGAATTAGTCTGCCTCGCTTGAATTAGTCTGTCTCGCTTGAATTAGTCTTCCTCGCTTGAATTAGTCTGTCTCGCTTGTATTAGTCTGGCTCGCTTGAATTAGTCTGTCTCGCTTGAATTAGTCTGGCTCGCTTGAATTAGTCTGTCTCGCTTGAATTAGTCTGGCTCGCTTGAATTAGTCTGTCTCGCTTGAATTAGTCTGGCTCGCTTGAATTAGTCTGGCTCGCTTGAATTAGTCTGTCTCGCTTGAATTAGTCTGGCTCGCTTGAATTAGTCTGTCTCGCTTGAATTAGTCTGTCTCGCTTGAATTAGTCTGTCTCGCTTGAATTAGTCTGTCTCGCTTGAATTAGTCTGTCTCGCTTGAACTAGTCTGGCTCGCTTGAATTAGTCTGGCTCGCTTGAATTAGTCTGGCTCGCTTGAATTAGTCTGTCTCGCTTGTATTAGTCTGGTTCGCTTCAATTAGTCTGGCTCGCTTGAATTAGTCTGTCTCGCCTGAACTAGTCTGCCCAGGGAACGTTTGTGTTAACTCACTCCCTTGAATTAGTCTGTCTGCGTCAACGGCCAAAAACTGAAAGATCTTCTATCCCGCAGGCGTCGTTTTCGAGAATGCCTACAATCAAATATGGATTTATTAAACACAAACACATTTATGTGATATAAGTAAGACACAATAATGAACTCAGTATTTAATAAGCAGCCAAAGTTAATGCTGCTCATAAGACTCAGTAATGAGTCTTTTTAGGTCATTAATAACTTCACACCTCGGTACGCTAAGCAAAACAAACGTTTCATCGAACAGGCAACAAAATTTTGTCAAAAGCTCCGCCTCTTGACGCAGTTTGAAAATGAAACTCAGCCGCACAGTATACGTTCCATGCAGCACTGCGCCTCCTCCGTTATGGTGATTCTTCAATCATTATTAGGTTCTTTCATTTCGTTCCATGTAGAACTGCGCCTCCTCCGTCATTATGATTCGTCAATCATTCTAGGGTCCTTTTGTGTCGTTCCATGTAGAACTGCACCTCTTCCGTTATTGTGATTCTTCAATCATTATTGGGTCCTTTTATGTCGTTCCATGTAGCACTACACCTCGTATTTCCCTACAATTTTTCGTTCATTGTTGTGTTCTTTCATGGGGAGTTGAACGGATTTTCCTTCGAAGTGAGATTGCAATCGAATGCGTCATTCCACTAGCTCTTCAAAAGAATAGAATTCTTTTATATTTCTATTTATAGAAACGGAAATAAAAATGAATAAGATTCTTTCCTATTTGCTATTCAATCCGCTCATCAAAAGCATAGAACAGCAGCTAATACCTCGATCACTACGGGACCTCAGTAGTTGCCTCGCGCTTCAGAAAAGAACGATCATGGTTCGATCCTCAGAAACAGCGCGGCTTTGCCAGAGCGAGCAGCTCACCCGTTTAGTATGCAGAAAACGAAGACGACGCTTGGAAAAAAATAACTCTTCTACCAAATGAGCTAGCATTCTTTCTCGTCGTCGGATTATGAACTGAAATTTGTCGTCATTGCAAAGCGATTGCTTATAGGGAGTGGTTATTAATATCTTTTAATAATTGTAACGTATAGATCCTGCAAACGTGCCCTTTTTTCTCAAGAATACGAAGCACTATTTGAACTTCATTCATTATTCTAATCCAATATGCGTGGACTTATTTAATTTCTCTACAATAATCGAAACTGTCTCAAAGGGATATCTATTTTATGGCTGTCACACAATTCATATACGAATCAAATTCCGCTACTGCTTGATGTGGTTGAAAATTGAAACCGAGTCATCAAATTAAAAGATCAACTTTTGCGGAGAATTCGCTAGCTCAACCTTGACAACCAAAATATCCGCTTCAGAGCGGGTGAATTCAATGCTCTGTTTTTCGCCCACCAATCTAACACTCAAATTTTGATGCGATCGCCAATTAACGCTGAGTGCCTTTAGTGTTTGGAAACAAGGTTTCCTTCGTTCACTTTGAGATTAAGTGTGTACCTATAGCGCTGTAGTTATGAAGGGGAAAATTAGAATAAGCTTCACACCTCGGCACGCTATTGCTCTACAGACATATGTACCAATTGACTTTGAAATGTCAAACTTGTAGATTTTATCAAACACAGTTTGTGTAGTAGAATAGGTCATAACAGGATATTCTATCAAGCAAAATTTATCAAATCACTCAAGACGTGGTATTCTGAAGAGCTATTACCTCAGAAAACGAAGGTGTTTGAAAAGAAAATGGAGGAAACCACTTTTACCCAGAGAGCTCGCATTCTTTCTCCTCACTCGAGGGGAAATTTATACGAAATTAATTTTATAGCGAAGCATCCCTAGGAAAAAGGTAAATATACATCCTTTTGGCTACAAAAAAATCAATTTTACAACTCTGTCCATCTTTTACACTAAAACATCACCAAGAAAAAAACAAATTTACATCCTTTTAGTCTCAAAAAAGACAATTTTACAACCCATTCCATCTTTTACAGCAG
Organism: Morinoia aosen; assembly: GCA_030386875.1. NCBI lineage: Eukaryota > Metazoa > Arthropoda > Malacostraca > Amphipoda > Talitridae > Morinoia > Morinoia aosen. The sequence continues at coordinate 58,362,368 of CM059567.1, read as the reverse complement.
AACATCACCAAGAAAAGAGCAAATTTACATCCATTTAGTCCCAAAAAAGCAATATTAACACTCAGTCTATCTTTTAAAACGAAACATCACTAGGAAAAAAGCAAATTTACATCCTTTTAGTCCCAAAGTAAGTAATGTTACTACCCACCCAAAAAAAGCAATATTACAACCCAGTCTATCTTTCACCCTGAAAAATTACAAGAAAAAGACCAAATTTACATTTATTTAGTCACAAAAAAAGTAATATTACAACCCAGTCTATCTTTCACCCTGAAACATCACAAGGAAAAATGCAAGTTTACATCCTCTTAGTCCCAAAAAAGCAACATTACCACCCAGTCTACCAGTCCAGATTGCATGACCTGCGCTACACAGGCTTCCTTTTCTTTCAGCTGCGGCCTTCGAACAACAGAAATCCTGCGAGATTTTCCGGCCTTGAGACCAGCAACGAGCAAATAATGGCCATTCCCCTCAAAAATTCCTCCTCCCAGCTCTGGGAATTGCGTCGGCTGCACCGGCTTACATCTAAGAACTGCCTATTTTTCTCCACCATAAAGAGACATTATTACTCGAAAAATTACACTCGTTTCACGTGGGTGTTCTCGGTACTTTTCTGAATGAGTGAACCATTTCCGTCTGGTCCGAATGATGAACTAGAGATGACTGTTTTACCAGACCGATCTTGAGGTCTTTGCTCACCGTACACTGACTTATTTTAAGGAACATTTAATAACCAATTATCTAACATGAGAAACATGTGGAAAACTTTGTTATTGGAAAATACGAACGTTAACTGATCGGAGCAACTCATTGACCTAGGAAGAAACGATAAAAATTCTTATCACAACCTCGCGTGCAGCGGCGTCTGTAAGGGATGAAGAGCAGTTTGATCAGATATCGAGGAAGATTTGTCTCAGGATCAGTTAGGATCGAGTCCTAAAAGTGGAACAATCCAGGGCTTCCGGAAAACAAGAGGGAGAACCATCGGTGCGTCTTGTCGATGGTCGTTCGAGAACCGCAGATCGTTGGGTTATGAATAAATGAAGAAAATATAAGGTGATCATAAGCATTTTATCGATGGTCTTTCGAGAATCGCAGGTTTTTGGGTTATGGAAAAAAGAAGAAAATATAAGGTGACCATAAAAAATTTATCGATGGTCGGTCGAGAACTGCAGGTCGTTGGGTTATGAATAAAAGAAGAAAATTTAAGGTGATCATAAACAATTTATCGATGGTCGTTCGAGAATCGCAGGTCGTTGGGTTATGGATAAAAGAAGAAGAAAATTTAAGGTGATCAGCAACAATTTATCCATGGTCGGTCGAGAACTGCAGGTCGTTGGGTTATGAATAAAAGAACAACATACAATGTGACGCTGAACAATTATGGGCATATTCAACACGTGTAGATGCAATAGCGAATATTGTGCAACACAGTCTTCAATGTAATTTTGCCTTAAAATGGTGATGACGTACGCATAAACCGTGTACGATGCAAAATAAACGTTGCACCATTTTCGATTTGCTTGGCAATCTTGTTATAAAAAGCGAGTTTGAAAGATGGTGAATTCAACGAATAGTGAGTCACGTACTCGCGGTCTTAAACATTTGATAAAATTTTTACAACCTGTACTGTTGAATTTTTGAAAAATTTCTTAAAATTCTTATTATTTATTTCTGACGTGATTCTTCTTCTGGCTCATTTAATGATGTCCATAAAAATCTTCGTCCAGTTTTTTTAACTTAATTTAAATGTGTATCAATAAGCTTATACGTTAACTCGAAAATATGAAAAGTAAGATTTGAGGAGAGGAATTCAAGAATATTATAAAGGATGAACAGGTAAAAGTGCTAGCTAATAATATAACAGCACATTTATTTATTTCAGAGAATGTACATAATTAAAAAACACATGCAGAGAGAGGAAATATTGAATTTAAAATACAGGGTAATTATCATTTCGGTTTCTTGATTTACTTACGCGTTTTATTTCCCTTGTAATTTTCAGAAAGCTTTAGTGTGTTGGACCTACAGCGGCTGGAAAGCTTGACACGACTCCCAATCGTCCAAACGAGCACATAACAATTGTAATGTGTAACGTTAATGTTACCCATGCCGCGTTACGCGTACTGTCGTACACTCTAAACTGAACAGCCATTTAAGGTTACAAATTCTGCCACCAACCTAAAGCTTTAGTGTGTTGGACCTACAGCGGCTGGAAAGCTTGACACGACTCCCAATCGTCCAAACGAGCACATAACAATTGTAATGTGTAACGTTAATGTTACCCATGCCGCGTTACGCGTACTGTCGTACACTCTAAACTGAACAGCCATTTAAGGTTACAAATTCTGCCACCAACCTAAAGCTTTAGTGTGTTGGACCTACAGCGGCTGGAAAGCTTGACACGACTCCCAATCGTCCAAACGAGCACATAACAATTGTAATGTGTAACGTTAATGTTACCCATGCCGCGTTATGCGTACTGTCGTACACTCTAAACTGAACAGCCATTTAAGGTTACAAATTCTGCCACCAACCTAAAGACATGTCTCTTCACAGCAGTAAGGAAAGGTAGTTTCAGTCGGAAGACCCATAGAGATACCTTCATAAACACGTACAAAAGTAATTTTTGTTGAAATGAAACGTAAAATACAATCATAGAAATTCACGTAGTAAATTCAACCAAAAAACTATAAAAAACAGTTCCCGAGAGAAATTCAAATGAGCTGAACTGACGGAGATATTTTCACCATAGTTCACTTAGCTACTTCAGATGAAGAAACCAGACAGTCTATGGAGCAAATTTACATAAAAAAAAACGGACCGCTCATGGAGCGAATTTACATAAAGAAACTTAACAGTTCATGACGCAAATTCACATAGAGAAGCCAGACAGTTCACGGACCAAATATATTTACATTCAAATAAAGAAACCAGGAAGTTCGTAGAGCAAATTTACAAAAAGAGACCAGAAATTGTCAACTAAGCGGAAGAAGGCTCGGCTCTCAGCAAGGCACTGACCGCAGGATGGCGGCAGCGCGACGTCCAATGGTTGTAACGACGACGAAATGGTCGTGAAGGGCGGTAATGTTGCGTCGTTTGGTGCGGTGTGAGCTGAGGGTGGTGTTGCTGGGCTGGTGTGGTGTTGCTGGGCTGGTGTGGTATTGCTAGGCTGGTGTGGTGTTGCTGGGCTGGTGTGGTGTTGCTGGGCTGGTGTGGTGTTGCTGGGCTGGTGTGGTGTTGCTGGGCTGGTGTGGTGTTGCTGGGCTGGTGTGGTGTTGCTGGGCTGGTGTGGTGTTGCTGGGCTGGTGTGGTGTTGCTGGGCTGGTGTGGTGTTGCTGGGCTGGTGTGGTGTTGCTGGGCTGGTGTGGTGTTGCTGGGCTGGTGTGGTGTTGCTGGGCTGGTGTGGTGTTGCTGGGCTGGTGTGGTGTTGCTGGGCTGGTGTGGTGTTGCCAGGCTGGTGTGGTGTTGCTGGGCTGGTGTGGTGTTGCTGGGCTGGTGTGGTGTTGCTGGGCTGGTGTGGTGTTGCTGGGCTGGTGTGGTGTTGCTGGGCTGGTGTGGTGTTGCTGGGCTGGTGCGGTGTTGCCGGGCTGGTGTGGTGTTGCTGGGCTGGTGTGGTGTTGCCAGGCTGGTGTGGTGTTGCTGGGCTGGTGTGGTGTTGCTGGGCTGGTGTGGTGTTGCTGGGCTGGTGTGGTGTTGCTGGGCTGGTGTGGTGTTGCTGGGCTGGTGTGGTGTTGCCAGGCTGGTGTGGTGTTGCTGGGCTGGTGTGGTGTTGCTGGGCTGGTGTGGTGTTGCTGGGCTGGTGTGGTGTTGCTGGGCTGGTGTGGTGTTGCTGGGCTGGTGCGGTGTTGCCGGGCTGGTGTGGTGTTGCTGGGCTGGTGTGGTGTTGCCAGGCTGGTGTGGTGTTGCTGGGCTGGTGTGGTGTTGCTGGGCTGGTGTGGTGTTGCTGGGCTGGTGTGGTGTTGCTGGGCTGGTGTGGTGTTGCTGGGCTGGTGTGGTGTTGCTGGGCTGGTGTGGTGTTGCTGGGCTGGTGCGGTGTTGCTGGGCTGGTGTGGTGTTGCTGGGCTGGTGTGGTGTTGCTGGGCTGGTGTGGTGTTGCTGGGCTGGTGTGGTGTTGCTGGGCTGGTGTGGTGTTGCCAGGCTGGTGTGGTGTTGCTGAGCTGGTGTGGTGTTGCTGGGCTGGTGTGGTGTTGCTGGGCTGGTGTGGTGTTGCTGGACTGGTGTGGTGTTGCTGGGCTGGTGTGGTGTTGCTGGGCTGGTGCGGTGTTGCCGGGCTGGTGTGGTGTTGCTGGGCTGGTGTGGTGTTGCCAGGCTGGTGTGGTGTTGCTGGGCTGGTGTGGTGTTGCTGGGCTGGTGTGGTGTTGCTGCGCTGGTGTGGTGTTGCTGGGCTGGTGTGGTGTTGCTGGGCTGGTGTGGTGTTGCTGGGCTGGTGTGGTGTTGCTGGGCTGGTGTGGTGTTGCTGGGCTGGTGTGGTGTTGCCAGGCTAGTGTGGTGTTGCTGGGCTGGTGTGGTGTTGCCAGGCTGGTGTGGTATTGCTGGGCTGGTGTGGTGTTGCTGGGCTGGTGTGGTGTTGCCAGGCTGGTGTGGTGTTGCCAGGCTGGTGTGGTGTTGCCAGGCTGGTGTGGCATTTGCCAGGCCAGTGTGGCGGGGGTGGCAGTTGCCAGGCTGGTGTGGCGGGGGGGGGCAGTTGCCAGGCTGGTGTGGCGGGGGGGCAGTTCCCAGGCTGGTGTGGCGGGGGGTGGCAGTTGCCAGGCTGGTGTGGCGGGGGGTGGCAGTTGCCAGGCTGGTGTGGCGGGGGTGGCAGTTGCCAGGCTGGTGTGGCGGGGGTGGCATTTGCCAGGCTGGTGTGGCGGGGGTGGCAGTTGCCAGGCTGGTGTGGCGGGGGTGGCAGTTGCCAGGCTGGTGTGGCGGGGGTGGCAGTTGCCAGGCTGGTGTGGCGGGGGTGGCAGTTGCCAGGCTGGTGTGGCGGGGGTGGCAGTTGCCAGGCTGGTGTGGCGGGTGTTGCGATACGGAGAAAGGGGTGGGCTTAGGACCCCCTTTCCATACGCTGAGGGACTCTCAACCCCCGCAAAATTTAAAATATTGTCCATCATCCTTGCGTACACCTGCATACCAGACATGGAGAATAAAAGGATTGAAGATTTACATGAATTTATTTGGGGGAAACACGTGGATAAATCACACAAGGCATTGAAACGAAATAATTTGAAAGGGCACAACTGCATTAATGAAAGGCACACACATTCTACCGTTATAAGACTCTAAACGTGACACGATATAAATGTGATGCTTACCGAGAATTCAAGCTATCAATGCTTCCGCGCTGCCAACAATTTACGAACACACAAATTATGGTCACCGTATGCAACTCAAAGCACAGAAATTACGAGGTTGACAAATTACAATTTAACCTTGACTCGCAACCAGGAATCAAATTTCAGGATGCTCAGTACTGCACACAACGTAGTCTAAGTACTCATCCGAAAAGAATCACACTTAAATCACGCGCTAGGTGAAACCACTTTTCTGTGTGTAACACTCCATTTTAAAAATCGCACTTAAGCGCCCTCATTTTTCGAATTCATCCTGCCGACAACTATACACTTTACACTCCGCTGTGATGTGCGGCTGCAGCTGACCTAATTTCATTCCATTGAAGCTGGATTCCTCTTCAATTCTGAAGCCTGTAAGCGGACTCAGTCTGATCTTCTCGTTCGGCGATACTGCGGCCAGCCTGGCGGCGCCTGCGTTCGCGTTGAGAAATGCGTAACAACGGCTGCCCGCTAACTGCAGAGCTCCCAGCGCCCGACATTACTGCTGGCTTGAAGATAAACGTGGACAATTGTCTTGCTGGAGAAGGTGGAGTTGTTTGCGACTTTGGAGTAGATGTAAAAGCAAATAGAAGGCTTTCTGTAGAGTTGTTGACACTTTGTCTCTTGTCGATAATCACCGCGCAGCCGAAGTATTCTGAACGGTCTTTGTTGCAAGTTGTCGTTTCGATGCAGTTGAGGTGTTTTGAGCGGTCTTTCTTGCAAGTTATCGTATCGATGTCTGCTGGTAACTTCACGCCGATGTCCATTTCGTTGTTCTTGTGCGCCCCCTCCCGGCAAGGGACGGGTGCACTTGCTCACGCACTCAGATTCTCGCTGCTTCCCTTGTCGCTCCACCAAAAAAATTCCTCACTAGGCTTCATCTACCCTCCTTATAAGCGTTTCGCCTCCTTGCTTCGAGATTGATCTCGAAGCATCCCATCTACAGAGGCCGTATCTGCATCCTGATTGGCGGGATTCTTGTTTGTTCTGACGTCTGGGTCTCCCATTGGTGTGTGCTCAGACACACCTTCTCGCGTGATCACTAGGCAAGCGTTCATTGGTGCAGCACAATAGGTTCTCTGCTACGTCTCCCCTTTTTCCCCCTCAAAGCAGCCCCGCTTGGCGGCCTAACCGTCAAATTCCAATCCTTGCTGTAACATCTCTCACTAAATAAAGCACACCATCTTTGAACCATGAAGTGAAGTATTTTCCCAAAGAACATTTTGCAAGCCTGTTTCCCAAAAAAAATATTTTACGAGAGTATTTCTCCAAAATTCCTAAAAAAATGTTTTACGAGAGTATTTCCCAAAAATTCCCAAAAAAACTTATGAGAGTAGTATTTCCTCACACGGGGGTGGCAGTTGCCAGGCTGGTGTGGCGGGGGTGGCAGTTGCCAGGCTGGTGTGGCGGACGTGGCAGTTGCTAGGCTGGTGTGGCGGGGGGTGGCAGTTGCCAGGCTGGTGTGGCGGGGGGTGGCAGTTGCCAGGCTGGTGTGGCGGGGGGTGGCAGTTGCCAGGCTGGTGTGGCGGGGGTGGCAGTTGCCAGGCTGGTGTGGCGGGGGTGGCAGTTGCCAGGCTGGTGTGGGCGGGGGTGGCAGTTGCCAGGCTGGTGTGGGCGGGGGTGGCAGTTGCCAGGCTGGTGTGGCGGGGGGTGGCAGTTGCCAGGCTGGTGTGGCGGGGGTGACAGTTGCCAGGCTGGTGTGGCGGGGGTGGCAGTTGCCAGGCTGGTGTGGCGGGGGTGGCAGTTGCTAGGCTGGTGTGGCGGGGGTGGCAGTTGCCAGGCTGGTGTGGCGGGGTTGGCAGTTGCCAGGCTGGTGTGGCGGGGGATGGCAGTTGCTAGGCTGGTGTGGCGGGGGTGGCAGTTGCCAGGCTGGTGTGGCGGGGGTGGCAGTTGCCAGGCTGGTGTGGGCGGGGGTGGCAGTTGCCAGGCTGGTGTGGCGGGGGTGGCAGTTGCCAGGCTGGTGTGGCGGGGGTGGCAGTTGCCAGGCTGGTGTGGCGGGGGTGGCAGTTTCCAGGCTGGTGTGGCAGGGTGGCAGTTGCCAGGCTGGTGTGGCGGGGGTGGCAGTTTCCAGGCTGGTGTGGCGGGGGTGGCAGTTGCCAGGCTGGTGTGGCGGGGGTGGCAGTTGCTAGGCTGGTGTGGCGGGGGTGGCAGTTGCCAGGCTGGTGTGGCGGGGTTGGCAGTTGCCAGGCTTGTGCGGGGGGGTGGCAGTTGCCAGGCTGGTGTGTGGGGGGGGGGTGGCAGTTGCCAGGCTGGTGTGGCGGGGGTGGCAGTTGCCAGGCTGGTGTGGGGGGGTGGGCAGTTGCCAGGCTGGTGTGGGGGGTGGCAGTTGCCAGGCTGGTGTGGGGGGTGGCAGTTGCTAGGCTGGTGAAGCGGGGGGTGGCAGTTGCCAGGCTGGTGTGGGGGGGTGGGGTGGCAGTTGCCAGGCTGGTGTGGGGGTGGCAGTTGCCAGGCTGGTGTGGCGGGGGGTGGCAGTTGCCAGGCTGGTGTGGGGGGTGGCAGTTGCCAGGCTGGTGTGGGGGGGTGGCAGTTGCCAGGCTGGTGAAGCGGGGGGTGGCAGTTGCCAGGCTGGTGTGGGGGGTGGGGTGGCAGTTGCCAGGCTGGTGTGGGGTGGGTGGCAGTTGCCAGGCTGGTGTGGCGGGGGGTGGCAGTTGCCAGGCTGGTGTGGGGGGGTGGCAGTTGCCAGGCTGGTGAAGCGGGGGTGGCAGTTGCCAGGCTGGTGTGGGGGGTGGGGGTGGCAGTTGCCAGGCTGGTGTGGCGGGGTTGGCAGTTGCCAGGGTGGTGTGGCGGGGGTGGCAGTTTCCAGGCTGGTGTGGCGGGGGTGGGCAGTTGCCAGGCTGGTGTGTGGCGGGGGTGGCAGTTGCTAGGCTGGTGTGGCGGGGGTGGCAGTTGCCAGGCTGGTGTGGCGGGGTTGGCAGTTGCCAGGGTGGTGTGGCGGGGGTGGCAGTTTCCAGGCTGGTGTGGCGGGGGGTGGCAGTTTCCAGGCTGGTGTGGCGGGGGTGGCAGTTGCCAGGCTGGTGTGGCGGGGGTGGCAGTTGCCAGGCTGGTGTGGCGGGGGTGGCAGTTTCCAGGCTGGTGTGGCGGGGGTGGCAGTTTCCAGGCTGGTGTGGCGGGGGTGGCAGTTGCCAGGCTGGTGTGGGGGGTGGCAGTTGCCAGGCTGGTGTGGGGGGTGGCAGTTGCCAGGCTGGTGTGGCGGGGGTGGCAGTTGCCAGGCTGGTGTGGGGGGGGTGGCAGTTGCCAGGCTGGTGTGGCGGGGGTGGCAGTTGCCAGGCTGGTGTGGCGGGGGTGGCAGTTGCCAGGCTGGTGTGGGGGGGGGTGGCAGTTGCCAGGCTGGTGTGGCGGGGGGTAGCAGTTGCCAGGCTGGTGTGGGGGGGGTGGCAGTTGCCAGGCTGGTGTGGGGGGGGTGGCAGTTGCCAGGCTGGTGTGGGGGGTGGCAGTTGCCAGGCTGGTGTGGGGGGGTGGCAGTTTCCAGGCTGGTGTGGCGGGGGTGGCAGTTTCCAGGCTGGTGTGGCGGGGGTGGCAGTTGCCAGGCTGGTGTGGGGGGTGGCAGTTGCCAGGCTGGTGTGGGGGGGTGGCAGTTGCCAGGCTGGTGTGGCGGGGGTGGCAGTTGCCAGGCTGGTGTGGGGGGGGGTGGCAGTTGCCAGGCTGGTGTGGGGGGGGGTGGCAGTTGCCAGGCTGGTGTGGCGGGGGTGGCAGTTGCCAGGCTGGTGTGGGGGGGGTGGCAGTTGCTAGGCTGGTGTGGCGGGGGTGGCAGTTTCCAGGCTGGTGTGGCGGGGGGGGTGGCAGTTTCCAGGCTGGTGTGGCGGGGGGTGGCAGTTGCTAGGCTGGTGTGGCGGGGGTGGCAGTTTCCAGGCTGGTGTGGCGGGGGTGGCAGTTTCCAGGCTGGTGTGGCGGGGGTGGCAGTTTCCAGGCTGGTGTGGCGGGGGGTGGCAGTTGCCAGGCTGGTGTGGCGGGGGTGGCAGTTGCCAGGCTGGTGTGGCGGGGGTGGCAGTTGCCAGGCTGGTGTGGCGGGGGGTGGCAGTTTCCAGGCTGGTGTGGGGGGGGTGGCAGTTGCTAGGCTGGTGTGGCGGGGGTGGCAGTTTCCAGGCTGGTGTGGCGGGGGTGGCAGTTTCCAGGCTGGTGTGGCGGGGGTGGCAGTTGCTAGGCTGGTGTGGCGGGGGTGGCAGTTTCCAGGCTGGTGTGGCGGGGGTGGCAGTTGCCAGGCTGGTGTGGCGGGGTTGGCAGTTGCCAGGCTGGTGTGGCGGGGGTGGCAGTTGCCAGGCTGGTGTGGCGGGGGTGGCAGTTGCCAGGCTGGTGTGGCGGGGTTGGCAGTTGCCAGGCTGGTGTGGCGGGGGGTGGCAGTTTCCAGGCTGGTGTGGCGGGGGTGGCAGTTTCCAGGCTGGTGTGGCGGGGGTGGCAGTTGCCAGGCTGGTGTGGCGGGGTTGGCAGTTGCCAGGCTGGTGTGGCGGGGGTGGCAGTTGCCAGGCTGGTGTGGCGGGGTTGGCAGTTGCCAGGCTGGTGTGGCGGGGTTGGCAGTTGCCAGGCTGGTGTGGCGGGGGTGGCAGTTGCCAGGCTGGTGTGGCGGGGGTGGCAGTTGCCAGGCTGGTGTGGCGGGGTTGGCAGTTGCCAGGCTGGTGTGGCGGGGGTGGCAGTTTCCAGGCTGGTGTGGCGGGGGGTGGCAGTTTCCAGGCTGGTGTGGCGGGGGTGGCAGTTGCCAGGCTGGTGTGGCGGGGGGTGGCAGTTGCCAGGCTGGTGTGGCGGGGTTGGCAGTTGCCAGGCTGGTGTGGCGGGGGTGGCAGTTTCCAGGCTGGTGTGGCGGGGGGTGGCAGTTGCCAGGCTGGTGTGGGGGGTGGGCAGTTGCCAGGCTGGTGTGGGGGGTGGGCAGTTGCCAGGCTGGTGTGGGGGGTGGGCAGTTGCCAGGCTGGTATGGCGGGGGTGGCAGTTGCCAGGCTGGTGTGGGGGGTGGCAGTTGCCAGGCTGGTGTGGCGGGGGTGGCAGTTGCCAGGCTGGTGTGGCTAGAGATGGAGAAGCAGTGTGTGGCTGGAGGAGTATCACCAAAAAAATAGCGTAAAATGAGTATAGTTCATCTAACAATTAACCTATGCTGAAATAACCTTAACGTTCACCCCTTAACACGTTAACTGCTGAGGGTTAAACTGAGGTTCAGTATTCAACTCAAATTAGTGTTAATTTTGGAATAAATTTTGAAAATTACCAACTTTAAATAGATGGGGCCTTCATTTAGTTTTCATTAAGTTTTTTTTTAATTGAGTTTGTGACTGCTGGTCGGTTAGCAGCATTGTAAAAGTCCTCGCAACGCCCACCGATGGGTCAAGTAGCAGTCAAAGTGTTGACCTATTTTGAAAATATCAAACTTTTCCGATTGCAGCTACACATTCCTGCGTTTTTGAAATGAAGAACCCAAATGAAGTTGGGACTAGAAGTTTCAACAAACGAATAATCCACGAACTATTTCATGCATGATAATTTGTAACAATAATTTGAATGTCGCAGTGGCATTCGTGAAAGGATAAGTCAGCGACATCCGCTGAATTATTCATGAATGTTACTTTTAGCAAAAGATACGAATTAACATTCTTTACACTTTAACTGTAACGTGTGCCACAGGCGGTGCACAGAGGAAGTTTTCATAATGCTGCTGATCGACCAGTGGTCACAAATTCAATTTTCATAAATACGTAATTAAATTTAAATGAAGGCACGATCCAGTTAATGTTTGCTGTTTTCAACATTACTTACTACAACTCAGTTGAATATTGAACTTCAGTTTAACCTGCGACAGTCAGTGTTAACGATCGGTACGGTCACGTTGTATGCAGCAGAATAGACAAACCAACTTTACTGCTTGAAAACATTTATATCTTTCCCACAAAATATGAAAAATACTATCGCACGCTAACATTCCATCTCGTATGATAAGAGTTATTTTTTTCAAAATGTTTCGAAGCAGATAAAATGTCATTCTTTTATACCGGTCCATGAATGAGCAATTCACCGATTGCATTTGGTCCAACAGGCAGAGGAAGCGTTGACATTCGGCCACATTATGTCAGGCTGGCGTAGTCAAATAATGGGATTTTGACTGCTTTTAATTTTTTTTTTGCGATGGCTTCATTAGGGACGCTTGATTGCAACACGCGATCGCTGTGCGCAAAATGAGTTCGATGTCGGCTATAATTTCTTCTTCTTATTTTTATTATTACCATTACTACTATTATTATTATTATTATAATTATTATTATTATTATTATTTTTTCAGAGTTTCCATGCCGTTTTCGACACTCAGCGTAATTTGATAGCTATAATTTCCCAGGAATGCAAATACTTGCGTATAATTTCCCATAATTCTACCTTTTCCATTTGTGACCCAGGAATGCAAATACTTGCGATGTTGGATTTGCAGGCAGAAATTTAAATGTTTATCAAGTTGCAGGGTGAAATTTAAATATTTATCAAGCCAAGGAGCTATTTTTTAGGACCCTTGACAGCGAAAAAGCATGGGCAAAATGTGGCAGATTCATAAGTAGCGTACATTATAATAATACTGTTGATAATTATTAAAAGAACACACGAATGTACATGTGTTATTTAAACAGTGTTTAAAGTACATGATCGGCACAGCATGTGTTGATGTGCTGACCACTTAGTCAAAAAATTCTTATTAGTCGTTGAGGGTTATTTCTCTTTTTTATTTTTATAAAAAAATTTATATTAGTCGTTAAAAGTTATTTCCCTTTTTTATTTCAATCACATACAAAGCTTCACAATGTTCATCATATTATCATACCAAATGTGAAATTATAATTCAAATTGCAATAATTAAATAAAAGTGGTGATGATAACATAGTGCCTGTAATGAACATGTTGATCGCAAACAAACATTTTACACGCAGTTTTCAACAAAAAAGGTGTATCTTACGAACTACAAAACTTTTGTAAACTCTAAACTTGAAACTAAAATTAAAGTCAAATACAATGTACCGTTAGAAGGATATCACTCTATAACCCCTAGCGCTACTTTCTTTGGAGGTCTGCCATTTTTATTCAAATTTGCCATACTTTTTTGCCGTCGATGGTCTTAACAAGCTTCAACATTTTATCAGCTCATCTCCACGACGAATTTTACGAAAACCCCGAACATAAAAGAAATTACTTGGTATTTAGGCTACAGCTAAATAGATCTTCGATTTGATGTACAGTTTGTCCCACCAAAACCCGAACCGAGTATTTATTTTCCAGTATCAGTAATACCATCATAATCACTAATACCTTTTTTTATAGGTTAATTTTTTACGATAATTTTGCTTCAAATTAAATGCTTATGGTATTCTTATGATGGTATTACTGATACGGGAAAATAAATACTTGGTTCGGATTTTTGTGCGAAATTTGTACACAAGGCATTTGAACTTTACGGACAACTTTCTCGACTTGAAACTTCTGGCTTGCGGACTCCTGTCGCAACACCACGGTAGAGGAAACAAGGTAGGTTCAAACCAGTCTTTTATTCGTTGGCTTTATTTATTCGTTGTTCAAAGGCTTTATTTCAAACAAGCTTTATGACGGCACCAAAACGCAGTGTCGATAGGCCAAAAGTAGAGAAGGATTTGGGGGTATCAGTGCTACCAGATGCAATATGATGCCGTGACGTCAGCAAAACCATACAGGCGAAGAAAAAAAGACTGGTTTGACCCCTACCTTGTTTCCTCTACCGTACTGCATACAAGGCACTCGAACTTTGCGGGCCACTTTCTGGACTTGAAACTTCTTGCTTCCGGACTCCTGTCGCAACACTTAGCACAAAACCTCATTTCGTTTAATCTATTCTGTTGAGTCTCGATACCGGAAGGGAAAGCAGAAGCTCGGCAAGACAATTGAAAATTGAGTGTAGCAAGTTTTAAGAGCCGCAACTGAATTTGTAATACCTCCGCCTTTGTCTGAGATTGATTTGCTGCCGCTGGAAGTTTATCGCGCTGTCGAGGTTAGTACAATAAACTTTAGGTTAGTAAAATAATGTAAGTGCGGGGTCTCTCCTGTACAGTGTGTCTCATATTTCCTGCACACTGTCTAGGTTTTATAAAATTTCACGTGCATGTAAATATTATCGATCATTTTTTTTCCAGCCTGAGGATGATGTTAGATACGTCGAAACGTTGCATTTTACAATTAGACAGAAATATACTCGTAGATTTTAACGATTTGCTGTGTATTAGTACAAAAGTGCTGGGAGCATTCCTGAATCAACTTGCACGCGAAGAAATTGGACAATTTCGTAAGGCTGAAAAGTTAGAAAAGAAATCATATCGATCATGATTGGAGCAACTGTTAAGATGCTCAAATTGTCCACCCTTTGCATAGAGGTATGCATTAGCTCTTGTACTCTTACTTTTTCACCCAGATCAAATCAAATCTGAAACGTGAAAAATAAATGCATATTAACAGAAAAAGAAATACAGAATTCGCGCACTGTCCAGGTTTTTATGAAAATACACATACATATCCCAATTTCATCGATCATAGTCATAAAACACGCTCAAATTCGCGACCCTCTGCATTGGCACATCCATGGATTAGTTAGTTCCTCAACCACATCGGATCTAATATGAAACATGAAAAAAGAAATTCAAATTATCACATGGCAGCGACTACTGGGACACCCTGTATATTGTAACATAAATATATGATGTATGGGTACTTTTTACTTACTGATGCAAGCACCTGATCGGTACTGTACATGCTGACGTGAGCACACGACCAGCAAAACATGTGTTACTCTGCAGACCATTAGAACTAAAAAAACGCAAATTACTCGTTGATTAATAAACATATGCTTCTCTTTTACATTTCAATCCCATACAAAAACAAACAAAATTTAAGAGAAATGATTGGCCGTCTCCAAGCTAGGTTTTCCATAGAATGTGCACGCGAAGAAAATTGTAATCGAGCTTTTGCAAAGGCTGAGAAGTTGCCTAAGACGCTGAATGGTGTGGCACTGACGCACAATTTGCTGATTGCGTCGTCTGTGTACGGCTGCACACCAAACCACCGTGGAATATTACGCAAAAGAAAAATATATTACGAAAACGCGTTTGATCTAAACGTCAAAGTACCGTTCAAAATCAACTACAAAGTTGGCAGGTTCTCCAGAAGAAAAATTTGAATGTAATTGCAGTGGCTTCTTCCAGATGGCAAAACTGGCTTTAGAGGCCGCGTAATTATGTAGTTCTGAATAGAAATTGAGATGCAGGCCTTGAGAAAAGCACCGCTGAAAAACACTGCCGCCAGAAAAACGTAACAGCTTAATGAAGTCCGAGAAGTCAAGGGGTCCTTAATTAAGCATGACTGTGTAGTGAAGTCCAAGAAGTCAAGGGGTCCTTAATTAAGCATGACTGTGTAGTGAAGTCCAAGAAGTCAAGGGGTCCTTAATTAAGCATGACTGTGTAGTGAAGTCTGAGAAGTCAAGGGGTCCTCAATTAAGCATGACTGTGTAGTGAAGTCTGAGAAGTCAAAAAGTCCTCAATTAAGCATGACTGTGTAGTGAAGTCTGAGAAGTCAAGGGGTCCTCAATTAAGCATGACTGTGTAGTGAAGTCTGAGAAGTCAAGGGGTCCTCAATTAAGCATGACTGTGTAGTGAAGTCTGAGAAGTCAAGGGGTCCCTAAATATTATTAAGCAACAATTCAAAGCTCGCTTCCGACTTCCCAATTATAAACTCGAGTTTCTCGATTGGATGCAGCCCCGTCAGCTCGGCAAAATCTTTCATTAATCAGCAACGCCCACAATGATGTAAAAGTCGTTCGGTCCTCGGGCTTGCATTTAGCTGGGGCTTCACAAGCAAGGTATCTGCTAATGAGAAGCTCCCTTTTGCACAGTGTTTTAACGAGCAAATCGCCGGTGTCGAACTACGGACGGTTGCTTGACAGGCTTCCTTCACTTCGATCTATAAAACTGACACGCTGTTCCATAGAGGGCTTTGTCCGCTAAATCGCTCTGTTTGGTAAACATGATTTTTTTTTTTTGTTCTTCGTGGCAGCCAACAGCGCGTGCAAACCCGGCTGTCGAGTCGCTCAATGGGAGCCTCGGGCCTGAAGGTATGGTCCTCCCTCTCGTGAGTTGTGTGCCCTTGAATTACATGCCTTTGAATGCCCTTGAATTACTTATATTTAAAATAATGCCATTATTGCCCTTGAATTGCATGCCCTTGAATGCCCTTGAATAATATATGTTTAAAATAATGCCATTATTGCCCTTGAATTACATGCCCTTGAATCACATAACCTTGAATTACATGCCCTTAACCCTTTCGGTACTAACGGCTACTCCAGTGCCAAGTTTGCTAGTGCTTCCAATTTAGGGCATATAACCTAGTTTTAATGTAATTTAACTAGTGAGGGAATATTTTGGAGTAAATAAAAAACTTAGGGAAATTGAAAACAATCATTAAACTAGTTTTTCAACAATTCCAGAAACCTGCACGTGTAAATTACCATAGGTTACCATAGGACCCTGTAATTACCAAAGGACCCTGTTGCATAGGCTCGCGTATGTTCATGCTACAGGGTCCGTGCAACACATTCAATACCCTTTCCATTGCACTTGAACAAGTTTACTGAACTTCGTTTATATTTTATAAATTCGGGCAAGAACTCGTAGATAATTTCTTCGTAAATACAAAAACCTAATTATCAACATCAAAAATTTCTGTCGCCAAGCAAAGAGCTTCAAAGATTGAAAATTTTTAAAAATTAAAATAATGAAGTAGGCACTTACTTAAAGCTGAAAGCATCCACATTAGGACAATTTCACTGACAATTCAGGGTAACGACAACTTTTTCCCCTGCAAGTTTTTACCCAAACCATTTGAATTATCGTACCGAAAGGGTTAAATTAAACAGCACCCAACGAAGCCAAATCAACTGAAGAACATCCGATGCAAGCTGTACCGCTCCAACGTTGAAAATCTGCGAGAATCCGTGCTTTTGGCCACCCCCGCCAAAATTGTAGGTCCGCGAATTTCCTCGAGTAGCTGCAACAAACGCGGGAATCCCTCCAAATTTAGCGAAATAACTTCTAAAGTCCTCTTCAAGAAGCGGAGAAGCAACATTTGTGAGTCCCATCCACACAACTGCGCAACTTTTCTTCAAAGAGGATTTTTGCGCACTCGACGAATGCTGGCCGGGACCTTGACATCAATTTTTGTTAGGCTGGAGACATCCTCGTTGCTCCATTGATGACGAACCGCTGGCAACTTTCTGTGAGGCTCACGCTGTATTCTAACAGAATTCTACGGCATTACTCAGTCCATTCTGCGTGGTATTCTAACAAACGCTCTTGCGAGTCTCGCTGATGCATACACCTAAAGTCCTAACTCTGCATGCTATAAATTTTAAATGCCTGGCCGCTTCAATTTCACGACGCTCCAGAACACGCTCTGTTTGCCCTTGTAAGCTTCAAATTGGACGCTCAAGTGCTTAAATATTAAACTCAAGTCGTGAATGTTGAAACTTGGTCTCACTTGGGTGCTCTAACTTGGTCCAACTTGGGTGCTCTAACTTGGTCTAACTTGGGTGCTCTAACTTGGTCTTACTTGGGTGCTCTAACTTGGTCTTACTTGGGTGCTCTAACTTGGTCTTACTTGGGTTCTCTAACTTGGTCTAACTTGGGTGCTCTAACTTGGTCTAACTTGGGTGCTCGAACTTGGGTGCTCTAACTTGGTCTTACTTGGGTGCTCTAACTTGGTCTTACTTGAGTGCTCTAACTTGGTCTCACTTGGGTGCTCTAACTTGGTCTTACTTGGGTTCTCTCACTTGGTCTAACTTGGGTGCTCTAACTTGGTCTAACTTGGGTGCTCTAACTTGGTCTAACTTGGGTGCTCTAACTTGGTCTTACTTGGGTGCTCTAACTTGTCTTACTTGAGTGCTCTAACTTGGTCTTACTTGGGTGCTCTAACTTGGTCTAACTTGGGTGCTCTAACTTGGTCTAACTTGGGTGCTCTAACTTGGTCTAACTTGGGTGCTCTAACTTGGTCTTACTTGGGTGCTCTAACTTGGTCTTACTTGGGTGCTCTAACTTGGTCTAACTTGGGTGCTCTAACTTGGTCTAACTTGGGTGCTCTAACTTGGTCTTACTTGGGTGCTCTAACTTGGTCTCACTTGGGTGCTCTAACTTGGTCTTCCTTGGGTTCTCTAACTTGGTCTAACTTGGGTGCTCTAACTTGGTCTATCTTGGGTGCTCTAACTTGGTCTTACTTGGGTGCTCTAACTTGGTCTTACATGTGTGCTCTAACTTGGTCTCACTTGGGTGCTCTAACTTGGTCTCACTTGGGTGCTCTAACTTGGTCTAACTTGGGTGCTCTAACTTGGTCTCACTTGGGTGCTCTAACTTGGTCTAACTTGGGTGTTCTTACTTGGTCTTACTTGGGTGCTCTAACTTGGTCTTACTTGGGTGCTCTAACTTGGTCTTACTTGGGTGCTCTAACTTGGTCTAACTTGGGTGCTCTAACTTGGTCTTACTTGGGTGCTCTAACTTGGTCTCACTTGGGTGCTCTAACTTGGTCTAACTTGGGTGCTCTAACTTGGTCTTACTTGGGTGCTCTAACTTGGTCTCACTTGGGTGCTCTAACTTGGTCTAACTTGGGTGCCCTAACTTGGTCTAACTTGGGTGCTCTAACTTGGTCTTACTTGGGTGCTCTAACTTGGTCTAACTTGGGTGCTCTAACTTGGTCTAACTTGGGTGCTCTAACTTGGTCTTACTTGAGTGCTCTAACTTGGTCTTACTTGGGTGCTCTAACTTGGTCTTACTTGAGTGCTCTAACTTGGTCTCACTTGGGTGCTCTAACTTGGTCTTACTTGGGTTCTCTAACTTGGTCTAACTTGAGGTCTCAAACTACGTTTTTCAGTTACGATACTAACCTACGTTTTTGCTGCTGACTATAAAATGACGATAAAGTTTTTGTTTGAGCACTAAATTAAGAGCTATGTAATTCCTTATTATTACCCGCGAACAACGATACAACGATCCAACGTGCTGAAAATTTGGTATGAGCACTACAGTACGAACACACGGCAACAGCTTGTCTGTTAAATCAGTACCTCTCTTCAAAGAAGCATGTCTATATTGACCTCTCATTGTTGCATTCAGGTTGTCCTTCCATTGATTCATTAGCTTGTTAAAACAAAGGAGAGAAGCTAATTACAATCTCAGAGAGTGGAGGAGTTTCTTCAACATTTTCTTCCACACGTTTCCTTTATTTTCTATAATCACCAGAGGAGCTCCGTGCCTAGACAAACGCCCCACTTTCAGATGTAAGCCCCGGTCGTTCAAGTTCATTGAGCGGCATTTTTATC
This sequence comes from Morinoia aosen, assembly GCA_030386875.1. Taxonomy (NCBI): domain Eukaryota; kingdom Metazoa; phylum Arthropoda; class Malacostraca; order Amphipoda; family Talitridae; genus Morinoia; species Morinoia aosen. The sequence goes on along the minus strand of CM059567.1, from coordinate 58,343,714 downwards.
TAGATACTACATAGTCCACCCCCCTTTATTCGAAATAAGAAAGAAGGCGAAATTAAATAAAGGCCGTAAAACAAAAAAATTCAAACTCTCGAGAGTTGATGAGGCCGAGTGCACACGGCCCGTATCACAGATACGCTCATCACACACTTTCGGCAGACTTCGTACGGACGGACAGACGGACGGACGGACGCGGCTCTTATTATAGTATAGATTCCATCTAAATCTTTGTAATGTAACGCAACGCTTGGCAGAATTGCACAAAAGCTACCAACTTCTTTTAAATATATATGATATATATATGTTATATATATCACGTATCAACTTTATTGGGAAGAGACTGTTTTCTTCTTTCATTTCCCTGAAATTGATTGAACAGATATTACATCTGAGTCCTTGATTCTTTGAAATGGAACATAAGGCCCGGTAGTGTTACACTGTACCTAAGTCATCGACTTATTTCTCCGGAATTGATCGAAGGCAGGAGATAAAACGGGCATCCAATGATTTCTGCAAGTTTTCTTAGCACAACTGACTCTGTGTTTCGCCACTCATTCAAATTTTAAATTAAAACAGAACAATGCATAAATCTCTATGGTAAGGGAAATGCAAAATCCCGAAGCTGATTTCAAGGAACTGCAGCATTGCAGTCTGACTTGCAGTCGCGGAACTGCAGCATTACAGACTGCAGCATTGCAGTCTGAACGCACATGTTGTCATCTATACCATTGACCTTGCATATGGAACATCCAATGATGCTCCTTGAAGGTCGGGCAAAATTCAAAAAAAAAAAAAAGAAAGTGCTGCTTTTTCAGTCATGTAGAAAAATCTTAATTCAATTTCGAATTACAAGTTTGGCTTACCTTTGGATTGAGTTTCCCATTTTACTTTGAACAATTCAGTGTTCTGGCAAAACAAATAGTTGAGTGGGGCATTAATCCTTTGTTCCTAAAAAGTGACGTTCAGCTCGTTCGTTTCGTGATATGAAATTGAATAGACACGTAATGTCAATTCGTGTTAACAGCCGTCGAGCATTTCTATAGAATATATGTAGATATATATATTATTAATATTATTCTATAGAATATATGTAGATATATGATTTCTATTGAATACATGTATTTTTACATCACCGTCTAAATTTTTCAAGCACATAGCTGGAGTTACTCCATGATCAGCGATGTAGTTTCCTTCAATCACGGGTTGAAAATAAAATTTAAATCAAGGGTATCATTAAGAGACTAGTGTACACGGCCCATCATAAATGATAGGATTCAATACCTTTCTTGAACATATTTTACAAATGTGAATGACAAACAAATATTTTCATCCTAACAGTCCCCTTGATAAAAATATTATTGTACTTGTGCACTGGTGAAACTCATATCATAGAGAAATGGAAGAAGCGGACTCCAAACAAATAAACCAAAGGTATTATTAGATAGAAGCAGAACCCGTGGAAATTCCACGCACAAGGTCATCGTTAAGCTAGGTGGACCCGTGAAAAAATTCCGTCAACATTACCTAACCTTAGCCGACCTAACATATCCCTAACCTTTCCTATCCTAACTAAACCTATTCTAATCGAACCTATCCTGATAAAATGTCAAACATATCAATGAATGTAAGGCCATCTTCCAGTGTTACACTGAGATATTCGGTATCCATGATACCACACACTCAAGCAGCCTATGTTTCTTAAGAAGCGGACACCAAAACAAATATATAAATAAACACACAACAGGTATTATTTGGTTAGATATGTCCACGGGTTAAAAATACAATTTAAATATTATTTGGATAGATGTATTTGTTTTGAGTTCCTATCTAATGAATTATTAAAGGGAAAATTCTTAAGGTGGAGAGGCCTGAGTCAGATATACGCTTATCTCACATTCTCACTCATTACACATTTACACTAATCACACATTTACGCTCATCGCACATTTACGCTCATAGCACATTTACGCTCATTACACATTTACGCTAATCACACATTTACGCTCATAGCACATTTACGCTCATTACACATTTACGCTAATCACACATTTACGCTAATCACACATTTACGCTCATAGCACATTTACGCTCATTACACATTTACGCTAATCACACATTTACGCTAATCACACATTTACGCTCATAGCACATTTACGCTCATTACACATTTACGTTAATCACACATTTACGCTAATCACACATTTACGCTAATCACACATTTACGCTAATCACACATTTACGCTCATTACACATTTACGTTAATCACACATTTACGCTAATCACTCATTTACGCTCATTACACATTTACGCTAATCACACATTTACGCTCATAGCACATTTACGCTAATCACACATTTACGCTCATTACACATTTACGCTAATCACACATTTACGCTAATCACTCATTTACGCTAATCACTCATTTACGCTCATTACACATTTATGCTAATCACTCATTTACGCTAATCACACATTTACGCTCATTACACATTTACGCTAATCACACATTTACGCTAATCACTCATTTACGCTCATTAAACATTTACGCTAATCACACATTTACGCTCATAGCACATTTACGCTCATTACACATTTACGCTAATCACACATTTACGCTAATCACACATTTACGCTCATCGCACATTTACGCTCATAGCACATTTACGCTCATTACACATTTACGCTAATCACACATTTACGCTAATCACACATTTACGCTCATTACACATTTACGCTAATCACACATTTACGCTAATCACACATTTACGCTAATCACACATTTACGCTCATTACACATTTACGCTAATCACACATTTACGCTCATCGCACATGTACGCTCATCGCACATTTACGCTCATTACACATTTACGCTCATTACACATTTACGCTAATCACACATTTACGCTAATCACACATTTACGCTAATCACACATTTACGCTAATCACACATTTACGCTCATAGCACATTTACGCTCATTACACATTTACGCTAATCACACATTTACGCTCATTACACATTTACGCTAATCACACATTTACGCTCATTACACATTTACGCTAATCACACATTTACGCTAATCACTCATTTACGCTCATTACACATTTACGCTAATCACACATTTACGCTCATAGCACATTTACGCTAATCACACATTTACGCTCAATACACATTTACGCTAATCACACATTTACGCTAATCACTCATTTACGCTCATTACACATTTACGCTAATCACACATTTACGCTCATTACACATTTACGCTAATCACACATTTACGCTCATTACACATTTACGCTAATCACTCATTTACGCTCATAGCACATTTACGCTCATTACACATTTACGCTAATCACTCATTTACGCTCATAGCACATTTACGCTCATCAAACATTTACATTCATCCTTCGTTTTCACTCATGAACGTCGTCTGCAGAATGACATGGAAAACATTTCCTGTGGGTTGTCAGATCTTTTGTCCGCACCACAGGGGCGCCTTGATGCCCAGACCTTGACATGTCGATCGACTGTCATACATCACATCGACTGCAGACGACTGCGCTCCAGAAAGTTCGTTCGATGAACCTAGTCAACGGTAGAGGAAACAAGGTAGGGTCATTTCTATGGGGGAAAATAGACCTCCTCTTGTTCGGCAAGCCAATAGAAAGGCTTTATTTCAAACAAACTTTATGATGTCAACAAAACACAATATCGTTAGCCCAATGGTGGAGCCAGATATGGGGGTAGCGGTGCTACCAGATGCAATATGAGCGCTGTTATTTGTTCGTTGCCGTGACGTCAGCAAAACCACACCGTCAACGAAAAAAAGACTGGTTTGAACCTACCTTGTTCCCTCTACCGTGACTTAGTCTCATCAGCTGCTGTCTTTCCCTCTGTTGTCTTGTGCGTAATCTATGATAATCGTGTGGGTGATTTGATGCCAGTGTACACGGTCCGTCAAAAATGACGGGATTCGATATTTTCCTCAGACAAATCTGTCAGGTGTGGATGACAAACAAATATATCCATCCTAATAGTACCCGCGATTAAAATATTCTTGTGCTTGTACGCTGGTGAAACTCGTATCACAGATACGTTCATTGAGCATCCTTCAAATCAAAGAATTTGTTTCTTAAGAAGCCGACACCATATAAATGTTTAATAAATAAACACATCAAGAGTGTTATTAGGTAAGATTATTAGGTAAGACTACAATATCACTGCAGTGTTCCCGGCACAAAGAAAAAGAGGGCATCACTTAACGTTCTGAAAAGAACGAAAACCCTTCAATTAGATTTGTATTTAAAACGAGGATAAATTCGGATAGTTCAAACTTGAATAGTTTTTCTGCATTCTGGATCGAAGAAGAAAATTTTGAAAATTGATTCAATATTTTAACCGACCATTTAATGTTTCGGTAAAGAAATTTAAGAAATACAAATTTTCTGATCACTCACATGTTGGTTCTCAGAACTGCAAGCATTTTGGCATAGCCTGTCAGCAATAAAAATTCTTATGACCTCCTCTGGTACTGAAATTATGAAGAAATTAATGATTAATGAATACACCTCCTCTTGTTCGGCTAGCCAATATAGAAAGGCTTTATTTCAAACAAACTTTATGACGTCACCAAAACGCCATGTCGTTAGGCCAATAGTGGAGCCAGATTTGTGGTAGCAGTGCTACCAGACGTAATATGAGCGCTGCTATTGGTTCGTCGCCGTGACGTCAGCAAAACCACACCGTTAACGAAAAAAAGACTGGTTTGAACCAACCTTGTTTCCTCCACCGTGCTTTGGATCAATAGAAACGCGCATCACCGGACAATTGGGTAATTTTGTGTTCTCATTACCACCTCATGACACTCGATTACTGCCACTCACTTCGCCTGTGTCTCACTTCGGGGCGTGGTATAAATACTGAAATACCCTAAATATAAATCTATACTATAAAAACATGGGTGTCTGTTTCTCTGTCTGTCTGTCCGAAGCCAGCCAGAATAGAACCACAAAAATGAAAGCAGGAATAAAAAAGTAGCTGCTTTCAACTCCAAGACGAGTGCTGGTAGACTTAATTATCAAAAATTTGAGAACATTATCATCTTAGTCACTAATTAAAATACGTTTTTAGTCATAAACATCTCAATCAATACATTCCGTTCGAGAAACTTCAAAACCTCATCTTCATAAAATTGAAGAACCCGAAATCCGAAAAAGAAACAAAAACAAATTTTCCAACTGATATTCGCTTAAAAAATTCCGCGTCAAAACTTGGAGCGAACCCCAAAATTTTCAAAGGCGCCAAACTTCTGCATTGCAGCGGCCTTTATACCCCCCCCCCCCCCCAACCCACTCCTCTGGGGTGGGTGCGGGGGAGGGGGGGAGGCCTTCCTTGTTCGATCAATGAACGATTGCGTGGCCTGTGATTGTCTACTGCGGTTACTGGGGTTGTCAAATACATTAACTACACGACAATTAATGAACCGTTGTGTGGCCTGTGATTGTCTACTGCGGTTACTGGGATTGTCAAATACATTAACTACACGACAATTAATGAACCATTGTGTGGCCTGTGATTGTCTACTGCGGTTACTGGGATTGTCAAATACATTAACTACACGACAATTAATGAACCACAGCGTGGCCTGTAATTGTCTACTGTGGTTACTGGGATTGTCAAATACATTAACTACACGACAATTAATAAACCATTACGCGGCCTGTGATTGCCTACTGTGGTTACTGGGATTGTCGAATACATTAACTACACGACAATTAATGAACCACAGCGAGGCCTGTAATTGTCTACTGTGGTTACTGGGATTGTCAAGTAAATTAACCACGGGGCAAGAGAGCGTAGGCAGCACAAAGGTATAAATACGTTTTCCTATACTTTCCTGTGTACACGCGGTGTCCTTCCGTGCCTCACACACCAACCAGAAGCAAATAGGAGCTAGTAAGAAAGTGAAAACAGCCTGTCTTCATTGTCTCGTTTTTCCAGATTCGCAGGGATTCACAAAAGCGATGATAAAAATGCAACGTTTTGACCAAATTTGCTGTACTTTCCATATTTCAATTATTTCAAAATTAGCGTCAAACAACTCTAATGTGATTCATTTCATTTGGCTCAAAATAACGGCCCAACAACTCTATTTTCACATCCATATTTTCGGCCTCTGTGGTGCAAAGATTTAGCGATGCATCGCAGCACCAGTATCATTCCGCGTACTCGTATGTGTAACTCAGTTCTGCAAGCTAAGACAGAAAGAAAGACAGAAAGAAAGACAGAAAGAAAGAAAGAAAGAAAGAAAGAAAGAAATAAAGAATAACCGAAAAAAAATTAACCGTTTATTTACAAAAAAGTTGATACGTTAGATGTATGACAACACATTGGATTTTAAAAAATTTCTCACTATAAAGGTCCTTATTTAATGAACAAGCCATACGAGGTGCACTATACCCGTGTCTGGGGCTAATTATGTTGTTGAGAGAAACTGTCAGAATATCATCACTTGGATATTTTATACACAATGAGATGGCTGAGAAGCCGGAGTGATTTGGGAGACATTCTTCATCGATAAAAGTGTTCGTATAAAAAAGACACACGCAAACTGCATTTCCTAAATATGTCTTGAATTACAGAGCATCTGCAGGGACACGACAGCCCGGAAACAAAGGAGGCTCACGTAGCCTCACCGAAATTCAAATCACGTCTTCGAAGCTTAAGCTTCTGACCTCAACTGAAATTTACGAAGCCATACAGTAGACCGAAGCCCTCAAGACTTGCGGTGCACTTTGGGTAAAACCCGATTGCTCCCATCTCGCTCGGCTGGCTGGCTTTTTCCTACGTTATCAAAGAGAAGATGATCCCCTTATCTTACATTTTTATTTTTTATTACATTATCTATGCAGATGAACATTATTTCGGCAGATGAGCATAATTTCTCCTTGCGAGTAATATCATGCTTTTTTCAATCTTTCTCTGCCTTTATAACACCAAAAACCTTTCGCTATATTTTCTTACTTTTGAAAATCTGTCTATTCTGGTATCTAACATGTACATGAGGGTGGTAACTAAATTTTTTAAAATCTTACAGATGAACATCGGGACGCTAATTTTATTTGAAGCCCCATTTTGTGCTTTGTTTCCCTTAGTTTCTACACTGTGCAGACTTGTTTATCATTCGTGGTTCGCACTAAGTAGAGAGCCCTCTGTAACAATTTAAGGGGACCGTCTACTCTGAAAGTACCTCAACAAGAATCGATAATTTAGAGTTTAGTTGAAATATTCCTTAAGCTATACGGTGTATAGAACTGACCTAACTATTAAGATCCGTAATACGTTAATTTGTATTACTTTTGCCAGATGGTAAAAAACATATCATTTTAGTATGAAACTTGACTGGTATCATTAACACATGCCTTCCTGAACAAACAAACAAATATCCTGAGTTTTGACAACTTCTACTCCAATAAGCGAAGTGATCACTGTTTTATTTTCCTCATTAACTTTATGACTTAAGTCTTACACTCAAAAACAAGTCCTGATGAAAATCACATTGTTAAGTAGGTATTCAGCAGAAAATATTGTACCACGTTTTCTTTTCGGCTACAGTGTCTGGTAAAGAGCAGTATTCCTCACCTCCATGGCGCATATAGCGTTTCCATCTCTTCTTTTTTAATTCCTAAGCCAAATATTTGTAATTACTCCTCTGCGTTTGTTGCACCCTATCTAGAATACACACGGTGCTCAAAATTACCTTGTACAATATAATGTGATTCATTTCATTTATTTCAAAATTACAGCCAAACAACCCTAATGTGATTCATTTCATTTGGCTTAAAATAACTGTCCAACATATGTAATGTGATTCATTTCAAAAGGCTAAAAATTAAGGACAAACAACTGTAATGTGATCTACTTCATTTAGCTTGAAATTACTGTCAAACAACTGTAATGTGATTCATTTCATTTAGCTTGAAATTACTGCCAAACAACTGCAATGTGATTCATTTCATTTAGCTTGAAATTACTGTCAAACAACTGTAATGTGATTCATTTCATTTAGCTTGAAATTACTGTCAAACAACTGTAATGTGATTCATTTCATTTAGCTTGAAATTACTGTCAAACAACTGTAATGTGATTCATTTCATTTAGCTTGAAATTACTGTCAAACAACTGCAATGTGATTCATTTCATTTAGCTTGAAATTACTGTCAAACAACTATAATGTGATTCATTTCATTTAGATTGAAATTACTGTCAAACAACTGTAATGTGATTCATTTCATTTAGCTTGAAATTACTGCCAAACAACTGCAATGTGATTCATTTCATTTAGCTTGAAATTACTGTCAAACAACTGTAATGTGATTCATTTCATTTAGCTTGAAATTACTGTCAAACAACTGTAATGTGATTCATTTCATTTAGCTTGAAATTACTGTCAAACAACTGTAATGTGATTCATTTCATTTAGCTTGAAATTACTGTCAAACAACTGCAATGTGATTCATTTCATTTAGCTTGAAATTACTGTCAAACAACTATAATGTGATTCATTTCATTTAGCTTGAAATTACTGCCAAACAACTGCAATGTGATTCATTTCATTTAGCTTGAAATTACTGCCAAACAACTGTAATGTGATCTACTTCATTTAGCTTGAAATTACTGTCAAACAACTGCAATGTGATTCATTTCATTTAGCTTGAAATTACTGTCAAACAACTGTAATGTGATTCATTTCATTTAGCTTGAAATTACTGCCAAACAACTGCAATGTGATTCATTTCATTTAGCTTGAAATTACTGCCAAACAACTGTAATGTGATTCATTTCATTTAGCTTGAAATTACTGTCAAACAACTGCAATGTGATTCATTTCATTTAGCTTGAAATTACTGTCAAACAACTGTAATGTGATTCATTTCATTTAGCTTGAAATTACTGTCAAACAACTGTAATGCGATTCATTTCAAATCAGTAATGTGAAGCATTTCCAATCATTGCTAATTTTCACTTCTCCTCCAGCCAATAGAATTTCCAAATTCGAGTGGCTCTCAGCGCGCTGTAATTAAAAGAACAAATCTCATTCGGTCAAGGAAGCCCGCCCGAAAACGCAAACTCTATTTTCGGAAAGTTTGCTTCGTAAATTTGGTCCAACCATTTTGTGTGATTCAATATTGATGATACATGAGCTAATTTTTTTATATGTAGGATCTTCCACTTTTGGAATGACCGGACAATGTTTTCTGTATAATGCCTAACAATACTCTCTATGTAAGCATGTACAATGTACACAAATTATACTGACTCCAGAACTATTTTTTACGGTAACGACCTGATTTTGTTTCATTTAGACTTCTTTTGTTTAAGTTTATGACGAAGGATCACAAAGGTATTCTCCATTAGTTTTTAAAGTATTTATGAGCATTCAGTCATCTTGCCTTGGATAAAATATCAAAATAGAATAGCCTGATGTTTCTCTCAATAACATAACTAACCCCTGACACGACTATTGTGCATCTCGTGGTGTTTTTCCATCAATTAAGGACCTTTATATTGATAAATTAATAAAAATGCTATACATTTCATGCATCAACTTTCCTGGAAATGAGCGGTTTTTCTTTCTTTTCTTCTTTCTCTTCTCACACAAACACAAGGTCGCACATCCATACGATGGTCCCTGCAGAATGCTCCTTCCAGCCCGAAACTTCAACGTGGAAAAATTAAACATTTATCATTCAATTTGTACTATAATGACCTGACAGGTCAAATTTTCTCGCACAAACAAACTGCTGCACATACGCGCTTTTCTTAGTCAGCGCTTCCCTGCAATGCAACACATGGCAGAACTGCCAGTCAGGCAGAAACGACCAAATGTAATGTAACTGCAAAACAACTGCAATACAATTGCAATACAAGTACAATACAACTACCCAGTCTAACTTTTTCGCCGCCTGCATGCATGTTTTTCGCCTCCCCAGTAATTAAATCGCTTGGACGGCGAAAAACATGCATGCTCTGGCGAAAAAGTGACACTGGGTACTATATAAATGCAATACAACTGCATTTTAAGTTCAATACCACTGCAATATAAATGCAATACAAATCCAATACAACTGCAATACAACTGCAATATGCAATACAACTGCAATACAACTGCAATATTACTGCAATACAAATCTAATACAACTGCAATACAACTGCAATATTACTGCAATACAAATCAAATACAACTGCAATATTACTTCAATACAACTGCAATACAACTGCCCCACGACACCGATAAACCCTCGTTACCTCAGGCCTGAAATCTTTTTTCGTTTCACGTGATAAAAATAGCCCCCGCACAAAGACAGGTAAACAAGGCTCGAAATTGGATTCTTTTTTCGACAAAGTAATCCGTTTTTATGGACACGGGCTCCCACTTATGCAGTTTCGCCGAGGGTTATTTGCGGTGAGTATTTTGGCATATAGAAGCAGAGCGGTGTTTTGTGCTATCTGAACTGGCCGTTTCTCCGTGATGTTGCATTCAGATGCAGACTTTTAAAAACCAACATGCTATACATTTCATGCATCTACCTACCTATAAAATAACGGTTTTTCTTTCGCTTTTCTTTCTTTTCTCTCATAAATACAATCATTTGTCACATTTTGGCATTTAGAAGCAGAACGGTGTTTTTGCGCTACATGAACTGGCTGGCCGTTGCCCCGTAATGTACGTTGCACTGGATTGCATTCAGATGCAGACTTTAATGAGGCACTCGAATGTTAGCACAAAAGCAGCGTCAACTGAACCATTTTCAACAGCAAATCGTTCTCGTTAAGCTTGAGTGCTGGATGAGGTCAGATTTGGCATTTTCATAAAAAGCTCAGCTGTCGTGAAGAGATTATGTGAGACAGGTGCGACACGCTTCTGCGCTAGCTATAGCATAATTATTAAGTATTGAATTGATAGATTGATGATTTGTGGGTTATAGTAGAAATACTTCTGATTCTATTGCCTGGCACCTGGCACTCTCTTTCCCTCTCTCCCTCTCTCGTTTGCTTCTGTTCTCTCTCTCTCTCTCTCCTTTGCATCTCGTTGTAATTCGCAAGGGCTGAATCAATTTATTTAAGTTCCTGAATTTCACAAGAAATCTTTCAGCTTGCACGAAGAATTCAAAAATTTCTCTCTACACCTATAGAAATTTGAGTTAGAATTTTACAGTCATTTTTCTCTTGGTCTTAGTTAAGGAAGAATATTATTGTCGTCATTAGGAAGGTCATTATTAGTTCATGTATCTATAATACTTATATACAGTCATCGTAAAAACTTATTGAAGGGAAACACTAATTAAAGTACATTTAATTTGCACACTCAAAGACTTTTGCTAGGCCTAAAATCTAAACGAAAAAAAGTATTTGCCATGAAAAAGAGAAATCTTTGTCAGACCATTTCAATAAACGAAGGCCAACACGATTTTAATGAAGAATGGACTAAAATTTATCCTTAGCTTTAACCACGAAATAGCGCGCCTAGAGAGGTGAAAGAAATAGCATTAAAACTTTCAGTTTTAGTGCTGTTCAGGTCTATTCCTTTATATTTTGCTCCACGAAAAAAATTTCAATCGACACCAAATTTTTAAAAGACTTAACTGCTGATTACGTTATTATAGATCATCTAATTGAAACGAAATTTTCTATCAATAACCTTCAATAGTTTTTTATAATCGTACCATTTTTTAGAATAGCGATTTTGTGATGTATCGACGCGACATCTGCAACGATTCAGAATTACTCCAAAAAATTATCGTTGCGCTGTCAGTTCAAAGAGGACATCAAGTACGATCGTAATTGCTGTTCAGAATATTATAAACCGTGATAAATGCAGTTAGAATTTTTAATCAGGTACGCTTTAATATATAGAACAAGCTTATAAGCATTTTTCTTATTTTTCTCTTTTTTCTCAATGCTCCCCGGTGTACGTTGTGGGTTTTAAAACTTGCAGAATTTTGCCCCACCCCCCATCGCTCGGGTTGGATTTCCGTCTGAAAAGTTTGCGAGCCCCTTTTCGTACTGACTTCTAATTCTCCCCAAGCCTTTAACATGAATTCAATGAAGTTGCTGCAAGTCTACACGCTTTGTTTTTGAAGAACGTGACTATCTTTTCAGTGAACCTTTTAATTTAGTAAAAATCTATTGATGAGAAAAGATATTTTTCAACAATAATGAAGGAAATACTTGGTTTGTATCACTGACCCCGCATGATTAGCTCGGCTCCTGCATATTTTGAACGATAGTTACGTTATTTTAGTTATAGGAGCCCAATATAACTACTGAAAATTTATCCGATCTTCGCATTTTAGAGTCGAAAAATAAAACAAAAAACCGTCCGTCAATAAATGAATGTGATGTGGCGGTGAAAGTTCCTATTGTAACTGCTTTTTTGTTTTATTATGTCTCTTAAATCTCATTGTCTTATATCCGGTTTGCTTAGAATATTTAGAGTTACGTTTTAATACTTTGATTTATTGCATTTCAGAACCCTAAAGATGAATTTTTTGTAATCCAAAACGTTTGTTTTTTATCATGATATTTTTGCCACGCTGATTTTCCTTTTTATCCTAACTACTGGAAACTATTACATATTGAGCAGTAACACGACAATAAATTTTCAGTGTGTGTCAGTATTTAATGTACCTGACTGTGAGCATAGCAGAAGCTAATAGTTAACAAATTAATCCTCAGCACGTGTAACTTAGACTTGAAGCAGTAAAACATTATATTCAGGCATAATTCAGCAGTGTTTTCTGTAAAGTGATACTCTGATATTTTTCAATTCAACCAGAGCTTTACATTTCCATGGCACACAAAGAGAATGAAATGAATAGCATTTCATTTCCAGACCGACCTCAATAGAGTTAAACTTAGATCATACCTAGCTCTAGGTCGTTCACGCAGACTACAGCCTTATTACCTAGTAAGTACATTTTCTCCAGGTGTGATTCAATAGGCTCTAACAAGGCGGTTCCCAACCTTTTTTTTCGCCCTGCATCCCAAAAGAAATTTCCTTCGAACCTCGCATCCCCTAAAATAAAAATGCCAACACACAGCCAATATCCTATTATTTACCTGGACACTTCCCGCCCCCCTGAAACCAAAATGCCAACGTACAACCAATATCCTACAATTTACCTGGACTTTACCCGCACCCCTGGAATAAAAATGCCAACATGCAGCCAATATCCTATAATTTACCTGGACTTTTCCCGCCCCCCCTGAAACCAAAATGCCAACATGCAGCCAATATCCTATAATTTACCTGGACTTTTCCCGCCCCCCCTGAAACCAAAATGCCAACATGCAGCCAATATCCTATAATTTACCTGGACTTTTCCCGCCCCCCCTGAAACCAAAATGCCAACATGCAGCCAATATCCTATAATTTACCTGGACTTTTCCCGCCCCCCCTGAAACCAAAATGCCAACATGCAGCCAATATCCTATAATTTACCTGGACTTTTCCCGCCCCCCCTGAAACCAAAATGCCAACATGCAGCCAATATCCTATAATTTACCTGGACTTTTCCCGCCCCCCTGAAACCAAAATGCCAACATGCAGCCAATATCCTATAATTTACCTGGACTTTTCCCGCCCCCCCTGAAACCAAAATGCCAACATGCAGCCAATATCCTATAATTTACCTGGACTTTTCCCGCCCCCCCTGAAACCAAAATGCCAACATGCAGCCAATATCCTATAATTTACCTGGACTTTTCCCGCCCCCCTGGAATAAAAATGCCAACATACAACCAATATCTTATAATTTACCAGGACTTTTCTGGCACCCCTGGAATACCGTCTCACACCCCAATAGGTGCGAGCACCCCAGGTTGGGAAGCCCTGCTGTAATACATGGGACATATTGCGGCAAAGAGATGTGTTACATTGGTCTCACAAATATGCCAAAAATCCATGTGTGTCTGTAACGGTGTATGTTCTCACTTTGGGAGCATTTGTCTCTTTCAAACAAGAGTTCCACTCAGGCTGGGCTTTTACACCGATGTCATGACAGTTGAGCGTTGTAATACCCCACTCAATGTTTGAATTAGCCCACTTAATGTTTGAATTAGCCCAATGTTTGAATTTGAATTTACTCACTCTATTCCACTCTATTCATGTTTAAATTAGCCCACTTAATGTTCGAATAACATTCAGAGGAGTTGCACATGATTGGTTCAAATCATACTTCACGAATCGAAAGCAATATGTTGGCATTGAGAATGTACAATCGGAACTCATGACAATCAGCCATGGAGTACCGCAAGGGTCGGTCCTTGGGCCTCTTCTCTTTTTTGATCTTTATCAACGACACTGTTAAATCTACTTCATTTTTCAAATTCACACTTTTTGCCGATGACAGCATGCTCTCTGCGGCTTTTCCAAATGAAAATCCAATTTTAATTGCAAAGAGTATAATTAATGAGCTGCAAATGTTTCAATGTGGCTTAAAGCCAATAAAATATGCCCCCAATATCGATAAAACAAAATACATTATATTTTCATACAAGAGAAATATGTCTCTTCCACTTATTAAAATTGGTGATGGTGAAATTGAAGAAACCAACTCCTGTAAATTTCTGCGCAATATATTAGATAAAAATCTGACGTTCTGACGTTATTGCACATTTCAGTACTGAATTATCGAAAATCCGTTGGAATCCTTCATAAAGTAAAAAATATGGCCTGAAGAAGCTTTAAAAATACTTTATCGAACGATCATTTCACCATAAATCTACAATACGGGATAAAAGCTTGGCACGGAACTGATAAAAAATAAAGCCAATCTACTCTTTGGATTGCAAAAAAGAGCCATTCGAGCGGTAATTAAATCAGAATTAAATGCTCACACAAATGATTCATTCAAAAGCTTGAAAATATTTAAGCTTTTTGACCTCTACAACCTCTCCATGTGTTAATTTCATGTATAAAATACTAGCTGATGATGGCGACAGAGAACTCAAACAATTATTCATTGCTCAAACTGACCATCATGATCATTTAACACAAAACAGAAATAACTTCATACTTGCAAAATCTCGGTCACAACGCAGTATCCTCTTCATTGGAAGTAAGAATTGGAATGCAATCCCTGCAGAAATCCGTGAAAAAGGTTCTTACAAAGCTTTCAAAACAAATCTTGAATCCCTCTGCTCATCGAAATATTAATCTTAGAAGGTAATTCAATGCAATTTCTTTTTTCTTTTGATACGCCTTATCTCGATAAGGTAATCTACCATGATAATAACATTGATCTTGTTCTCCTAATCATTTTTCTTGAATACACTGTTCCCAGCTAGCTCATATTAACTATTTCTCTTATTCTTAAAAAATTAAGCATTGAAACATGACCAGTCTTGTAGTAAATAATTACAGTCTTGTAGTAAATTAGGTTAAACATAACTGTATGCTTTAAATATAGCTTGATGATAGGATGTCCTAGAAGTCGCTGAACTTATTTGAGCCCACAATTAGCTATACTCAAATATGTCCCCTGTACTAGACTTAAGACCTAATCTATGGCTGTATCACTTGTGGTAAATAAATTGTTTGAATTGTTACCATTGATTCTTCTTTCTTTCTTTTTTCTCGTTTGAACTTACCGTCCTGGTTACCACGTTTGGTCTTTACATTTCACGCGCTTCTTTCAGGTAAACACGAGCCTCACATTTAATAAGCACCGTGATGGATCGTTCCTAAAAAATCAGTTTCCGTTTGAAAAAAGTTGAAATAACTTATACGAAAACTGTATAATGTCAAGCCTTCCAGGTCTATTTCCTATGCCGTGCCTAATCGAGATTGATTAATTGAAAACTTCTGATACTAAGCAGAATTACGGACAAACTTCTAAGAATAAACGATCAAAAAGTTGGATCAATTTCTTCACAGAGAGGATCTGTCAGCGATTTTAAATCTCATCACACAGCACGCAGCAGTCCTCGTTGTTCCACCCTAACTTTAGCTGAGGAGGCTAAATTCTAATTTTTTATCTACCCAATTTTCGAAGAGCGGCCAAGTTTTTTGGGTGAGTACGCCAAGTATTTTGGGTGAGTACGCCAAGTATTTTGGGTGAGTACGCCAAGTATTTTGGGTAAGTACGCCAAGTATTTTGGGTGAGTACGCCAAGTATTTTGGGTGAGTACGCCAAGTATTTTGGGTGAGTACGCCAAGTATTTTGGGTGAGTACGCCAAGTATTTTGGGTGAGTACGCCAAGTATTTTGGGTGAGTACGCCAAGTATTTTGGGTGAGTACGCCAAGTATTTTGGGTGAGTACGCCAAGTATTTTGGGTAAGTACGCCAAGTATTTTGGGTGAGTACGCCAAGTATTTTGGGTGAGTACGCCAAGTATTTTGGGTAAGTACGCCAAGTATTTTGGGTGAGTACGCCAAGTATTTTGGGTAAGTACGCCAAGTATTTTGGGTGAGTACGCCAAGTATTTTGGGTGAGTA
Organism: Morinoia aosen; assembly: GCA_030386875.1. Taxonomy (NCBI): domain Eukaryota; kingdom Metazoa; phylum Arthropoda; class Malacostraca; order Amphipoda; family Talitridae; genus Morinoia; species Morinoia aosen. The sequence continues at coordinate 58,327,218 of CM059567.1, read as the reverse complement.
CGCCAAGTATTTTGGGTGAGTACGCCAAGTATTTAGGGTAAGTACGCCAAGTATTTTGGGTGAGTACGCCAAGTATTTTGGGTGAGTACGCCAAGTATTTTGGGTAAGTACGCCAAGTATTTTGGGTGAGTACGCCAAGTATTTTGGGTAAGTACGCCAAGTATATTGGGTAAGTACGCCAAGTATTTTGGGTGAGTACGCCAAGTATTTTGGGTAAGTACGCCAAGTATTTTGGGTAAGTACGCCAAGCATTTTGGGTAAGTACGCCAAGTATTTTGGGTAAGTATGCCAAGTATTTTGGGTAAGTACGCCAAGTATTTTGGATAAGTGCGCACAATTCAACCATTTGCATCCCAGTATAGGAAATAAGTTCATACTTGTGAGCGTGTAAAGCACACAAAGTTCAAGCTCCACCTTATACTCTAATATTTGACGCAGGTTGACGCCAAAAAATTAATTGATTCACTCAAACAATATTCAAACTCGACCTCAAGTTTTAGATTTCTAGTCTGTAGTGTTTAAACTCTCTTGTAGAAATGTAGTTAGGAAACTCTATTTACTCCACTCTATTTAGGAAACTCCCTTTACTCCACTCTACTCAGGAAACTCTATTTACTCCACTCTATTTAGGAAACTCTATTTACTCCACTCTATTTAGGAAACTCTATTTACTCCACTCTATTTAGGAAACTCTATTTACTCCACTCTATTTACTGCTTTATTTAAAACCTGCAGACCCAAGCAAACAGAAATCTGAGATGATCAAAGTGGCCCAAGTGGTGTCCTTACGACGACCCTTCATTCAAACTTTGGAACTTCATTTGATTCATGGCACCGGCCCTTTGTAAACTATGTACTGACAAGCTAAGGAACTTTGGTCTTGCGTTTGGGGGACCATCCATTAGACGCAAAGTTCTATCATCCGTAATTGGGTCAATTACAGCCTCTTGCTTCATTACTACATTACACGCAATGTAATGTAATTACATCATCCGTAATGGGGTCAACTCTAGCCTATTACTTCATTATTACATTACACGCAATGTAATGTAATTACATCGTCCGTAATGGGGCCAACTATAGCCTATTACTTCATTATGACATCGCATCACGCGCAATGTAATGTAAATACATCGTTCGTAATTGGGTCAATAACTGCCTCTTGTTTCATTATTACATTACATTACACTACATTACACGCAATGTAATGTAATTACATCGTCCGTAACGGGGTCAACTATAGCCCATTACTTCATTATTACATTACATTACACGCAATGTAATATAATTACATCGTCCGGAATGGGGTCAACTATAGCCTATTACTTCATTATTACATTACATTAGACGCAATGTAATGTAATTACATCGTCCGTAATTGGGTAAATTATAGCCTCTTGCTTCATTATTACATTACATTACATGACACGCAATGTTATGTAATTACATTGTCCGTAATGGGGTCAATAATAATTATAGCCTCTTACTTCACATTAAATTTTACCCTCACACAGGAGGGATTAATTTTACTTCGTCAATCCCGACTTAATCTCAACAAGGTGGCGAGAGCAGCGGACTTGATAAAAAAAATGCAATGAGACGCTCAGTCTTTCAACCTTGCTGATTACCAGCTCAACTACCATAAGATGTACGAAGTTTTTCGTTTACTACACTAATTTTCCCCACTTTGACACCAGCAGAGTAGCGACAGCATCGTTCATTATAATAAAAATGCAGCATCTAATAATATCTAATGAAGCATCCATTTCGGGCCCACAGGTAGCTATACATTCTAATAAATACATATACTCATAGTTAATTAGGACGCCGTATGACACAACTATGAAACACAAAGTATCATACAACTCATTGTCAACACACAGGCGCCAAAATTTTCCACAACTGTCATCTGATTCACAACGTTTTTCCACTTTCCATGACTTTTTTTTTCAAGATCACTCCAGTGCTCCTACGCGGCACAGTGCCAAGTGTTATTGTGACGTCCAGTCATAACTTTCCTCGACTCCACAGCCCATGGGGTATGGTTTGTCCTTTAGTTCGCTTCGTATGGTTTGTCTATCAATTAAGGACCATTATATTAAAAAAATTTCAATATCCAATGTGTTGAAATGCATCTCAAGCATTTATTTTTTTGGAAATGAACGGTTTTTCGTTCTGTTTCTCTCTTTTCTACTTTCTTTCCTTCTTTCTCCTGTGCTCACATGCAGTCACTTGCTCTCCTTGACGCGGACGATTTCCACCTCACTTCAGCGCGCCTGGACCCCGCACAGACAAGCTGTAGGGCACGCAAATGGGTGTCGCACAATGATAAAATCATTCTCTACTTCGAATGCTTCTAAAGAAAAATGCTTCTAAAGAAATGATACACTGTGTTTTAAGGAAGAAAGTAATTAGTGAAAGACAAGAGGCTTATTTTTCTTTGTGAATGAAAAACTTCCAGGATACTTTCAGTCGAGCGCTGAAATTTTTAGGATCAAGTCATTGTTACAAAATCGAGCCGATTCTTGCATTCCAGTGATGTATGATTAAGTTGAAAGCTATTACTCCTCAATAATTTAAAATCTACTCTTACTATTATCTTTCGTCTTGTTTCATTAATGTCATTAACATGCAAGATTGTTCAAAAATGTATTTCCGTCTTTTTAACTTAAAGCGTGAAAGTAGACCTCAGCAATTGCGAAGTTGTCCAAATCCAAATCCGTAAAGCATTTTTTGGATATTCTTAAAACAAACATTGGAAGGAAAAATTTTCATGAATAAAAACTGCGTACATACTACAATAGGTATCTTTATCACGGCTATTCCATTCAAATTTCAATCACTTGTGATTAAAACCCCATTTCCTTATACCTAGCCGAAAGTCGCTCACTTGGTAAATGGAACATGGCAGAGAGTATTACCTGCTTCACTCCGAGTAAAGCAATCTTTTCATAATTTGAATTTTAACCTAGCGTCACAAATATTGTAAACATGTCTGTATTTTCGGAAAGATCTAAGGAAGTTTTTCAAAACCCATTGGCTTTCTGATACATTTTCAAGAACTAACAATTTCAGTTAGGTAAATATACATCAACCATAAATCTTGTATATGTACAATAGTTCGTTGCGATGCTTATCGCTCTTCAGCTGCGAAGAAGCTGCAAGAAGTCAACGAGAGTCTTGCAAGGCACACAACTTTACTCTACGGCCGCTGATCGACGACTGGAAAATGCTAACTGTAGTCTGGATACCGTGGTCTGGACTCTAGAAAGCGTCGCGCTCCAGAGGGAACGGCAACCAACTTCGGCAAAGATGGTTGTTGCCCTCACGCTCATAATCGTATGATTTACTGGCATTCTTTTGAAGCCGGGTCTTAGTTTGGCACTACCCTCGAAGCTTGCGAAGCACGCTTTCAACAATGTCGTTTTTAATGAGTAGCGGATACTCGAAGCGGATTTTTCACGTATCACGCACGCAGCATAGTAAAAAGGGAAATGTATGTATACCCTGCAGTGATTTCTGTCTACATGGAACAAAGCCAACTCTCAAATTATCGGTGGAAATAGTGTTGAGAAATCACATTAACCAAACGTTCTAAGACATGATCAGTTCTTAATTCCTATACATCATAAAACTAACAAGGCGAAAAAAATTATTTGAAAATAAACCGAGAATTATTTGTGATGCGTTTCAAGATTCATTACAAACAAAAAATAGCCTTTTGTGTCACATGTTCCTTTTTTGCAGACTTAAAGTTTTCAAACTTTCGATGACAGTACTTTTAAGCTACAGTGATAGCATAATTTTCCGTGATAAATTTCATTATTCTGAAAGCACTGCTAATATTTACTAAATTGACGCATAATTCATTTAGTAAAGTTAATTCATTAAAACAAATACATTAGAGGCATGCGCGTTCAGTTCTCCATTAAGATATCATTTGGGAGCTTGTGAACATTCCAGTAGTGTTCCCAAAATGTAGAACTTTTTACAAATTTTTAAGAGTTCTGTGAACACCGGTCATTGTCTTATTTGAGGGGTTAAGAAGACTCAAGTAAAGGTCGAGACTCGACTGGTTTATTAATAAAGCGACACTCAGCCACCACAGTTAGGGAACCAAGCAGCTTGGATTCTGTTTAGGTTTTGGGCCTAAATGTTTGGAATCTGAGTGACGATCTTCAGATGATTCCAGAGGGTTGAATTGAGGTATGGAGTTGACCCTGGGAGGTTAAAAGCCCTCTGTAAGATCAGTTTCTGTAAGTTAGGCCCAGAATATTCTCAAATTTAAGGCTGGGGTATGAACTGATGACTTAGCGTTAATTTAGCCTTTTTTAATATGCATCGATTCCAGCCATGTGTTGGCTTGCACAAAGAAACATAGGCAATTCAGTATACAACTCATTCTCAGGCCCTAATGATAGTTTGCTGTATGAATAAAAATGTCATTAACTTTCTCATATGATTCAAGAAAGAATTAATAAGGAAACTGAAAATTCGTTTCTTAAACAGATATTACAAGTCTAGTCAGCTAATTTACCAATACACTAAAGCATTATAAAGAATAAGCAAAATTTAAAAATTCTATTGATTTTAACAAATTTAGCAAACCTTGAAAAAATATCCTAGGAGAGCGACTGGTCACAAGATGGCAACCAAGCTTAAGCCAACTGAAATAAGTGTAGGCCATCACAAGCACTCACCACAATTTTATGGAAGATCAAGATTATGGTTATTTTTAAGACCATAGCTTTTTAGGACTAGTAGTATTTGTCTTTTACACTGCCCGGGATGTCTTGCCAACGGATATAGCAAAACGCTGTTTTTTTTTCTTTCACAATGGCACGAAAAGAAAAAAATGAAAAGAAAGAAAAACATTTATTTTCCAAGTTGCCACATGAGATACATGCCAACATATTGGCTCTCAAAAAATTTCTTAATATAAGACATCCTAAAACAAAAGTTCCATACGAGGAGTACTAATTGACAAACCATCCGAGGTGTACAAATAGATAAGCCGTACGAGGCATAATAATAAACAAACTATACGAGATGTACTAATAGAAAAACTATCAGAGGTGTACAAATAGATAGACCATACGAGGCATATAATTAGACAAAATATACGAGGCGTACTAATAGACAAACCATACGCGGTGTGCTAATAGTCTAACTCTGTCAAGGGGTAGTTGAATAAGAAATGAAAAAAATATCATCTCTTGGATATTTTATATTCCTTGGATATTATTATATAGGATATTTATATTCACGATGATGCAAATTTGGAAGAACTACTATTTTGACTTTTTTTTTGAGTGTGCTGTTTTCGAAATACATTTTCTTACTGCATTTAATACAATTATATTCTATATTAACTGAAAATTATGGGATCTGTTTTGTTCATTTACTTCTATTAGAATTTTACCTGCGTCTGTTTTTCATTGTGAGACGTTTTTACGCTACAATCGTAGGTTGGGCAGGCTAAAATTACATTAAAAGGAGCAAATTCATGAATGAATCATGATCAAATGTCGTATGATCAGTGTTTCAAGCCATTTGATGCGCACAACGATTTATTACTCAGAACTACGATTGCATTAACGTTCTCTCCATTTATGTCCCATAAATATTTATTTTCTGCGTCTACGAAACCTCATTTAAAAACTAAAACTGTTTTTCTCAATCCCAGTTCATTTACACAGAAATATGTTGTATCATAAGGTACAATTCCAGTAACAGTTGTAAATTTTCAAGTCCCTCCGCTACTATTTTACTCGGAGCTAAGAGACATTTCTCTTGGACCTTCAGCGTGGACTTTATACCTGAGAACTAATGCACACGATATACAATTCATTGCGGTACCAGTCAACGGCGAGTGTCAATAACTCGCATCTTCCCTCGAATTCTGCAGTGGAGCTGTCAACAAGATGAGTCTGGAATGTTTAATAGGTACGAATACTCTTATGTAGCGGTATTATAAAAATTCATATGCCTGACATTCTGCTACTCTTATATAACGTGCACCTTTCCTTTGATGTGTCTCCCAAATTCGGCGTAGCCTAAATCATTTTATTAAGCTTAGGGTTTTTTTTGTTTAGAACGGTATAGTAGGTAAGTTCTAATTTATTTCTGGAAAACTAGTTCAAAATTACATTTGATGCTTTAAATTGTAAGTATTGGTACTGCAAAATAGCCAGTTACATGATTGTAATATTAGATTGATTGTTATTAATGTCAATTAGGGACCACAATAATATTAGCTATGAATGTAAATAGTCAAACTGTACTCTGCATAATGGTCAGATATATGTAGTGATTTTATGTCAGGCATATGTGCAACTGCTTGATTAAAGAATTCCTATCATTTTTTGTTAACATATTGCACTAATCATTTATTACCCAGAATGAGAATCTACGTGTAGATTTTTCAAGTAAAATGTTAATATACTGACAAAAGTATCAAATAATCTGTAAATTTATTGTTTAAATAAGGATTATCTTGAACTAATTTCCCATCAAAAGTGTTACAAATATTTCTGGTGACATGTTAGTGAAACTAAATTATGTCCATTAACTCTATGAATTTCCATGCACTTTTATCTATGATTGAATAAATCAAATTGTACTGGCCTGTGAAAATAAGCTTTTAACACATGTTTTCAATATTTCACTAAAAATTGTTGTATTTAAATAGTGTAACAGGTTGCTGTGACCATGTCATCATGGCAGCAGGGTAACACACTGATAGTCGGCTATTCTTTTCACAGGAATCAAGTTCAAGGACTTCGTCATCATGGCAACAGATATGAACCACTTGCAAAGCATTATGGTTCACAAAGGAGGTGAGCACTTAAATGATTCTGCATCATAATTGTAAGTTTTTAAATTTTTCTAAATGAGACTTTCAGCAGTAAGGTTGTTGTCAGTTATTCTATACATTAAAGGTTTTTGCATCTTCATTTTTAAAATTTTTGTATTTGTCTGTTAACCCGCGCACGGTCGCGCATCCCTCAGAAAAGTAGTCAATTTACCCGCGTTACTCTGCCGCTCCCTGTTCACTTACCGTAATAGGCAGAGATGTAAAAATATGAAGTAATGAGTAAAAAATGTTGCTTTACACTTTGATGTTGTCAGATTTTTGATAACTTGAACCGTTTCTTTGTAATATGGAGTCAAACTCCGTAGATTTTTGCACAACATTGCTTCAAAGAGATCAATGGCCATTTTTTTGTTTTGGCAACAATGTAATGTTTTTCATTGCTATTTTATGCAGAAAATCCTTCCAAACCTGCTGATGTTTTTATTTTTCCTCTACAACAATTAGAAAAAAAGTTATGACCATTTATATGTCTACAAAGTGTTATCCATTCTTCGTTTTAGTTCCTACATAAATGCATGTTTGCATGTCTGGTTGTATTACTGTAAGTATAGTGTTTCGAAACTTGTAATTTTCACACAATATGAATAAAATACTGCTCTACACGCTACTGACTTCAGATTTGTCTTATCATTTGCCATTTTTGCGAAATAAGGCGGTAAAGTTGACTGGGCGCACCCTGAGTAGTTTCGCTGGTAACTGAGGCTGCCACTGACTGTTCGCACGCACACCCTCTCACGGTCGCCTCATTTACCACACTGACTGTGCTTACCCCTCCCAACTTCCAAGTGGTTGTAGCTCTGCCTTAACCCCCACAATGTGGGGGTTTCTGGCTCCAGCTGTGTAGCACTCGCTGAGACGATCATTTTGGTGTATAACAACTTGGGGTTATGCCTTACGTCTGGCAACCAGTGAGCCTGGTAAATGAGGCGACCAGTTATAGTTCGCGGGGTAAACTATTTCCTGTTATGGTTTTTCAATAAGATGTTACGATTAATCTGCAGAAATAAAGCAGGAAAAATTAACTGTTGAAAGAATTGCAATTTGAGGAAAAAATGAAAACTTTTTCATTTGAATACTCTTTTATGTAATCCAAATCTCTTTGAATGCAGCTTATATAGTAATATGTATAATGAAAGTTTTAGTTGCTGCTCAAAATTATATTAACGTCGACCAATTATGTCAAAAACTATTAGCTACCTTGTAATTTACTTGATAATTTCTCACTTAAAACATCTTTGTTTTGGTTAGGGAATCTTGAGCTGCTTAATTTATAATCTAGTACACTTTATAGTGCAAGAAATAATTTGCTCGTGTACCTGCAGACGCTGACAAGATGCAAAAGCTGTCATCTCGCTTACTAATGGCCATCTGTGGAGAGAGTGGAGACACAACGCAGTTTGGCGAGTACATTGAGAAGAATGTCCAGCTCTACAAGATGCGCAATGGCTATGAGCTCCCTCCCTCTGCTGCCGTGCACTTTACACGCAACACACTAGCCACTCACCTCCGCTCCAGAGTTAGTTTTCCTGTTGTTTATAAATGACCCAATTAATTAAGCTGGAAGAGTATGAATATGTCCTCAGAGTTATTTTGTTAAGATTATTGAGATGACATTTTTGAAGGCCTGAGCTAAAACTTAGGTAGGCTTTCTTTCTATTGAAATAAAAAAGGTTTTTGTTTTGTTACGGACAAATTTTTTTTAGTTCACTGCTGTCCTGTTTATCAGCACCTACTACGTTCTTCTTCAACTTATTCTTGTCTCATGAATTTCTTTCTTACCTTACTGTTTCTATGTACCATGTGCATAGATTCTGCTTTCCCTCAACTCCATACTAAATAGTGCCTTTATCCTCCTTCTTTTTGAATATCCTTGTTGTGGTAAAGGGAGGCTAAACTTTCTTATGTAATAGTAATAATATTGACGTTTCTGAAGATTAAACAGTATGGTAACATGAACAGCCAATATTGATTTTGGTGGATCCTGAGTAGTCTATTGGACAAGTCTGTTACACAGCCACTTAATTATGTGTGTGAATATTGTGAGTATTGCGGAGGGAATTGTGGGCCGTTACAAACTCCTTAACACTGTCGGCCCTCACTTTCAAATTCTATTTCCTGCACACGCTGGTGCAGCTACCCTTCAAAACTGGGGAAAGATTTTAATTCAATGAATACATGCATGTGGTGTTGGATGTTGGTTTGAATTGAGTGCATTTCTGTGAAATAATTAATGCTTTATTGTGACATGTTATGTCATCTTAGTGCTTTCTCTGAATCCCAGTATTATTCCATTTTCAAACTCTGAGTTCTATCCATTAAGAAACTCGAAAGTTGTCTGCCCATCAACTCCAAAATTTATACATTCATCAACTCTGAAGTTTATTCACTTATTCCAAAGTGCACTCATCTAGTTTGAACTGAATTCAACCTTCTATTATTCCTGGAATTTATCCCTCTTCTCATTTCCAAAATTATTCATCCACCTGCCTATTGCTAAGTTCATCCATGCATTCATTCTAAAATTCAATCACTCGGCTTAATCGACTGGTATTCCAGAGATATAAAAATATATGTGCTATTTATTAAGCATGTTTAGTATCCGTATACTTGTATGAAAAGTGCACTTGGTATGGTCTTGTTCAAGAAAAAGTTGACGTACCTCAAATAGGAGTGTGCTCTGGCTCATGTACTATTGTCGGTTCAAAGAAAAAGTAGAATCATTGGGTATTACATACGAGTGACGTTTGTTTTCCTGTGTTCAATCAAAGGTATCCTGCCTAACTGTGAATATTAATGACTGTCAAGTGAGACTGTCAAATGTGCTTTTCTTCTACTGTGTTGCCTGTGCATCACTAGCATCTGAAGGCATGGGACGGGTGAGCACTCGAGCATTGACCAACCTGCTCGTTTTTCTTGCCATATTCTGCTCTATTGTATAAGATTGGAAATTTAGCAACTCATCAATTCCATAATCCCACCACTCATCAATTCCGTAATTCCATGACTTAACAATTCTGTAATTACTTCACTCAACAATTTCGTAATTCCATCAATTCCCTTATTCCACCACCCACCAATTCTGAAACTGAACCAATTATCGACCGTGATATTCGTCTGTTCCATTACGTTTGCGTGACATGCAGGAGCCGTACATGGTGAACCTGCTGCTTGGCGGCTACGACCCTGACCTGAAGAGTGCCGAGCTGTACTACATGGACTACCTGGCCGCCTCCATCCCTGTCAACTACTACGCCTTTGGCTACGGGGGCTGGTTCACGCTCTCTGTCATGGACAGGGAGTACAGGGCTGGTGAGTTCTGTTATGTCTCTCTTCTGGTACCTGATTTTATAACGTTTGACTTTGTCATGTCCATGTTCTGGCTCCGGGGCTTTTTATTAATTTATTTTTTTTATCTCTCTTCTAACACTTGATTTTTTAATGATTGACTTAGGTCTACTGCTTGCATCTAACTGCTTAAATTCTTCCGTTGGCTTGGCTACTCTAAATGCCAATTGACTGTTGTTACGTCCCTGTTCTAGGACCAAATTTATGACGATTGTCATCGCCATTTCCCTGTTTTGCGACCAGATTTTATAATAACTTGTTACAACACTTCCTGGTGGAAAGGCAACACAAAATTTATCATTAATCTTACAAGCCTTGGTAGTTATGCTCTGAATTTTCAGGCCAAGAATCTTTAATGTTATTTTGGCTTCTACTCATTGAGCTTTAAAACAATCGATAAGCCAAGTAGAGATGTAATTAGCGTCAAGGCTTGTCATTGCAGTGCAAGTTCATAACGTTTGCGTTATTGCAGACATGTCGGAGGCAGAGGCCTACGCTCTGCTGGAGAAGTGCGCGGCAGAGATCAAGCGGAGGTTCCTGGCCAACCTGCCCAAGTTCCGCGTGCGCTGCATCAACAAAGACGGCATCAAAGACATGAAGAACATCGTGGCTGTCGGAGAGCCCGCGTAAGCTGCGACTCTCGGTAGCGCCTCTCGTGTCAGACAACCTCACACGAAATATAATTGATAAGGTCAACTTTCGCTATGGCTGTTTTCATTTACCTTCTTCGCCTGATTAGTTCAGTAATTTTGTGGGTCTTAATGGTTCCTAACAGGCTTTCTGGTACAGTGAAAATAAATGACTTATACATGGATAAGAAACTAGAATGCTTTTAAAGTATATTCAATGCCTTCACTCGGTCAATTGTAGCATGATGACCCAATGTTAATCGCAGGTTGGCCAGGAACCTCTAATAAGGAAATTTCAAAAGATCCAGCTTCCACCACTCACCAGAAAGATTCATCTAACGAACAGTTTCAATCAATCCCCTCAATTATTACCTCCCGCAAAAGAACTAAAAGCGACATATCGCCCCCACAAGATGTAAAACAAACAAAAACTCCGAAAACACTGAGATTTATGGAAGTCACCCCAGCAGACAATCAAGGCCAAGCTATCCCGAGTCAAGAGAAGGATCCTGTCAGGGATTCAGTGGCTACAACCGGTGGAAGGGCAGAGCACGAACGCAGCACTGTGAGGGAATCTCGATCTGCCGTGCGAGGGCCCAGCCGTGGAGACAAGCAGGAAAGGGGATCCGGGCGTGACTTGTCGCTACCGACCAAAGAAAAGAATAGCCCCCACATTGACAGTGAAAAGCAGCGTAACATTGTTACCCAACGCATTCGTTCTTTAGAGCGGGTTACGACCGTCCCAAAAGAAGTAGCAGCACACCTGTTAAAAATCTTCCCACCCCCAAAAAACCTCCCCACCGGGCCTCCTCCGGCGGTACCTGTCCACCCGTGGATTGACAGACCTCCTGTCTCTACGTCACCCGGACTGACGTGTGCCGCAGGTGAGGGAATTGAAAAGGGTCCTACGTATATAACATCTAAAACTGACAAAAAATGAACACCTTCTTACAATGGAATATACGTGGCTACAGACGGAATTACGGAGACTTGAGAGCACTTCTGGAGAGGCACCAGCCCTGTTGTGTTTGTCTGCAGGAAACACTGCTGGGGAACGTTACCCCAAGGCCTCCAAGCAACTACAATATAGAGTTGTTCTCCCCAGCGCCCAACCCGGTACCTGGAACGGGACTGGCGGTGCTTGTGCGGAGAGACGTTGGCTACAGTAGATTTGCGGTAAACACCAGGCTGCAGGCTATCGCTTTCCGTGTCTACATTGGGAAACGTATGATAACAGTATGTAACATCTACATACCACCAGGCGAACCCTTAGCCCTGCAAGATCTCAGCCTCTTAAGCAATCAACTCGCGAGGCCGGCCTTGATCCTGGGAGACGTCAATGCCAAGCACATACTTTGGGGAAACGCCCGGAGCGATCGTCGAGGTGAAATTGTGGAGGACTTCATCGTCGCTTCTGATTTTTGTCTTCTGAACACCGGAGCCCCCACGCATTTTCACGTGCAGACTGGGACTTCCTCCGCCATCGACCTGAGTCTTTGCACTCCCGACATCCTCTCCGAATTTCAGTGGTCCGTGAGTAGCGATGCACACGGTAGTGATCATTACCCCGTCTTAATGCACTCGGTCCAAAACCAGCAGATGCTGATAGAATCAAGGTTTAACTTCAAAAAGGCCAACTGGAGAAACTTTGGAGCGCTGACGACAATGGAGGACCCAAATGAAGCTCATGGCGTAGATGAATTGGTTGACAGCTTTGTGAGTGCAATGCACGAAGCCGCCAACAGTGCTATTCCAAAGTCTAAAGGCGGTTGCGCAGTGCACCGCGTCCCGTGGTGGAGCAATGACTGCCAGGCCGCTAATATCGAGAGGAAACGCGCATTGCGACGATACCAAAGAACAAAAGAACTAGCCGACAAGATCGCATACAATCGGGCTAGAGCGCGAGCTCAGATTATAAAAGACGTCGCCCGTAAGGTATCGTGGCAGAAATACGTCTCCACTCTCAACAGCGATACTCCTATGGCCAAGGTATGGCAGCGAGTAAATAAAATGAGGGGAAAATGCAGTTATCGACGGCCGTGCCTAGAAGTTAATGGCGTTCTCACCTCAGACCCGGAGTGCGTGGCAGAAGCACTGGCCCGAAGCTTTTATAGTGTCAGTAGCGGACGACTCTACTCTCCTGCCTTTACAGTGCTGAAACAGCAACAGGAGCAGCAGCAGTTGGACTTCTCAACAAACTCCACCTACTCTTATAATGACCCCCTTACAATGGTTGAATTTTACAACGCCCTGAAGAAATGTAAAAATACCGCTCCCGGACCAGATGGTATCCATTACCGGATGTTGAAGAAAATGCATACTACAGCCATTAAATTCTTGCTATATATTTTCAATAAAATCTGGATCACGCATACATATCCTCAACAATGGCGCACATCATTAATCATGGCTTTTGAAAAACCCAACAAACCTCCATCCAACCCTGACAACTACCGACCCATTGCCCTAACTAGTTGCCTTGGAAAATTGATGGAGAAAATGGTCAATGCGCGACTCACCAGATGGTTAAAGGCGGAGGAGCTACTGAACCCTGTCCAATTTGGCAGTCGGCAGCTTCGAGGGACCACAGACGCTCTGCTCCGCTTACAGAACCACCTGGTGGCCAACCTTGCCGAGCGTCGCCGAACCATGTGTCTTTTCTTTGATATGCATAAAGCTTATGACACCGTGTGGAGATATGGAATACTTAAGACACTACATGAGTATGGACTCCGTGGTAACATGGCCCTGTATATTCGAGAATTTCTTGGTGAAAGAACTTTCCGCGTTAAGGTCGGTGGCACCCTCTCTTCCTCGCAGTTGCAGTGCGAAGGTTTACCGCAGGGCAGTGTTATGAGCTGCACACTGTTTAGTGTCGCCTTAAATGGTATCACCTCCACCTTGCCTCCCGGAACGGTTGCCTCCTTATATGTGGACGACTTTATGGTATACTCTTCATCGACACATCTTCCGGCTCTGACGCGAAGAATGCAATTAGCCATCAATAACGCTAATAAGTGGGCTCAGGAACATGGCTTCAACTTTTCACCCGAAAAAACCGTTGGACTTTACTTCCAGGGCCGTGGCCGTAGTGATCCCCCACAGCTCACACTGCAGGGAAGACAAGTGAGTTTCTCACACAGCGCCAAGTTTCTGGGGGTGACGCTTGATGACAGGCTCTCTTGGAAGCCCTACCTAGCCACCCTCAAGGCTGACTGCGTCAGAAGGCTGAACTTGCTAAAAAGCCTGGCCGGCCTGACGTGGGGGGCTGACAGGATGACCCTACTGAGACTATATCGTACTCTTATTAGAAGCAAAATAGACTACGGCTGCATAGTGTATCAATATGCTAAGGCGACTTCACTTTCGAAGCTGGACCCTGTGCAGCATGCTGCTATCAGAATCTGCACTGGCGCGTTTAGGTCGTCCCCTTCCAGCAGCTTGTGTGTGGAGAGCGGTGAACCTCCTTTACGGCACCGACGTGTGCAGCTGACCCTTCAGTACTTGGCGCGGTTGGAACAAGTCCCCTTGTCTCCTGCATGGACCAGCGTGCATGCGCCATTAGGCCGACATCTGCCTTTCCCTTACTTTCTGCCCTCATCGGAAGATTATTCGGCAGTCGTGGCTGCAATGCAGCTGAGGCCAATGAGAATACAACCAGTGTTCTTGGAAAGTTTTCCCACGTGGCGTGTCCCAATCGGGAGTTTTTGTCCGGGATGTCAAATGCCTAAGAAGGATTCTATGCCTACACACATACTAAAGGGGATCTTTTTGGACCATATTGCCGAAAAACATGCCCGTGCGATGAAGTTCTATACCGACGGCTCAAAGGTGGGAAACGCTGTAGGGTGTGCCGCTGTGTCGGGGGAGCTGGTGAGCGCCAAGAGATTGCTCCCAGAGTCGTCCATTTTCACTGCGGAACTTTACGGTGTGCTGGAGGCCCTCCGACTAATTAAACATTGTGTGTATGATACTTTTGCTATTTTTGTGGATTCAAAAAGTGTGGTGGAGGCCACTCGAGAGCATAATAGCACCCATCCGCTCGTTGGTGAGATCGTCATGAACTTAATAAATTTAACACGTGAGCGTAAATCTGTGACGTTGTGCTGGGTGCCCGGCCACGTAGGAGTGTCTGGCAATGAAAGAGCTGACCAGGAGGCTAAACGGGCCGCAGAGGCAAACGAGGAGACTCTAAATCTGATGGTTCCTTTCCGAGATTATTACCCTCGGATCAAAGCGGCAGTGAGAGAACGATGGCAGCATGAATGGGACAACGCTGCTAACGATAACAATAAATTAAGAAGCATTAAACCCACTATACGTGAGTGGATATCGTCCAGTTGTCGTGGTCGCCGGTTAGAGGTGATGCTTTGTCGCCTCCGTATTGGCCATACGCGGCTAACACACGGGCACCTGATGGAGCGGCTACCACAGCCGCAGTGCGAACGGTGTCGTGTGCCTTTGACTGTAAAGCACTTCCTCGCGGAGTGTCCCCTGAATGCTGTTGCCAGGAATCTGCATTTTCCGCACCTTCGCGGGTGTGCACAGGATGTTTTGACTGGAATACTTGGGGAGGCTGAGCGGTCAACTTATAATGTGACAGCGCTGCAGTCGTTTATTGGAGCGTGTAATCTGTCTTCAAAAATCTAGCCTGAAGATTCTACGCATGGTAATGCGATGTAAATACTGAACTGTAAAATGGCCGGGCGCGCTGCGCAATGCCCCTGGGGGTTTCAGCGCGGGTAAGGCGCCCGGCCATAATTGGGTGGGCAGCTGAGACCCCCATTAGGGGGTTAGGCTGTTGCTCAATGTGCAAACTGTGCATGTACCTTAAGATGATTATATGAACTGATTGAACCCTAAGCATGAGGAGTATGGTATTGAACTAGCAGCTCCTTTATTACTGCCGCTGCTACTACTACTACTGTCACCAATGAAATCAAGTGTTGTTCAGATCACGCTCGTGGCTGTCGCGTCTTTGTTTGTTTAATAGTTGCTGTGACTTGCTGTGCGATGTTTGTGGCAGTAAGACCTCGAAATTTGAGAAGTGGAGACAACCTGAATTGCGAGACCTTCGGCGCGACATAGTGCAGGCACTGAAGCGCTAGCAAATTGATGTTATTACTGCTACTACTTGCATTCAGTGCTTGGACTTTATCATCTATAGTATGTAGACTCACATAAGGCTTTTTTTTGGTATTTTTACTGCTACAAACAAATGAAAATTTGAGTGCGTGATCAACTATTATCACATACAGGTACTAGTGTACACGGCCTATCAAAAATAACGGGATTCGATATTTTGCTTAATTAAATAAATCCTGCAGATGTGGATAAGAAGCAAATATGTATATTTATTCAAATAGTTCTCGTGATTGAAATATTCTTGTACCTTTGAGCTCGTAAAACTCGTATCACAGATACGATCGTTGAGCATCATGACCGTGACTGAGAGACCGACCAAGCAACATCCGTGTGTTATTATTTATTAAAGCAAGCTTTTTAAATAATTTGTAAAATTATTTCCTCGCGAAAAGTTACATTTTCTTGAACAATAGATTCAATTTCCATTATGGCAATATTTTTTGGCTTATAAACGTTAGTGAGCGAATGCCAGGTTCCATCATTTAAATAGTACCTGTGATTCACATAACTATTGGAAATATTGTAGACCGGAGAAACAAGCAAATTATTTCAATGGAGTACCTACAGTCAGGTCCACACGATGACTTATTGCGCGGCATTCCGTGCTTCTCGTGTTGCACGGAGTGGAAACTAAACAGCTCTCGGGGAGCTGGATTTTAGAGTAATTTATGTCGTGACCTGTACAGCTGGCAGGAAAAGTTCCTATGCTAACTTAGCTACAGAATGCTGTTTTTTTAATTTTTTCCTTATCAGAATCATTTTGTTTTTCTTATCAAATTTTAGCCTTGATCAACTTATGTGTAATTCTGAGATTTGCTCGTACGAAACCTGGTAAACCACTTGTATCATTCTGTTGGTAGGAGTAAAGAACTCTGGTTATTGTTTCTAATTAGATGGATGGTTAAAATCTGCAGGGAACTGTAATATCCATGTTAAATATGAATCCAAATTATCAGTTTACATATATAACTTCGGTAAATTCAACAATGTGTTTGAATATTCCGCGTCGTTTTCTTGAGACTACCGCATTTGTAGAAAATTATATGAGGGAGTTGTTCACGATCAGCAAAAATTCTACATTCGAATGACGAAGTAAAACATTCAGTTCTTTTTTTCATATTCCATGTTATATTATATATATACTAATGTATAGTATATACCTATATACAGCTTAAGTTTATCAGAAAATGTCCGATAATGTATTATTATATTTAGGTGCTGGATCTAGTAAAATTAGAAAGTACCTAATTTTATTACAAGGTGAACTGGTAGAGTGGATTAAGGTTTATCATGAATCATGTTTAATTCGATCAAGTTAAAGTCTCCAATGAAGCCTACCAGTGGAGACTTTCTGCCCCGGGTGCAGAATGCTGAGGAAGTCAATGCCGGCCAACTTTCTCAAGCATATTTTTATGGAGCATGTGCTGGAGGTGCATGCGGAGTCTTTTAAGATCTACACAGATGGTTCCAAGATAGGAATAGCTGTGGGTTGTGCTGCTGTTTCCAAAGAGATGGTGAGGGCTAGAAGATTGCTACCCGAGACCTCTAGCTTCACCGCGGAGCTCTATGGTGTCTTGGAGGCTCTTCAACTAGTCAGCGAGCACCCGCATTATAAATTTACTGTTTTTATTGACTCGAAAAGCATCATTGACTCTGCTCAGGCTTATGATAGCACTCACCCCCTCATCGGCGAGATCGTCATGATGCTGGTGCAGCTTGTGCGTGAGCGCAAATATGTGAAATTGTGCTGGGTGCCCGGACACGTGGGGGTGTCAGGCAATGAGATAGCTGACCAGGAGGCGAAGCGTGTAGCGGATAGTAATGAGGAAGCTCTAAATCAAATGATAACCTTTCGGGACTACTATCCCGTGATCATGGCTGCTGTAAGACGTCTGTGGCAACAGAAATAGTACCTAACTATTAAACAAATAGTTCTGGAATGGCCCTCATCGAAGTGTCGCGCCCGCCGGGTGGAAGTGCTGCTCTGCCGTCTTCGTATGGACATACTCGACTGACCCACCGTTATCTAATAGAACGTCAACTGCAATGCGAGCGGTGTCATGTTCGTATGACCGTCAAACACGTCCTTGCTAATTGCCCGAGATATGCAGCGGACCAAAATGTATGCTTTCCAAACCTCCGTCTTTTTGCCGTGGATGAGGTTATAAAGTTCTCCCAAGTGGGGAACTAATTGAATTTGAATTTTTTTAAAAGGTTGAATTGGAAACTTGAGATCAAGCTGTTAGATTATCGATTTCACAAGAGGATGTTCTTTTACAATGGCGAGGTCACCAGTGCTTTTTCAAGCACACTTAATTGTGCTTAATTGCTAATCTGACTCAGAAGGAGTTAGGCGGTGTTCGGACGCAATATTTCAAGCGTCAACAATCAACAACCAAATTACCACAAGCCAACACCGGGGGAAAATGAGAGAATAGTTTCACTCGCCGGTATGGGATTTATTGAGGAGAAGGTTGCACTCCGAAGTGCGAGGCTTGACTCTTGTTGCGAGACTTCTTGGGGAGAGTCCAAGGAGGTTGAATAACTTCAGACGATTCGTTCAGCTCAGGCTTGTGAAGCGCGAGCTGGAGTGTGAAGTCGATGCTTTGTAAGTGTGGGGGGTTCCGACACTAAGTGATTGGTGATTTGAGTGCTGGGTAGGGAATTGATTACCGGTTGGGAAAACTCGGTAGGAAATGGAGACTCTCGCCCAAATGGTCTCAACTGGAGATTTTAGCGGCTTAGCTGCAGGGATGCAGGCCTTTACAGTATAGTGAACTTTGAATATGAGGAGAAGCTTGGAGGGAACACTTGGAGGAGGCAAGCTCCTTAAATTAAGAGGTTAGGGTTTGGTTTCATACGTGTTTGTGAGTGCTTGAATGTATGGTCCCGTCGATCCTGTGAGGGAGCAGGTGACTTGGATTATTTTGAACACAAAATTTGAGTCTATTCATACACATGTGCAAGACTGCGCAAACTGCAACATTCACAGGATAAACAATGGCAGAGGTCTGGTGCTGAGAATCAGTCCGCAACTCTAGCGCCCGAGTCGCAGCCTGAATCATCTCAACACCAGAATCAGTGCTCCAGACTAACTGGTCACAAGCTCTATCCTGACATTACAAGCAGCAACACAACTGAGTTTAAATGACCTACAGCCAAAATAATAGCTAAAGCACTGAGGTAATTAGATAATTAATGTACTAAAAAATAAGTATGAGAAAAGGTGAAGTCTCTATACTCTATTATTTAGATGAGCAAGAATTGCAGCAGAAGTTACATAAAAAGGAGCAGCACATAAACAGACACGAAAGTCACAACAACTAAGCTGAGAACAAAGTTACAGTGATTTAAAAAAAGCTCAATTAATTCATGGAAAAATATTGAAACATAAGAACGCTGCTTCTATTCCTAAAAGACATGTCAAATGTAGTTAGGTATTTATAAGGAACAATTATTTAATTGTTCTCCCAATAATATTGTTCTCCCTCCCAATGTTACTGTGAATTTTTCCTCTTCTTAACCACTTAAGTATTATTACGCGTAAACCATATTAGCTGATTATATCATTGTCGTTGTAATCTTCTTATAATCTGATAATCGCTTCTGCCCTCCACTGCCATCGTACAACCATATTAGCTGATTATATCATTGTCGTTGTAATCTTCTTATAATCTGATTATATCATTGTCGTTGTAATCTTCTTATAATCTGATTATATCATTGTCATTATAATCTATCAGCAATTTTTCACTTACCAATATTACTGTGAATTCTTCCTTATTTACCACTACAGTTATTATTACGCGTAAACCATATTAGCTGATTGTATCATTGTCATCATAATCTTTAAAACTTATTCCCTCTTGTATGTGAACTTATGAAAACGCCCTCAGCAATCTGTTTGCACCAATGTAGTGATATCGAACTCCAATATTATAACAAATAAATAATAGATGTGTGTGTAAACATCTATGACAACTGTGTGTCACATTTTGTAACATCGCAATTAGTAATTTTTCACCAACCAATGTTACTGTGAATTCTTCTCTATTTACCACTACAGTTATTATTACGCGTAAACCATATTAGCTGATTGTATCATTTTCGTCATAATCTTTAGAAATTTATTACCTGTTGTATGTGAACTTGCGAAAACGCCCTTAGCAATCTGTTTGCACCAATGTTGTGATATTGAACTCCATTATCACTCGCTCATGGACTGAGTTTGTGTGTACTCACGAAATCGCGCTAGATTTTTCTTTTTTACTCTATTCTCTCTTACTTAATAAGCTACTTTTTAGACTGAAATATCCCTTTAAGCTTGACTCTGTATTTCGTCTTAAGCTCTATAGTACCTAATTCTTACTTTTACTTATTTTAAATGACTGATCACCCTGTAATATTTGAGGAAATCGATCCAGATTTCAATCATTTGAACAGAATATATCCAAACCTAAACGACTCTCAAGAGTGTAGGTATACTAATATATCAGAATTCAACGAAACTATACGAATAACTGACCGAGATTTCTCACTCCTGTGTTGGAACTGTAGGTCACTCTATCCAAAATTGGAAGAGATACAATGTACTATTACTGAACTTAAATATAACCTAGACGTGATTAGCTTCACCGAAAGCTGGCTAGATGACTCGACTAAAGACATGATTCGATTTGAAAATTATCATAGTTACCATTCGCTAAGAAAAAACCAGCGGGGCGGAGGCATCAGCACATATATATCTAACCACATAGACTCGAGAACCATAGCAAGTGCAACCATGAATCAGGATCATATAGAATCACTCTTCGTAGAACTTTTTAGAGATGGTAAACGCATTGTGCTTGGAACGGTGTATAGGCCTCCTACAGCCTGTCCTATATCCTTCCTGAATGAATTGAATCGTATTATTTCTCAGTTCAACAGGCCCTTATACAATGACATAATAATATGCGGTGACTTCAATTATGATCTACTGAAACATGAAAGCCATGAACCAATCTCTAATTTCCTAACTACCTTTCAGTCTCAATCCTTCCTTCCGATCATTACAAAGCCTACACGAATAACCTCAGAGTGTGCTACGCTGCTTGACAATATCTTTATGACAGACCCTAGTGATTTTCTTGCTGGAATAATTACTTCTGACTTATCAGATCACTTCCCAGTTTTTCTTATTAAGAAAAATGTATATATTGCTTGCACCAAGGCACGGGCTGAAACTTACTCATATCGTAAAATAAACGAATCAAACCTTGAAGAAATGCGCACCGTTCTAGAAGAATCAATGTGTTGTGATCTTATCACAACGTAAGGATCTTCAGAACGAGGGACGCCTCTATATGTTCGAATAGATTCAAAGCAGCCAGGGAGAGGCGCCATGTGCTGTGCCGCGGGAACGGTTATCGGATTCTGCAAGTCGCGCTCAATAAGTTATTCTTTCCTTCCCCTCTACTTCTACTCTGTGTCGACTCCGAGGTCGCGGAAGAAACAAGGACGTCAACCGACCGAAGAGGGATTTCAAGACATCGCTACTAGAAGATCTTCTCTGTATAATGTCCGTATTGTTTTAAACCTAACTTTTCTTAGATCATTAATGCTATTATCATGACTTGATATTTCATCGCACGAAGTAACTAAAGACGATAGAGTTGTTTATAACGCTCAATTGTGAATCAATTCATCGTAAAGGTTTATGTTCTCATGCAAAGTCAACCTTACCGAGAAGCGCACTACCGCACAGCTACCAAGCGTGGGGGAGTTAGTTAGAGCGCGGCAGCCAGAGAAAGAGCACGCACATAAGATTTCTTTCCTCGCCCTCGGGCAACCCCTTAGGGGTCTTCTGTTCATCTGACGTCATTATATTTACTCAGTGTCATAGTAAATCAAGTGTCTTTCCGAAGTATTGTAATAACGTAAATGGCTGCCCGCGTTATATAAAGCGACACCACGTCGGAATCCGAAACTAAGATGAGTCTCATTCGGTATTGTATACTTTTCCATGAGCATCCCCGTGTCGATTTCTCTGTGCCTAGGTTCATCATGCCTTAAGCATTCTCTTGTAAACGTTATGCCTTCAGCACATGCTATGTATTTGCCCTCAGCACTTATTGCGTTCTTGCCTTCAGTATATAGCTAAAATGAGTATTGAATGTAACTTAGTACGTTAGGTCTATTTGTATTCAAGAACGCCAATTTCATGTAACGAGAATAAGTAATAAATGTCGATGCGTCACCGCGTATAATTACCTGTTAGTTAGGGAGATGAACTATCATGATCTGTGGAGAGACTCCACGCTACCAATATATAAATCAATTTCTACCATTCACATTAATTCGATACTTGCTCACCAATTAAATTAATGGACATTGAAAAGTCCCACTTTATCTACGTTAACCTAAAATAAAAGAAAGTGATTAATAAATCACGACCAGCAAAAGAGAGCCATTTATACGAAAAAAAGATGAAAAGAGAATAAAGAGTGACATCAAGAAAAGGCTCCACAACAATGCCTACATTGCACATCTCTCAACAAAACAATAATACTACGAGCATTGATGAAGCAGTAGTAAAGTTGACTGAAACTATAATGACCGCATACAATCAGTGTTGCCCAATTGTAACTCGTACAGTTACCCCGAAAAATAAACATAAGCCCTGGATTACCAGAGACATCGTGATAAATATAAAGAAACGTCAAGCGTACCTAGCCCTCCTTTGCGAAGGACGAATATCTAGAGAAACATATAACCGATTTAGAAACTATGTAACAAACCAGATAAGAACATCAAAAAAGAACTACTTTACGCTCAAGTTTACTCAATTCAAAACTGACGTTAAAAAGATTTGGCATCTCCTTAACTCCTGCTGTAAACCGAATAATGCCGATAAAAAGAAAATTGAATATGTTGTTCAAGATAATGTAAAATATCATGAGAAGAAAGAAATTGCTAATCTCTTTAACAACTTCTTCGTAAACGTAGGGAAAACAATAGCTGATGGTATTCCAAGTGAACCTACTGATCACCTGGAATTTATGGATCATATTCGAGAACCCAACTCCTTTTTCTTTACGCCTACAAACTCCTCCGATGTAATTACGTGCATAAACAACATGAAAAATAAATCGAGTGGGTTACAAACGTTTCCGACTAAAGTACTTAAAGTTATTGCTGACATTGTAGCCCCACTGATATCAAATATTATTAACCAGTCTCTCTTACTAGGCACTTTCCCGAACTCCCTCAAAGTTGCTAGAGTAACCCCTATCTTTAAAAGTGGTGAAAAAACCTGTGTAAACAATTATCGACCTATCTCCATTCTACCAATTATTAGCAAAGTATTCGAAAAGATTGTGTATAAAAAAGTGTACTCTTATTTTGAACAAAAATCATTTCTTTATGATAAACAATACGGTTTTCGCTCTAAAAAATCAACAACACAGGCTATATTAAATCATTTACAATTCCTCTATTCTAATATAGATGAAGGAAAGCCTGTCTTCTCTGTATTTCTTGACTTCCGAAAAGCATTTGATTGTGTGGACCATAAAATACTATTATCGAAACTACACTGTTATGGCATTCGAGGGATTGCCCATGATTGGTTCAGATCATACCTAACAAATCGGAAACAATACGTTGTCATTGACGACGCAAAATCAGACCCACAGACAATTAGCCATGGAGTTCCACAAGGATCTGTTCTCGGGCCTCTCTTGTTTCTGATTTTTATCAATGATATTGTAAAATCTACATCATTTTTCAAATTCATACTTTTTGCCGATGACAGTACGCTTTCTGCGGTCCTTCCGAACCAAAATCCTGCTATGATTGTGGAGAGTATAAATACTGAACTTCACAAGGTTTCATCGTGGCTCAAAGCTAATAAAATAAGCCTAAATATCGATAAAACAAATTATATTACTTTCTCATACAAGAAAGATGTATCTCTCCCATGCATTAAAATTGGCGAAGGTGAAATCGAAGAAACCAACTCATGTAAGTTTCTGGGCATCATAATAGATAAACATCTGACCTTCAAAGAGCACATCACTCATATTAGTTCTAAATTATCAAAATCCATCGGAATCCTAAATAAAGTTAAAAATTTTCTGCCTGAAACAGCTTTACAAATGCTCTACCGAACGCTCATTTCTCCATACTTGCAATACGGAATAGAAGCATGGCACGGAACTGATAAAAATAAAACCAACAAAATTTTTACTCTGCAGAAAAGGGCTGTCAGAGCGGTAAAGAACCTAGAATATAATGCTCACACAAATGATTCTTTCAAAAATTTACAAATACTTAAACTTTCGGATCTATACAAAATCTCCATCTGTAATTTCATTTACAAAACATTAAGAAATGATGGCGACAATAGCCTAAGACAATTATTGACTGCGCAAACTGGTCATCACGACCATTTAACCCGAAATAGAAGTAAATTCATGCTTCCTTATTATTCAAAGGCCAGGTCGCAACACAGTATTCTCTTCGTTGGAACCAAAACTTGGAACTCTATACCTGCAGAGATCCGTGAATGTAATTCGTACAAAGTATTCAAAAGACATCTTGAGTCTCACTTCCTATCAGAATACTAGTAGTGTAAGATCACCGTGTCGAAATCTTGCCTCCTACATGTAACTAATGATAATGTCATAATGTAACTTGCCTTGTGTACCATAACCAATCTTCTCTCTGCTCTTGAATCGTTTTATCGAACATACTGTTAAATATAGCCGACTTGTAAAATATCGAGTTAATCATCTCAATGATCAGTCTAATGCGAAACTAGGTTAAGTGAACTAGGTTAAACTTTTGTACACCCTAGAATAGCGTGATGGTAGGATGCCCTAGAAGTCGCTGAACTTATTCGGGCCCACAGGTAGCTATACTCAAATTTGACCATTGTACTAGACTTAAGTAAAACTCTACCTCTGTATCACCTACCTCTGTATCTCCTGTGGTAAATAAAAAATTGTTTAAATTTATGTGCATTGATTTGAAATGAGTACTGCAGAAAATACAAACGCTATTTGCTGCAATATCCTATTTTATTTCTTAAGATTTTTGGACTTTAAACGTCGCGTGTTGAACGTGAAAAGAATTCCATAGTTGTTTGAATCACGACTTAATTAAACAATGCACGACAGTAAATAAAACAACTAAAATTCTAGCTACTGTACTGCCAATAGTTAATTGAATTATAAGGCTAACAGAACTGGTAAATACACCAGTGCGAACCCGTGTAAAAGCAAAAACACTGACGAAATGGCGCAGTGAACTTGAATCTTGTGCCTAACTATACCGGCACAGATAAACACAGTGAATGTTCCTAAGACACAATAACGAGCGCTCCCTAACACTGAACAAGTTAAGACACAACACAGGAAAGTTAAGACATAATACCACTTAACATTAACACTTAATACTTACAATTGCCCGCTCTGGGGCCCAAGCACTGACACAGGAGAATTGAATAAGAGAATGACGCCTCTGCCTGAAAATGGCCATATGAACTTGCGAAATGGTTCTCCGTACTGTTTCCACGGAAGTGACGGGCGGAAACGTAGTCGGAAAATATTTTCGAAATACATTTTTTTGTAACGTTTTGGGTTTTAACGAATAAATTCTGTCTTGTAAATTTATGAAAATAATTACATTTGTATAATTTAATTTTAGGATGTTAGTTTTTTAATATTTTATGAAATTAGGCTGAAGTACGGCTGAGGGCGATCACTACAAGGTGTTCACCAAAATGCTCGCGGAGACCGATCGTGTAACTTTTAATGTGGATGCACTGGTGTTGTTTCTTGAGAAATGCAAATTGCTGTCAGAAATCTGATCGAAGATCGTACTTAATCATCTCTATCGTTTTTGTATTTGTTGTCCATACTTTCACGTGCCCGGAAATGTATGTATTCCTTGTTGTACTACTTGAAAAGATTTAACGGGGAGCCGCGCTGTAATGCATTGTAGCCAGACGTGATATCGTCTTGGAAGTTTGAAGATGAATAAACTGTAATATGACTCGCTGCGTTGGTACCTCGGGGGCTTCAGCGTGGGTAAGGCGTCCGGCCATAAATGGGTGGGCAGCTGAAACCCCCTACGGGGTTTGGCTGCTCAGTGCGTTCGAATGTACTGTGTTGTGTACAAATTTTAATGGGGAGACTCTTGTAATTTTGAGTTGTAATTATGATCATGATATTCATATAATTTTGATGTTTCAAATAACAGTGACGTTCATCTTCTGTGGTTATTTAGAAGAGTCTGAAACGACTTAAATTATGTGACCTGCGGTGCAATATAGTTTGAGTAACTGAAGCGCTAGCAAACCCATGTTACTACTACTACTACTACTACTACTACAACTCGATCAAGTTAATACACAACGTTTTGCACTTTGTCTTTTTTTCGAATTCGTAAATAATAGAAACACCCTGATGGTTTAATCCGGGGCACCCTGCACCCATTTCAAACACATATATATATTTATATTTAGAAAAAGGAAAGACGGCAAACTCAGTTCTTTTCGAGAGGTCAAGAACGCTCCAAGGTTAAGGTTAACATCGGCATCTTTGGGATGCTTTATTTCCAATCAAGCCTGATACATATGATCTTAGCATTGGTTTTTCAAATGTCTTATAACTAACCCTACATATAGGACACCATGACGGTTCCCCCGTAAAGCCGGTACCCATTTCCGACACCTGGGTTGAGTGGGGTATTGTGCTTGAGCTTTCCCTTATACCCAACGGGGAAAATCTCCGCGCCAGCGCCGGGATACGAACCCGCGACTCCAACATACGAGCCCGATCCCTTAACCACTGTACCACGGAGAGCACGACTGCTCCTGACCACTAGGCCACAATTAAACGTGATCATGTTACACAGCCATTGCAATTACATAGGTGTGTGATGCTTAATGGCAAATTTTTAGTCAAGAACAAATTTATCTAGCTAATTTTGACGCATTTTGTTCTACTTTCTCTCGTTCGAATGCAGGCTAAATTTGGGGAGAAATAATAAAGAAAAAAGCTTCAATAATATATATTCTTAGCGAGAATATTTACGTATTTATAACATATTATATACAGTTGGTTGAATAATCATTATTGGGCATTCCTTTTATTCATTCATTTGTTTTATCATTTATCTTGGAGACGATCATAATAGAACTTTGCTGAGTGTTCTCAAGTTGAAAAATATAGCATGAAATTTTAATAGCTTTAATTCTTTTCTTCGGCCACTTAGAAACTTTCTAGAGACATAAAAATGTGCCATGTCTTCTAAACGCCTAGCTTGTTCTCCATGTAAACTATGCTGAAGAAAATGAGTCATACAGTTGACAGTCGGCAGTGTCACCGATAGCTAGACATTCTAGTTGGCTGTGGGTGTGCGCCGATGGCCTGATTTCTACCGAGTTTTTCAAATTTGGGCATGTGAAGTTGCTGGATATTTCTTAACTTTTTCTATAAACCATTCCAAGATGCCGGTCGATGGCACTGTAGGCTTACAGTATGCAGTCGCTTCACTGACAAAGTTGCTACAATTTAGCAAATATTTGGGTTATACGGCTCAGTAGCGTAAGCTTGTTAACTGCTGTGGTAATGTATTGAAATAAATTGCGTTTCTGATTGTAGTCGAAAGTAATTTTTTGTTGAAAAATTATACAACAATGAATGTTGAGTAACATTTTAATGAAAGCTGAGGAGCAATTAGGTCCAAAAGTCAACTCACTCACATTTCTACATACCTATGTCTATGAATAGTTATTAAATTATTAACAACTGTTGGTGTAGTGTGGTAACCTAACTAGGTAAACAATACTGTCCATGTTCATTCATGGATTTCTACTTGCAACCGTTTTGAATAATTATTTATCTTTGATTTTTTGAAACATTGCTCTATAGTAACTTGAGAACTGAAATTAAACAAAATCACACTTGAAATTAGTAACATTAATAGTTAGCTGATGTTTCACTGTTAATCTGGTTATATTAAATCAATCTGCTGTTCTATGCTCTAGCACTGAGGAATTGAAGTAAATCTTCTCCAAACTACTGAAGATGTTGATAGCACAGCCTGCAAAGGAAATGCAGACCTCATCAATCTCAACAACAAATTCATTTTAACCCTTTGAGTCCGGCATATAGAAATAGTTGTCTAAATCTGTTGAAACTTTGTGTAATTCAGCTTTTCCATCCAAGTAATGCAAGAAAAAAGTTTAAAAATGAAAATGTAATATGTGCAATATTTTTGAAATGGGACTGAAGTACTTAATGGTAAATATTATGGCCATATTATTGGAGTTTCTCATTTCTTTTGATATCTGTTTCATCACTGAAATATTTATGTACATATATAACTGTAAGTCCATGAAGTATATAATATTAAACAGTAATGCTCATGATCCGCTTGTCGGGACCCCTCATCAGTAAGGACTGAAGGGTCACGTCGGTCCCATGCAGTAAAACTGCTATATTTGAAGAAACAGCTAATGTATCTGTGATATCGGTCAATATTGAATTTAATGTTGTCAACGAATTTCATAATTTCGTAGGTATAGATAGGTAATATAGTCAATTTCAAGAAGTTTTACATGCAGATAAGAATAGCATTAACGGCAGTTTTGATATGGCTCTTCCGGCGTTTTGCGGACGCAGACCACGCCAAGTTTTTTGGCGGGAGTCATCGGCCTCGGTATGGTTGAGTTAAATTAAGATATTTTAGGCTTACTTAGGTTACAATACTTAACTAAATTAACTTTACCAAACCTAACCTTACCTATCGTTACGTCAGAACCGTATTTCTGCTTATTTACCTCTCCGTTTGTTCAATTTTATAAATGACGTTCATATAACTTCAAAGTTAAATATCTCCAAAACTAAGCATTTCTGGGCACATTGTCATTCATGTAAAACGTCTTAAAATCAACTTTATTACCTATCTATACCTACAAAATTATGAAATTCGTTGACAACATTAAATTCACTATTGACCGTGATATCTTCTAATCATTCTGTAGAATAGATGTTTACGCAGCAAAAATAATCATTTTATCACTGTATTTACTGTGATATTAAAGAAAACAGCTAAAACACGTCACAAATATTTACAATGAGCCTCCAGCTGCAACGCATGCTTTCTAAGCGTAACTGTTGACGAATAGTGGGCTCTTGTCAGCCAGACATACAATATTTGGTCAATGTCCAACTTGATGCAATCAAAGGAAATGAAAATTTTATTCCCAAGAATCACTGAAGGAACCCATTGAATAACGTTTTACAAGAATGACATTCCACTCTCTGATGCGTTATTTTTGAACTATTGAGCTTTGAAGTTATACGTAAAATCGCTTTCCCGCGCAAAATGTGGAACACAAAGTACGAACAGGTTGGGTCAGGAAAGGCAAAGTTCGTATCACGAGGTTTTAAAGTTTTTGCCAGAACTTTGTAGAAATAAAAGAATGATAGAAATTGTGGTAAATCTGAAGGATATGTCAGTTATCAATTTTGTAAATTTCGATGCCTTAGAATAGTTTATTAGATCGAAATAAACAAGTTTTCTTCTATGCACTTTCCGTCTCAAATGAGTATTTTATTGGTTATAGCGGTAAATGACTTACCGCAACTCCAGTGTTTGAAGCGGCAAGTTATTCAAGGAGCACGTCGGACAGCAACACTGCAATGCGCACTCTCTTCCAGCGCGATCGTCATCAAAGACGAAACCAAACCTACCGCTATACCTCGTTAAATACTCATTTGACGAAATAAGTGTATAGAAGAAAAGTTGTTTATTTCGATGTTATTACCATGATTCAAGCAAGAAAAATTTGAAAATCGATGAGTAGCTGTTTATTCGAGCGCATTCGTCATCAAAGACGAAACTAAACTTACCGCTATAAATCGTAAAATACTCATTTGAGATGGAAAGTGCATAGAAGAAAACTTGTTTATTTTGATTCAATTAATTAGGTTCAGGCACCAAAAAGTGGAAAATTGACAACTGACATATCCTTCAGATTTACAGAAATTGTTAATAAAATAATAAAAAATATTGTTAACAGTTAATAACACAAAAAAGTTAACATACAATTTCTTGTATTTGGTGCTTTTGACGTTATTTTTAGTCATTACGTCGTCACCTTTATAGTCAGCTCATAGATGGCGCCACATATTACCGTAACCTTTACAGTCAGCTCACAGATGGCGCCACTTGGTACGGCTGCCGCCATCATGGAGCAGATGTAAACACAATTTTGGTGACCTTTATGGGTTGCTTTCAACCTTTATTTATAATTTTCACTAGAAGAACTGTGGCTACCCCTCACGACCCAACCTCTTTACGTTTGTAATAGGGGGTTAGCTTCCGTTATTAATTAAATTCTGGATGGCGCGCTCGCTTTCTTTGGCACGCGGAAGCCAATTTCAAAGTCGAATAATTCTAAAATAACGAATCAGAGAGCAGAATGTCATTCACGTAAAATGTTCTTAAATGGGTTCCTTTAGTGATTCTTTGTAATAAAATTCCCATTTCCTTTGATTGCATCACGCCGAACATTCACCCAATATTTTGCTAGCTTGATGTTCCACAAGAGTCCCGACAGCTCCTCAGCGTAAAATTTTTTGTTAGTATTTGATAACGAGGAAAATTTTGAGCTGGGACTGACATGACCCTGTAGTATTCAAAGGGTTAAGCTATTCCTTTTTTATAGGATGCAATATTTTTTCTATAAAATATACATTTGCTGAATTTGTTTAGAGTGAATAATTTAGTTCAATAATCCTGTAATTACACTGTGGACTTGATCATGCTTGAACTATGTGCCACAGATAAGGATTAAGCAATCTGAAGATGAGATCAGTGGACTTAAGATTAGAAAGACATATAATGACAATGTTGGATGTCTGTTCAAGGTCTGAAAAATCTGTAAGATAATTTGTTGGTATATTTGTGTGTATCTGCAAAGAATTTGTTGTTCAAAGTTTTTCTCATTGAAGTTTTTATCTTGACTGTTATAGTAAACTGTGGATTGAACATAACCAACTGTTTAGACAGTAAATCAACTATGTCAAAACTTGAAATAAAAAGTATTGACGGTTAACAAACAAAAACTATTTTACCTCTGATGAGAATTTGGTGTAAATAAAACTGTGTTAATTTTCATAGGAAAGGAACTTGCAATACATTCAGGTGAAGCTTGATAAATTGATGAATGTTATGGTTTGATGACAAATAGTTGCATTCATCATTTATAGTTACGTGTCTAATAAATGAGGTTCTATTTTAAATATAAAAATATTTGCTAAATGTGTAGCGTTCAGTAATCGATTTTCCAGTCTCCGGTGTCTAATTGTAGTTGATTAGATCGAAATAATCAAGTTTTCTTCTATGCACTTTCCGTCGGAAATGAATACTTTACGAGTTATAGCGGTAAATAAGTTACTGCAACTCCAGTGTTTGAAGCGGAAAGAAATTCATCGATCCCGTAGTAGGGCATCACTGCAATGAAGTCTGGCTTCCAGCCCGATCGTTATCAAAGACGAAACCAAACCTTCCGCTATACCTCATTAAATACTCATTTGATGAAAAAAGTTTATGGAAGAAAAGTTGTTTATTTCGATGTTATTCCCATGATTCAAGCAACAAAAACTCAAAAATCGATGAGTAGCTGTTTATTCGAGTGCATTCGTCATCAAAGACGAAACTTAACCTAACGCCATAACTCGTTGAATACTCATTTCCGAGGGAAAGTGCATAGAAGGAAAATTGTTAATTTAGATCTAATTACCTATTTCTAGGCACCGAAAAGTGAAAAATCGATTACTGACTAACGCTACTCATTTACCAAATATTTTAGAAGGACTTAAGTGCAATTTTATATTTTTTAATAGATTGGGAACTTTATTTGGGATTAATACCTAAATAGGTTTTTGCTGTTCAAAAGTTGCTGAAATATGATCTATTATATTTGAATATTTGATCTGATGAAAGATCAATGTTTATCTTAATATTTTGTAATTCAGTTTATAAAATATAATTGCATTTTGATAAGCAAAATCTGTTAATATGTTAAATGTTTGAATTTTTAAATATTCATCAAGGTCAAGAAATAATTTTGATTGATAACTTTTATAAAATATTTAACAATATTATAAAATATTTATATAAATGTGTGTACAAATTTTGTTTTATTACTCTAACTTGATCTTTTAATATTGCATAATCCTACCAGAAATTCTGTTTATACCAAAAAAAGAAAAACATGCTCAGAACTCATGATGTACATACTGGTACTCCATAAAACCTAGACAACAAAACGTGCATAATGTGTGAAATGACTCATTTTTAATTCACTCATTGTTGTAAGTGCATGAACCACTCTTCCATAGCAACAGATAGAACATCTTCAGGAGTGAAAGCTGCTATTTAAATTAAATTGAACTGTAGTAAATCAATATTTGAATTGAATTTAGTGTACATTTTTTGCTCTATCCCATTCATGATAGTGCAATGAATTCAGGTTTGAGCTTCTCAGGGCCAATCCACAGCATTGCTCTAGCTTTGCTATTATTGCTATATTCTACTGCTCTAGCTTTGTAAGCAGGAGCTGAGTCATTTTGGAACATCAGGTGCTTTTCAAAAAACGAACTTTTATTTGTTGACTTCACTACAATTTTTCTAAAATGTCACTTTGATGCCTCAGCATCTTTGTTTTTACTTCCTACTCATAAAAATGCATTTGGGTGTTGCCCTCATATGCCAGTTCCTGCTGAATTGTTGCAGAAACCGTGTAATGACTCATTTTCTCTCTCGTGAGATCCGTGTTCCAGATATCCGAGAGCTGTGTGGTAATGCTCATCATTTTGACAGTTTAATTTTCTTTCTAAAGTGAAGAACCAGAGTTAGATGAAGTTATACCAGGCTCCTGTTCATATTTTGGTGGAGATCTTATCTGAAGATCCAGGACATGGTCCATGGCAGAACTTTCATCAATGGTGCTAGAATTTTTTGCTTACCTTTTTACTGAATTTGCTCAGCTTGTGTTTCAACAGCCATTGAAGCTTTTGTAGGTCACAATGCTCATTATTTGGGTTTGTCATCAACTGGTGGTAGTGTGGAAAGGTGCAATAAACAAACATTTGTGATATTTTCAAGGACTGCAATGGGTTGCAAGTTGAAGATCTTGCTGCTGGACTTCTTTCTGTACTCAAACTAGACAATCATAGCATTCTGATTGTTTTTCACATCCTATGCCTGGTTATAACTCTTTGACAGACCTATGCCAACTGGCCTCTTCCAGCCTCCAGTATCAAGTTAGTCTACTGTACTCAAACACACTGGCTAGGATGCAATATACTAAATATGATGCCATGAGAAACTTGGTGGCATGACTTGTGATAGGAGTAGAAATAACTACAAAAAATTATCTTATCTATTTATGTAAATTGCAGTAGTATTTCTTGGAATCATGTTCAAAACAAACTTGTAGCATGAAAGAATATTTTTCCACCAATGATGCCCTTATGATTTCTTCAGCAGATATTTCTAGAAATGGCAGTGAATGTCTTTTCCACAAGCTCAACTGCAGATAATCTTAGCAGACATGACTTGCTGTCTTGGATCAACAGCAGCCTGGCTGCCAGCTTCAGTAAAGTTGAGGAGCTCTGCTCTGGATCTGCTTATTGTCAGTTTATGGACATGATGTTCCCAGGTGAGCTATCGTCTATTGGGCACATTTTTAAATGTTGCTCAAATCCATGAATTCGTGGGAATTCTCCTTCTATTTTTAGTTATAGAATATTCTCATAGTAAATTGTCTGTTAAAAAGAAGAGAAAAAGTAACAGGTTTATAGGAAATGAAATTTTGACCTCTCAATTTAAAAAAATTGGGTTTATTTTCTCATTTCTTGAGCTTTGCCAGCATGAAAACTGTATTATGAAGGTATTGTAGTGTTGAAATTTAAATTACTTTAAGCCTATGATAAAGCTCATGTATAAGCCATTAGAACAAATTGTGTCAATATATAATTAATATCACTGTATATTTTCTGTGAGTGAATTTCATGAGTATCAAAGAGCATCAGTTGAAGTACTGAATTACTTTTATAACTTTATGTTAGCAGATAATTTATGTAACACATGTGCTCATCAAGACTGCCTTTGCAATGCAATGTTATTGTGTAACTTATTCATATGCCAAATCTGTAAATTGAATGGTATTTTCTGTAAGATGAGATTATTAGGGTTAAGTGGTCATTGACATTGTACATCGTTTGCTCCATTGATGAGTTATGCTTTATCCATAAAAAATCAACTCAGCTTAATTAAAGGCAACACTATGAGACTTAGCTGTAGTAGGGCTTGAAAACTGTACTTTAATCTGGTGTAATGGATAAAAGGGACTTTCAACTTGTTGCAGCACTTTTGTCTATTTGGGATGAGTTGCAGCTAGGTCTCATGATTTAAATTTGATTTCTCTGATTTTCTATTGCAGGTACCATTCAGCTGAAAAAAGTGAAGTTCAACACAAACTTGGAACATGAATACATTAACAACTACAAACTCTTGCAAGCATCCTTCAAAAAAATGAATGTTGACAAGGTCAGTTCAGTTTTTTTTTTTGTTCATATGCAGCCCTCTTGTTGTATGTTGAGCATTTTTAGGAATTGCTTTGTACTTTCACTACAAACTACTATGAAGTACTAGTGGTGAAGAAGAAATAAAATGTTATTCATTGGCAGTAATATGTTTTCAGTAGTTGCATAGTTAAGAAAATGACTTAGTAATTCTAGGATTTCTTCAATTTAATATTTTAAACTAAAGTATCTTTGAAGGTTGGTTTGAGGCCTTGCAGTGGCTGAGTGCACAGAGCGCTTGCATTCTATGTTTCCTGCACTGGGTTCAAACCCTGTGGTGGCGCAGCAGTTGGTGTGAAAACGCTGATGCAGCTAATCAAGGTCGTTGCCTGCAGTGGGGTCACTGTCTTCCAGGAATGTTACCTGGGCACTAAACGAGAGGAAAACAAGGCCTTAAAGCTCGGGCGTGACTAAGGGCCTGGGGAACCCTCATCATGTACATCCCCTGTAAAGTGTCATGTCAGTGACACTCAGCCACTCGCTACTAGAAGGGAAAAAGGCATGGTAAACACAGACTGAAGTATGTTCAAGCTGTGGATGCAGTGTGATGCTTTTAAGCATTATGATGGGGGCTTCAAATTCACTATGTTGGTTTCTAGATTTGTTTTGTTGCTCTCACACAATGCATGATAGTGCTACATTGTCAGGGGACACAAGTAATTCATAATGACTCCTAAAGAGAGATAATGCGGTCACTTGCATCAATAAACATCTTTGGTGAAATTAGATGACCCACTAGAAGCGTTCTTCTTGTGCAAGTGTTGGCAGTAGTGTCTACCTCCATGTTCAAGACTCACAAAAAAATGTTTTTCATGCATATTTTCACATGAATATTTTTCCCCTGTGTGCTTTTGTGTTAATCAATGTTTTTGTTTTTTACAGATAGTTCCTGTTGACAAATTGATAAAAGGCAAATTCCAAGATAATTTTGAATTTTTACAGGTTAGTTTTAAAATTAATTTTATGGAAAAATTTATTCGTTGTGTAATGTGTTCAGATCTATTGAGTGAGTCCATCATGCATTTTTAGATTTTTTTAAGGTTTCAATATAAGCAGTGAGCAATAATGATGTGTATTCACATCATTGTGAAATATCTGTAAGCTATTGATGCTTTCTTAAATCACAAATTTAGTAATTCGTAAGGATGGTAGTTTGGTCATTGCAATCACATGAAAAACGCCAATGACAGTTTTTTAACACAAGGTTTCTAATATTTTTCAGTGGTTCAAGAAATTTTTTGATGCAAATTATGACGGATCAGAATACGATGCTCTGGAAATGCGAGGAGGAGAGCCCCTGGGCAGTGGCCGTGGAGGCGGAGGAGGCATGGCCTCTGCCATGCCCAGAAGGACCGTGGCACCGGCCAAGCCAGCGGCCAGACCTGCTGCAGGTTAGTTTTTGCCAGATGCAGGTTGGCTTGAGGCCAGATGCAGTCGTAGATTGCGTTGATATCTTGATGACAAATTTATCTGTCCATTGTTCTTGCAAAGTTGAAGTTTGTTTCATTGTCATATAGTTGACTTGATTGATATCAGTGCTTAATGCAGACATGGTTTGCATAAATATCTCTACTGCACAAATTTATCTGAGTAGTGTTCTTACGATGTTGAGGTGTAGCACTTGTATTATTTTTGTAACTGTGATTTGATCGACTTCTTTTGTGTTTCATTGTAAGCAAGATTTGAGGAATGAATCTTTTGTGTAGCTTCTGTAGATGTAACCAAATCCGGAAAATTATTTATGCGCTGAACCACCAAACAAAAAATATAAAGGTGAATAACATAAGGTCCTTTTAAATTCTTAATGTTTCGATATGAGACTAAGGTATGTGAGTGTATGCTAGGACAAGGAATGAATTGTCTTTATACGTTCACTCTTCTCTTTTGCATCATAGATAGTCTATGCACAAAAACTCTAGTGAGCACTTTCCCATCTGGTAAGAAGTGATAACTAACAAAGATAACGCCCCACTTCAAGCTAGAAAAAGTGTACATGTGAGCAGTTTAAAGGTTTCATTCTCATGTATGGCAATACTCAACTTCATGCCTTAAAAGCACCTGTGCCTTACTGTTACGATGCAACATTACGTGGCATTGCAACTTCATGCCATAAAAAATACCTGCGTTTTGAGGCAACATTACGATGCATTGCAGGACGCGCACCCACGGCGTCCCGCATCGGCGTAAGCAACAAGGCTGGGGCAGGCGTGCCTCGCAACAACGCTACCAACCAGCAGGTGGAGGAGCTCACCAACCAGGTGTGTGTGCCGGGCTTAACCTCTTTGGTACCTGCGTATTGTGTGCGCTCGTTGCTGTTACAGCTGCCCTTATTGTCGCCATAACAGTTGTTGTAACAACGCTATCAACCAGCAGGTGGAGAAGCTCACGCTGACATGAGGAAGGAACTGCTGTTCGATAGTGAACTTGAAACAACTCATGAGGGTATACATGTAACGGAGTAGAAATGTTGTTTTGAAGAAGGACCTTTGGTCCTCATGGACAGAAAAAGGTAAATGGTCATTAATTCTATTATTTTTCTCTACTCCAGAAGTTGCATTACTGCAGCCAGCAGACCTGGGACCAGACATTGCTTATACAGTTGCTACTTTCACGCACATTTCCAACTAGGGATTTAATACAACTGTTATCATAAGTTGGCATGTGTACAATTAATTGCAAGCCATTTTG
The DNA here is from genome assembly GCA_030386875.1 of Morinoia aosen. NCBI lineage: Eukaryota > Metazoa > Arthropoda > Malacostraca > Amphipoda > Talitridae > Morinoia > Morinoia aosen. Next base: position 58,289,884 of record CM059567.1, on the reverse strand, counting down.
GTATTCAGGGTGTATTCCTGTATCTCTGAAGCCATACTTGGCGTGTGCATAAGTCGCTCTTCTCATTTTTGCCAGATGGTGGAGATGAGACTGACGGTGCAGGGCCTCGAGAAGGAAAGAGACTTCTACTTCGGCAAGTTGCGAGAAATAGAAATGCTCTGCCAGGAGCAGGAAGATGGTGCAGTAGCGCCTGTGCAGAAGATACTTGATATTCTTTACGCAACGGAGGTACGTCATCTCGAGTGAAAATTTGGGAATGGTGCCCTTAATTTTAAATTTTAGGGATAGTACCCTCGATTTTAGGGAAGGTACTTTTAAGTTAGGAAAGGTACCCTCAATTATAGGGAAGGTATCCTCAATTTTAGGGAAGGTACCCTCAATTTTAGGGATGTTACCATCAATTTTAGGGATGGTACCCTCAATTTTAGGGATGGTACCCTCAATTTTAGGGATGGTACCCTCAATTTTAGCGATGGTACCCTCAATTTTAGGGATGGTACCCTCAATTTTAGGGATGGTACCCTCAATTTTAGGGATGGTACCCTCAATTTTAGGGATGGTACCCTCAATTATAGGGATACTACCCTCAATTTTAGGGATGCTACCCTCAATTTTAGGGATACTACTCTCAATTTTAGGGATACTACCCTCAATTTTAGGGATACTACCCTCAATTTTAGGGATACTACCCTCAATTTTAGGGATGGTACCCTCAATTTTAGGGATGGTTCTCTCAATTTTAGGGATGGTTCTCTCAATTTTAGGGATGGTACCCTCAATTTTAGGGATGGTACCCTCAATTTTAGGGATGGTACCCTCAATTTTAGGGAGGGTACCCTCAATTCTAGGGATACTACCCTCAATTTTAGGGATACTACCCTCAATTTTAGGGATACTACCCTCAATTTTAGGGATACTACCCTCAATTTTAGGGATGCTACCCTCAATTTTAGGGATGGTTCCCTCAATTTTAGGGATGGTACTCTCAATTTTAGGGATGGTACCCTCAAATTTAGGGATGGCACCCTCAAATTTAGGGATGGCACCCTCAATTTTAGGGATGGTACCCTCAATTTTAGGGATGGTGCCCTCAATTTTAGGGATGGCACCCTCAATTTTAGGGATGGTACCCTTAATTTTAGGGATGGTGCCCTCAATTTTAGGGATGGTACCCTCAATTTTAGGGATGGTACCCTCAATTTTAGGGATGGTACCCTCAATTTTAGGGATGGTACCCTCAATTTTAGGGATGGTACCCTCAATTTTAGGGATGGTACCCTCAATTTTAGGGATGGTACCCTCAATTTTAGGGATGGTACCCTCAATTTTAGGGATGGTACCCTCAATTTTAGGGATGGTACCCTCAATTTTAGGGATGGTACCCTCAAATTAATTTTCCTTCAACTTTCTTCCGGTTTCAATTTAATTTTACGGATTTATATGAAAAGTTTCAATTTCTTAAAGGTTCCAATGGATGTTTCGTATTTATTCTTGCTGCACATATAAAAACAATCTGGAGAAATGGTCTTTGAGCCTTTTTTTTAAAGACTTTGCTCCTTGTAATGTGAAGATTCTGTGACACAGTGCGATACGCGTTTTCCACTTGGCACAATGGAGAATCATAAGGGTGTTTTATTTTTTGAACGTTTCCAATGCTTTCATGCGCTTTCCACTTGGCAGGATGGAGGATCATGAGGGGGAACGATAAATGAATTTTTTTATGTTTTTATGCGTTTTCCCACCCGTCAGGATGGCTTCGCGGCTCCCGACGAAGACATTCCCCCGCCCGCGGAGGACGAGGAGTATTAGCTGCCCACCACAGGACGTGACGCGGGATAGCGCGCCGCGCTCCCTCCCTCAATTCTTTCTACTTCTGCTCTCGCCGATCCTGTAACCCTCCGAACTCCGAGCTCCCAATTCATTCGGCACTATGACCCTGGTCTCTTGAGAATTTTTCCTTCTTTCAGGAAAAGTTCACATCGAAAACAAAATAAATTCAACCTGCCACCGGCTTTGTGATGTGTTAATGCTATTACAACATTGGCCGGTTTTCCGGCCGTCGGGTAATAGTAGGCCGGTGAATGAGCTTGTTGGGTTCAGGGGGTAACTCATCTGCGCCGCTTCGTACACCTGTCTCACGACGCCGCTACACTGAGAGCGCCTCTACTAGATGTATCATTCTTATCTGAGCTTAGTTTCGAGTCGTCGAGAGCACGCCGTGCTTGTGTTGGCATGGGATTACTATGGTGTTTCCTAGATGTCGACTTCTTCTTGGGTGGTGGGTGCTCTGACAGACTCGAGCGATGCTGAACTTTGTAGCTCTGAATTTCTTGGCCAACATCTCGTTTTTCTTGTACTTACTCGAGCTCCGCTCATCAAAGAGCGTCTTTTATGCATTACATAGAAAGCCCTCTTCATTTGCCACTTTGTTTACTTGAGCTCGGCTGATCACAGAGAGCATTTGTTATGTATTGCATAGAAAGCCTTCTTAGGTTCACTCAAGCTCTGCTGATCGGAGCATTTTTTACGTGTTACGTAGAAAGCCCTCTTCATTTGCCGCCTTATGTTTACTCAAGCTCTGCTGAATAAAGAGTGCATTTTTTTACTTATTACATAGAAAGCTTTCTTCATTTACCACCTTATGTTTAAGTTCTTTCGTCACTACTCTCATTAGAGGTCGTGCATTGATTAAAATTTTTTCGTTTCATGATTTCAAACGGCAATTCTCTGTTGAACTTTCGGTTTCTTGGGTAATGCCAATATTTATAATGGTAGCATAGTTTTCTTGTATGTTTACTTTTGTTCCATGTGGTAATTGACACATCTTAAGCTAGAACACTACATACTAGGAACTCTGTATCCCTTGAACCTTATCTTCTCATCTCTGCTGTGCAGTATAGCTCTTAGTGATGGCAATATTACCGACTGTAGGAACTCATAACTTGTTACTGTTTCGGTTGGTCTATCGGTGTTGTAGTCTAGTTGCAGAGCTTTCTGAAGCAACACGTTCTGCATTCAACGGGAATATGTTCCATAGGACTGCGATCTTATTGGACTTGCTGCTCAAAATTGGAAGGGTATTCAAGCCATGACATTCATGCTGCATGATTGCAACATTTCTTAGACGGTGCGCGGTTACTAAACCTCGTGAACATGGGACCCATGCAGTAGCGGCATCTCACAGGTACCGTCGTGAGGCTTGCTATCGCTCTACTCTCGTTTGTAGCATTTAATTTCTTGAGACCTCTGGCTCGTTTGCAACGTCTTGATATCGCTGTACTATCGCTTGCAGCATTTGATTTCTTGAGACCTCTGGCTCGTTTGCAACGTCTTGATATCGCTGTACTATCGCTTGCAGCATTTGATTTCTTGAGACCTCTGGCTCGTTTGCAACGTCTTGATATCGCTGTACTATCGCTTGCAGCATTTGATTTCTTGAGACCTCTGGCTCGTTTGCAACGTCTTGATATCGCTGTACTATCGCTTGCAGCATTTGATTTCTTGAGACCTCTGGCTCGTTTGCAACGTCTTGATATCGCTGTACTATCGCTTGCAGCATTTGATTTCTTGAGACCTCTGGCTCGTTTGCAACGTCTTAATATCGCTATTCTCCTCTCGTTTGCAGCATTTGATTTTTTTTAGACCGCTGTCTCGTTTGAGAGAAGCTGTGCACAGCAACCGGCATTCGAGATTAGCCCTGAAATGGGAGCTTTTTGCCGCTGTTCACGACCCGCCTTGGTACTGATAATAATTATTTGTAGTTCTGTGTTAGTAAACCTCCTCCGTGGTGACCAGATTCTCCCTGATGTCCTCCAAGTTTGTTTTAACTTGTCACGATAATGACGGTGTACTTTTTTTTTAGGTGTTGCTCTATGATCTACCATTTTTTTTTTTTGAACGAACTAGTAATTAGAGCATTAATGCTTTCGAGGGAGCGACGTGGCTTGCAGTGGAGTCTCGGTGTAAGGTACACGTGCGATTGGTCTCGGTAATCTGCTTAGTCGCAGCTGATCTGTCGCTCTTCAGTTGCACAGTATTCGTGCGAACGCAGGTGTTGAGACCGAGAGCTCTTAGTGATGATTATGCCGTGTAAAGAGACTCAGTTGCTCTCGAAATTTGTCCTGCTAAGGTAACTTGAACGCCTTGACTGCATTGCATCCACTGGAGGTCTTCATATCGTATCATCCCTTATTTATGACCCGTATCGTGTCATGAAAATTAATCACCATGCATGCGTATTTTTACGTAGGGAATCTATTCTTGTGAGCCAGAAGTTAAGGTTTGAAATTGGCTGTGTCGTGAACATTAGTTCCTTGAAGGTGGGTGTGAGATGAACTTCCGGCGTGTGATGCCGAATGATTGGAAGTGTGACCAATAAATTGCACCTTTGTACTACTTCTTTCGACTCTTGTTCACACTTTCCATTGAGTAGGTTCAAGTTCTTCAATATGCTTCCTCGTGACTCTGGCTGAACTAGACGATTGGTTTATGGTGTGACCAATCCTTATGCTTCCTGGTTTGTTGCCCCCGTTTGTCTTGCCAGCGTTACAGGGCTGGTGCTGCTCAGTGATTGGTTGTTGTACGAAGAGGTTACTCGCATTTAGAGCTACGCCTGCGCCGCAAAACTGTACTTCAGTTGTATAATTTGAGGAATTTTGCGTGGAAGGCTTCACCGATTGGTTGTTATGGCTAGTACGATGTGGTTACTCGCGTTTAGAGCTGTGAAACTGCGCCTCAAAACTGTACTTCAATTTTATTCTCGGAGAATTTTAGCTGCTGAGCTGATAAGTGTTGCTCAAACGAATAATTATTTGCCGAACAGCTGCGCGTGAGCGGTTCTGACGCGTTTCGTTCAAGAGTCGCCAGTCGATTCTTGCACGTAACTCTTAAGAACTTGCTTGTAATTTTGCTGCCCTGAAGTGTCAGGTAAACTAAATGTTACTAAGCTGCTTTCAAAACGCGCTATGCGCACCTCGGCCGTGCTTTGTTTTTTATAAGCTTTATTTATACTGATGTAGTTTTTTTGGCCCTCGTGGCGCATCTTGTGCGGCAACATAGCTGCGAACTAGCGTTAGAATCCTTCGCTTCCAATATTCCGTTTTTGTAGCTTGTTTGTGTGTTTCTCCGTCTGTCAGGAATGCCCTTGGTTTGATCTGCCTTCTGCGTCAGTGCGCTCGTTTTGTTCTCTTAAAGCTCGGTGGTAGCGGATCGTTTTATGGTCACAAAACGTAACTGGAAACTCGATGTTTCTTTTCTGTGTTGTCCCTTCGTTTGCTTGTCTCGGAATGAATTAACAGTTCTAATTTTACGGTCTTAATTTTGGAATTCCTGACTAGCTGTGTTACTGATTTCTGGTCTCCGTCTCACCGTGGAATTTTAATTCTCAGCCTAACTGAAAATGGGCGAGCTTTAACTAACCCTTCTTTTGTGTCTTGCTCTTTTTCTACGTATTACAGTGACATTCCTCTTGGGAGAGCTTTCTTTAACGCTGCGCTGCGATCAAATTACTTCCATTGGCGTTACATCTGCGCTGCATAGGCGAATGGTTCCCTCAGAACACCTAATAAAGGCTAACATCATCTGCGCTTTTATTTATCCTCCTTGAAAACTTGACGTGTTTTAGAGACGACCTTCTGTTGGGTACTGACTCGGTGCAGCGTTGCGAATTACAATAATTTAGTCCACGTCTGACATGAGCAACGTTTTTCTCCGAGGTTGGTGCGAAAAGATCAATCAAGTGTTAGCTTCACGTGCCCTCGAGCTAGCGTTATGATTTCGCCGATTTTGAGGAATGCATGGCATTTCCTTAGCAGAAAAAGAGTAGAGAGGCGAAACTTAAGATAATCTAGAAATGTGAATTTTTTTTCATGCAAGTTTTGCAAAATCTTCCATGTAAGGTTTTGTGGCAAAGCTAAAAAATCCTAGTGAGTTGGCTGTATTTTGCCGTAAAGAGCGACTGTTCAACACATAGATGAGTTCTGGAATGACGAGTATCGTCCCAATTTGTTAACGTTTACCATAAAAAGTGCCTCGAATCAGTGGATAAGCATACATACATATCCATTCACCAGCTTTTATCAGACGTACAAAATTATGCGCAACGAGAAGGATTCTGTAGGGTACCTCAGGTGTAGAAATGCCTTTTTTACTTCTATCTAAACACTTTTTTTTTCAGCTCTCATATCCTTTTCGCTTTGAACAGGATGCTCAGGGCATCCTATTCGGGAGCACCATGGGCGTAAACTCCCATTTCACTACAGTCCGTAAAAAATAGTCTCTTCTCTTCGCACTCTTGAGATCGCCTTTGATGTGGTTAGAGAACGTTAAAATAACCTAGAAGTAACAGTGCTGAAAAACGCATCGAACTTTGAATCCAGGAATTTGATAGAGTTGATCGAGAGCCTGATTTTGATGATATACCAAACGGGTAAATTACTCATGAAATATCAAGAATGGTCAACAAAACTCAGATTTTAAGCACATCTTTAGCCATATAACTCTTGGATGCATAAATAAACTGATAATGCAATGTTTAATCGTTATGCTGATAGGATTTCTTTGAACGAAGATTGATTTTGACTAAGGCAAAATATGCTCATAAGAGGTAAAAGTCTGATATCTTGAAAGCAGGTATTTTGGAACAGAATATCGACCATGGACTACCGAGAAGAAAGAAAGAAAGAAAAACATGGAAGGCTCGATGTATTTCAGCTGGTGATGTAGTTTAAATAACTGAAGCGCTAGCAAACCTATGTTACTACAACTATTATTACTACTTTCAGCTGGTGACATATTATTTCAAGATGGCGACTGGTAACTGGCGGTTGAGTGCGCTCCTCCTTCGATTGTGAGGGTCTCGGAGCTCAATAAAGCCAGGTGTTTCTTCCCGTTGGGAAAACCAAAAGAGCCCTCGGGGGAATATAACTACTGTAACCACACGAAAAAGTCTTTGGCAAACCCAACTAGTATAGCATTTATGGTTATTAATGCTTTCAGAGGGAAGATGTGAGGTCTCGAGCTGAAGGTTAGGAAGCTTTCCTTTTGTTGAAACAATATATTTTTGTTTTGCTACGGATTATCTATTTTCGGTTCATTGTTTTTTTTTCAGCGCCATTTATTTGCATCTTCAACTTTTATCTTATAACATGAAGTTCCTTTAACCTTGCGGTGTCTATGCGCAGTGTGGGGATACATCTTTAGCATAGAATCCCGGTTCCCTTAATTCCATAGTAAATGGTGCCCTTTTTTCTTGGGAACATTTAAGTTATAAGGTGGGAGATTTTAAAGTAACTTTTAATCTGATAATCGAGAAGGAACTGAGCCACTCTTCTCTTCCTATTATCTTTACTAGTACACCTATGTTTTTTTTTAAAGGGGGGGAGGAGGTGATGTTACGCTGCTTGCGCTGCGAGAAGGTCGAGGTGTAGGGTTTTTTTTGTGTACGCGATCCGTCATAAATGACTGGAATCGATAGTTTCCTAAAAATATACTTCAGATGAGGATCAAAAACAAATATATCCAACCCAGCAGAACCTGCGATCTCTTAATCTTGTGCACTGGTGAAACTCCTATCAAAAATAGTCATCAAGCTTCCTTGACGGCGTGATAAAGTGGCACACCAACTGAGCTTCAACATGGCTTTCCCATGATTTCCTATGCTATTCTATGGCTTTCCAATACTTTCCCAAGTCTCAACCGCTGATATTTTATACATACTATTGTTTATTTTTTATTTACTTGTGCTTCTCTCTGAATCGTGTGTCGACAATTATCATGTGTACTACGATAACCATGTATGAAGAGCAATTAAGGATCTAAATCGTTTTTTTTAACACTTAACATGGGTATTACGATAACCATGTATAAACAGCAATTAAGGGTCTCTATGCTAAGGTGTTTGAATGCGTTTTTCGCTTTTATTACGATACTTGTGCGCACTAATGAAAGTGTTTTTCAAATGAGCGTCGCAAGGATTATGTTCGTGAGCTCGCGATTGTGTTCGCGAGCGTCGCGAGGATTGTGTTCTCTTAGTTCAAAATCAGATTAGGCAAGGAAAGGAACTCATTTTTGTTGTGCTTTTCTGTCAAACATTTTTGTTTCAACATTTTACACGGGTATTACGATACCAATGTGTTATTCTCAGTTAAGAATGTTAATGTTAAGGTGTTTTAAAAAACAATGTATCAACATTTCATGTTTGTACTTTATTGGAAATAAACTGTTTTCTTTCTTTCTTTCTTTCTATTCAACCTAATCTAACCTACCAATGCACGTGATATTCATTCCGACTCCCAAACTGCTGGGTTAAGGCACCGAAAATTGTGGAGTTGATGAAGCTTGTCGCAGATACGCTCATCTCACACTTTCGGCTGGTGGGTGTGGCACACAGACGGACGGACGCGGCTCTTTTTATAATAGTGATTGGAAATAAACTGTTTTTCTTTCTTTCTCTTTCACCCAGGTGTTTGAAAATGAGCCTCGAATGAGCGTATCCATCGTTGCTTTCTAGAGTTGCATAATAGGTAAGTGAAGAACTAATGCTCAAGATGATACATACATATGTGTAAACTCAATTACCGTAGAACAAAATATCTTTTTTTTAACCGCTATGTCAACGTCCGAGGGAAAGCAATAAAAACGAACTGTACTTAAACAACTAAAATAAAATCATTCAAAAATTCTAAGCTACAGGATACAGTAGGTGGGTAACACGCTTCCGTCTGATGCGAAATAGTTTGTTGCTCATGTTCATACCATCTGAAAATATTATTCAAACAGCAGTCCTACACAAGCGCACGTTGGCAGGATACACCAACCACGAAACTCCTTTCAAAAACTCTGCTACAAATTACTTGAAGTATATTTCTCTGTACGTCATAACGAAAAAATTCGGGCGATGTATATTTATGATTTTATAATTTCCGCTGTCATTCTTAAATTAGAGAAATTTTACGAGTTTTAAAATGATCGCTTTAGTGTGTATAGATTTCAGTGGGTATTTTCGGGGGAAAAATTAAGCACATTAGTGCTGAGCACTTCTATTTTAAGAGGCCAATATTTAAAAACGTAGAAATCTTTATGTTCTCATGGTACCAGGTTATATAAAAACGGATCGTTCAAAAAAATGTCTATACACAGGAGTAGTCAAGTCAGTTCCAGGCTTAAACAGTCAAATCTGCACACATATAATCAAATCAAATAATACATTAAATCGGTTCCTCCATTTCTTTGATAAATTAAAATTAGTATTATACAAACAATCTGTTTTCCCGGATGTGATTTGGGTGAGCTCTCATATTTTCCTGCACCGGACTCATGACCGGACTGCCTCGCTTGGCGACCGGAGCAACAGACAGTGGCAGACTGCACGGCAGACTGTGCCTGAGCAGGCTGAGCTGCCGAGCATCAGTTGCATGCCAAAGCTTGATGTGAGTGGTTGTGTAGGTATCGATAAAGAGTGAACATCAGTGGTTGGTTGGGTGTGAGATAGAAACACTTATTCGCCCTGAAAAAAGCCATTATGTTCATTACCTAGCTTGTGTCGCTTTCATGTACAGGTGGCAAAAATTGAACACTTGATTTCATTGGGCTAAATTTGTGGTGAAGAATTCCAATTGTATAAAGTAAACATCAATTATTCTTTAAATATTGTGGGTCGGTTTAGCAACTGTATTACATTCACTTTACAATGTGTTTTAAAGACGCAAACGCATGTTAGTTTGATCTTTTCTGATGTCACAGTTGCATTATATTAAGATATTTTTGAAAGCCAATATGTTGTCATGTACCTCAGGAAAAAAAAGTCAACTTTTTTGGAAATAAACGTTTTTTTATGTAATTGATTTCGAGCGAAATCGCGAATCGTTTGTTATTGCTCAAATTACTTTGCTCCTGAGACGGTCCCATCAGTAGATGAAGAGCCTGTATGTATCTGAAGTTGAACAAGTATATAGAAGAATAGTATTTTTTATTTATTCATCATAATTCTCGGTTCATTTTTTGCTAGAAGAACAGGTGAAGCTATGCAATTGTTATAATTTACCGTATAAATTGGTACGGACACTAGATTTTTTTTATTTATTTATTTTGGAGCTTTCTTCTTTTGGACAAAAGTTTCCGCAGGAGCGACTATAGGGGCAAGTCCCGCTCTGCTGCATTCATCCGCAGTTTGTCCGAGTCGCGATCGACTCGCGGGCCTCAGTCGTGCTGGCCCTCCTGCAAAAAATAAATAATACCAGGGTCCTGATCGGAATCTGAAATTTTGGCTGCCTACCTGCCTCTCGTTCGTATTTATATGTGTGTTAAAAAGAGCCATTCTAGACGCTATTTTGGATGAGTGAGCTCGCATTTTAGTTCAATTTTGTTCTTACGAGGCTTTTGTAGCAAATGTTTGAAAACGTAAAATTTTTGACACAATTTTTAATATTCGTGTATTCAGCGAATTGATGTAGTGCCAATAATACTGCCAAGTTTTATGTTTATTGTGTACAGATGCGGCATGTTTGTCATGCGTTCACAAAGTTTGAAACTTGAAGAGTTTTAAGTTGACGCTCGGTCGACTTGGTGTAAATTGATGTGTGCGTCGCATTAAGAACCTCTAGCCGCAGAAATACAAAAAAAGTAAAAGTAAAGAAAAGCATTTTCAGCTAGCTGTTTTATCCCCTAATGCCCGTTTCACGTCTGCAAAAATTGAGCACGATCAATGGAAAAAATACACATTAATAATTTCTGTCAACTTCTTCCTACGTATACAAACGTTTCGTGTTCGAATTCAAAATACTTCTTACATACACGCCTACAGTTCCTAACTTCTCAGAGGCTGAGAATAACACTCCATATCTTGTATTCATACAAAGGAACTATGAACTTGTTTGGCCAATAGATTTTTTAAAATTTTCTTGTGAAAGTTCGAAAGGATCTAGATACTTTTATAATATCAACACTTTGACTACCACTACTAAATATTAAGTTTAACACCAAACTCAAATTTAATGTCAATTGTTGTTAGCTATTTGGAAAACACCAAACATGAACTGGATCGTGCCTTCATTTAGCTTTGATTTAAATGAAAATTGAGTTTGCGACTTTTTGCCGGTCAGTAGCATTATGAAAATTACCTCCGTGTACCACCGGCGGCGCACGTCGCAGTCAAATTGTTAACTGCGTTATTCTTCACTTTTTGCGCATTCACGGGCAAAATAAAGCGGCAATTTATGCTCCAAGCAGTGTCAAATTTAGCGTTGTCAGTCGTACAAGCTAATTTATTTATTAGCTTAAGATACGCTTGGAAAATTTAGGTTGGATCAGGCTAAATAGGTTCGGTTAAGATGGGTTACGGGCTTAATTAGGATGGCTTATATGTAAGGAGAGTTTTGATATTGTTAGGTTACCATTTTAAAATCAGGATGGGATCAGGGAGATTAGGTTATTTAGGCTAAACAATTATCGTAAAGTTTTTCTCGAGTCCGTCCTGCATTAACCAATGCGTATTATTAAGAAATGTATAAAAAGCATCTGGGCCTTTAAAAATGACGGCATCATTTTTAACGTTGATTTTTTTCTATTCTCTTCTTTGTGTGAAGAAAATTTTAGGATAAATTTCAACCACTATTTCTATTCAAAAACAGTGTTACGGTGGTTTCGTTGTGCTCTGACACCCCATCGACAAAGTATATCTCGTGGCGAAAAACCACTCTCGAAAGTCGAATGCAAACTGTTATTATTTTCGACTATTGACATGGATATTACGATACTTATGTGTCTATATCAACTAAGGATCTTTGTGCTAAGACATTTTAAAAATCAATGATAGTTTTTGTACCTTCTTTATAGGAAATTGTATTCATTGCATTGGCCACGAATCAATTCGGTGCAAGAAAACCTATCTACAAACGCGATCTTCATAAAGTTCTTATTTAGAAGAAAGTTGTCCATGCGAAGAAACGTTTCCCGGTCGTTAATTAAATGGAGCAAGACTGTAGAAAACGTAATGTGCTCGAGTGATAACATTTCATTTAAATTTACAAATGAAATCGTGTTGTGAATACATAGGTCTTTGGTACCATTCTTACTCTGCTGCACAAAAAATTAATTTCAATTGTAATATAAACTCGTTTGGGTATCACGCACTATGTAGACTGAAAAATCATTCCTTTCTAGCCTAATCAAAGTTTAAGTTAAAATGGAAGCTTACTCGTAATTAAAGGTGAAAGAAATATTCCAACGTAAAACAGTCAGCGCCTTTCTATACGGTCAATAGTTCACCGGTAAGCAACACGATAAAATGATGTTTCATGTTATAGCTAGGACACCCTCATAATGTTGAATAATAATTATGATTATACTAGTGTACACGGCCCGTTGAAAATGACGGCCTTTAATATTTTCCTCGAATAAATTTTCCAGATGTAGATCACAAGCAAATGTATCCATCCTAATAGTACCCGAGAGTAAAATATTCTTGAACTTGTGCATTGCTGAAACTCGTATCGCTGATACGGTCATTAAGCATCCTTATGAGCTTCACAGAGAAACGGAAGAAGCGGACACAGAACAAATATAGAAATAAGTAAACATACCAAGAGTATATAAGATATACCTTAGATAAAATTAGGTATATAAGATATACCTTAGATAAAATTAGGTATATAAGATATACCTTAGATAAAATTAGGTATAGGGTAATGTTCGAATGGCCGGACGGTTCGAATCGTCGGTCATTCTTAGTTAATTTTCAATTTTGACGATCGGTAGCAATCCAAAAGCCACCCGTAAGACGCGTAGCAGTTTACACCACTACAGGCCTTGCGGGTTAAGTTTTTAGATAGCTACCGAGCGCAAAAATTTAAAATTAACTAAGAATGACCGACGATTCGAACCGTCACACCTCGGATGGTTTGTCAATTAGTACTCCTCGTATGGAACATTTGTTCTAGGATGCCCTATATTTAAGAAACTTTTAAAAGCCAATATGTTGGCATGTATCTCATGTGACAATTTGGAAATAAACATTTTTTTATAAACATTTTTCTTGAGAGGGCGCCACTGCAGCTCGCCGCCTCACAAGGCAGCGTCGTTACGTTGGCAGAGGAACCTGACTGTCGGAGCTCGTATTTAAGAACCGACGTCCGTGACAAGAATGGTGGTCTTCCTGTTTCGGTCGGCTCTAGAGCAGCCGGATTTTTCAGCAATCAACAGGCGGCTGGGAAAGTTCGTCTGTCAACTTGGCTGTGCTTCGTGCTGTTCTTACGGTCAAAATTCTCAAGTTTGAGTTCTTTCTCAAATGTTTGCTAAATGCTGGAAGGTTCAGTGCTCGAATTTCATTTGAGGAAGCTCAGACGTGAGGGTTTTGATCGCAAAAAGTAGCAGGTAGCGTTGCCAAGTCGACAGAAACACATCCTTTTCCGGCTGTCCCGCTCTGACGATTCCAATTGATGAAGGAAACGGCTCTAGGATCCCGAGTTATTACTTATGCAAGGTACTTGGATCAGGCACACAGAGTACCAAAAAGTTCCTTTGATATTTACAGAGTGTGTCTGCGTACCTTTTCCGCGTGAGTTGAGAAAGCTACTTTAACACGTTGACTGCAATTGTGCGGTTGCTACGGTCAGTTTGGTTAAGCTAGAAGTTGTTTTGAAAAACAGACTTTTCTGCTCTAGTACATTTTTAACCTTTTTGAAAAGTATAAAGAATACAATTTAACCATAATATGTTACCTTTTACTTTAAAATTTATTTCGGAAAAGGTAGCTAAATAGTTGAAATGTTATTTGTATATTCCGGTACGAAAATGAACAATTTACCTAGTGGTACTTATATGTACCACTTGCATGTACTTATATGTAGCACTTCTGATTCAAAGTGTAACATAATTTTTTCACTCCAAAGCTCTTCGTATCAACTTTTTCATCATTAGACAAACTATGTGTGCAGCCCTAAAATTTATACCATAATATATTGATTTTCCTTGCCTAAGCGTTGTGCTCAAATTTTGTAGATCTACAGAAAATTTTTCGCATGCTTATTGTAAAGTTGGTGTTTTAAACTTCACTTCAAGGAATTTGATTTTTGAAAATCAACCTTCAAGTATCGTTCATGAATGCGGAGATACAAAAACGAACAAAAAACAAAGCAAATATTGCAAAGCTATATCTCTACAATCAGAAGACTACGCAAAATCAAGTAAAAATATCTTAAAAAGCAGGAAAGTCTGGTAACATTTTAAAATCAGCTAAAACTAACAGCTAAATTGCTTCAACCGTTACATATCTCCTGCATTATTTGTCAAAAAAAATGAGAATAATTCATTTCCTATAAAGAAAGAAAATAATTGATTTTTAAAATCTCTTCACTTATCCATCCTTAGTTGAAAACATACATGAGTGTCGTTATACCCATGTGATTGTCGAACAAGCGATCAAGAGAAAAAAATGAAAATGTTTTCCAATTGTTGAATTATCTCGAGCATGTTAATGCACATCAACGCAAATTCCATCAAAGTTTTCCTTTCTAGAGATTGCTTTTATTTTTCTATTGAAAGAGTGTAGCCTCGCAGTGGCCGAGTGTACAGAGCGTTTGCGTTCTGTGCTTCATGCATCGGTTCGAGCCCTGTACGTGGCAGTGGGCGTGAAAAACGTTAACGCGGCAAATCAGGGTCGTTGCCTGCAGTGTGGTCACTGTCCTTAAGGAATGTTACCTGAGCACTAAACGAGAGGAAAATGAAGCCTAAAGCTCGGGCGTGACTAGGGGCCTGGGGAACCCCTACCATGTACATTCCCTGTAAAGTATCGTGTCAATGATGCTAGCCACGTCCGTAACCCTATCCGGGAGCAGATCAACTTGCTGATTAGCTTTGATCCAATCCCCCGAAATCTGTCCTTGGTGTTCTGTCAAGACATTCGTGAGTGTGGAGGCCCTCACGAATGTCTTGGCAGAACACCAAGGACAGATTTCGGGGGATTGGATCAAAGCTAATCAGCAAGTTGATCTGCTCCCGGATAGGGTTACGGACGTGGCTATGATTTTCCTCGTGCTAATTGTAATGGCACTTGGAGTTGTCGTATATTACATCCGTAAGGAAATAAATGTGATGACGGAAAGAGTCCGTTCGGAGGACTTTATTCTCCGTCGCCAACAGTTACGTTCACCGCATCTTAAACAATGAAGATGGGCGTGCCGCAGGTGTAAATTATGCGGTGTCGCCCAAAGTTCTCACATTGTCATTGTGGGAGGTGTTCGAGTTTTTGTGAATGGTGCTAAACGGTCGAAACCAGCTTTGAAAAGTCTGGCGACCGAGGTGTTTTTCGGAAGTGCTCCCTATGTAATCACTATTTAATCTATTTCTCGCTATGTAATCACTATTTAATCATGCTAATGTTGTATGTGTTTTACGCTCACTATGCGATCGAGCGAGTGCAAATATGTTTAGAGAAAACGACGGTGTTAACATTTGTAAATGTGGGAAATTGAATTATTGGATTTGACTTAATTGCGTTTAATTATTATTTTCATTATTAATGTTTATTTTAGAATTATTTGAAATTTCTATTTATTTTCATGCACAAGGTTTTGCGAAGTTGGTGTGTGATGTGGTAATTTTTTTTATTTAAGTTTGATTTGAGTTTCATTTTGCGTTTTTAATGTTAATAACTGCGTTTATGATGTATTTTTGTTTGTTTCTATGAATCAAAAGTCGTTCTTATGTTAATGAGAATTAGCGTAATTTGAATCGACTGTATTATTATGGTATTGGATTTTTTTCCTGCGTATTAAACTTTGTAATAAGTTTTGAAAATTTTTTCTAGTGTTATAACTCTATAAAATTTGAACATTTTAATTACGCAGTAGTATTTCATGTTTCCTTTGTTTTCATTACGCAGTGCAGTTTGAGAAAAACATTGAGAAAAAATTTAAGTTGGCCTTTTACCAATTGCGTTCTATTGTGAATTAGTGTTCCTTTTATGGCGATACGTAAAAATTAGTATTGGTGTTGGTTATTTTTACACCAATAATTTTTCAGGGGAATCATGTGTGGGCCCGAGCTTAGGGTTAGGTAGGCTTCCTTTTTGTTGTAATAAAATAGGTTTTTGTTTTGTTACGGACCATCTTTTTTCGGTTCACTGCTGTCCTGTTTTTCAGCACCTAATACTTTCTTCTTCAACTTTTTTCTTGTTTCATGAACTTCTTTCCTAGCTTACTGTTTCTGTGCACCTTGTGCAAAGATTCCACGTTCCCTCAACTCCATACTAAATGGTGCCTTCCTTTTACCTCTCTTGGAACATCTTTGTCGTGGTTAAGGGAGGCTAAAACTTTCTTATATAATAATAATAATAACTAATAATTTTTAGGCATTATGCGAGCTTGTGTGTTTTTTATTCTTTTTTGATGTTATATACGTATGTTGTGTAGTAGCTAGTATGAGGTTTGCTTTGATGAAGAAGGGCGTTTACCTATTTATGCTTGCGTCCCTTCTTATTTGAACAATTTAAACAATTTACAATTTATTTACCACAGGAGATACAGAGGTAGAATGTTTCTTAAGTCTAATACAATGGTCAGAGTTGAGTATAGCTACCTGTGGGCCCGAATAAGTTCAGCGACTTCTAGGGCATCCTACCATTACATTATTCTAGGGCGTACAATAATGTTTAACCTAATTCACTTAGCCTAGTTTCGCATTAGACTGATCAACAGGATAATGAACTCGATATTGATGTTTAATTTTACAATATAGGTCATATGGACAATATTTAACAGTATATTCGATAACGATTTGGGAGCAGACTGAAAATCGGCGATATTACTCATGGCAAATTGCATTATTAGGACCAGACATGTAGGAGGCAGGATTTGACTTGGTGATCTTACACGACTAGTATTCTGATAAGAAGTGAGACTCAAGATTTCTTTTAAATACCTTGTAAGAATTACTTTCACGGATCTCCGCAGGTATTGAGTTCCAGGTTTTAGTTCCAACGAATAGTATACTATGTTGCGAGCGGGCCTTTGAATAATAAGGAAGCATGAATTTACTTTTATTTCGTGTTAAATGGTCGTGATGACCAGTTTGCGCAGTTAATAACTGTTGAAGGCTATTGTCGCCATCATTAGCTAATGTTTTGTAGATGAAATTTCAGATGGAGATTTTGTAGAGATCCGAGAGTTTAAGTATTTGTAAATTTTTGAATGAATCATTTGTGTGAGCATTATATTCTAGGTTCTTTACCGCTCTGATGACTCTTTTTTGCAGAGTAAAAATTATATTGGTTTTATTTTTATCAGTTCCATGCCATGCTTCTATTCCGTATTGCAGGTATGGTGAAATAAGCGTTCGATAAAGCATTAGTAAGGCTGTTTCAGGCAGGAAATTTTTAACTTTATTCAGGATTCCGATGGATTTTGATAATTTAGAACTAATATGAGTGATGTGCTCTTTGAAGGTCAGATGTTTATTTATTATGATGCCCAGAAATTTATATGAGTTGGTTTCTTTGATTTCACCTTCGCCAATTTTAATGGATGGTAGAGATATATTTTTCTTGTATGAGAACGTAATATAATTTGCTTTATCGATATTGAGGCTTATTTTATTAGCTTTAAGCCACAGTGAAACCTTATGGAGTTCATTATTTATACTCTCCGCAATCGTAGTGGGATTTTCGTTCGGAAGGACCGCAGAAAGCGTACTGTCATCGGCAAAAAGTATGAATTTAAAAAATGATGTAGATTTAATAATATCATTGATAAAAATCAGAAAAAGGAGAGGCCCAAGAACAGATCCTTGTGGAACTCCATGGCTAATTTTCTGTGGGTCCGATTTTGCGTCGTCAATGACAACGTATTGCTTCCGATTTGTTAGGTATGATCTGAACCAATCATGGGCAACCCCACGAATGCCATAACAATGAAGTTTCGAGAGTAATATGTTATGGTCCACACAATCGAATGCCTTTCGAAAGTCAAGAAATACAGAGAAGACAGTCTTTCCGTTATCTATATTAGAATAAAGGAATTATAAATGATTTAATATTGCCTGTGTTGTTGATTTTTTACAGCGAAAGCCGTATTGTTTATCATAGAGAAATGATTTTTGTTCAAAATAAGAGTACACTTTTTTATACACAATTTTCTCGAATACCTTGCTAATAATTGGTAACATGGAGATAGGTCGATAATTGTTTACACAGTTTTTTTCCCCATTTTTAAAGATAGGGGTTACTCTAGCAACTTTGAGGGAGTTTGGGAAAGTGCCTAGTAAGAGAGACTGGTTGATAATATTGGATATCAGCGGGGCCACAATATCAGCAATTATTTTAAGTATTTTAGTTGGAAACGTTTGTAACCCACTCGATTTATTTTTCATGTTGTTTATGCACGCAATTACATCGGAGGAGTTTGTAGGCGTAAAGAAAAAGGAGTAGTGTTCTCGAATATGATCCATAAATTCCAGGTGATCAGTAGGTTCACTTGGAATACCATTGGCTATAGTTTTCCCTACGTTTACAAAGAAGTTGTTGAAGAGATTAGCAATTTCATTCTTCTCATGGTATTTTACATTATCTTGAGTGATATATCCAATTTTCATTTTATCGGCGTTATTCGGTTTATAACAAGAGTTAAGGAGGCGCCAAGTCTTTTTAACGTCAGCTTTGAATTGAGTAAACTTGAGGGTAAAGTAGCTCTTTTTTGATGTTCTTATCTGGTTTGTCACATAGTTTCTGAATCGGTTGTATGTTTCTCTAGAAATTCGCCCTTCGCAAAGGAGGGCTAGGTACGCTTGGCGTTTCTTTATATTTATCACGATGTCTCTAGTAATCCAGGGCTTTTGTTTATTTTTGGGGGTAACTGTACGAGTTACAATTGGGCAACACTGATTGTATGCGTTCATTATTGTTTCAGTCAACTTTACTACTGATTCATCAATGCTCCTTGCATTATTGTTTTGTTGGGTGATGTGCAATGTTGGCATTAAATCTTCTAGAACGGTGCGCATTTCTTCTAAATTTGATTCGTTTATTTTACGATATGAGTAAGTTTCAGCCCGTGCTTTGGTGCACGCAAGATAGACATTTTTCTTAATAAGAAAAACTGGAAAATGATCTGATAAGTCAGAAGTAATTATTCCAGCAAGAAAATCACTTGGGTCTGTCATAAAGATATTTTCAAGCAGCGTAGCACATTCTGAGGTTATTCGTGTTGGCTTTGTGATGATCGGAAGGAAAGATTTAGAATGAAATGCATTTAAGAAATTAGAGATTGGTTCATAGCTTTCATGTTTCAGCAAATCATAGTTGAAGTCACCGCATATTATTATGTCATTGTAGAAGGACCTGTTGAACTGAGAAATAATTCGATCAAGCTCATTAAGGAAGGATATAGGACAGGCTGTAGGCGGCCTATACGAGGCCTAAACCACCGTTCCAAGCACAATTCGTTTGCCATCTCTAGACAGTTCTACGAATAATGATTCTATATGATCCTGATTCAGTGTTGCACTTGCTATGATTCTCGAATCCATGTGCTTAGAAATGTATGTACTGATGCCCCCGCCTCGCTTGTTTTTTCGTAGCGAATGGTAACTATGATAATTTTCAAATTTAATCATGTCTTTGGTCGAGTCATCTAGCCAGCTTTCGGTGAAGCTAATCACATCTAAGGTATACTTAAGTTCAGTAATAGTGCATTGAATCTCTTCCAATTTTGGAATCTTATCGTATTAGCTTGATGCTTGTGTTACTTTTCGATATTTATAGCTGTTTTTGCTTCGCAAATTTTATATTGGTTTTGGCATTAATGAGCTGTTTGGTTTTCACTTGCTGTTTTGGTGTTTGATTTCGATCTGAATTTGATTTTCTTAATTTTGATATCGTGATTGGGAAGTTTTTTTTTTGACGGTTGCGCTCATCTGTTGGTTGGGGGGAGATGTGTGTGGGCATATGTTGCATATTTTCGTATGTGTGTGCTCAGTACGTTGTCCTCAATGCGGGTGTCCGCAATGCGCATGCTGAATCAGCAAATGTCCTTATATAAATATTGGTGCGGGCCTTTGACCGGGGCATTTTGTCTGTACTCCCCACGACGTTCCAGTAAACTACTCAGCTCTCCGTCTACGTTTCCCTATCCTTGGGCGTTACACCTCTACTAAAAAGAGTAAAAGGCTTGGTATATACCAATAGTAATGTAGGACCCGGCCGTGCTTTAATGTTAAATTAATCAACACCCATTTTTAATATTATTTTTATTATTACTATTATCAATATTATTACTGTTATCATTATTTATTTTTGCTACTGAAAGTCCAGTACTTCTTTTATTAATACTAATATCATTTTTCTTCTCTTTTTAGAAAAATTTTTCTAGTAAAAGGAATTACAATGTTGAATTACAATGACTTCTTTTGTTGAATTACAATGACTTGATAATGCATATCAACTTCACTTCGCATCAACTTCGCAAATGATATCACATTTTCCACTTGCAGAGAGTTTTTTAGTTTTCTACTCAAATTCCAATGGAAAAGAGAATCTTGGTGGCATAGTTTTGGCACAGGAACGTACCAAAAGAAACAAGTACAAGCTCTCCAGCAGAAGCCCCGGCGGTGAACTATACTGAACGGTGTTCGGCATGCCGTTATGTGACGGTATAATCCCCGGCACACGAGCAGCACCTGACGCTATAACGACCATTGTGTCCTGTTTACTGTCCCCTTTAATGACCAGAACTCAATTCATTCCCTGATAACCAGGCGGGCCATGCTGTAAGCATTGACTTTTATTGGCGTTCCGATGTCCATCATCAAATTATTTTTTTTTTGTTGTAAGATGATCAAATTTTTTGTTTATTCTGGTGAATTTCCTCGTTCTTTGATAGGAAGCTGCGCAACGGTATGCGGTGCTTCAATTTCAGTTATGAATGTAAACATGAAATTATAAATTACGCTTTGAAACTCGCCTAAATCAGCAGCCCGAGAAGTGTGCGGTTGAATATCTATGTATGCTCTCAGGCGTTCCAGAAAGCAAGAAGCTGTCTTGGGGAACCTTAGGGCTTCATTCCATCTACAATATCCAAATTGTGATTGCCCCTCCTAAGCGGGAGGCTACGCTGCTACCACGAATAGATCATCATGCATCAGCCGAAATTATGAACTGCTCTGAAAGTGCCGAAGAGAAACTACTGTCTCGAAGTGCTTTTTATATAATTAAAATCTGCAGCGGAGGTTCTTAGAACATCGTATCAGTAGACTTGTTCAGCTACTCCGTTCAGTTTCACCCTGTTATCTTAACAACTTTTTAGCTTAACAAGTGCTCTGTTCATCAAATTGAAATCGCAGCTGCTCCAGCATCCCAACCCGAACCACTACTGAAAAACAACCGCCGGTCGCTCTTCAAATCGTCGTCGAAAAATCTCGTGAAACACCGAGCATTGAAATTTCTACGCCCAAGTTACGCAAAGACAACAATCAGTTACTGAGGTTTCCGCTGCTAACTCCCAGGTTACTCAAAGACAACAACGACAACAAACTATTTAGTTACTGACGTTTCCACTGCTCACTCCCAGGTTACTCAAAGACAACAACGACAACAAACTATTTAGTTACTGACGTTTCCACTGCTCACTCCCAGGTTACTCAAAGACAACAACGACAACAAACTATTTAGTTACTGACGTTTCCACTGCTCACTCCCAGGTTACTCAAAGACAATAACAACAACAAACTATTCAGTTACGGACGCCTCTGCAGCCTGTTGGTGTAGGGCAAGATGGACAGGCCTGTGTGGCAGCCGAAAAATCTGACGGTGTTCGCCTTGCTGGCGTACACGGTCGGGCTGGGCAACATCTGGCGGTTCCCTTACCTCTGCCTCAAACATGGAGGACGTAAGTACAGGAAAGCATTAAAAAAAGAGCGAAAATCCCAAAAAATTTTAACACGTTGACTGCGATAAGTTGAACTGAAGTTCAGTATTCAACTCAAATTTGAAGTCAAAAGTTGCTAGCAACTTTATAAATATCAAACATGAACTGGGTCTATTAAACACCATCAATTTAAAAAAGATTGTTACAATGTTCCAAATGACCCATAGATAGGTCGTATCGCAAGCAATGTGGTAAAGTCTAATTTTGATTGACTTTCTGTCATTTGTGTAGTTTTAAAAGCTTGTCTTGCATCGTCAAGTTATTTTATACTGTCCAACATGACTGCTGTTGAAACTGTAGACATTTGTGCTCAACTGAGTTTGATAATGCATATCAACGCAAATATCACCTTTTTTCCTAACAGAGATTGTTTTTATTTGCTACTGTAAGTCCAGTAGAAGAGAGAAACTTGGTGACAGTTTTGGCGTAGCAGCGATTTGTATAATAAGAAATAAAAGCTTCTTAGCTGTTGGTTTTCAAAGCTAGACAAGCTGAAACTTTTCCCATCTCTTTCTGTTCCTAATTGCTGCTGTTCGAGTACAGAGTATAATTGTTTGCAGTTACACACACGCATTTATTTAACAAAATAGGCAAGCCTCTGCAATTTTCAGGTGTGCAGCATGGTTCCCTTCGAACGAACTTGTGCTTGTGTTCTGCCCAGTAGTGTTCGTGTTGTCGTTGTGGTTGTTGCACCCCTCAGGAGGATACAACTATTGTATCTATGGGAATTAGAGCTCCCAGGGGGAAAATGTGTGCGGGCCCGAGCTGGGAGTCAGTTGAAATGTTGAAATAAAATGTTTTTCTTATGATTAGGACCATATTTTTTCGGTTCACTGTTGTCCTGATTTTCAGCACCTTCTACTTTCTTCTTCTACTTTGATTTTGTTTCATAATCTTCTTTCTCAACTTACCGTTTCTATTCCCTTTCTGCATAGATTCCGCGTTCCCTTAACTCCGTAGTAAATGTGCCTTCCTCTCTTTGGATCGCCTTTGTGGCGGATAAGGAGGCTTAAACCAACTAATAAACCAATCTAATCAAATATGTGGTTGTTTCAATTGTTGCTGCACCGTAAATCGAATCAAATCCAGTTTGGTAGCACGGATACCTAGCTCCTATTGTTTTGATTTATTTGCACTTAATTTCCGACAGCGTCTCACTTTCTCACTCAGAACAAAAACCCGGTAAACACACATATATGTATTTATTTTATCTTATGTATTTGCATTTATGTATGTGTGTGTACTCGTATTTATTTAACCCCTACGATCAATATACGTATTTATATATGGTAATCTGTACCTCGAATTTGTGTGGCGAGGTACAGAATGGAAAGATGAAGGTGCTCGTAAATTTGAAACACAACCCCGACATATTTTGCTCAATTCTCACTCAATTCAAGAAATTTAAAACTTTTACATGGTATAGATGAATATATAAAATTGTAACAACCGGTATAACAAAATGCAGTAACAACAACGATAACCTTAACGAAATTTTCTTTGTTCGTCCTCCTTAGCTACGCATTACGATATTCACCAGTATCTCCTCACTTCATGGTATCGACGGTCATGTCATTTTCCTTTTGTCACAGTTGTGTTCGTGGTGGCGTACCTGTGCGTGGTGGTACTGGTAGCGTTCCCGCTGCTGGTACTGTTCATGGTACCTGCTCAGTACTGCGGCCGAAGCAGCCTCGTCATGCTCGCCGAACTCGCTCCTGCCGCAGTAGGTCAGTGTAGCAGTGTAGGGCAGTGTTGCAGTATAGGGGGTCATTGTAACAGTTGGTCAGTGTAGGAGTAGGTCTGTGTAGCAGTATAAGAGGTTAGTGTTGCAGTATAAAGGGTCAGTGTTGCAGTATAGGGGTCAGTTTTGCAATGTAGGGGTCAGTTTTGCAGTGTAGAGGGTCATTCTAGCAGTAGGCCAGTGTTGCAGTTGGTCTGTGTAGCAGTATAAGGGGTTAGTGTTGCAGTATAAAGGGTTAGTGTTGCAGTATAAAGGGTTAGTGTTGCAGTATAGGGGTCAGTTTTGCAATGTAGGGGTCAGTTTTGCAGTGTAGATGGTCATTCTAGCAGTAGGCCAGTGTTGCAGTTGGTCTGTGTAGCAGTATAAGGGGTTAGTGTTGCAGTATAAAGGGTTAGTGTTGCAGTGTAGGGGCCTGTCGCAGTGTAGGGGGTCAGTGCAGCGGTAGGCCAGTGTAGTTGAGAGTCAATGGGGATTGCGTTCTGTCCCAGAGTTATCACTTAGAAATTATACAAACATATAAATAAAAAGATTAAAAAAAATGCCCCCTAGTGTGCAACCGAAAACAATTCAGAGGCGTTCATTCGAGGATTTGTGTTTTTATTTGCAGGGGTTCATTGCAAATTAGAGCGGCCAATAGACGATCAATTTTATTGTCAATATAATTGACAATAATGAATATTGACAATTTAATTGATCGTCTGTGGGCTTAATTGGCGACCGTCAAAAAATTTACTTACCGAGCAAAAAAAATTTCATCAATATATTGAGTCAATGATATTGGCAATTAAATTGATGGTCTATGGGCCGCTTTTTGGTTTTTAGGGCCTTAAATTTCATGTGCTGATTTTCAAACATCTGTGATGGGGCTGTGGTGACTTGCAAAACAGTTGAGCATAGAATCGTGGCTGGACGGACTTTCTTAATCAAAAGGAGAGTTCATGTCACTTTAGTGGGAGGCGGGTCTGTCGGAGTAAAGATGCATTATACAGAGTGGCGCATAAGTAACGCATCCTTAATTCCAATGCATCGTTGCGAGCCAAAACTAGGTAATTTACGATCAATAACGACCTCACTGTTTAATTGTGGCCTCGTCTCCAAGACTGATGAGGCGGTGGTGATGCAGGGATGCCTCCGCGTGTAGCTGTGATACGGAGCAGGAAGAGGAAAGGGTGCGTTACTCATGCGCCACCCTGTACTAGCTAGATTTTATGTGTTTTTAGTAGGGTTGCTTTGTACTATTCTGAGATGGAACGATTAAACTAAATTATTATGTGAGGACGAAATGAAACGGTACTCAAATGTTGATTTCCTTTTGCGTGTAGACTTGGTCGTGCGACTTATTGAAGTTTAAGCTTTACATAGGATAATTATCAAAAAAGTAAAGCTATTTTACCATTAACTAAAATTTTCATAGTTTTGAACGGTTGTCAACAAGTTTGGCGGCAGGTAAATTTAGGAAAGATAGGCAAATTTTTTTTTTGGGTTTTCATGATTTGACGCAATTTATGCTACATTCTTGCCTCAGTTTTACGCACTAAAATTTAGAAACCTCGGTTTGATTACGCCAGTTGGTCCGAAGGCTCCTACATTGAAAGTTTCGTTAGATTACGGTACATTAGAAGAGTATGAAATCAATGGCTACATGACAAAACAGTCATGCATAACCACCAACAGTTGTTAGGGTCTATCTCCGGAATGACTACAGTGATATAGCATGCACACATCAACCTTGTCAACACTCCAAACATCTCAGGGTAAAGAAGTACGGAAGAAATTTTTAATTTAACAGAAAAAAAGAAAAACTTCGCTAAGGTAAACAAACAAGTCGCCTAAGATAAGTGCATGGAGGAACGACCGCGAATGAAAATCCTGAAAACTAGGCTTTACCACCATAACGCATTAATTAACGAGAGAAGTTCAAGGATAAAAAAATGTAAAAGAAAACTGTAAAAAGAATAACGTTCTTTCTTAATAACTTCAATATAGTCAGTAAGACAGTTAAATTTTCACGATAGATCCTCTCTCTTTCCCGTCAACAGCACTCGCTAATTAGCGATATGATAATTTTTTTAAATTTGCTGCAGAAGGCCTGCATCCTTGATTATTGAGTACCACTTGTTGGTTTCCCTTGCGCTCGACAATAATTGCACAGAGCCGAAAGCATTGTGTTAGATCGCAGTTGGAGTGGCCTTGACTGGAGACACGGTGTGATCGTCCAGCACTCGTCTAGCACCGAGTGTTGTGTGTGGACGCTTGAAACACTATCAGTACAAATGCTCATGCCCATTAAAATAACCGCGTTATTTTCAAGTCCGAGCTACCACTCACTCGCGGAATTGTTTCTAATGAACAAATGATACACTGCCAGATTTTATATCTTTCCTTGAGACCCGATCAGATACGAAGTAGTTGAATCGTGTATCTATGCTATTGAACTAACCTTGCAATACTATGTAGTCTACACTGCCTGTCAAAAATGATGGGATTCAATATTTTCCTTGAATTTTTGTTCCAGATGTAGATGGCAAACAAATATATCCATCCTAATAGTATCTGCGATTAAATTATTCTCGTACCTGTGCGCTAGTGAAACTCGTATCACAGATACGGTCATTAGGCATCCTTATGAGCGTCACAGAGAGACGGAAGAAGCGGACACCAAAAAATCAAATAAAAGCACCAAAAGTATTATTAGGTAAGATTTTCCATCGTAACAGACCGTCGCAGACAAAATAGAACTGATTCATGAATACTATTATGAATTTCTACTATTTCTGCACCATAGTGTACACGAAAAATATTGTACACTGATTTTTAATATTAATAATGTGATGTATGTGGAATATGGTACGACAATTTAAAATGAAAATCCGTAGATATTCATGAAGCTGCATGTTGAAGATATAAGAAAGATAAAAAGATTTATAGGTTCTAAAAGTTGGTAGGTATCTAAGATACATAATAATATTATTATTTAAAATCAGTGAATAAATTTCTCGAGTATATTTCGTACATGACAGCGTTTACGAGGTTATTACCGAACATATTTGCTGTTCATATACTTCCTTGTTGAGCAACTTTGATACACTCAAGTTGTTTCATTCTAAGCTAAGATTGTCTGCTTAACTGCGATGTACATATATCAGGGGCTGAATAAAAATTCATTTTTTGGCGAATTAACTTGTGAGATAATATCTCTTCTATCCTAGCATTCGAGAACAGTCGTAAATAGAACTGAAGTTATACCATACGTCACTCATTCATACCTATATTTTCCGCCACTACGCTATACTCGTATAGCTCACTGCATTACATGCAACTATACACTTATTATACGCCAGTACAAGGTGGGAGAGTAATTGAGTAATGTTATCAAAAAGGTGGGAGAGTAATCGAGTAATGTTATCAATAAGGTGGGAGAGTAATCGAGTAATGTTATCAATAAGGTGGGAGAGTAATTGAGTAATGTTATCAATAAGGTGGGAGAGTAATTGAGTAATGTTATCAAAAAGGTGGGAGAGTAATTGAGTAATGTTATCAAAAAGGTGGGAGAGTAATTGAGTAATGTCATCAAAAAAGGTAGGAGAGTAATTGAGTAATTTTATTAATAAGGTGGGAGAGTAATTGAGTAATTTTATTAATAAGGTGGGAGAGTAATTGAGTAATGTTATCAATAAGGTGGGAGAGTAATCGAGTAATGTTATCAATAAGGTGGGAGAGTAATTGAGTAATGTTATCAAAAAGGTGGGAGAGTAATTGAGTAATGTTATCAAAAAGGTGGGAGAGTAATTGAGTAATGTCATCAA
Organism: Morinoia aosen; assembly: GCA_030386875.1. Lineage (NCBI taxonomy): Eukaryota > Metazoa > Arthropoda > Malacostraca > Amphipoda > Talitridae > Morinoia > Morinoia aosen. The sequence goes on along the minus strand of CM059567.1, from coordinate 58,262,426 downwards.
AAAAGGTGGGAGAGTAATTGAGTAATTTTATTAATAAGGTGGGAGAGTAATTGAGTAATGTTATCAATAAGGTGGGAGAGTAATCGAGTAATGTTATCAATAAGGTGGGAGAGTAATTGAGTAATGTTATCAATAAGGTGGGAGAGTAATTGAGTAATGTTATCAAAAAGGTGGGAGAGTAATTGAGTAATGTTATCAAAAAGGTGGGAGAGTAATTGAGTAATGTTATCAAAAAGGTGGGAGAGTAATTGAGTAATGTCATCAAAAAAGGTGGGAGAGTAATTGAGTAATTTTATTAATAAGGTGGGAGAGTAATTGAGTAATTTTATCAATAAGGTGGGAGAGTAATTGAGTAATGTTATCAATAAGGTGGGAGAGTAATTGAGTAATGTTATCGAAAAGGTGGGAGAGTAATTGAGTAATGTTATCGAAAAGGTGGGAGAGTAATTGAGTAATGTTATCAAAATGGTGGGAGAGTAATTGAGTACTTTTATCAATAAGGTGGGAGAGTAATTGAGTAATGTTATCAAAAAGGTGGGAGAGTAATTGAGTAATGTTATCAAAAAGGTGGGAGAGTAATTGAGTAATGTTATCGAAAAGGTGGGAGAGTAATTGAGTAATGTTATCAAAATGGTGGGAGAGTAATTGAGTACTTTTATCAATAAGGTGGGAGAGTAATTGAGTAATGTTATCAAAAAGGTGGGAGAGTAATTGAGTAATGTTATCAAAAAGGTGGGAGAGTAATTGAGTAATGTTATCGAAAAGGTGGGAGAGAAATTGAGTAATGTTATCGAAAAGGTGGGAGAGTAATTGAGTAATGTTATCGAAAAGGTGGGAGAGTAATTGAGTAATGTTATCGAAAAGGTGGGAGAGTAATTGAGTAATGTTATCAAAAAGGTGGGAGAGTAATTGAGTAATGTTATCAAAAAGGTGGGAGAGTAATTGAGTAATGTTATCAAAAAGGTGGGAGAGTAATTGAGTAATGTTATCAAAAAGGTGGGAGAGTAATTGAGTAATGTTATCAAAAAGGTGGGAGAGTAATTGAGTAATGTTATCAAAAAGGTGGGAGAGAAATTGAGTAATGTTATCAAAAAGGTGGGAGAGTAATTGAGTAATGTTATCAAAAAGGTGGGAGAGAAATTGAGTAATGTTATCAAAAAGGTGGGAGAGTAATTGAGTAATGTTATCAAAAAGGTGGGAGAGTAATTGAGTAATGTTATCAAAAAGGTGGGAGAGTAATTGAGTAATGTTATCAAAAAGGTGGGAGAGAAATTGAGTAATGTTATCAAAAAGGTGGGAGAGTAATTGAGTAATGTTATCAAAAAGGTGGGAGAGAAATTGAGTAATGTTATCAAAAAGGTGGGAGAGAAATTGAGTATTACCAAAAAAGGTGATAAAATAAATGAATTTATTATTGTGGACCCTGTAAAGGCGATTTCTCCAGGGTATTTGGCTAAAGCTGATATAAAGTCATTTATCACCAAGTATATTCCGAGTTTATTTATTCTGCTAAAAAAAGTTTTCTTCTGAAATTTCATGTCCGCTCACTCGTGCAGGTGTTGGCTGGAGCCTCATCCTCATAGAAGCGATCACGGCCGTGTACTACAACGTCTACATCACGTGGATCATGTACTATTTCTACGCCATAGTGTCAGGGAAGCCTTGGCTGGATGAACACGGGGACTCAGGTTGGTGCTTTAATAAATTCTTTGTTTTCAATGTGTATTTAGGAATGCATGTATGTGGTCATTTTTAAAGTGATTATGGCAAAAAAAGTTCCCATCACAAACTGCACGTTTTTCGAATTGTGACTCATGTTATTTAGCGCGGTGTATCCGGTATACATACTCCATCTTGTATAAACTGCGCACTTGTACTCTTGATTTAGTGCGGTGTATCCAGTATACGTACTCCATCTCGTGTAAACTGTGCACTTGTACTCTTGATTTAGTGCGGTGTATCCAGTATACGTACTCCATCTCGGGTAAACTGTGCACTTGTACTCTTGATTTAGTGCGGTGTATCCAGTATACGTACTCCATCTCGGGTAAACTGTGCACTTGTACTCTTGATTTAGTGCGGTGTATCCAGTATACGTACTCCATCTCGTGTAAACTGTGCACTTATACTCTTGATTTAGCGCGGTGTATCCAGCATACGTACTCCATCTCGTGTAAACTGCGCACTTGTACTCTTGATTTAGTGCGGTGTATCCAGTATACGTACTCCATCTCGTATAAACTGCGCACTTGTACTCTTGATTTAGTGCGGTGTATCCAGTATACGTACTCCATCTCGGGTAAACTGTGTGCACTTGTACTCTTGATTTAGTGCGGTGTATCCAGTATACGTACTCCATCTCGTGTAAACTGTGCACTTGTACTCTTGATTTAGCGCGGTGTATCCAGTATACGTACTCCATCTCGTGTAAACTGTGCACTTGTACTCTTGATTTAGCGCGGTGTATCCAGCATACGTACTCCATCTCGTGTAAACTGTGCACTTGTACTCTTGATTTAGTGCGGTGTATCCAGTATACGTACTCCATCTCGTGTAAACTGCGCACTTGTACTCTTGATTTAGTGCGGTGTATCCAGTATACGTACTCCATCTCGTGTAAACCGCGCACTTGTACTCTTGATTTAGTGCGGTGTATCCAGTATACGTACTCCATCTCGTGTAAACTGTGCACTTGTACTCTTGATTTAGTGCGGTGTATCCAGTATACGTACTCCATCTCGTGTAAACTGTGCACTTGTACTCTCGATTTAGCGCGGTGTATCCAGCATACGTACTCCATCTCGTGTAAACTGCGCACTTGTACTCTTGATTTAGTGCGGTGTATCCAGTATACGTACTTCATCTCGTATAAACTGCGTACTTGAACTCTTGATTTAGTGCGGTGCATCCAGTATACGTACTCCATCTCGTGTAAACTGTGCACTTGTACTCTTGATTTAGTGCGGTGTATCCAGTATACGTACTCCATCTCGGGTAAACTGTGCACTTGTACTCTTGATTTAGTGCGGTGTATCCAGTATACGTACTCCATCTCGTGTAAACTGTGTACTTGTACTCTTGATTTAGTGCGGTGTATCCAGTATACGTACTCCATCTCGTGTAAACCGCGCACTTGTACTCTTGATTTAGTGCGGTGTATCCAGTATACGTACTCCATCTCGTGTAAACTGTGCACTTGTACTCTTGATTTAGTGCGGTGTATCCAGTATACGTACTCCATCTCGTGTAAACTGTGCACTTGTACTCTTGATTTAGCGCGGTGTATCCAGCATACGTACTCCATCTCGTGTAAACTGCGCACTTGTACTCTTGATTTAGTGCGGTGTATCCAGTGTACGTACTTCATCTCGTATAAACTGCGCACTTGTACTCTTGATTTAGTGCGGTGTATCCAGTATACGTACTCCATCTCGTATAAACTGCGCACTTGTACTCTTGATTTAGTGCGGTGTATCCAGTATACGTACTCCATCTCGGGTAAACTGTGTGCACTTGTACTCTTGATTTAGTGCGGTGTATCCAGTATACGTACTCCATCTCGTGTAAACTGTGCACTTGTACTCTTGATTTAGCGCGGTGTATCCAGTATACGTACTCCATCTCGTGTAAACTGTGCACTTGTACTCTTGATTTAGCGCGGTGTATCCAGCATACGTACTCCATCTCGTGTAAACTGTGCACTTGTACTCTTGATTTAGTGCGGTGTATCCAGTATACGTACTCCATCTCGTGTAAACTGCGCACTTGTACTCTTGATTTAGTGCGGTGTATCCAGTATACGTACTCCATCTCGTGTAAACCGCGCACTTGTACTCTTGATTTAGTGCGGTGTATCCAGTATACGTACTCCATCTCGTGTAAACTGTGCACTTGTACTCTTGATTTAGTGCGGTGTATCCAGTATACGTACTCCATCTCGTGTAAACTGCGCACTTTTACTCTTGATTTAGTGCGGTGTATCCAGTATACGTACTCCATCTCGTGTAAACTGCGCACTTGTACTCTTGATTTAGTGCGGTGTATCCAGTATACGTACTCCATCTCGTGTAAACTGCGCACTTGTACTCTTGATTTAGTGCGGTGTATCCAGTATACGTACTCCATCTCGTGTAAACTGCGCACTTGTACTCTTGATTTAGTGCAGTGTATCCAGTATACGTACTCCAACTCGTATAAAGTGGTTACTTGTACTCTTCTACGCGCTCATCCCGCTCGTAAAGCAGCCTTGCACACGAATTGAGTCACTTTTAAAGTTACCTTCGGCCTGAACTTCATTTCCGTGCGCTCGCATTTGTAACTGGACCGACCAGACATTGTTTTTGAGTGAAATGCTCAGTGCCTGAATTAATAAGGTTTCACAGTAATATTATATTTGTGTTTGAGTTTACAGCTCACAGCTATATTGTTTCTGGGTTTGAGTTTACTGGGTTTATCTGGATATGAGCTCACTGTAATATTGTTTCTGGCTCTTAATGACTGTATCAAAGTTTACTGGGTTTATCTGAATATGAGCACACAGTAGTACTGTTTCTGGGTTTGAGTTTACTGGATTTATCTGGGTATGAGGTCATAGTAATATTGTTTCTGGGTTTGAGTTTACATTGATACCACGTTTACGTTTGTATTGATGGGCTTAAAACTTATTCCATCACCCTTTTGGACAATTCCTATCTTCAACTGTGGCTCTTATCTCCTCACAATAACGGTTTTCAAATTTACCAATGGTACGTAATTTTTGTAATTTTTTTCAACAGTGTGCTATGTAGATACTTCGAACTCTTCTGGGAACAAATATCACAACTATTCGGCGAGACAATTTATCAAGTAAGTCTTGCAAAGTTTTTAACAATTTTCCAGTTAGTTCATTTTCCGGTTCTTCAATTGATTCAACTGAACCAATATTAGCCGCGTATTAAATTGGTTGAGTGACAGCGCAATCGTTTCCTATGTATTAATTTAGTGCGCTTTTTGATCATTCGTCATTGGCTACAAAGAGTCGAACATAAACCATTGTGTGCTTCAGACTTATTGACAGTCGTTGATATCTCCGAAATAAACGGGAACTTGTTGTTGCAGTACCCAAGAAGTTAAAAAGAAATTTCATAGCACCCAGAAATGACAAAAGCCATTGTAGTATCCAATATCGTTGAGAGACGTTGAACCGTCCATGATTTAATCGAGCGATCTCAGCCGTCTATTCTCAATGTAAATGATGGGTTTCTTGACGCTCGTGGAATTAAAATGGTATTCAAATCAAGCACAATTCATGCACTTTACGCTTCTCGGGGGTCCGAGGATGGCACGCTGCTTTAAACATATTCTATGAACTTCCATTATGATCGCCCTGCGTACATCACAAACCCTGAATAAGACACATAGGATTATAGAGGTCAAAATTGCGCACCTTAAGAATCCCACTGAAGTCTTCTTATCACACCCCTCAGGGGGATACAACTATTGTATCTATGGGAATTAGCGCTCCCACGGGGACAATGTGTGAGTGCCTGAGCTAAGAGTTAGGTAGGCCTTCTTTTTGTTCAAATAAAATGTTTTTTGTTTGTTAAGAACCATTTTTTTTTGGTTCACTGCTGTCCTGTTTTTCAGCACCTACTACTTTCTTCTTCGACTTTGATCTTGTTTCATAATCTTCTTTCTTAACTTACTGTTTCTATGCCCTTTCCGCATAGATTTCGCGTTCCCTTAACTCCATACTAAATGGTGCCTTCCTCCATCTTCTCTTTGAATCGCGTTTGTGGCGGATAGGGGGGCTTAAACTAACTAATAATCTAATTTTCGTATCACACGAACCGCAATTAAGATCCGTAGAATAATAAAGGTCTAAATTACGCATCTCAAGAATTTCCCTGAAGCTCTTCGTATCACACGAACCGCGATTAAGACGCATTGAATCACCGAAGAGTATCTTGCGTATCTTTGGAATCCCACTAGTTTTGCGCCATGGATTTTTATTTTGGCCTGCTACAGGCATTTGAGTAACATTTTCACATGTGGAAGGTTTTGATGATGAAACTGCTTGGCTCGATCACATTCATCCTCGAAGAAGGTGAATATTCTTCCGCGGTTAATTATTTTCTGCTTCATAGAAAACGGTGGCTTCTACTGCTCCATAAAGAAGCGAAATATTTAATTTAACAAAGCACGTTGATCGACGCTGTTCTAGTTACGATTCTGACAGAATTAAACTTCTTGCTACATCAGAGGTAGGGTTCAAGCACAGCATTCAGGCACTGAGTTCTGTGTGTGAATATGGTGAGTATTGCGGAGGGAATTGTAGGCCGGTACGAAGGCCCCGACACTGTCGGCCCTCACTTTCAAGTTCAAGTTCAGGAGGCGTAACATAGAAGTAGCACAGTTTAACAAGGGTAGGACTCAAAAGTGTACCAGTATGACATCAAGAGAGTTTCTAATTTAAAATATTGATGCACAAAAATACGTAACGGCAGCAACTATTGTATATCCTACACTTTTTGTAAAATAAACTTATTCCATTTTGCCATTTTAATGATTACATATTTCGATCAGATTTTTTCCGTGCGCTCAAATGGTTAAAACAAGAGGACATCTGCATTTTAAAGCGTTCACGTTTCATGCGTTACAGTCGTCCAATCAAATTATAGCAGTGCTTTGGCTTAAATTATTTTTATTCTTAGCTATAAATTATTATTTTTATTTCTAAATTGCGATCTGCAAAAGGAAATTAGATACATACACTTACAAAGACCAGGTGATATTATTGCATATATGTTGTTTTAGATATGTCTTTTCAAAGCTGATGTTTTCCATCGGTTGAACAAGTTTTGTCGAAACTAATGATCCCGCCGGCTTCGCTACGCAATTTTTGTGACACTTATTTTTATTTGTATTCAGTATGTGTATTGTGAAATGCAAAGCAATGCATTCAAGTGAGAAACGTCTAAAGATGACGTTTGTTGAAAATGAGAAACATCTTTGAAATTTGCTGAAGTTTGATGAGAAACATCTAAAGTGAATCAGTGTAATACGACAAATTTACGTTGTTTGTTCTCAGTGATGCTAAGGTGTGACGCTTCAGACAAGAAGGTCGATGGTTCAATTCCCCACAACATCACTGCACATTTGCAGCAGCTAGAGGATATCTGGTGATACTGAAAGCGGAGACAAGCTGTTAAGAAAAGAATTATAAAGACCGTCTCTCTCTTCAAGCTTACACTTCACTTTCTCTGTTAATTGAACACCTGGAGAATAATAGTAATTGCGGCCGAATGTGATCATTAAACGTAGCAATCAAAGAAGTTTCTCAAAAGTTTTCGTTATTATAATGTCATCTTTTTACCTCTCGCAGATCATTTTTTAATATCCAGTGGTGATCATCTTCCATGTACGTATATAAAATTTTGAAAGCTCGCTTCCAAGTCTTCAGCCTTTGTCGATGAAGAGTTTATTGTAATTTATTTTACCCAATAAAATAGACGTTTTCAGCTGTCTATTTACCTCCTCAATTTGAAATTAGGATAACTTTTCCAGGCAAATAGCCAGTGCAATTAAGTCCATTCTTTAATTTAGTTCTTATCTTCTTTTTATCTTTTCATATGTACGATCTCAGCTAGTACATTCATTTCGAAACGAAGACTGCATTGAATCATTAAATATTTCCGCATGTTCAATATTCTCGTGTGTGCAGTGATGAAGTAATCTACACCGCCAATAAACCGTGGACAGGATTCGATGAGATCGTCCCTCACAACGCGGCTTGTCTGACGGTGACTTGGGTGTGCGTGTTCATGTTCCTCTCTCGCAACATCTTCAAGGCGACCAAAATGCTCTACTTCTTCGTCCTGCTGCCGCTCGTGCTGCTCATATTCCTGTGCATGCTCGGTGAGCACACTTGGTCTTTTGAGAGCTTATTTCGAGGGCACACGCTAGGCCACTTGAGCGAATACTTCGTGTTTGGGTGATGCCCGCATAAAAAGCCAGCTCGTTACGGAATGAAAGCTTTTCATGGTAATTATAGATAGAAAACTAAAAGACCGCTGACAGTGCGAAAGAAAGCTGTTAATGCACTGAGAAGCTTGTAAAACAATGCAAAATCGAGTCTAGAACTTTTCATATACTGAAGCTTTCTGATTTCGATTAATTTTCAACTCGTATTTCATCTACAAAACTTTGAGCAATCTTTGCGAAAACGATCCTAAGCAATATCCGCTGAAATTGGACTGAGCGGTCTTGAAACCGAAGGAAATTAACTTTCCCTGATGATGCCAAAATCCCAATTGGGATACAGTTTCCGTTTCGTCGGAATCAAAACTTGGAACTCTTTAAGGATTAAGGTATACAAAAGAAGTCTTCGATGCTATTTATATCTTATCTAATTATTGATGAAGCTAGCTGTTCAGAATTAATTATCCCTTCTCTGTTAGGCAACTTATTTAAACATCTTGAACAATTTATTTACCACAGGTGATACAGAAGTAGAACGTTTCTTAAGTCTAGTACAATGGTCAAATTAGGTCAAAAATTCTGATTTGAGACTAACCCTGACGTTGTTCTAACAGATATGTACTGTACGTTTGTTCTCGCTTGGATCGTCATGACACAAGAGTGAACACCACCTTCCCTCCTCTTAAGTTGTGCAACTCTTCGATCAGTTCAGTGTTCGTTAACACGTTTCCTGCGGCATGTAGAACGCAAGTTCAATTTTCAGCTTTAATTAGAGTTAAATTTGGAGGCAATTTTGAAAAACACGAGCATCAAATAGATTGCGTCTTCATTTAGTTTTTGTTGAGCATTTATGATAGTTGAATCTGTCACCATTAGTGAGTTCCTTCGCAGTAAACGTATTAAAGTTAAATGATCTTTATAAAAAAAGGTACTGTGCACATTACAGTAGTATAAGGGTGCCATTAGATGCCGTGGAAGAGAAAGAACTTATCTGGGATCACAAGTCAAGTTTTAAAGCCATACATTGTATTAAATCTAAGTCTAAACATAATGTTTCTAATGGTGTATCGCTTGTGGAAATTATTTTAAAAATTTAATGCCTCTCTGATCAAACAGTCTCTAGTGTGAGAATTCAAGTTTTTATTTCAAAAGTCGTGAATAAATTTTATCAAAATATCTTAATGTTACGTTTTTCGATATATTAGATAGCATTAGCGTAATTTCCTAGGAAGATTATGTGAGATCCCAAGCTGAAGGTTAGGTAGGTTTTCTTTTTGTTGAAATAGAATAGGTTTTTTGTTTTGTTACGGACCATCTTTTTTCGGTTCACTGCTGTCCTGTTTTTCAACACCTACTGCTTTTTTCTTTGAATTTTATCTTGTTTCATGAACTTCTTTGTTAACACTGTTTTTATGCACCTTGTGCGTAAATTCCGCGTTCTCTTAACTCCATATTAAATGGTGCCTCCATCCTTCCTCTTTTTGAAAATATTTTTTGTGGCAAAGGGAGGCTAAAACTTTCTTATAATCAATCAATCACTAGCGTAATTTTGCCTAGTGTTCATACTGAGCTACTAGATAATTGTATCGAATTGCCTTTGGTTTTTGAATTTTCACATCCGTCTTTATGTTGACATGCAGTCACTGAACCTGTGTGTTCTTCTATCGAATCTGAGGTGTCAGTGCAAAGTAGCTCTATTTTAGCTCAATATAGCATCTCAGGTGTCAGTGCAATGTAGCTCTATTTTAGCTCAATATACGCCGAGACTCTTGGAATAAATTTGACCCTCTGCACTGGGTCTATTCTTTAGACGTTCATTTCCAGTGCTTGTAACAGTCAGACGTTCGTCGAGCTCTCTACAGTTACGAATAATGAGTCACAATTTAGAGTCAAATATTTTGCAATCATACCGAAACGTTGTTTGTTATTTTCAGTGCTGTTTGCGTCGACGTCTTATGAGAGCGCCGTCAAAGTCGAATGGACCAAGTTACAAGATTTCCCCTTGTGGGTTGACGCCTTCAAACACGTGAGTGAGGATAAGAAAAGAGTGCTTGTTTTGATTTAATATTGTGTTTCAAAGGAAAAGTGACTACTGAAAGTTCCCTATTAAGACTTAGCAAGTCGAAATTTCAAACCAGTTTGGACGAAAATTAGCATTTCTCTTATCTATCCTTCAAGTTCCGGGATTGGTTCATTGGCTCAACACCTAAGGAATAAAACTCCGATTTCGTCTTTAGCTATTCTTTGACAATGAAATGGGTTATCAACCCTGAAGATATTCAAGATTTCTAATTTCAGATTCAATGTTCAGAATTCTGACCCTTGCTTAACACATTCATTGCGGTATGACCCACCGGTGGGTCGTAGTTAGGTTTTTCCTGCTGCGAAACGACCCATCGATTGGTCGTTTTGAAAAATTCTAACAACCTTTCTAAGTTACTGGTATTTAACAGGCCCAGTTAATGTTTGATATTTACAAATTTGCTTATCACGTTTGACTTTAAATTTAGGTTGAATATTGAACTTCGGTTTAACCCATCGCAACTAACGTGTTAAGGGCATACGTCAATTTCCGTATTAGAAATTATTCGTAAATTATTAATAATTCGTATATCCCTAGAAAAATGAACTGATCCTGATAATTAACGACGTACTCCTGTCCAATTATCCATGAATACTTTTGAAGCAGGAGATCTTGTACGAGGGTACCAATGTTTTTACTTGCATATATCAAGTCTTTATGCATGTTATCCGAAATTGCATCTGTTCAGCTAGGGTCGCAAGGTTAGTTATCGCTATTGTTGCGCTCAATTTGTTTGAATAACAACTACATTTTTTTTTTGTTTCAGATTTTCTTCACTTTCGGACTGACGCTCTCGGGCGTGCCGGCTATTAGTTCCCATAACTCCATATTGAGGAACCTAATTTGGTGAGTTATTATGCGTGTTATGTCTGTGTGTAAATTTACAACGAGCATTGATTCAATTGTGGGAGGTTTTTATTGCATTTGCTAAGCGAGGTGTAACATTTCATCATTAACACGTTAACCGCGACGGGTTAAACTGAATTCAATATTCAATTCTAATTTAAATTCGATTGTCGAAAGCAATTTGGAAAATATTAAACATTTACTGGATCGTACCATAATTTAGTTTTGATTAAGTATCTAAGAAAATTGAGTTTGTGACTACTGGTCGTTTTACAACATTGAAAAAATCCCCTCCGTGTACACCGGCGACTCACGTCGCGGTCGAAATGTAAAAGAATCCACAGTTATTGATGTCCGCCTGAAATCGTACATTGTTCAGTAACTTTGCTCCTACAGTTTAGACACAGTCACGAAAAGCCTAAGCAAAACCATACTGTATGCAAGAACAAACATAATTAAGTTATCTTTAGATATTTCAAACGAAACACGTGTAAGTCATTTGAGATCGGTACAAAATTTTAATATGACATATTTAATATGACAATGAAGAATTCTATATCGTGAAGTCTTCAACCATTTTGGCTCTGGTCTTGTTTTCATGTTTTTTCTATCATGAATTATCTGTAGGACTTTTTATAACACATTTACGGTAATTGGAGAAACTCATAATAGGAAAAATATTCATGTCTCTGCCACAGCAGAAAGCCTTTCCCCGTAGGAGATAAAATATCGCATTTTGGTACATATGACCCTGTTGTGCAAACTATTCATTACTGCAGTTTCGAAGCTCCTGATATGTGAGGGGAACGAGGAATCGCCCAGGTGAGAAAGGTAGGAAGACAAGTGACATCGTTGGGTCGGTTTAAATGTTAAATAATCTAGTCTTGAGCAAATCCAAAGGTCACCGCAGTAAACGTTAGACTTAAAATTGATAACGCTCAATGCCCATTGATTTAAAGCAGGGGTCTCCAAACTTGCCAGACTTAGGGCCATACTGATTACTCCAGTAAGTTCCAAGGGCCAACATTGTTTTAATTTTCCTGCCATTATCTATAATTTCTGAAGTAGTCACCGAGTACGCGGCCGGATTGGGCCCGCGGGCCGCTGTTTGTAGATCCCTGATTTAAATCCTCCTATTTTAGGCTGCAAACGTTATGAAACTACGACCATATCCGTCAGTACCCATAGAAGACTTCACGCAAAAATTTTTTAATAATCTCTTGAAGAAAACGTCGATCTTTGGTAAAACGTGCTCGCTGCAAAAAGAATCTCAAAGTTTATTAATTGCAGCTAACTTTAATTCACAGGGACGCGTTCCTTCAGGTGATATTCGACTTCTTGGTGTCGTTGGTGGCGTTTGTGCTGGTGAGCCTGGCGCTGCAGGGGCAGCACTCTACGGACGACCTGGTGGGGTACATCACCGTGTACCCTAAGGCCATGGCCTTCACCAGCGCCGGGTGCAGGCTCTCGTCTTTCTTCTTCGTCATGGTCTTCTGCGTCGGCGTCAACTCGCAGGTCTGCTTCGAAGCGCGAGAGGTGTTCTGCGCACACTTTCAGCTCGTTAGCTTATTTATGTTATGGTATTTTTTTCTTTTGTTTCTGGTGTTTTTTTTATGGTATTATCGTCTATGGTGTTCTGCGTCGGCGTCAACTCGCAGGTCTGCTTCGAAGCGCGAGTGGTGTTCTCCTTACACTTCAACTGCTTCGTCATCTTGTATGTGTTATGGTGTTTCTTTTTGGCTGGTATTATGGTCGATTTTTGTCTCTATTATCGTCGATTTTTGCTGGTATTATTGTTGATTTTTGCTAGGCCCGAGCTGTGAGTTAAATAGGCCTTTTTTTGTTGAAATAAAATGTTTTTGTTATGTTTAGGATGACTTTTTTCGGTTCACTGCTGTCTTATTTTTCAGTACTTACTACTTCCTTCTTGAACTTTTACAGTGTTTCATAAACTTCTTTCTTAACTTACTGTTTCTATAGCCTTTTTGCATAGAAACCGCGTTCCCTTATCTCCACGCTAAATGGTACCTTCCTCCTTGTTCTCTTCGGAACGCATCATTTAAATGGTTAGTGAGGCTTAAACTCATATCTAATCTAATCTAAAATCTAATAATATATATTGAAGCTCCCCAAGACAGTTGTAAGAGAAAACTTAACCCATTTTGACGCAGTTGATATAATCTAATCTAATTTAAAATCTAATTGAAACTTCGCAAGACACCGACGTAGGGAAACTAAACCCATTTTGTCGCAGGTGATGGGCGTGCAGTCTCTGATCATCAACGTGAGCGACAGATGGGAGCGCCTGCGGGCCCACCGCGTGCTGGTGAGTGGGTCGGTGTGCGCCCTCATGCTCCTGCTGGGGCTGCCCCTCATCACGAGGGCCGGCAAATCCCTCGTGCTCCTCCTCGAGAGGGCCACCACGGGGCCCGCCTCGCTCCTTGTGTGCCTCCTGCACGCCCTCGTCATCTCCAGGGGCTGTGGTGCGTTTATGATCCCTGGAGTCTTGCGTTATTCCTTATTTCATGAGTTAGTGATCCCTAGATTCTTACGTTATTCCTGAATTCTTGTGTGTTCTGAATTCTTGCGTTGTCCTGAATTCTTGCGTTAGTGATTCATAAAGTTTTGTGTTACTCATGAATTCTTGCGTTATCGATTTCTGAATTCTTTCGTTGGCGCTTCCTGAATTCTTGCGTTGGCGGTCAATAATTGAAACTTGGTGCGTCTCACGGACAGTTAGTGGCACTGACTTGAATTTCAATTTAGAATTTGATCTAACATTTTTGTTGCGATGAGTTATTCAAATTTGACTTACAGCTTTTTTTTGTTTACAGTCTACACTATTGACCAAATACTCCATTCGATCCTAGAAGTAGCTAAAGTTTAATATTTCTAGTTTCTCGGTGCTTTTTTTCAAGCTTTACCTGTTTTTCAAAGTTCAATTATTCTGTCACGTTCATTCACCTATGGATAGACATGCCGTTACCAAGTTATAGTGCACTTGCATTAATTAAACAAAGAAACTAATTTATTCATAGTTAAGTTTGTACAAAAATTAATAAGCATTTTAACAAAAAAAAAAGATATTTCCAATAGAGTTAAAACGCTTACGTGGTTAGGTTTTGAAAAGAAGTTACTAAAAAATCTTTAATTTGTAGAGATACCAACAACATTACTAATACCAACAATATTTTCTCCGTAGCTCTTTCGCACATACAATGATATATTTTTACTTTAATCTCGTGCCTACTGGAACGATTTCGTGCCTCTAGATTCAATTAGCTAGTGAATTTTCCAGTCCTAAATTTTCAGTAAATATCGAGTCCAATGGAACGACTGCGCCTTCATGGTTCAACTAGCTAGTGAATTTTCCAGTCGTGAATGTTAACTAATCTCGAGTCCAATGGACCGATTGTGTCTTCAGGGTTCCAGCGGCTGGCGGCCATCATGTCCGGCGTGCTGCAGCTGAAGATGCCGCTGCTGCTCAAGCTTTACTTCAGGGCCACCTGGATGTTGGTTACCCCGCTGGTGCTGCTCGTGAGTGTTGCTGCCATCGTGTTGCTGTCTTGCTGCCATTGTGTTACTTTGTTGCTGCCATCGTGTTGCTCGGTTACCGCAATCATGGTGAACAAGTGTTCGAGAATGAACCGTGCAAAAAATCGAGGGCTCCTGTAAGGTTGTAAATGTGTTCATAACATAGAAGGTTTCGTGACATTTACTGAAAAATTAAAGTACTCAACTCAGTTTTTTGACACTGAAGTGTATTATATTCATGTGTCTCCATCTTCCCGAAAAATAAAATGCTTCAGTAACGTTTTGATGTAATTTTGTGGTACTCAGATTTTTGATAATAAAGTGCGCATTTCTGTATTGTTTCAGGTAGTATGTTCGTTATTTTTAAGTAGGAGAGAAGTAACGCGTGGTGATATATGAAAACGCACACAAGCAAAGGTCCTCGACAAGGACTTCTAGCATTAAATTCAAATAATGCTCTATATTTTTGATTTACGAGAACAGGTTTTATTATTTTTATTTCAGTTGGTCTTCATATTTTCCATAATAACGTTCGTGAACGAGGACATATTCGAACATATGAGCAACGATCGCACGCCGCCCACCGCTGCGGGTACGCAGTTGTCCTGGACCGACCCCGACGTGTGGGGGGAGGTTATGATCAACGTCGTCATCCTCGCGGTTGGTCTCGTCTTCAGTGTCCATGCGGCGCTCGCAGGGGTGCGTTACTGAACGGGGTCGATCTTCGTTAGCATGAGGATTCACATCTTGAACTATTTTTCGTAGGAGACAAGAATGCTACATCTTGTCGCTTTTAAAAAATCGAAGCGTATCTTATTAATAACGTATATGAAGTGTATCTTATCAATTACGTATTTGAAACATATATTAATAACGTATTTGAAGCGTATCATATTAATAACGTATATGAAGTGTATCGTATCAATTACGTATTTGAAGCGTATCATATCAATTTCGCATTTGAAGTGTATCATATTAATAACGTATTTGAAGCGTATCATATTAATAACGTATTTGAAGCGTATCATATCAATTTCGCATTTGAAGAGTATCATATTAATAACGTATTTGAAGCGTATCATATTAATAACGTATTTGAAGCGTATCATATCAATTTCGCATTTGAAGTGTATCATATTAATAACGTATTTGAAGCGTATCATATTAATAACGTATATGAAGTGTATCGTATTAATAACGCATTTGAAACATATATTAATAACGTATTTGAAGCGTATCATATTAATAACGTATTTGAAGCGTATCATATTAATAACGTATTTGAAGCGTATCATATTAATAACGTATATGAAGTGTATCGTATTAATAACGCATTTGAAACATATCATATTAATAACGTATTTGAAGCGTATCATATTAATAACGTATTTGAAGCGTATCATATTAATAACGTATATGAAGTGTATCGTATCAATTACGTATTTGAAACATATCATATTAATAACGTATTTGAAGCGTATCATATTAATAACGTATATGAAGTGTATCGTATCAATTACGTATTTGAAGCGTATCATATCAATTTCGCATTTGAAGTGTATCATATTAATAACGCATTTGAAGCGTATCATATTAATAACGCATTTGAAGTGTACCGTATTAATAACGCATTTGAATTGTATCACATCAATAGCGTCTTTGAAGCGCATCATATTAACAACGCATTTGAAGCGTATCATAGTAATAACGCATTTGAAGCGTATCATATTAATAGCGTCTTTGAAGCGTATCATATTAACAACGCATTTGAAGCGTATCATAGTAATAACGCATTTGAAGCGTATCATATTAACAACGTATTTGAAGCGTATCATAGTAATAACGCATTTGAAGCGTATCATAGTAATAACGCATTTGAAGCGTATCATATTAACAACGCATTTGAAGCGTATCATAGTAATAACGCATTTGAAGCGTATCGTATTAACAACGTATTTGAAGCGTATCATAGTAATAACGCATTTGAAGCGTATCATAGTAATAACGCATTTGAAGCGTATCATATTAACAACGCATTTGAAGCGTATCATAGTAATAACGCATTTGAAGCGTATCATATTAATAGCGTCTTTGAAGCGTATCATATTAACAACGTATTTGAAGCGTATCATAGTAATAACGCATTTGAAGCGTATCATAGTAATAACGCATTTGAAGCGTATCATATTAATAGCGTCTTTGAAGCGTATCATATTAACAACGCATTTGAAGCGTATCATAGTAATAACGCATTTGAAGCGTATCATATTAACAACGCATTTGAAGCGTATCATAGTAACAACGCATTTGAAGCGTATCGTATTAACAACGTATTTGAAGCGTATCATAGTAATAACGCATTTGAAGCGTATCATAGTAATAACGCATTTGAAGCGTATCATATTAACAACGCATTTGAAGCGTATCATAGTAATAACGCATTTGAAGCGTATCATATTAATAGCGTCTTTGAAGCGTATCATATTAACAACGTATTTGAAGCGTATCATAGTAATAACGCATTTGAAGCGTATCATAGTAATAACGCATTTGAAGCGTATCATAGTAATAACGCATTTGAAGCGTATCATAGTAATAACGCATTTGAAGCGTATCATATTAACAACGCATTTGAAGCGTATCATAGTAATAACGCATTTGAAGCGTATCATATTAACAACGTATTTGAAGCGTATCATAGTAATAACGCATTTGAAGCGTATCATAGTAATAACGCATTTGAAGCGTATCATATTAACAACGCATTTGAAGCGTATCATAGTAATAACGCATTTGAAGCGTATCGTATTAACAACGCATTTGAAGCGTATCGTATTAACAACGCATTTGAAGCGTATCATAGTAATAACGCATTTGAAGCGTATCGTACTAACAACGTATTTGAAGCGTATCATAGTAATAACGTATATGAAGTGTATCGTATCAATTACGTATTTGAAGCGTATCATATCAATTTCGCATTTGAAGTGTATCATATTAATAACGTATTTGAAGCGTATCATAGTAATAACGTATATGAAGTGTATCGTATCAATTACGTATTTGAAGCGTATCATATCAATTTCGCATTTGAAGTGTATCATATTAATAACGTATTTGAAGCGTATCATAGTAATAACGTATATGAAGTGTATCGTATCAATTACGTATTTGAAGCGTATCATATCAATTTCGCATTTGAAGTGTATCATATTAATAACGCATTTGAAGCGTATCATATTAATAACGCATTTGAAGTGTACCGTATTAATAACGCATTTGAATTGTATCACATCAATAGCGTCTTTGAAGCGCATCATATTAACAACGCATTTGAAGCGTATCATAGTAATAACGCATTTGAAGCGTATCATATTAACAACGTATTTGAAGCGTATCATAGTAATAACGCATTTGAAGCGTATCATAGTAATAACGCATTTGAAGCGTATCATATTAACAACGCATTTGAAGCGTATCATAGTAATAACGCATTTGAAGCGTATCGTATTAACAACGCATTTGAAGCGTATCATAGTAATAACGCATTTGAAGCGTATCATATTAACAACGCATTTGAAGCGTATCATAGTAATAACGCATTTGAAGCGTATCGTATTAACAACGCATTTGAAGCGTATCGTATTAACAACGCATTTGAAGCGTATCGTATTAACAACGCATTTGAAGCGTATCATAGTAATAACGCATTTGAAGCGTATCGTACTAACAACGTATTTGAAGCGTATCATAGTAATAACGTATATGAAGTGTATCGTATCAATTACGTAATTGAAGCGTATCATATCAATTTCGCATTTGAAGTGTATCATATTAATAACGTATTTGAAGCGTATCATAGTAATAACGTATATGAAGTGTATCGTATCAATTACGTATTTGAAGCGTATCATATCAATTTCGCATTTGAAGTGTATCATATTAATAACGTATTTGAAGCGTATCATAGTAATAACGTATATGAAGTGTATCGTATCAATTACGTATTTGAAGCGTATCATATCAATTTCGCATTTGAAGTGTATCATATTAATAACGCATTTGAAGCGTATCATATTAACAACGTATTTGAAGCGTATCATAGTAATAACGCATTTGAAGCGTATCATAGTAATAACGCATTTGAAGCGTATCATATTAACAACGCATTTGAAGCGTATCATAGTAATAACGCATTTGAAGCGTATCGTATTAACAACGCATTTGAAGCGTATCGTATTAACAACGCATTTGAAGCGTATCGTATTAACAACGCATTTGAAGCGTATCATAGTAATAACGCATTTGAAGCGTATCGTACTAACAACGTATTTGAAGCGTATCATAGTAATAACGTATATGAAGTGTATCGTATCAATTACGTATTTGAAGCGTATCATATCAATTTCGCATTTGAAGTGTATCATATTAATAACGTATTTGAAGCGTATCATAGTAATAACGTATATGAAGTGTATCGTATCAATTACGTATTTGAAGCGTATCATATCAATTTCGCATTTGAAGTGTATCATATTAATAACGTATTTGAAGCGTATCATAGTAATAACGTATATGAAGTGTATCGTATCAATTACGTATTTGAAGCGTATCATATCAATTTCGCATTTGAAGTGTATCATATTAATAACGTATTTGAAGCGTATCATAGTAATAACGTATATGAAGTGTATCGTATCAATTACGTATTTGAAGCGTATCATATCAATTTCGCATTTGAAGTGTATCATATTAATAACGTATTTGAAGCGTATCATATCAATTTCGCATTTGAAGCGCATCACAACAACGCATTTGAAGCGTATCATATTAATAACGCATTTGAAGCGCATCATATTAACAACGCATTTGAAGCGTACCAATGTTAACGGTTATGAAGAAATCAACAACAAATAACGCTCAATTTTGTGTGCAGCCCAGCAAAGGTCTGTTAAGACCGACGCCATCATTTGCGCCCCAGTTCTACCGCTCATCATTCGAGGCGTCAACCCCTCGACCTGCTGTTGCGTCTTCTGTACCTCAGGCCGGAGCCGGGAATGCTTAACCCATTAACGTTCGCATTTTGTACTCGTATTACCGTAATCACGACCACCATCATTAATCTGGCACCGGCATCACAGCGAGGAAGTGACTGCCTGCCACTCGACAATGAACTTCGAAGAACATTTAGGGCACAAATTTCGCAAGGAATGAAATATATTAGAGCTGTTTATGAAAGGGGGATTTGAAATCCACTTTGACGGTAAAGGGTTGGCAATTCAGAGGACTGCATCAGCTCATGTAGAGGTCGTCAGGACGCAGTACGTACACTGATCGCAATGTAACGAAATTGAAACGTCGAAGAATATCGAAAAAACTCTCCAGCCTTTTGAGTCATGACCTATAGTGTGACGATGTGTCGGCGTATAAGGGTCATTAATACACCAACAGATACGAGGTAAGTTGCGGGATGATCTTTTACGGAGTACTTTAATTTTTACAAAGGGTGATGTAAAATTTTACTTTGCAAATATTTCGATTTATGTTTTTGCCAACGAAGTGTAGTCTTCAAGAGTAGGAACTAGAACTGTAAGGCTGTTGTAAAGTGCAAGCTGGCAGGAAACAACAAATCTCAGTGTGTTTTGTGAATATTATGAAAACTATACTTGTTAAACCAGTGTGAAAATATCATTGCCTCATGGTATGATAACTATAAACGAACGTCATTTCAGTAGTTTCTGAATGCCCGAGCATATACTGAATACATCAAAGTACTGTCAAGATACTTAGTATGTACTAGGTCAAGGTAAAGCACTCTGGTTTCTAACGCCCAATTTTAGCAACGATTCTGTTTCCTAAAGACTGGATTAAATGAATTCATTCCCCATGAAAACCCGCTTTCACGAGTATTCAAAAGCCCGTTTTCACGATTACTTGCAAGCCCGTTTTCATGATGCATCCGTTGGACGAAAATGAGAACTGTCGGGGCAACTACGGCGCATAAAATCTAAAATTAAACTCCTAAGGAATTTTGTTGAATTATGTAAGTTGAATTTTCATTAAAGGGTGCAGACTCCACTTTGAAGTGAGTGATTCAATGTGTACGATTAGATAAAACATACTAAAAGTTGACTGTAATATACACGACCCGTGAATTCACGTTGTAAATAATTTTTTTGTTAATTATAGATGGAAAGAGAAAGTGAGAAGTAACTCATAAGAATTTTATTCTTTCAAGATGTTGCTACGCAAGCCTATTTCATGAGACAATTATAACAAAATCCTATGTTAAACATTAATCACGAACAGTCCGTTATATTACAAGACCTAGAATGTAGCAGCACGTTCGAGCCTCGTTTGTACCTCATTCTACAACAAATGAAGAGTCAGATCATGCGGGCTTTTACATGTAAATTTGAACACGTGCGTGACGTCAGTGTAAACTTTATGCTCAACGTGAACCTTAGACAATGTATGCGCATCCAGTTTTTCACGCGAAATTGCTTTAAAGATGGACACGACACTTCTCACAACTGTATCGAACACGGTTGAACGTTCCAGCCGCAGTAAAGAGTTCTATGAAAGATTCTTTTCATAAATTTTTCAATATCACGCGGCTCTTTATCGAAGTGCGTCTACTGTTCTGAGCATTTATTTATGTCTAATTAGTCAACTTCGAAGCTAAACTTCACGAACACACATCACAAACATCGACAGTTACTTAAATAATGTTCTTACTAGGATGCTACGCTGAGCGAATTTGTTATTAACATCATCTCAAGCATGATTCACACAATTCAGAATTAATATAAAATTCCGCTAATTTGAGATTGAAGAGCTTATGCGGTGAAGATTTATACAATTTAAACAATTTCACATGCTGTGATTTAAGTACAATCCATGATTGTTTGCGTCGAGAATTAGCTTTGAAGATTGTACAAGACTTAAATTATTGTAAGGTTAAATGAAGAGTAGGTTTGCAGCCACGTGAAGTCAAGCTCTATATTTTACGTATACGATGCTAGCTACATAATTCTATGGATCTACATCAGTCACATGCACCGACTGAGAACAGTTTACGACTAACAAGATATTCATTTCAACTCACGTTTATCAACATGGAAGTAACCTCACGGTGATCGAACAATTGGTGAATTTGCCACGAGGGACGAGATTTTCTCCGCTATAATCCGGACACTTCCTTCCGTCATTTAGATAATACTGTAATATTAGAGTGTAGCACACATGTCTGTAGCACAGGTACATGTCTGTAGCACAGGTACATGTCTGTAACACAGGTACATGTCTGTAACACAGGTACATGTCTGTAGCACAGGTACATGTCTGTAGCACAGGTACATAGCTGTAGCACAGGTACATGTCTGTAGCACAGGTACATGTCTGTAGCACAGGTACATGCCTGTAGCACAGGTACATGTCTGTAGCACAGGTACATGTCTGTAGCACAGGTACATGCCTGTAGCACAGGTGCATGTCTGTAGCACAGGTACATGTCTGTAGCACAAGTACATGTCTGTAGCACAGGTACATGCCTGTAGCACAAGTGCATGTCTGTAGCACAGGTGCATGTCTGTAGCACAGATATATTTCGTTACTTCGTGCCTGTACACGAGTACACTAGAATACGGATTTCAAGTTTCCTTGGTGCATTAAAAAGTCTCATAAATGAATTATACATCAAACTTGAGACACAACGTAGTTATTTATTTTTATTGACGGCGAGGGAATATATGAATGATTTGTTTTTTGCATTTCCGAATAAAAAAATAAAAGTACAAAGAAACGCGTAGTAAGAGAAGTTGTTAGTTCACCGAAGAAAGCCAATGAGTAAAATTATGTTTTAACCCGTAGACTTTCTTTAACATTATAATGATTTCTATAGATGGGTGCACATGATCTATGGGAGAAGTTTTACTACACTGCCGTTTACATCATGTACGCGTTTGTCATCAACATCTATAGAAACATACTTAAATATTTTAAAAGAAAGTAATTATGCATAAATCGATTGTTACTTTGATTACCATGCTAGAAGATATTTGCTGCTAAATCATTTATCGAAAATAAATACATACACGCTCTAGGAATTTTGACATTCAATGCGTCTTCTTAGAGTTCTATCGTTCAACGAATAATGTACAAAGTTAGTGTTCACTGTATTTTCAATATGACAGTCAACTTGAATTCGCAAAATTTAATTCCGTGTCAACGAACTTCTGCTCAAGTGTGAATTAATAGAATTTCTAAATAAATGTGATTTATTCCCGTCTCTAGCAAGAACACTGGCATAGCATACAAGAAAAATATATCCATCACAAATCTGTAGTGTATAATTCTTGCGCAGTCGACTGGTGCTCGACCACAAGGAACTGTTGACTCCAATAAATTCAAATTTCAAATAAATCAATTCCATTTCTTGCACTGCACGAAATTAATTTTTTCGAGCTCATTTAACCCCATGATTCTAATGAAAACCTCGCGTGTTAGAAGGTTAAATCCCACGTGAGGTGATGCTAACAGAGAGGCTAAAACATCCTCACGTCTGAGGATAAGGAAACCTGTGAATAGTAGAGTAAAATTTCGCATCTAGAATGTTGCAAGTACATACGATACTGTACAAAATTGATATCGGCTTGAAAATTGAACGAAAACGAGCAATTCTGTTACCTTACGGCCTTTATCTTGTCAAAAGATATGACCTCAGTAATAATTCTCTTGTTAGTAAGGAATTTAACACAGTTTCTAAAGAGGAACCTACGAAAAGTCACTGTGTGGGGAAAGCACCTTATACTGAGCGTGAAACATGATAATTAAATAATTATCTATATATTAAAGTTCCTCGCGATAAAATTCGGAATTCTGTCTATCATTTAACTGAACATCTTCCTAATAAGTCATCGGACCAGCAAAAATCAAAAAGCGCGCCAAACATACACCGTAACTTTCGCATTAAAGCTACCGTGATTGATGGCAGTCCAACAAAATTAACCACAGAATACATTTTTTCTAATTTTGTAGAGTGACAAATGAAAAAAACACAAAAACTTGTCTGTAGAGTACGACAGTAAAATTTGAAAACGAAAACATAACTCCATTATAAAAATTTTCAGCATGGGTGATGGTCCAAAATCCACCCGTGTGTCACACAGATCTCACGAGCACACGAAGGTTGTACTGAAAAAAAAAAAATTGGAATTTAAGCCCCAACATACCGCAACACAATTCAGGTGCGTTTCTTTACAACATGAAGATCCAGTTCAGGAGGGTAGGTTCGCGCATCACAACCAAATTTCCCCCAGGCAACTGAGGGGAACACGAAGATCCAGTTCCGGAGAATGCTTACGCGCGTCACAAAACCAAATTTCCACCACGTAACTGAGGAGAACGTGTCGAGTAGTCATGTTGATGGCACCCTTAGCGCTGCTTGTAGGACATCCAGCTCATTGATGGGACTCACGCAGCACACAAATTATGCTAAGGACTCGTTGAGGGTTGCCCAGTGATGAGACTCGAGCAACAGCCCAACACACGAATTTAAACCATATTGAGGCAGAGGGCAACCCAGCATACGAACTTGAGCCGTATTGAAGAAACGGGCATCCCAGTACATGAGTTCAGGCCACATTGGGGCAACAAGCAGCCCAGCACACGAATACGACCACACCGAGACAGAGGGCAGCACACTAATTACGACCACCCTGAGTCACCCCAGCACAAGAATTTCAAGCGCAGAAACAGCGAGCAGCCCAGCACACTAATGCAAACCCACTAAGGCGTAGAGCAGGTCAGGCCACACTAATGAGAGCCAGGAGGCGGCCCTGAGGCCTGGTAGCCAGGATACCTGCTCTGGTCGTAGCCAGCGTACTGAGGCTGGCCTCCGGGTGCCCTGTACTGCACGTACTGGGAGGCGGGGGGCGGCGGAGGGTACTGGCCGTACGCGCTCCCGTGCCCCTGGTACCCCCCCTGGCTGTTGGGCATCGGCGGGTACGCGGGGTGGCCCGGCGGTGGGGGATACGAGCCGTACGGCTGTGAGTACGGCGGCTGCGGAGGGTACTGGCCCGGCGGAGGAGGGTACTGGGAGGATGGTGGGTACTGGGAGGAAGGCGGGTATTGGTGGTGGTAGGGGGAGTTGGAGGGAGGCGCGGCGGATGGGAAGTGCTGGGGGGGAGCTGCAGCGGCGGAGGGAGGCGCGTGGGAGGTTGGGGGAGTGGGAGCAGTGGGTGGCGGAGTGCCGGTGTAGCCTTGGGAGGGAGGCGTGGAGGAGGACCTTGAGGCAGAGGGAGGCGCAGGTGAGGCGGAGGAGGGGCGAGGCTGGGACGGAGGGTACTGACCAGACGGAGCAGAGGGAGGGGCAGGGGATGGAGTGGAGGAGGTGGAGGAGGAGTTGACAGACGTAGGGGGAGGCGTGGGCTGCGAGGAGGACGTGGCAGGGCCGGAGGACGAGGCAGACGCGGACATGGGCGGGTAGGGCTGGCCAGGGGGTGGGTAGGGCTGGCCGGAGGGCAAGGAGTAGGGCTGGGAAGACGGAGGATACCCAACCCCGCTGCTGGGGAACGGCGACGAGCTTGCTGACTGATGGTTGCCAGCGGGAGCTGACGAGCTCACGGGCGCTGACGGCTGCTGACCTGAGTACTCTGCTGATGACGGAGCAGCCGAGCCAGCTGACGGCTGACTGCCGTACGGAGGGCCTGACTGGGAGGAGGGTGGGGGAGCTTGGGAGCTCTGGGGGGAGGGGTGGGGGAGGCTTGAGTGGGGCCCCTGTGAGGGCTGCGGAGGGTAGCTAGGATACGAGGACGGGGTGGAGGTGGGAGGCGGGGGCGTGCCGTAGCCCCCCTTCTGCTGGGGGCCTCCGGTGGGGGCGCCGGCCGAGGTGGGGTAGCCAGCCTGTGCTCCGTACTGCACACGGGACAACGGCTCAGCTTATGCCACTGACATACCGCAGTATTGGTATATTCACATTCCGGGTATGCATTGAAAAGCATGTTTAGCAACATAGTATATTTACATTCTGAATTCACATTGAGAATGCATGATTTACCGGCAGCACTGGTACCTGGTACATTCACATTCCAGGTACAAATTAAGCATTGAAGGGTACAATTTACCGGCGTATTAGCATCCGATACATAGATCATTTTTACAGGCATTGAGCATCGAAAGATATAATTTACTTACATGTTATCTGATACATTCATAATTTTTACAAGCATGAAAAGTATGATTTACCGGCATGTTGGTGCCTGACATCTCTCATTTCCACAGGCATTCAGCATTAAAAAGTACAATGAACTGGAAAAAATGATGCTAGTGCATCTACGCTGTGTGTGAGCCTCGAGCATTGAAAGGAATTGTTTAACTACAGTATCATTGGTGAACTTAATCGCATCTATAATTTTAGCCGTGCAAGTAATGCCTCTGTACTGGGCGGGCAAAATTATAGATGCAACAGTGGTACATCTACAATGAGTTGCGCTGGTAATTGAGGCACGAAGTGTCCCTTTAGTCAATGCGTGAATTTTGACGAGTTGTGGAGACATTATTCAGTGCCTCAGAGATGATCCCTAAATGCACCCCTCACGTGAGTGGACAAGAAGCCCACTGACGCGCATAGGACCACAACTCACGGTTAGGATCAGATGAATTCATTTGTGTCTACGTAACCACAACAAAGGTGTTCCCAAAAGAGGAAGACAGAAGGTGCCCGAGTAAGGAGTCAAGGATACATGAATTCATGCTCAAGGTATGTACCACACCCTGAGTGGGGTATGGTTAATGAAACAAGATCCAAGTTGAAGACGAATGTGAAAGGTGCTGGAAAGGATGAGAGCAGTGAATCAGTTAAGTATGGTCCGTAAAAGAACAAAAAATTTACAACAAATCGAATGCCTTCGTAACATTAAGCTCAGGACCACACATTTACCCCTGGAAGAACTAATTCCCATAGATACAATAGCTATATTATATCTATATATATTGCGGCCTCCTAAGAAGGCCGCAAGAATGAGGCTACAAAGAACTCTCTCAAGCCTGCCTTAAAAATGTGTTACTCAAATTATGAAATCTGTAACTGAAAAAAAAAGTTATCCTGAATACACACCAATTTATACATCTACCCCATCGCATACATCTATGCACAACTGAAAGATTCAGCCCCGCAGTGCAAATGGATATATTAATATATTAGTTATTTGAGATCCCTAGCCACAATAAAGGCGACATCAACAGAGCAAAGAAAAGGGACCATTTACGATGAACTTCAGAAATGAGGTATCCTCGGTACAAAATGTGTCCTCACACATGATACCCAGAGCATAGAAACAGTGAATCAGGAAGGAAGAAAAGACGACGTTATAGACTCAAGTCCTTATCTACGGCAGAGGTAACCTTACTACATCCCACCTGGGAACGCCAGTCCCTATAGCACAAGATAGAAATTCCTAACTAATCCAACCCAGAGTCTACCCTCTAAGGAACTCAGATGTCAATGAAGATGCGTCAAGCACAATTGAAATGCAGTGATTCATACAGAGTGATCCTAAACTTTGATTGAAAATATGGAATATAAAATAAAAAATCCATTCCATTTCTAGAGAATACTTTAATGTTTATTTGCTCTCATGGATAAAAATTTCAATAAACACTAAGTTTATTTCCACAGACACCAATTTATACATCCACTCAAATCCACAGCCCACACACGAGTAGGACAACAGTGTAGCTAGCCCCAGTGTTTAACCCACAGTAATTCATGTTTTTTTTTTTAGCACACGCAGTGAAAGCTAGAAGATCGCCTGATCACAAAGCAAAACCGTGAGTAAGGATAAAAAAACAAAAAACAAAAACCAACAAAAAACAGAACTAAACAATACCTGGTGTGGAGGGTAGGACAAGCGCCCACAAAATTTCGCATAATGATAAAAAACGAAAACAAAATCCAACAAAAAACAGAACTTAACAATACCTGGTGGGGGGAAATACCCAACAAAATTGTGAATATGGATGAAACCCAAAACAAAATTCAACAAGCAAGAACAGAACTAAACAATACCTGGTGTGGAGGGTAGGACAACCCAACAAAATTTAGCATAAGGATGAAAACCAAACAAAAAAACAGAACTAAACAATGCCTGGTAGGGAGCGTAGGACAACTCAACAAATTTTTGCAGAAGGATGAAACCCAAACAAAAAACAGAAATAAACAATACCTGGTGCGGAGGGTAGAACAACCCAACAAAATTTTGCATAAGGATGAAAAACAAAACAAAATCCAACAAAAAACAGAAATAGAAGATACCTGGTGCGGAGGGTAGGGCTGGGGAGGGTACGGGGACCCCTGTCCGTGCTGTCCATAGGGCATCCTGAAGCCAGCCCCGGGGGGAGCCCCTGGGGGAGGTGGGCCAGGCCCCATGCTGGGTGGGCCAGGCGGACGGTAACCTGACTGCTGGGTGGGGTACGGGGGCCCACCTGGGGCCGGGTGGGCGTTGCTCTGCCCTCCAGGTGGGCCTCCTTGGTTCACTGCCCCACTGGGTGGTCCCTCACTGCCGCCCCCACTGCTGTTGGTGGTTTGACCCACTGGGGTGGGCGGCTGCACACAATTCAACTCGTTAACGTAAGCATTTTTGAACTCATTACCATTATCACATCCACTGTTAACTCAACATCAGCATTCTAGTACTCATGTAGCCGTTATCACATCCACTATCAATAGGCTGGGCTGGTATCAGGTTGTCTCTGATACCAAAATTTAGGAGAAACTACCACCAATCGGCAGTGCACTTTCAGGAACACATTACGGAACAAATTGGAAAAGAAATACAATACATTGAAGCTTATTTTGGAATAGGACAATTTGGTCCTATGGGGCTTTGAAGGGTCAACATATTCACCACATATTGCTGCATATGTGTACCACTTGGTAAATTACTTATTTATATACCAGTAACAATGGTAACCATTTTACTGATTTCACCACCTACAAGTGTACAAGTTAGAATAATATTGTACAACTAGACTTTTTTCGCTTTTTAGAAAGGATAAGAATGTAAGTTTGCAGTAAATGGCTTAACAATTCTGCTTCTTCTAACCAAACCACACAGACTAGAGCAACTGCGGAGACGTAGTGAACGTGTTGACACTTTGACTGCAGCAGGAGCCACAGGTAGCCACGAAGTAATGCTGAAGACCGACCAGTAGTCACAAACTCAATTTTCATATAAACTGACTTAAATTTGAATGAGGGCATGATCCAGCTGATGTTTACTATCTGTGAAATTGCTTACTACAATTGACTTAAATTTGAGCTGAATATTGAACTTCAGTTTGACCAATTGGGGTCAAAATGTTGAGGCTAACACTTGCAACTGACTTTAGTTAAATCTTATTTTAAAACCTTAACTAGCCTAATACTGAATCATACTATTTTAGCTACTGTGATTGAGCCCTATAACATAACTAACATTAAAAATGAAGTTTTCAAAACCAAATACAGTGACTAAAAGGAAACATTAATTGAAAATACTTTAAGAAAGTAATTTCACAGCAGACTTTGTTCAACAGACCAATGCTACCAATCTATTGCACACAAAATAGCTTATTACATTCCAAAAGCTCATTTCACCTTTCTGGGTAAATGTAAGAACCTACTATCATTAAAATTGCAGCTGACTCTATTGATTTGACATGAATATCAGACAAGTGTTTACCTATAGTTTGATGCCAATTATGTTACCCTGTGAAATCCATCAACAACAATTCTCCATAAGGTGTTCAACCAACAATTAACATTAAATAGTGACACCTTACCACGCTCAACCCTATACCCAGGCAAAGATATGAGCAAACAACACCCACTAAGCTATACACTTGGTACCAGAATGTTGAAAACTTAACCCCTCTCAGCCACATGTCAAAGCAAAGACATAATTACACAGAAGGTCCCACTAAGCTACTCGTATTTGCTCAGCACCAAAATGGTGACACCTCAAATACCCTAACAACATGTCAAAGCAAGGACACACTTATACAGAAGTTGCCGCTAAGCTATTTGCTCAGCAGTAACATTGTGACACCTCGACCATTTTCAGCCACACACCATAGCAAGATATAATTACGAGTATACAGAAGTTCCCACTAAGCTATTTACTCAAAATTAAAATGGTGACACCTCAACTACTGTCAGCTACATGTCAAAGCAAGGATGTAACAGAAGTTCCCACTAAGCTATTTGCTTCATACTAAAATGGAGACACCTCAACTACTCTCAGCTACATGTCAAAGCAAGGATGTAACAGAAGTTCCCACTAAGCTTTTTGCTTCATACTAAAATGGAAACACCTCAACTACTCTCAGCCACAGGTCAAAGCAAGGATGTTACAGAAGTTCCCACTAAGCTATTTGCTTCATACTAAAATGGAAACACCTCAACTACTCTCAGCCACAGGTCAAAGCAAGGATGTTACAGAAGTTCCCACTAAGCTATTTGCTTCATACTAAAATGGAAACACCTCAACTACTCTCAGCCACAGGTCAAAGCAAAGATGTTACAGAAGTTCCCACTAAGCTATTTGCTTCATACTAAAATGGTGACACCTCAACTACTCTCAGCCACAGGTCAAAGCAAGGATGTTACAGAAGTTCCCACTAAGCTATTTGCTTCATACTAAAATGGTGAAACCTCAACTACTCTCAGCCACAGGTCAAAGCAAGGATGTTACAGAAGTTCCCACTAAGCTATTTGCTTCATACTAAAATGGTGACACCTTGACCACCAAAGCAAAAACATTATCATCCAAAAGTTTCCAGACTATGTACTCAGTACCAAAATGGTGACACCTCAAACACCCCAACAAAATGCACAAGCTAAACAAGAGCAGTAGCAGCCAGGCAGGCACAGCCTCTCACCGGCAGCAGCTGCGCCATGTTCTGGCTCGTGTCAGCAAATGAAGCCAAGTACGTGAGGTTGTGATGGAGGCTGAGCTGGTACCTGCACATCCAAATTATAGGATTAAGGTGGGTAGAAACCTCCTCTTTTAATTAGTCATAATAACCATTACATTTAGAACACCATTTTTAAACCAGTAGATGGTCTTCTCTAAAAGATCTTTCATCACATTAATTGTGCTGGCAAGGATATGGAATGCATCACATTATTAAATATCTGCACCCACCAAGAGAAAAATAAATTTAAAAAATATAAATCTTGGGATTAAGTGCAGCCTCCACGTACCCAATTTTCATAACATGACTGATGAAACACTTGACAACTTATTTTAAACTTTCATTAATCATGAGCACCAAAAACCAACAGAAATGTTATCATAAAAAAGATAAGGTAGATTAAATGCAATGAATTCAAAGCCAGTATTAAAAGTTACCGAATGCACATTTTTCATAACCTTATCACATGGAAGCCAAGGTGAACAATGTCAATAGCCATTTTCATAATAAAATCAGAAATCGAATATTAACATAACTGAATTTCATACACAGGTAATTTATGCATGTTGCACCAGAATTTCAACTAAATTGAAGAAAATGAAATATTATGCTAAGTATACAGAGAGCTGATAAAATCCTACTCAATTCAACAGTGTCATGACTAAAGCTATTGTCAGTTCAACTTGTGCCAATTTTCCATAATAAAAGTATCAATGATGGTAGTCCTGGTTAATCTACATATACTTTGACATTTTACCCTATTCAATGACAGAAAATAGCTAATATTGTCCAGCCTATTAATCAAACATCCCACAAAAAGCCAAGGCAGGTTAAGTCTAAACAAAAAAAACACTAACTGGTAGCACTCGTGAGCATTTCCTTGACTCTGGAACTCGGAGATGGTCTTGATGAGCTGGTAATTTTCATCCAACATCTGCAATGAAGAGAAAACATAAATAATTAATTCAACTAGCATTAAAAAATAACATGAAAAAGTGCACATAATGCTGGTGCAATGCTTGACAGCATAACCAGATGGGAAAAACTTTCAAAAATTAGCACCCATTAATCAAGGAAGGCATTTCATTTCATACAACAAATTTCAGTCATACCTCACCTTGCAAAAGACCCAACCAACTAATGATCCAAGATATGAAACCCCTTTAATTAAAATTATCATCTCTGAGTATGAAAGAAATTAAAGTTATGAAACATGAAACCTCAAAAATTCAAACAATGTGCGCTCACCTTTGCAGCTGCCTGAAATGTAAATACACTTGTAGCATCCTGTGTTTAGTTATGAAATTGGTGCGATAAGGTTGCTCTCCCATTGGCTATCTCCCAACACCCTGCTGGCCTCCCATTGGCTAGAAGGAAGCTGCAGCTCCATGATACCCATGGTGCTTTTGGTGACCCCTTGACCCTTGTTTGTCATGAAGTTCTAATGCATATAAAGTACAGAGTTACTGTTGTTTTGCGAGTTTTTCAAGTGTGCTTATTTTCCCAACCCTAATGGTGAATGATTCGGATGTCTCATTCATTTTAATGGGATAATAAATAATTTTATTATAATTTTAACATGTTTCATACAAAATTGGTTTACTTTTATCATTTTTAAAGGGTTTAGAAGGTGGTATTGGGGCCTCAGAACAAACCAGATCTTTTACATGTAACATGCAACTCTACTGACAAAAAAATCCTGTTACAAAACCCCATCTAGAATGAATTAATTTTGTAAGAAGAGTTATGACTGTACTTTAATAAAATGAAAAATAAACTACTCCAGACATTTGCTGTTATTTATCATAAGAATAACACTGCCTCTAATGAGTCAGAGCGCTCACTGAGCAGCACTGTCTTCTCAAAATTATCAAAACAGCTAACTACACTACAGTACATGAGCCCAAAGTGTTCACTCTTCATTATTCAAAGTGTACTGATGATGTAAAATGTATATTTTAAACTTGTAATCCTTGATTTCAAAATTCAATGTATTCTCTTGTAACAAGTGTCTTCAAGTTAGTAATACTTGGCTTCAAAACTCAATGTGTCTTCTTGTATTGAGTTATTTCCAAATTTGCATACTTGGTTTCAAAATTCAACGTGCCCTCTTGTATTGAGCATTTTCAAATTTAAAATACTTTGCCTTGTCATTCAATATGTTAGAAGTATTTCTAAACTTTAGACACTTTCCTACATTAGAGGTAGGGATGGCTGCATTCACAAAAATTAAGCAACTATTGCAATGTGAGACACATACAAACATCAAAGAACAATAGTCATACAGGGCATCACCCCAAGTTATTCCAATTTGAAAAAGGATCTTGGAGTACAGACTAAACAGCACAGAATAATTTAAAAGCACATACCTTCTGTATTTGTGAAGACGTAGGAGCCGGTCTGGGCCGCTGACTGCTTTGGTTTGGATATGCCAACGTCATGATGGCCAATTAGGACACAGCCTATGCTGTAAATTGTTACTTTATAGATAAAGCAAATTTATTCAACCAAAACAAGATGCACTGCACAAAGAAATATTACAATTATGGTATTTTACAATTATGTTGTTCTTTGATGCAGCAGTTCAAATTTAACAAGGATGAATATTGGTTAAAAAGAGGATGTTGCTTGAACATAATCACTGTTATTCTTTTCAGATGCTCAAGAAATTCAAAGATATTTTTTAACCTAAGTAACTAAATATTTCCTGGGCTGACCAATTCCTGTTCAAGCATAACCTGACAATTTTTGCCAAAAGTAACAAGTCAACACATAATAGATGAAGGCTAAATGCCATTAACACAAGTAACATTAAAGGTTGAATCTCTGCTTTCAATTAGTTTAGAAATTATCATACAAAAACTTTAAAGATAAAGCTTCAAGTATGTAGTGCACTACCTTAGTTACCACTAAAATCTCATTTCTAGTCATGCAACTGTTCAGTAGTCTTAATATGTCCGAATATAAATTTATTTAATAAAAAGTTCCAACTCCTCCCCCGCGTACCACCGATACTAACCTCAGGAGTATATAGAGTAAGGCCGCTGCTTCACTCGCCTCAAACGGAGCTCAACGGCTGAAGCAGCAACACCATCATGGCCGTACAAGTACAACATTGAAGTAGCAAATAAAAGTGTCTTGATAAGCACAATTAGCTGGACTAGAAGAAAAAAATCCTTAACACCTCAATGATATGAAGAATGAAAGATGCTCTTGAAAAAGTTGGTTACACAGAATACTGACTTTCAAGGGAGTCAGAGAGGTAACGAATAGAACATAGGGAATACTTAATCTCATTTCAAAATTCACAATAGACTTTTGCAAGAAGCATACAGCATTTTGTGGTACCTAGCTAGCAAAGGTCTTCACAGAAAAATACTTTTTAATATATCATGACCAAGATCAAAACAAGACCACCTGAGTACAGCTAAAGATTTACATACATTCTTAAGAAGGGCGAGATACTTGCAAGTTCCACAGTCAGGAAATCTCCCTTGATATACTTATCTCTGAGAGGTTTCTGACACACATCAGTTCTGTTATTGCAAAAATGTTTTCATTACAGTATTATCTGAAGGGAGTTTAGTTTATTCTAAGTGTAAAAAATATCATTTCAGTAATAAAATGCTCTTAAAATTTTTTCCCTTGAATATTAATCAAGTAAAAAATGCTACATCTTCTGAATCAAAATATAGGACAGATAATTTTTTATTTTTAAATGGGAACATCTTTTATAATTTATCAATGTCTTTTTACAGTCATTTAAAAATAAAAATTTCGAACATGTGTACTCTGAAAAACAACTAAAAATTTGCATCATTATTAACTCAACAGAGGGAGAAACAAATAGGCCTCTTTTAAGGGGACGGTTTGGGGTAAAAAAAAGTCTGTAAGTTCTCGGTGGATTTTTCTGAGATATCTACCGTCAATGTAAATTGTTATTAATAATTTTTTTGATTTGTGCAAATTTTTTGTAACCATACGTGAATAAGATTTTTCTTAAAAAAACATGAAAAAACATGTGTTGCGGAAAATCCTACTCCTCCTACAATTTTCAACTCAGAGAACTCAGAAAATATTCTCTAGATAGCAAATTGTCTTGTCTAGAGCTCCGGTGCAAAAGTTTTTCGATTATTTGATTTTTTGAATTTTGAGAACTTTTTTCCCCAAAAATGACCTCTTTTCCATTTTTTTTAATAATTTGCTTCTAATTTTCGAGGTGAATTAAAATTTTAAAAAACTTTTGTACCTGATCTATTTTCCTTTTCAATCGCTATTGATTGGTATGCTCGCCATCTCTGTACCTTCAAAACGGTGGGAGGAGTAGGTTTTCAAAAATCAAGAAGGTGAGTATTCAGAAAAGCCATTTTTCCAAAAAAAAAATTTTTTCGTTCTGTACTAATTTTTTAATTGAGTCTTCTCAGTGATTCTGTACCTTCTTATGTACCTTCAAAATAGTGGGTAAGGATCCATTTCAAAAAAGGGTCAATTTTTCAACAATTTTTCATTTTCAATGCTGACTAAATTTTTTTTCAAAAACCTGTATTGCTTTGTAGCTCTTTTTAAGCCCTTTTGATTGATATAATTGCCATTCCTGTAGCTTCAAAACTCCGGGAGGCGTTTATGTTTACATAGCCAGCTAATTAGCTGATGACTCAGCAGCAGGACTCAAAACAAACACTCAATTACACCATCATAATTTATCACTGAGTAATACTATGTTTCGTTTGAGTACGAGAGCATTTCAAGTTAGGCCATGAATGAACTCTCTTGCTATTCCAGTAGAGAAACACTCAATACTGGCTCGTAATGGGGGGGGAAGAGGGAGGTCACCCATCCATTGGCGCACCCCAAGGTCACACTAGTGCGCGTCTTTTACCCCGTCCAGAAGACCAACCAATTGACGCACTTGAAAGCCAATTATATCGTTGGATGCGCAAGAAAAATCTCTATAAGATGAGTTTATAAACTGAAAAATGACCATAATCTGAAAATAGACCCAAACCGTGCCCTTAAAGAGTTGAAACATTTAAAACATCATAATTAAGAAATTTAGATTGTTGATATGCTTATTAAAATAGCTCTTTCTCCTTTAATTGATGGTTTGAGTTCTTGTTAACAAATTTTCAATTTACAGGTTATATCTTTCAAAATGATCATACGTCAAGCATCAGCACGTGTCAATATGGAGTTTACCCCTTCACGGAAATTAAAATCCCACCCCAAAGAAATCACTAAAGAAACACACTTAAAAACGTTTTACATGAATGACATTCTGCTTGATGATGCGTTATTTAACTTTGAAGTTATAGGAACGTCACTCATGAAATGGCTTTTCTGCGCAAAGCAGAGCATGTTCTAACAATGCCGTAAGAGCACGGAGCGAGGAAAAAGTTATTGTTTTTGCAATATGTGGCGTAACTAATTGCTTTTCAAAATTTTGTTGCCTGTATCATGGTAATTAGATCAAAATAAACAACTTTTTACCTATGCCCTTTTGAGGACAAATGAGCATTTAACGAGTTATAGAGGTAAATCACTTACCGCAACTCTAATGTTTGTAGCAGGAAGAAATTGTTCGGAGGAAAGACTACAATGGACTCTCCCTGCCAATGCACTCGAATGATGGAGCCATCAAAGCATTCTAGCCATCAAAGACAAAAATTAACATACCACTATAACAACCTTTATTGTGTTATCAACTAAAATATCCTAGAAATGGGCTCAGGCTCTGCAGGGTTGGCTAATCATAAATGACAAAGGACCATAACATACTCTAACAGCTCAACTGGAACTGCAATGGAACACAAAACTAAACCTACTGCTATAACTTGTTAAATACTCATTTGGGTCAATATATAGTTTAGGACATCCAGGGAAATTGAGAATTCTGTTACAAGAACTTACTAAAGGAGCCCATTTAAAAAGATTTCACAATAATGACATTCTGCTTCCTGATGCATTCTTTTTGAGTTATTTAACTTTGAAATTTTCGTCTTCCATAGCAGTTGCATTGCGCGCTTGAGCCATTAGAGTACGTTTGGGTACTTTGTAATGAATTATTTGCTAACCTGCGGACTTTGAACTCACTTCGGTAAATCTGAAGGATATGTCAGTTGTGGATTTTCCACTTTTTGGTGCCTGAACCTAATTAATTGAATCAAAATAAACAAGTTTTCTTCTATGCACTTTCCGTCTCAAATGAGTATTTTACTATTTATAGCGGTAAGTTTAGTTTCGTCTTTGATGACGAATGCGCTCGAATAAACAGCTACTCATCAATTTTCAAATTTTTGTTGCTTGAATCATGGTAATAACATCGAAATAAACAACTTTTCTTCTATACACTTTTTTCGTCAAATGAGTATTTAACGAGGTATAGCTGTAGGTTTGGTTTCGTCTTTGATGACGATCGCCCTGGAAGCGAGTGCGCATTGCAGTGTTGCTGTCCGACGTGCTTCTTGAATAACTTGCCGCTTCAAACACTGGAGTTGCGGTAAGTCTTTTACCGCTATAACTAATAAAATACTCATTTGAGACGGAAAGTGCATAGAAGAAAACTTGTTTATTTTGATCTAATTAACTATGC
Organism: Morinoia aosen; assembly: GCA_030386875.1. Taxonomy (NCBI): domain Eukaryota; kingdom Metazoa; phylum Arthropoda; class Malacostraca; order Amphipoda; family Talitridae; genus Morinoia; species Morinoia aosen. The sequence goes on along the minus strand of CM059567.1, from coordinate 58,225,458 downwards.
TAAGGCATCGAAATTTACAAAATCGATAACTGACATATCTTTCAGATTAACCCTCACTTCTAGGATTTTTTAGTTAAAAACACAATAAAGGTTATAACCGAAAAATATTAGCAAGACTGGATGACTGATAAAAACAAAGGGTCAATGTCCAGCATGATGCAATCAAAGAAAATGAAAATTTTAAGCCCAAGAATCACTAAAGGAACCCATTTAATAAGGTTTTACATGAATGACATTCTGCTCTCTGATGCATTATTTTTGAATTATTGAGCTTTGAAGTTATACGTAAAATCGCTTTCCCACGCAAAATGTGGAACATAAAGTATAAACAGGTGGGTCAGGAAAGGCAAAGTTCAGATCACGAGGTGTTAAAGTTTTTGCCAGAACTTTGTAGGAATAAAAGAATGATAGAAATTGTTAATAGAATAATAAGAAATAGTGTTATCAATTAATAACGCAAAAAAGTTAACGTACAATTTCTTGTGTTGGTGCTCTTGACTTTTTTTTTAGTCATTATTACGTCGTCACCTTTACAGTCAGCTCATAGACAGCGCCACTTGGTACGGCCACCGCTATCATGGAGCAGATGTAAACATAATTGTTTGTGACTGTTATGGGTTGCTTTCAACCTTTATTTATAATTTTCACTAGAAGAACTGTGGCTACCCATCACAACCCTACCTCTTTACGTTTGTAATAAGGAGTTAACTTCCGTTATTAATGAAATTCTGGATGGCGCGCTCACTTCCTTTGGCACGCGGAAGCCAATTTCAAAGTTGAATAATTCTAAAACAACACATCAGAGAGCAGAATGTCATTCCTGTAAAACGTTTTTAAATGGGTTCCATTAGTGATTCTTTGGATTAAAATTCCCATTTCCTTTGATTGCATCACGCCGAACATTGACAAAACGAAGTCTTCAATCATCCAGTCACTAAAGGAACACATTTAAAAACGTTTTACATGAATGTCATTCTGCTTGCTGGTAAATTATTTTAGAGTTATCTAACTTTGGATTTAAAGGAGTGTTGCTCAGAAATGGCTTTTGCGTGCCAAAGGTGAGAATGTTCCAACAACGCAGCAAGCGCGCCACGCAAAAGATGGCGGCAACTGTACTGGTTGGCCGCCAATTTGGAGCCGATGTAAACACAATTGCAGACACCAACCCAATGGCTGGGTTAGTTAGAACCTTTATTAATAATTTTCACAAGAAGAACTGTGGCTCCCCCTCACAACCCAACCTGTTTACATTTCTAATAGGGGGTTAGCCTATAATTAATTAACTTCTACACTTCTACAATGGCAGCCATCTTTCAACTGATGTTTCTTGAACAACGTGAACAGTATTAATGTTGAACAACTCTAAAATAATGCATCAGCAAGCAGAATGATATTCTTGTAAATGTCTTCAAATGTTTCTTTAGTGATTCTTTGAAACGGAATTCTTAATTTCCGTGAGGCACCTAAAATACATGTTGTCCTAAATTACTAAGTACCCAAACGTACTCTAACAGCTCCAGCTCAATCGCCCAACTGACTGCAACTGCTCTGAAACACAAAAATTTCAAAGTTGAATAACTCAAAATAATGCATCAGCAAGCAGAATATCATTTTATCAAAACGTTTTTAAATGTATTCCTTTAGTGATTCTTTGGAACGGAATTTTTAATTTTCATGAACAGGCTAAACTCCATATTAATCTCCAGACTAGAGCATACAATTAGAATACAAGAAAAAATTGACTCATTGTAAAATAAAGATTTGCCCATACAATTGTAGCATATCTCTTCCATTCAAAGAAAGTTTGGTCAATATTGATTATAATGTTGTCAACAAATTTCATAATTTTGTAGGTATGGATAGGTAATATAGTTGATTTTAAAACGTTTTACATGAATGACAATGTGCCCGGAAATGCTTATTTTTGGAGATATTTAACTTTGAAGTTAAAGGAACGTCGTTTATAAAATTGAACAAACGGAGAGGTAAATAAGCAGAAATCCAGTTCTGACGTAACGATAGGTAAGGTTAGGCTTGGTAAAGTTAATTTAGTTAAGTATCCTTACCTAAGTAAGCCTAAAAAATCTTAATTTAACTCAACCATACCGAGGCCGATGACTCCCGCCAAAAAACTTGGCGTGGTCCGCGTCCGCAAAATGCCGGAAGAGCCATATCGAAACTGCCGTTAATGCTATTCTTACCTGGCGTTATTTATCTTATATCTCCTAAACTAAGCATTTCCGGGCACATTATCATTCATGTAAAAGGTCTTAAAATCGACTCTATTACCTATCTATACCTACGAAATTATGAAATTCGTTGACAACATTATATTCAATATTGACCGAAAGTTTGATGTACTTTCAAAATATAACACTTTATCTGAGGTTGATCAACTTATCAACTTCAGCAAGAAATAAATATCCCAAAAATAATGCATATATAGCTCAAGAAAACAACAAACTTCGTACACAGCTTTATCATTCAATGACAAAAACCTATATTAATACCTATAGCTTGACACTAAATGTAATCTACTTTAAAAATAATATCGACAGTAAAGTATTCACTAAATCAACACAGCAAAACAAAGTTGGCAACTTGATCAAGCCTTCTTCAGTCCACAAAATAGTCAAAATTAGAGCTTGTCAGCTTCAGTTTTCAAACATAGGTGCTTTAGAAAAATGTAACTAGAGACACCCATCAGTGCAACTAAAATTTTTGACACATAGACAACTACAATACTACAGGATTAAGAATCCATCTAAGAAGAAAGGAACAAATTTGCCTGGTTTACGTCAGAACTTCAGATAATTTGACGAAAATAACGCAAGACTAACGTTTCCTTATCTCCGCCAAATTTTGAGCGGAGCAATATTAGCGCGCAATAATAACATGGGCGGCCTCAACAAGCTTCATGTGGTTGTCATGTCATAGTTGTAAGAGTATCAAATTATGCACTTTTAGTCTGACCTTATTTCTTGATTTACCGCTTCGATAGATTTCAACGACTTAAATCCTAGAGTAATATTATGATTTTAAAGTGAGATGTAGTCGTTTTTCGAAGTCCCTTTTCTATTCCTTATCTTTCCTCAGGTTATTTCTTACGATTCATCAGAGCTTTGGCTGTCATTTTAAATGCAGAAAGAGCAATGTTATTTTTATGTTTTTTCTTATATTTATTTTCAATACGTATAGATATGAATATGTGTATTAGTGTGTGAATAAGTGTGTATGTGTGCGTACGCATACATGAGTTGTCGCAACTCCAGCCTTGCTACTCGTTTAAGTCCCTTACAAGTTAATCAATATCTTGTATTATCAGGGCGTAATACCGCCGATCTTCAGTCTGCTGTTAAATTTCTTTATCGAATATACTGTTAAATATAGTCCATATAACCTATATTGTAAAATGAAATATCTGATTTCGAGTAAATTATCTCACTGATCAGTTTAATGCGAAACTAGGTTGAGTGATTTAGGTTAAACATTATTGTTCACCTTAGAATAACGTTGATGGTAGGATGCCCCAGAAGTCGCTTAACTTATTCGAGCCCACAGGTAGCTATATTGAAATTTGACCATTGTACTTAACATTGTACAAACAATGAAAACAATAACACTTAACATTGACATTGTACTTAAAAGTGTAAACAGACAAATTAAATAATGCGCTCGTGCAAAAATTATTTCTATATCTGTATTGTTGAGAAACATTTAAGTTTGGGAAATTTTAACTGATTTGTGTCCTTTTTTTGTGTTAACTGAATTGTGCTCTGGTGTTTTGTAAATTTTAGGATATTGTAGTAATTGCGTATTCCAACAGCACGAGCGTGTCGCTTAACATGTGTGACTGATCGCTTAACATGTGTGCCTGGTGGCTTGTTTTCACATGTGCCGGAGTTGTGTGCTACATTTCGTGTTTGTGTTGTGCTTGGAAGGAATTTTGTGTGTAAGCCTTTCCTGGACAAGAGAGTCTGTTTCCTTAAACCACATTCGACGGGGAGAACTTATGGCCACACTAAGAGGTCCTGTGTTGAAGACGTGAGAAACATGAACTTGTTATGATTAGCTAAAACTTTTTGGAGAGGCATAGGCGCCCCAACAGTCAACCACAAGGGTGACAAGGATTTATAGAGCACTCAAGCTTGAGGGTTGGGGACGAGCGACACTCGGAGCGGTAAGATTGTTGACACAGCAGGATACGAAACAACCAGGCATTAGAAAAACATAGTGGAAAAATTTAGAGCAGAATTTCATGGGAAAAGATCGCTAGTGTTCCTGAAAGAGGGCGCAGTCGGCTATACGTTCTCATCAGAGGGCTTACAGCCAATGTAATGGTCAGAGCACCATTGGAAAGATTTTCGAAGTGGAGAACCGCCAATCAGAGAAATTGTAGGCGTTCACGAATGAAAGAGGGCAGCCCTCACAGCACACAAGACCAAAGAGTTAGTGAGTTTAGGCGAGCCGTCCGACAAGGTGCGTTAGTACGAAGCGTTCACTTAAAAATACTTTCTGTGAGAATACGTGGAAAACATATAACCTGCTTCACAGTGTAATTGTACTGGTTAGAATTTAATGTAAACACTTTCCATTTTTCAGAGAAGAGAAGTCTCACGCACGACCATCGGGGTCGAGACATTAGAATCGGAAAATAAAGTGTAGACGTCGTTGGGCGGGTGAGAAGTTATTTCTAGTTGTACAAGATATGCTGTTCGAAAAAAAATATGTGATGTAAAGTACTGTCATTCAAAGTTAACACTAAATGTTTAAATGAGCACATTTTTGCAATCAAAGTAATGGGTTAAATGTTTGTATCTTTGCAGGAGGGCGGTCTCTTTTTACTCCTCTCTTGGCAGTTCTTCACAGTCAATTTCAACTTGAAGAAAATTTACGAGACTCTGTCGTACAATCTGAACTGTGAATAATTCAGGGAATCGGAACTGAAGCGGTACCTGAGAATACGCATGTGATCTGAAGCTATGATCGTGCTTTGTGCTGTTGGAAACGTTATTAAAAAATAGGTTGCATCTTGTCATGTGACTTAATTCAATTGATGCGCAGAGGGTTGGCCAACCCGTATTATTAGGGTAGTGTTATCATGAGGCTATGACGCTCGAATCTTGTTTGTAATTCTGGCAATCGTGTTAGGATCAACAATGTTTCCTGAGCAACAATGTTTCCTGAGCAACAATGTTTCCTGAGCAACAGTGTTTCCTGAGCAACAATGTCTCCCGAGCAACAATGTTTCCTGAGCAACAATGTCTCCCGAGCAACAATGTTTCCTGAGCAACAATGTTTCCTGAGCAACAGTGTTTCCTGAGCAACATTGTTTCCTGAGCAACATTGTTTCCTGAGCAACAATGTTTCCTGAGCAACAGTGTTTCCTGAGCAACAGTGTTTCCTGAGCAACAATGTCTCCCGAGCAACATTGTTTCCTGAGCAACATTGTTTCCTGAGCAACAATGTTTCCTGAGCAACATTGTTTCCTGAGCAACAATGTTTCCTGAGCAACAATGTTTCCTGAGCAACAATGTTTCCTGAGCAACAATGTTTCCTGAGCAACAGTGTTTCCTGAGCAACAATGTTTCCTGAGCAACAGTGTTTCCTGAGCAACAATGTTTCCTGAGCAACATTGTTTCCTGAGCAACAATGTTTCCTGAGCAACATTGTTTCCTGAGCAACATTGTTTCCTGAGCAACAATGTTTCCTGAGCAACATTGTTTCCTGAGCAACAATGTTTCCTGAGCAACAGTGTTTCCTGAGCAACAATGTTTCCTGAGCAACAGTGTTTCCTGAGCAACATTGTTTCCTGAGCAACATTGTTTCCCGAGCAACAATGTTTCCTGAGCAACAGTGTTTCCTGAGCAACAGTGTTTCCTGAGCAACATTGTTTCCTGAGCAACAATGTTTCCTGAGCAACAATGTTTCCTGAGCAACAGTGTTTCCTGAGCAACAATGTTTCCCGAGCAACAATGTTTCCCGAGCAACAGTGTTTCCTGAGCAACAATGTCTCCCGAGCAACAATGTTTCCTGAGCAACAATGTCTCCCGAGCAACAATGTTTCCTGAGCAACAATGTCTCCCGAGCAACAATGTCTCCCGAGCAACAATGTCTCTCGAGCAACAGTGTTTCCTGAGCAACAATGTTTCCTGAGCAACAATGTTTCCTGAGCAACAATGTCTCCCGAGCAACAATGTCTCCCGAGCAACAATGTCTCCCGAGCAACAATGTCTCTCGAGCAACAGTGTTTCCTGAGCAACAATGTTTCCTGAGCAACAATGTTTCCTGAGCAACAGTGTTTCCTGAGCAACATTGTTTCCTGAGCAACATTGTTTCCTGAGCAACAATGTTTCCTGAGCAACAGTGTTTCCTGAGCAACAGTGTTTCCTGAGCAACAATGTCTCCCGAGCAACATTGTTTCCTGAGCAACATTGTTTCCTGAGCAACAATGTCTCTCGAGCAACAGTGTTTCCTGAGCAACAGTGTTTCCTGAGCAACAATGTCTCCCGAGCAACAATGTTTCCTGAGCAACAATGTCTCCCGAGCAACAATGTTTCCTGAGCAACAGTGTTTCCTGAGCAACAGTGTTTCCTGAGCAACAATGTTTCCTGAGCAACAGTGTTTCCTGAGCAACAATGTTTCCTGAGCAACAATGTCTCCCGAGCAACAATGTTTCCTGAGCAACAATGTCTCTCGAGCAACAGTGTTTCCTGAGCAACAGTGTTTCCTGAGCAACAATGTCTCTCGAGCAACAATGTTTCCTGAGCAACAATGTCTCTCGAGCAACAGTGTTTCCTGAGCAACATTGTTTCCTGAGCAACAATGTCTCTCGAGCAACAGTGTTTCCTGAGCAACAGTGTTTCCTGAGCAACAATGTCTCCCGAGCAACAATGTCTCCCGAGCAACAATGTCTCCCGAGCAACAATGTCTCTCGAGCAACAGTGTTTCCTGAGCAACAATGTTTCCTGAGCAACAATGTTTCCTGAGCAACAGTAATAACATGAAAACATTTTTGAAGATATTCTATTCAAAACATGTAGAGCATTTGTTGAAAAGCGTTCAACCAAGAATGTAGTCTAAACAGAATAAAAATACAGCAAATGGTTTTGAATAACATCATTTCCACTCTGGGTTTCGCTTCTAATGGGATACCCTGCACAACACCCGGCGACTCGTGCTGGGCCACTCGCAGCTGAGCTGCTCAGCGGGGGACACTTCCCGCCTGTAAGGAAGTCGACTTCGCCTTGACGGGCAATAAGAACTTTCTACAATCGGCCAAACTTCAGGCATTCGAACATTGAACAATTGATCAGGGTGCGTGAGAGCGAGCCGCTGCGAATATTAGCTTTGAAAGTTAGTTCACGTTGTGACTTCAACGCCGCTGTTGGGCACAGCGTAATTTGTCAACCCGAGAGAATACGCGTAAATCGGAAGACAACGCGCTGGAAAAGTTAAACTCCTTAACAATCGAGGAATTTCTAAAAAGGTCCTGTCAATCAGTATTTTTTTGGATGATTTGACTATGTTTTTTGCTCGTCGTAGCGATGAGACTAGCGATCTAGACTCCGTCCAGGCAGACCCTGGTTCGAGTCCCGGCGCTGGTGGCGATTTTCTCTGTTGGGTATAGGGGAAAAATTCCAAGCACAATACCCCACTCTACCCAGGTGTCTGAAATGGGTACCGGTCTTGACCGGGGGAAAGCGTCATGGCGTCCTGGCGTTAGTTATAAGGCATTTGAAAATCCAATGTACAAGGTGATGTGTATCATGCTTGAAATTGGAAATAAAGCATCCGTAGATGCCTTCATTTGAAATATGTTTTTTTAACTAGCCTTTGATATTTTTCCCAGCATCGAGATCTTGCAGGATGTTTTTCACGGCAATGAAAGCTCGCTCAAAATGATAAGAAATAAAGCCGTGATGGTTCTTGAACGTATCAGTCATTATCTATGTATAAGTTTTTCTGTGTTGCCTACAGGTAAATATTTTCTGTATTACCTTCAGGTAGATATTTGCGGTATAACCTACGAGTAAATATTTTCTGTTCGACGGACAGGTAAATATTTTCTGTGTTGCCTACAGGTAGATATTTGCAGTATAACCTACTGGTAAATATTTTCTGTTCGACGGACAGGTAAATATTTTCTGTGTTGCCTACAGGTAGATATTTGCGGGATAACCTACTGGTAAATATTTTCTGTTCGACGGACAGGTAAATATTTTCTGTGTTGCCTACAGGTAAATATTTTCTGTATTACGAAGAGGTAAATATTTTATGTATTACCTGAAAGTAAATATTTTATGTATTACCTAGAAGTAAATATTTTCTCTATTACCTACCGGTAAATATTTTCTAACCCTACAAGTGAATATTTTCCGTATTATCTACAGGAAAATACTTTCTAAGCACGGCAAACTAATTATTTTTAATTTTAAGGTTACAGTCCGCAGGCATCTTGGCAAGCACCAATCAAACCAAAGCAGCAGTGGAATTAGTGACGATTTTTCTTTGCTCAATTTGCGTGGGTTTCATTGGAATTCCTTTGACTTCAAATGTGGCACATCTGCGGACTTTGGGATCGATGACATACGACGATTTTGTCAAAGTTTTAAAAATAAATTCCGCAAGACTCTGGAGGAGAGGACGCCATTACTGGGCAGCTTTGATGTGCCTAGAATATCTTCCGGCCCATTCAGGCCACAAGATTGCAGGCACAATTTATCCTTTGGATCACGTGTTGGACGCCGCGTTCTATCTCGCGTTCTGTTTTGCTTTCTCTGTTGCAAGACGTCCACGTATCCTAAAGCTAAAAGATGCAAGGATATCCCAGTAAAAGGGTATTGCTATAAAATGAAAAATTTCGGAATATTGATCAGTATCAGATAAGTTGAGGTAAACTTGGTAAAGGAAGCTGTGAAGATGTTTATGGTTCCTCATACCACGTTTTATTTTAATTTTACTAACTTTATCAAAGATGCCTCCTCTAACTTACCGTCTTCATATTTTTGTACGAAGGATGGTAGCTCAAAACGTACCAGATTTTACGATAAAATTAAACTCGTTTGACCTGCCCTTTTATTTACACGAAGACTATGAAAGATTTACTCCACAAATTACGCTGCCGAGGTTTGCAGGACTTATCAAAGAAGCCTCTTGTATTTACAGTCTTAAGCGGTCCATAAACGATCAATTTTATTGTCAATATAATTGACAATGATGAATATTGACAACTTAATTGATCGTCTGTGGGCTTCATTGACGACCGTCAATGAATTGACTTAGTGGGCAAAAACAATTTTCATCAATATATTGAGTCATTAATGTTGGCGATCGTCTATGGGCCGCTTTACAGCTGCGCAACTGCTTTCAGCGGCTTCCTGCTGCGGTGCAACTGGTACGAAGTTTTTTTCGTCTAATGAAGTTGAGGAGCAGCTCGACGTGATAATTTAATTCCCCTCTGATCGAGTGGTAATTCCGCGATAGCTTCATCGTCTACTTATCTGTCATCAAAGCGTGTAATAGGAGTAAAAAGGTTGACGGCTTCACTCCAGAGAAGAGAAGTTCAACTTATTGGAGGACTTTAGTCGGAAGTTTTTTAAACTTTTTACATCAGGAGCGATCACATTTTTATTCAAAGATGCAACGGCGAGCACGATAGTGCTTACATTTTCTTCCTGCATACAAGTTTTGCGACGCACTGAACTCCTCTTGTTTCATCTCGCTGCAAGCAAACAACATAATCGATCAATTGGACAGAAAGTGCAGTTGTCTTTCTTTTTTGGTTAATCAGCGAGCGCTGTTTTTCTTTCGTTACATTTCGAGAAGGTTTTTTGAACTCTCTCTCGGAGGAATTTTGTAATCTACACCTCGCACTATCCCAGTAATTAATGCTCGTGCTTTAAAGATCAGACTTCCGCGTGAACCAAGAACTCTCAAAATTTTAACCGACCGAAGTAGTTTTACTTACATATTTTTTCAAATTAGCGCGTTGAAATTTACTATCCTAAAATTCCTCATGACGCTATTCATGTTTTCATTGGCATGCCATAAGTGCATTTTGAGAGATAAAAAAACTGATTTATGACCGGAGTTCCACAATGTCTTTCTTCTTTCTTTCCAAGTGGCAGATACTTACATAAACATGTATACCCATGAAACTTATCATCGATACTTATATTAAGGTATATACCTCATAAAATGGATCACAGATATATAAACATATATACCTCGTGAAACGTATCATCGATACTTATATTAAGGTATATACCTCATAAAATGGATCACAGATATATAAACATATATACCTCGTGAAACGTATCATCGATACTTATATTAAGGTATATACCTCATAAAATGGATCACAGATATATAAACATATATACCTCGTGAAACGTATCATCGATACTTATATTAAGGTATATACCTCATAAAATGGATCACAGATATATAAACATATATACCTCGTGAAACGTATCATCCATACTTATATTAAGGTATATACCTCATAAAATGGATCACAGATATATAAACATATATACCTCGTGAAACGTATCATCGATACTTATATTAAGGTATATACCTCATAAAATGGATCACTGATAATATAAACATATATACCTCATGAAACGTATCACAGATACTTCCCCTGTAATTGAATAACTGTGCATTAAATAGAAATGGACCTAAAATATAGAAAATAGCGAGCGTCTTGGCACGAAAATATTAACATCAAGTGCGATATCTGCAATAGAGGCTGCTTATTCTTTCTAGTTTTCTGCTTTTTCATTTTCGTCTACGCTTTTTCTTGCTCTTTACTGTTATCTGTGGAAAATAATTCTTGGACTACATTTAGTGGGAATGATTAGTTTATTTATTTTTACCGAAGCAAGAAAAGGCTTTATTTCAAACAAACTTTATGACGTCACCAAAACGCCATGTCGTTAGGCCAATAGTGTAATCAGATTTAATGGTAGCAGTGCTACCAGATGCAATATGAACGCTGCTATAGGTTCGTTGCCGTGACGTCAGCAAAACCACACCGTCAACGAAAAAAGACTTGTTTGAACCTTCCTTGTTTCCTCTACCGTGGTACCTGTGCAAAAATACGAAGACTCGTTTATCGTCCCACGGACATAATCTAATATCTTTTGTATCTTTTAAATTCGTGTACAAAGACTTTCATCCTTATGAGTACCACGTACACGTGTGTGTTACTGGATCACTGTGCAAAATCGAGGTCAGAACGTCTGACTCTGAAGAAGCATACTCCAAAAAATACTTACCTAAAAATACCCGTGATTTATTCGTTTTTATACCAGTGAGGTAGTGAAGCTTGCATCACTTACGCGTTCATCGTACATATTTCGTCGCTGCAGCCAAAAGGACTTCTACGTTTGTATTGCTACCGATCTGTCTGATAATAAAAGCGTGATAATAAAAGCGTGATAAAAGCGTGATAGCGAAGCGAACAAGTGCATGGACTCTCAGTGGTTGTTATTAACACGTTGGCTGGGATGGGTTAAACTGAAGTTCAATATCCAACACAAATTTAAAGTCATAAGTTGTTAAAACTTTCATGAATAGGAAACATTAACTGGGCAAAATAAAAACCATTAATTTAAAAGAATTTTGAAAATTTTGCAGCTGGAAAAACTTGAGCATGACCCACCGGTGGGGCATACCACAACGAATCTGTTACAAGGCATTGAAATTTGACGTAGTGGAGACTATTCACGCGGCTTTCGAAGTTATGTACGAAAAATAAATTAGGAGAGTTGTCCTATTACAGAACCAAAAACACTGGGGAGAAAAGAGTTGAAGAATAAAAGCTGAACTGTACAGTGTTGGCAGTCAAAAGTTAAAAAATAAAAGCTGAACTGTACAGTGCTGGCAGTCAAGAGTTAAAGAATACAAGCTAAACTGTGCAGTGCTGTCAGTTACTCAGATTATGTGTAACTGAAAAAAGAAATTTCAAAACCGCAACTATACAGAAGCTTTCCTCGTAACACAAAATCTACAACATGCACAACGTCAAAGCTCTGATGCACCTCATTCGATGTTATAGTCGTCACAACCGTGATATAAGATGAAGCTGAGCAAAAACACGAATTTCCATTATCAAATAAACATCGGGATTTTGTTTTAGGAAGAATTGGGCTGACACATTTTCGTTCCCAAAATGGTCGCCATTCTTTCTGTCGATTATTTCATGTTTTCGAGTTCCTTTCTTCACTTCCTCGGCTGAGCAAAACTGAGAGGGAGAATTTCTGGGCAGGTTTTCAGAAGCTTCGTTAGGATCGAAAGAAAATTTATTCAGGTCACGGTAGCTCTTCAGTTGTGAAAAGAATTAAATTCTCCAAAGCTTTGAAAGCAAGTAAACGGACAGAAAAGCGCTGACTTACAGAGAGCGGCGGATTGGAAATGCAGCAAAAAGCCTTAATTCTCTTCAACGTGTGAAGTAGCAAATTGCTAGAGCAAAAAGGATTAAATGATCTGGCGCTCTCGTAAGCATTTGAAGCAGAATTTACAGGAGTAAAAGAATTCCTCGAGTTTTGTTTCAAAATTGAAAGAAAGAGGAAAAGATAACGTCAACAAATATATTATTCTCCAAACTCAGTGCTACGATAAATTTATGGGTCAGGTTTCTCCTGGCTTGAGTAAATCAAGATTCCCTGTCTAGGAAATTGACAAGTTCATAAAATTTGTTCGTATTTATCAGGGCATTCATACTGAAGCGTTCGACAGCACAAAGGATCCTTCTCACTGCTCAGCAAGCAAAAAAACTAAGAGCAAATACATAATTCATCAGCAGTAGGCTGGAAACACTTGAGAGCAGCACATCAAATGAATAGAAATGCTTCTATCAAAGGAACGAAGCTAACGATGCTTTCAGAGGAAAGGCTTGCCTCGTGAGCTCGAGTTACCTAACGATTCAAGTGAATGTAAAATTAACAATTTACACACTTCTGCAACGCGTTTACCTTGCGATGTAAAGTTGAATTCTTGTTACTCAGCAGAATTACTGGCTACAGAATTCCTTGGGAATATGCTTATTACTCACCAGAAATTTGTCTCACCTCATTGCATGATAAAAGCGTTTTTTATATATAATGGCTTGGCTTAAAATGAAATATTTTACTGAAATGCATGAAGGGGACCTTCAAACGATTTTATCAGGATTTAATGAGCATAGTTAATGTCAACAACACTTTTATTTTATATCTATAAATCAACTCTCCGAATCTGAACGCTTTTATTTTAAATCTTTAAACCAACACTGGGAATCTCAATACTTTTATTTTAAATCTTTAAATCAACACTGGGACTCTCAATACTTTTATTTTAAATCTTTAAATCAACACTGGGATCTCAACACTTTTATTTTAAATCTTTAAATCAACACTCGGAATCTCAACACTTTTTAAATCAACACTCGGAATCTCAACACTTTTATTTTAAACACAGTGTCAGGTCACCGACCGATGTGTGACTTATCCAATACTTTGATAAGCTCACTGCGGCGGGTTAAACTGAAGTTAAATATCCCGACTTGAATTAAAAACAATTTCATACCTCAAAATTGTATGTAAATGGCATGCCTTAAATGGATCGTGCCTCCATTTGGGTTTGGTTGAGCGTTGAAATTATGTTTGTATTATTTGAGTATTGAGTGTAAATTGAGTGCAATTTACGCTCAATTTTTTATAAAATGTAAATTTATAATTGAGTAAATTGAGCTTGTGAGTATTGAGTGTAAATTGAGTTCAATTTACGCTCAATTTTTTATAAAATGTAAATTTATAATTGTGTAAATTGAGCTTGTGAGTATTGAGTGTAAATTGAGTGCAATTTACGCTCAATTTTTTATAAAATGTAAATTTATAGTTGTGTAAATTGAGCTTGTGAGTATTGAGTGTAAATTGAGTTCAATTTACGCTCAATTTTTTATAAAATGTAAATTTATAATTGTGTAAATTGAGCTTGTGAGTATTGAGTGTAAATTGAGTGCAATTTACGCTCAATTTTTTATAAAATGTAAATTTATAGTTGTGTAAATTGAGCTTGTGAGTATTGAGTGTAAATTGAGTGCAATTTTCGCTCAATTTTTTATAAAATGTAAATTTATAGTTGTGTAAATTGAGCTTGCAAACTTACAATTGAACACTCTGAGTGCGACGTGCGCCACCGGTGGTACACGGAGCTAATTTTTACAATGCTGCTGACTGGCCAGTAGTCGCAAACTCAACTGTCATAAATATTTAATCAAATATAACTGAAGGCCCGATCCAGTCCATGTTTGGTATTTTCCAAATAGCTTACTACAATTGACATTAAATTTGAGTTTGGTGTTACATTTAATATTTAGTAGACGCAGTGAAAGTGTTAAGTCCCTAAGTAACCACCGGTGAGTCACACCGGAGGCTATGTGTAAATTCAACTCACTCCTGAATGCATTTCCTGAACTAAAGACGGTCTCTTATGGAAGAATGAACATTTTATATACGTGTATGAACACCAGGATCTTCCTATCTGTATTCTCCTTGCGCCAGGACACGTGTTTTCTGCGTTCATCAGGTGTAAATATAGTACATAGGAAGCAATACTAATTTTACTAGGACTGAATAATTCGCCTTTGCGTCTCAGTATACGGAAATGATGACTGATTTATTTTCCCGATCACGTGGATATGCGACACACACACGCTCACACATACACACAGACGCACATAAATATAAATACACAACATGCACGCGCAAACACACACACACACATAAATATAAATACACAACGCATACACACACACACACACACCACATACTCACACTCACACACATAAATATAAATACACACCCGACACATGTCTCAATACAGTATGATCCCGCTCCCGTTTGCTGTGCTTATTTCAGTACAGCAACAATCGAAGCGATCTTAAATTAAAGCTTCGAGAAGTTTCAACATCCAGCTCACCATGCGTAATTTCTTGCATAAAACGTTCACTAATGAGGGCGACAAAGGATTAAAATAATCATTTTGAGCAAAAAACTGATATTCATGATCACATAAACCTGAACGGAAGTATATTCATGCGTCCATTATTATTCAAAATCATTGCCGTCACATGGTTGTTTCCATCCCCTTCGTTGGAATCAAAACTTGAAACTTGAACCCTACTGAAATCTGTGAAAAGAAAAATGTATAAAGCTTTCTAAACGAATGTTGATTCTCAAATTTTAAACCGAAACGGAAGTAAATTCATACTTCCCTTGTGTTTCAAATCAACGCTTCCATGTAGTTTCTTTTCCTTTCGTTGAAATTGAAACTTGGAGCTCGATTCCTTCTGGAATCTGTTGAAAGAAAAATGTGTAATGAGTTCAAAATGAATCTCGATTCTTAAATTTTATCTTAGTATTCATGATATTAGGTAATGAAGTAAAATATTTCATCCTATATAATTCAAAATAAGGGCGTAATTAACCACAAAATAAAATGAATTCTTGGTCTTTTTTAGAATATACTAACCTCATTCAACTTACTTGAAGTTCTGTTGATAACTTTTGCATCGAATTCTGTGCGAACCCATTTATTGACCAGTCTACAGTAGGGTGCTACATAGGTTAAGACTATTGGGTTAAAAATAATTTTGCACCTTAAAATAACCTTCATGAGCAGATGCTTTGGAAGTTGCTCAGCTTATTCGCGTACACAAGTAGCCAAATTCAAATGTGTTCAATGTAATGGCTTCAAAATACAATTCGTTCAAAGCATCGAAAGCATTTCAAGCATCGAAAGCAAAGCATTTGTTCGACGTTTTGTTTAACAGATTGCTTAAATTATTTAGACTACATAGTCCACCCCCTTTATTTGAAATAAAAAGAGGGCGAAATGAAAGAAAGGCCGTAAGAAATTAAAAAATACAATCTCTCGAGAGTTGATGAGGCCGCGTGAACACGGCCCGTCAAAATATATAGGGCTGGAGCTTGTATCACAGATACGCTCATCGCACCTTCAGGCTGGCTTCGGACAGACAGACGGACGGACGCGGCTCTTATTATAGTATAGATTCTTAGAACTGAGGACCTCTTACGTATCGTGAAATATTTAGACTTTAAATTCTTGGACGCATTTTCCTTCAATAAATTGAATTATTGTACACTCAGGATTTTAGATTCATTTTTGTACTAGAAAATTGCACAGGCTTTCAAACTGTACTTTGGGATGCCACATAAAATCTCCAGCGTTTCGGTCTGACGCTCATTTGCCGTGTGGCAGCGGTCACGACTAGCGTATCAATGATACGGGCACTTTCACCCAATACATGAAAAACAATACCTGTAGGTGCCACATAAAATCTCCGGTGTTTCGGCCTGACGTTCAGTTGCCGTGTGGCAGTGGTCACGAGTGGGTGGTGGCTCGCACGGTGAGGGCCTCACGCTGTTCCTGTCACAGCAAGGCAGCCACGCGTTCCCGTGCAAAATAATACGAAGTTTGTAACTTCTTATACTGTCATGTAAACTTGATATCTGAAATCTACTCAATGACTCCAAATTGCTGATCTATTCTGAACTTCAATAAATTTTTATTGGTTGCTTTTCATTCCGATTTTATGTGCAATATGACGAAAATGGACGAATCGAAAAAAAACGCGTTCAATTTTTTGTAAAAATGTTTTTAGAGATGAAAAATGAATCAAATTTGAAAAATTTGGGTTGACCACACAAGTATGGCTGTCCTTTTTTTCTGAAGCGGTCAATTTCCAAGCATGCAAACCAAAATGAAATTTAAGCTGCGCGTTTTCCAAACGAACTTGGGCAAATTCATTTCAAATAATGTGGTTATTTAATGTTAATGATATATAGCGACCAATTCAGTTATATTATATGTAACACCACTATATGTACGTAGGCCGAGGTTGCATCCGCCTCGTATGAAATGTTAACTCTTTAGAAAATTACGAAATGAAATCTTCGTTGCTCTAAGGCTAAGCCGTCTCACACACGCAAATAGCTTGCATGAATCCGCTAATTTTAAAACGGAAATATAACTACTTTAAAACAGAAATATAACTACTCTAAAACAGAATTATAAGTACTTTGAAACAGAAATATAACTACTTTAAAACAGATATATAACTACTTTGAAAAGTATACTTAACAGACTCAAATACAATATATTAATGTACTTTATGATGAAAAATAAAAATTGCAGTTCTGTGTTAAGCCCTTTGCCTTTTCTTCAGGCGACATTTAAGACTTCAGTCATGAAAACATTTAATTTAATGAACGTCTTGTATTATAATAGGCTGCAAAATTCATGAACCCTCAGATCAAAAAAGTATTTTACAGGTTTGTTTTGAAAGAAAGTTCATAATATTTGAGCCTAAAAACTAATGTAGGCCAAAATTAATTTTCCAATTTTTGATTAACCGGACAGTCCAAAAATAAAAGTCTTTAAAATTTTTTGCACTTAAACAATAATTATTTAAAAAAATTATATAATTATAAAAATTATATTCTGAGTCAAATTAAAAAAATATGACCGAAAAGTTACGTGGAATCAAAGGGTGGAGCAATTATAATTTCCATGCAATTATGTTTTCATACATGAGTGACATTGAAAAAAATTAACAAAAAATTTATTTAATATCAAATGTGAGAGTAATTATAATTTCCTCGCAATGATTTTTTCGATAAAAATAGGGGAAATGCGTCGCCATCACTTGTCTGACTACGAGATACTGAAACTAACATAGCAAACTCCGCAGACTTTGTCAATGTGATGACAGTCGGGAGTCAGATTTAGATAAAATGCCTGAGAGGAAACAGAGATCGTTGTTTACTAGATTACATATGTTAGTTTACGCCACTCTGACCGCTAAATAAAAGAGCGTTCCAAAGAGAGAAAGGAGGATGGCTTAATTTCGTATGGAGATAAGGGAACGCGGAATCTAGGCAGAAGGGGCATAGAAACAGTAAGTTGAGAAAGGTCATGAAACAAGATAAAAGTTGAAGAAGAATGTAGATCGTTGTTTATTTTCGGTACTTAAAACAAGAAAAAAACGCCATGTTCACACTGTTGAGCATTGATATGATTTTTATAATTTTACTATTATATTACATTTCTTTGATAAAGAAAGATTTCTTATTTTAAAATGAAGCAGAGTTGACATGAAGAACCGCCTAGGTTAATGATCACATTCTCCATGAAATTTCCACGGACCCTGTTAGTTAAAAGGATTTATATATGTCTGTACATAATATTTAAACAAATTTTTAATTTTCCTAGTGAAGATGAATTTATGTAAGCTTAACTGAGCCTTTGGGTGACGAAGTGAAACAAATAACTTTTCAAAAAAAATAAAATAAAATACGTAAGATTTTTAATTAGTCTTTTAGCGGTTAAAATCGAATACTTCAAATGCAGAACGTTTGTTACGAAAATAACACTAAGTATATGACAATGAGTCATTACCTAACGCCATTGAAAAATACGGAGACAAAATCAAGATAAGCTTACTGCACAAACAATCTTTTGAAACTATTTTCTGAGTGAGAAAATATTCATCACTCACTTCAAGGAACAAGACTTCAGTTCTATTTGAAAGACACAAACTGAATTAAATGTTCTATTGCTTACTTGTATGTTTTTGTTCTGATGTATTTCTGATATGCTTTCTCAGAAGCTACAAGCAATTCGTTAAAATGTATAAAATTGTTCTGCGGCATCTGAAGTTAGTTTACTTAATTGCATCGAACCTCAATAGCCGGCACCAGAAGCGATTTTTCGTTATCCAGTCGCTGTTAAAATATAGACGCTTTCTCTTATGTCTAAATATAACATCGCTCTATGCTCAACAGGCTATTTTCTTCTACTCTTCAAAGTCTTCCCTGTTGTTTGTTTGAGTTCAATATACTCGGTTCTCAAAATTTGTGGCACGTTTTTGAGTAGGAAAGTCATGAAGAAATCATCCAATTTGCACTCACAAGTTCAAACGATAGACCGTGAAGTGACTTCTAAGAATGCGATGACATATGGATCATATTCAAGGTTGAATGACATCAGACACACGGCCTCTCTATCTCACGGAGGGAAACATTTGAACAAAAGTGCGTGGCTCGAAATCTTCATAAGGTTTCTTTTACTTGTTAGCTCACGTAATTTTCTTACTCAGTGCTTTCGAGAACTACACAGCAAGAGCTTAGGCAAGCTCTTCTACAGAGAAACCGATGTTAATGAAGGATGTCAGCGAGACCGAACACGGAATAAAAACGTACGTCGGCGGAAACATGGAGAGAACGAACTCATAAACGCGACTGATCCGAAACCAAATCGGAGCTGCGCGTGTAGCAGCGGTTGTCGACAGCTTGTAGCTCGATTTAGAAATTATTCTGCAGCTCACTGTCAGCCATGCTGCGTAGCCGGACTCAACAACTGCACACACTCTCATCAACGCCAACGCTGGTCTCGAGAGCCGCACCAATTACACGCTCATGAAGCCAAGAGTTGGGGGAACTCTAACGAAGTCAGTCCATGTCAGGATGCTAAATGCCAAGGGAAGAATCATCAAGTCAACCCGTGCCAGGATGCCAAAAGCCAAGGGAAGAATCATCAAGTCAGCCTCTGCCAGGATAGAAAAAACTTCGACAAAAACTCCAACAGAATCTGCCCCTGCCAGGACGCTCAACGCCAGAAGAAGAATAACGAAATCAGCCCATTCCAAAATGCTAAACGCCAAGATAAGAACAACCAGGTCAGCCCCTGTCAGGATACCAAACGCCAAGAGAAGAATAAAAGAATCAGCAGCCTCTTCCAGGATACCAAACGCCAGGATGCGAACATCCATGTCAGCCGCGGCCCCACACTGCCCCACACGGCGGCCGCCTTCCAGTCCACGAGTCTGGCAGTTCAGCTGCTGGTCGGCAGCTTCGTGTTCGCCGTCGTCGTTGCGCAAGGCAAGTCTATTCTACGCGCTCTCGTACAGCTATTTCTTTTTACGCATATAAGGCTTCTAAAGTTTCGTTAAATATCGTAGTAAAAGCTGCTCATCAAAGCATGAATTGCAGCCTTGAAACACAAGCTTTACGAAACTGAACCCTCATGAAACATGAGTGACCTGAATTGCTTTCTTATACTGAATTATTACTTAAAGATTTTTTAGGCTTTTCTATGTGTTGTCATAAAAGCCTCGTCCCTTATTTAGCCTTCAATGCTTATGTTCTTGAGTACTATGTAGACATTAACTTCATTCTTGGGTCTGAATTGTTACGATCTACGGGCTTCTTGCAAATAACAATTTCAATTTTTTTTAGCAGGCTTTCTATGAACTTTGAACGAAGAGCAAGATTTCGCTAGCATGCACAGATGTCTCCATGTAGGCCACAGTAGAAGAAACAAGGTAGGGTCAAACCAGTATTTTTTCGTCGACCGTGTGGCAATGCTGACGCCATGGCAACGAACCAATAGCAGCGCTCATATTGCATCTGACATATTTGCTAGCCCAAAATCAGGAACCACTATTTGCTCAACGACATGTCGCAATGGTGACGTCATCCAGAGTTTGAAATGAAGCTTTTGTATTGGCTAGTCCAATAAAAGGAGGTGTATTTTTCCCCCACAGAAATGAGTCTACCGTGTTTCTTCTGCCGTGTTGTAGTTCTTTATGAATGAGTTGCAAATAACTCTGCATTGCATCAGTACAGACCAAGACAAGGCTGAATACAGTATTCATTGCATCACTGCGCACGTGTGTCTCTCCATGTACGCTTTGCCCGTGAATTAAGAAGAGCTCGATATATTGATATTCTTGGTTAGCTACCACGTGCAACGTGTGTGAACATACAACTGTTCGGCTTCCAATGCTTTCAAAGTAAAACATTACTGGGTGACCGATGTGGATATATCCAATGCAGTTAAACGATGACATCGTTTACTTCAGTGTGAAAAAAATCGGTTTTCAATCAAGCATGCGTGAGATATGTCTAGTACTTATATCTAAAAGTCTTAAACTCTAAATAGACACAGAAGTCAGTTTAAGCGTCCCTTACCACAACAAAGGTGTTCCAAAGAGAAGAAAAGGGAAGGCACTGTTAGGTATGGAGGCAATGTAACAGGGAATATATGCATAAGGTGTGTTGTTACAGAAGAACATATGCGCGTACATACAGCAAGTTAGGAAGTAAGTTTACCATCAAGATAAAATTTGAACAGGAAAATAGTCGAGAGTACTAAACAGGACAGCAGTGAACCGAAAAAAGATGATCTGAAATGAAACAAAAAGCTGCTATATTTTAGCAAAATAAGGCCTACCTAACCTTCAGTTCGGTACCTCACATATTCCCTCTAGGGATACGCTCGTTTCCTCCTGAGCGTAAACCAGCATGACTATTTCACTCAAAGTAATTACTGTATGCGCCACAACGCGTAAGTCTGAAAAAACCTTATGTCGCTTGCCCCTAGTGGAAAATGCCTTTTACTGAATAATTTATTTATATTACTGTAATGATTTGATCCCATTATTAAAGTTTATTTCCATTATTAGCCGAAGTTGTGTACCGTTTCATTGTCAACGTATAATTGCGTTGCTGAAATGTTTCATGAAGTTTACCTGGCGAGCAGCGTAGGTGTGATACGCAACTGAGGCAGTTTGGTGAGGCAGCGACTGAAATTTCCTTGAAAAACTTTCCGATGCACGGAAATCCCCAAAAAATGGGTACATGAAGAAGATCAAGTTCTTTTTGAGCATACGACATTTCCATCCGTCGATTAAAGTTAAATTTAATGAAGTTTAGCTAAATACCGTGGTAAGAGCTGCGTATTTAAACGTGAGTTGCAACCTTGAACCACAAGCTTCACCAAACCCTCATATCCGACTAAAATGAAAGCAAACTCGCACACACTGCGCGAGCGTGACTGAGTATCACAGACACAATGCGTGTTTGGCGATCGCAAACATTTCTGAGGGGAGTTGTTGATGGCAGAAGCTTCATGATGGGAGACCAGGTTGTGTTCATCGAAAAGTTTCTATCTCACAGATAAATTCAGGCATTTACTCGCAACTGTTTCTATGCCGAGTGTCGCTCCTTTTGTTGAACGTAGAATTCATCAGCGATTAAAAGCTCTCTTGCCTGAGACTCGGGACAATGCGAGAGAAATGATCTCTGCTGAAAGCGCTATAATCGGCCGACTCTGGAACGTCGACGGGACAATAGAAAGCTTGCTTGTTCTCAGCGAGATTGAGATGTCATAATGCAACTTGAAATGTTTCAATATGTAAACGAAACTCACATCATGCTTTAATTCTGCAGCGATTTGGGTAAGGAAGAACAGTTGTTTCATAAATTCCAACATAGTCATTATAATTTGTGTTCCAGAAGTATAATTCAATTTTACTCTAACACAAACACACAAAAATTGTCCGAGCATAGGAGGACTAAAAAAATACAAAAATTGACTAGACCTTAGAGTGTAAATTTCAAGACTTAAAAGTTCATAACTTAAACCTTCTTGAACCACCAGCGTTAAACATTTTTCTTAAAAATTTAATTCTACGCAACAAAATTCTAATCAACAAAATTCAATGCAACAAAATTTAAGGCAACCAAAAGGTGCGGTACCTTAAAGCCCGTTTCCCTTATCTGGGCATAATTTACTCAGCGCCTAAATTTACTGCAAATTTAAAATAATTTGAATGACGAAACACAAATGAGCTGTTACCCTCGCAGTTTGAAAAAAAAAACATCCCCAAGGAGTCGGTGTAGGTTACTGTTGGTAATTATGAAGGCAATACAGGTCACCGTACGTAGTTATGGAGTCAGCACGTGTTATTGTAGGTAATTATGGAGGCAATACAGGTCACCGTACGTAGTTATGGAGTCAGCACGTGTTATTGTAGGTAATTATGAAGGCAATACAGGTCACCGTACGTAGTTATGGAGTCAGCACGTGTTATTGTAGGTAATTATGGAGGCAACATAGGTTAAGGTAGGTAGTTATGGAGTCAGCAGATGTTATCGTAGATAATTGTAGTCATTACACGTTACTGTAGTTACATATGGAGGCAGTTCAGTTATACCCTAGGTAATTTTGGAGTTAATTCAGTGATACTGTAAAAAATTATGAGTCAGTACTGGTATACAGTAGGTAATTATGGAGTCAGTACAGGTATACTGTAGGTAATTATGGAGTCAGTACAGGTATACTGTAGGTAATTATGGAGTCAGTACAGGTATGCTGTAGGTAATTATGAGTCAGTACAGGTATACTGTAGGCGATTATGGAGTCAGTACAGGTATACTGTAGGTAATTATGGAGTCAGTACAGGTATACTGTAGGTAATTATGAGTCAGTACAGGTATACTGTAAGAGATTATGGAGTCAGTACAGGTATACTGTTAGTAATTATGGAGTCAGTAAAGCTATACTGTAGGTAATTATGGAGTCAGTACAGGTATACTGTAGGTAATTATGAGTCAGTACAGGTATACTGTAGGTGATTATGGAGTCAGTACAGGTATACTGTAGGTAATTATGGAGTCAGAACAGGTATACTGTAGGTAATTATGGAGTCAGTACAGGTATACTGTAGGTGATTATGGAGTCGGTACAGGTATACTGTAGGTAATTATGGAGTCAGTACAGGTATACTGTAGGCAATTATGGAGTCAGTACAGGTATACTGTAGGTAATTATGAGTCAGTACAGGTATACTGTAGGTGATTATGGAGTCAGTACAGGTATACTGTAGGTAATTATGGAGTCAGTACAGGTATACTGTAGGTAATTATGAGTCAGTACAGGTATACTGTAGGTGATTATGGAGTCAGTACAGGTATACTGTAGGTAATTATGGAGTCAGTACAGGTATACTGTAGGTAATTATGGAGTCAGTACAGGTATACTCTAGGTAATTATGAGTCAGTTCAGGTATACTGTAGGTGATTATGGAGTCAGTACAGGTATCCTGTAGGTAATTATGGAGTCAGTACAGGTATACTGTAGGTGATTATGGAGTCAGTACAGGTATACTGTAGATGATTATGGAGTCAGTACAGGTATACTGTAGGTAATTATGGAGTCAGAACAGGTATACTGTAGGTAATTATGGAGTCAGTGCAGGTATACTGTAGGTAATTATGAGTCAGTACAGGTATACTGTAGGTAATTATGGGGTCAGAACAGATATACTGTAGGTAACTATGGAGTCAGTACAGGTATACTGTAGGTAATTATGGAGTCAGTACAGGTATACTGTAGGTAATTATGGAGTCAGTACAGGTATACTGTAGGTAATAATGGAGTCAGTACAGGTATACGGTAGGTAATTATGAGTCAGTAAAGGTATACTGTAGGTGATTATGGAGTCAGTACAGGTATACTGTAGGTAATTATGGAGTCAGTACAGGTATACTGTAGGTAATTATGGAGTCAGTACAGGTATACTCTAGGTAATCATGAGTCAGTTCAGGTATACTGTAGGTGATTATGGAGTCAGTACAGGTATACTGTAGGTAATTATGGAGTCAGTACATGTATACTGTAGGTAATTATGGAGTCAGTACAGGTATACTGTAGATGATTATGGAGTCAGTACAGGTATACTGTAGATAATTATGGAGTCAGAACAGGTATACTGTAGGTAATTATGGAGTCAGTGCAGGTATACTGTAGGTAATTATGAGTCAGTACAGGTATACTGTAGGTAATTATGGAGTCAGTACAGGTATACTGTAGGTGATTATGGAGTCAGTACAGGTATACTGAAGGTAATTATGGAGTCAGTACAGGTATACTGTAGGTAATTATGGTGTCAGTACAGGTATACTCTAGGTAATTATGAGTCAGTACAGGTATACTGTAGGTGATTATGGAGACAGTACAGGTATACTGTAGGTAATTATGGAGTCAGTACAGGTATACTGTAGGTAATTATGGAGTCAGTACAGGTATACTGTAGGTGATTATGGAGTCAGTACAGGTATACTGTAGGTAATTATGGAGTCAGTACAGGTATACTGTAGGTGATTATGGAGTCAGTACAGGTATACTGTAGGTAATTATGGAGTCAGTACAGGTATACTGTAGGTAATTATGGTGTCAGTACAGGTATACTCTAGGTAATTATGAGTCAGTACAGGTATACTGTAGGTGATTATGGAGACAGTACAGGTATACTGTAGGTAATTATGGAGTCAGTACAGGTATACTGTAGGTAATTATGGAGTCAGCACAGGTATACTGTAAGTGATTATGGAGTCAGTACAGGTATACTGTAGGTAATTATGGAGTCAGAACAGCTATACTGTAGGTAATTATGGAGTCAGTACAGGTATACTGTAGGTAATTATGGAGTCAGTACAGGTATACTGTAGGTGATTATGGATTCAGTACTGGTATACAGTAGGTAATTATGGAGTCAGTACAGGTATACTGTAGGTAATTATAGAGTCAGTACAGGTATACTCTAGGTAATTATGAGTCAGTACAGGTATACTGTAGGCGATTATGGAGTCAGTACAGGTATACTGTAGGTGATTATGGAGTCAGTACAGGTATACCGTAGGTAATTATGGAGTCAGTACAGGTATACTGTAGGTAATTATGGAGTCAGTACAGGTATACTGTATGTAATTATGGAGTCAGTACAGGTATACTGTAGGTAATTATGGAGTCAGTACAGGTATACTGTAGGTAATTATGGAGTCAGTACAGGTATATTGTACGTAATTATGGAGTCAGTACAGGTATACTGTATGTAATTATGGAGTCAGTACAGGTATACAGTAGGTAATTATGGAATCAGCACAGGTATACTGTAGGTAATTATGGAGTCAGACCTAGTTACGGTATATAATTACACAGCACATAATTACTGGCACAATCCGAGCTTGCATTTAGCTGAACACTTAGAAGTATTCATGCGTTAACTGTTTGAGCTTCAGAGCTTCGCTATATAAAGTGCTTAATTAGCTTCTTTGCGTTGCTAATCAGAGCCGGCAGCATCACGGCGGTTACGAACTGATGGTTCCATTAATATGACATCTCCGTTTAAATATGCAGCCCTCATTTAACGCACATTGAACTTAATACTTTAGCCAATAAATACTAAATGAAGAATAAATTTACCTGCGATTTTTTGAGGCAAATTAGCTGGCGTAGTCGAGCGAAGCGCTAATAGAACGCGGCGTCTCAGCGCAGCTCAGCGCAGTTATCGGGCGCTGGGAAACGGGCTACGTGATGTTACGGGTTACGTGATGTTACGGGTTACGTGATGTTACGGGTTACGTGATGTTACGGGCTGCGTGATGTTACGGGCTGCGTGATGTTACGGGCTACGTGATGTTACGGGCCACGTGATGTTACGGGTTACGTGATGTTACGGGTTACGTGATGTTACGGATTACGTGATGTTACGGGTTACGTGATGTTACGGGTTACGTGATGTTACGGGCTACGTGATGTTACGGGCTACGTGATGTTACGGGCCACGTGATGTTACGGGTTACGTGATGTTACGGGTTTCGTGATGTTACGGGTTACGTGATGTTACGGGCTACGGGATGTTACGAGCTGCGTGATGTTACGGGCTACGTGATGTTACGGGCCACGTGATGTTACGGGTTACGTGATGTTACGGGTTTCGTGATGTTACGGGTTACGTGATGTTACGGGCTACGGGATGTTACGAGCTGCGTGATGTTACGGGCTACGTGATGTTACGGGTTACGTGATGTTACGGGCCACGTGATTTTACGGGCCACGTGATGTTACGGGTTACGTGATGTTACGGGCTACGGGATGTTACGAGCTGCGTGATGTTACGAGCTGCGTGATGTTACGGGCTACGTGATGTTACGGGCTGCGTGATGTTACGGGTTACGTGATGTTACGGGTTACGTGATGTTACGGGTTACGTGATGTTACGGGTTACGTGATGTTACGGGCTACGTGATGTTACGGGCTACGTGATGTTACGGGCTACGTGATGTTACGGGTTACGTGATGTTACGGGCTACGTGATGTTACGGTTGGCAGGGTCTGCGTCTGTCAACCAGCGGGGGATGTTACACCGCAGAGTTGGCAGACGCTGAATACCACAATCACCTCACACAAAACCCACGCAAGATCATCTCACACAAGTTACGCCTCAAAAGAGGCAGCGGTTGCCGTGGTCACAACAATCAGCGCACGCTGCAACCCTGCCCTCGGATGTATCGAGTACGCGCCGCCAAATGAGTCCATTACGGAGTCTTGCGCACCAATCCATCAGCCTCGGAAATTGACGGCAGTAGTTTACGATGATGAGCTTCGGTGTCTCCTGCTTGTGATGAACCCGTGATACCGACCCTGGGGGGCGGGGAGTGAGCGGTGTGGTCCGGGTTGTGGCATATGGAGCGGTCTGGCAGGTATGATGCTGGTGTGCCACTGGTATGACACTGGTGGGGCACTGGTATGACACTGGTATGACACTGGTATGACACTGGTATGACTCTGGCGTGACTTTGGCATGTAAACACATACACTGAGTCAGTAGTGCTCAACACACGCACACACACACACAACACACCGAGTAAGTAATGCACAACACACACACCGACTACGCTACCTACGTGTTTTGTTTGTACTCGTACACTACAGCCTTTGTCTCCTTCGCACCAACCGTACTGGCTTAGTTAGCTAACTCCCCGCTGCAAGAGATGTGCGTGCGTCTTAAAAATTGCGAATTGAAAATCTCCCGCAGGCGGTGCGCTGCGGTGCATGCAGTGCAACAGACACACACACACACACCCTGACGTACACCCCCCCCCTTCCGCAGGCGGTGCGCTGCGGTGCGTGCAGTGCAACAGCCACACACGCACACACACATTGTGTACCCCCCCTGACGTACACCCCCCCACCCCCCTCCGCAGGTGGTGTGTGCAGTGCAACAGCCACACACACACACACACACACACCCTGACGTACAACCCCTCCCTCCCGCAGGCGATGCGCTGCGGTGTGTGCAGTGTAACAGCCTGGAGGTGCGCGGTTGCATCAGCGGCCTGGGCACCGCGGTGCGCTGCAACGACACGGACCGATACTGCGTGGTACTGGCGGGGTACCTCGGCCTCAAGGAGGGTGAGTGGGGGTACTGGTGGGGTACCTCGGCCTCAGGGAGGGTGAGTGGGGGTACTGGCGGGGTACCTCGGCCTCAGGGAGGGTTAGTGGGGGTGCTGGTGGGGTACCTCGGCCTCAGGGAGGGTGAGTGGGGGTACTGGCGGGGTACCTCGGCATCAGGGAGGGTGAGTGGGGTACTGGTGGGGTACCTCGGCCTCAGGGAGGGTGAGTGGGGGTACTGGTGGGGTACCTCGGCCTCAGGGAGGGTGAGTGGGGGTACTGGTGGGGTACCTAGGCCTCAAGGAGGGTGAGTGGGGTACTGGTGGGGTATCTCGGCCTCAGGGAGGGTGAGTGGGGTACTGGTGGGGTACCTCGGCCTCAGGGAGAGTGAGTGGGGTACTGGTGGGGTACCTAGGCCTCAGGGAGAGTGAGTGGGGTACTGGTGGGGTACCTCGGCCTCAGGGAGAGTGAGTGGGGTACTGGTGGGGTACCTCGGCTTCAGGGAGGGTGAGTGGGGTACTGGCGGGGTACCTCGGCCTCAGGGAGGGTTAGTGGGGGTGCTGGTGGGGTACCTCGGCCTCAGGGAGAGTGAGTGGGGTACTGGTGGGGTACCTAGGCCTCAGGGAGAGTGAGTGGGGTACTGGTGGGGTACCTCGGCCTCAGGGAGAGTGAGTGGGGTACTGGTGGGGTACCTCGGCTTCAGGGAGGGTGAGTGGGGTACTGGTGGGGTACCTCGGCCTCAGGGAGAGTGAGTGGGGTACTGGTGGGGTACCTCGGCCTCAGGGAGAGTGAGTGGGGTACTGGTGGGGTATCTCGGCCTCAGGGAGAGTGAGTGGGGTACTGGTGGGGTACCTCGGCCTCAGGGAGAGTGAGTGGGGTACTGGTGGGGTACCTAGGCCTCAGGGAGAGTGAGTGGGGTACTGGTGGGGTACCTCGGCCTCAGGGAGAGTGAGTGGGGTACTGGTGGGGTACCTCGGCTTCAGGGAGGGTGAGTGGGGTACTGGCGGGGTACCTCGGCCTCAGGGAGAGTGAGCACTTCACGGTTCTCTAGCTAGCGAGATTTCACCACTGATTTTATAATTATT
This sequence comes from Morinoia aosen, assembly GCA_030386875.1. NCBI lineage: Eukaryota > Metazoa > Arthropoda > Malacostraca > Amphipoda > Talitridae > Morinoia > Morinoia aosen. Next base: position 58,196,281 of record CM059567.1, on the reverse strand, counting down.
GAGTGGGTAACATCTGAACATGTTCTATCTGAAGATATAACCTAATATACGTACACTGTATTTGTATACGTATTTTGGTTACGGTATTCCCTTTTACGTTTACTGTATACGTAGTTTTGTTTCGGTATTCCTTGTCACGCATATTGTATTTGCACACGTAACGTACACTGTACATTTATAAATAGTTTTTTCTCGGTATTCTAGCAGATCTCGCTGTGTCCCCCTCTTTGGCAGGCTCGATGCTGGTGGTGGTGCGGGCCTGCTCCCCCGTGGACCTGACCAACAGATGTCCCTTCCTGAGCGAGGTGACGACGGGCGACAAGACCGTCAGCTCCGTCAACTGCTACCGCACGTGCCAGAGCGACCTCTGCAACGTGCACGTCATGCCTTACGTCGTCTCCAGCGCTCACCTGTCTGCCGCGCCTCGCGTGCACGGCCCCCCGTTGAGGGTCTTGCTCGGGGTCGTCATTGTGGTTGTTGCTCGCAGCTGCCGTTTGGTGCGAAGCTGGGAGCTGCCATTGTAGGTATTGCTCGGGGTCGCCATTGTGGGTATTACTTTGAGATACCATAGTAGGTCTTGCTCGGAACTTCTATTTTGGGTATTGCTCAGAACTGCTGTTTTAGGTATTGGTCGGAACTGCCATTTGGGTGCTGCTCGGCTCGTCAATTTGTAGTGTTACTCGGGGTTACCATATTGGTTCTCCTTTAAAACCGTTTAATTTTTGCAAAGTTGTTGTAAAACCTGAAATTTAATCTTTATATTTTATTGCATGGGTGATGAACACATTTAGCTTATAAGAAGCTATTTTCTCGCTCCTCCACGTCACAAAAAAACAATCCGTTTTCAGAAAATCATAAAACGATGTTTTTTATTCCTGATAATTGATCTGTAAAATATTACGATTACGCTCGAAAAGGCCGTGTGTGGCATGTGCAAGATTTATGCCACGGTAGAAAGGACAATGTAGGGTCGAACAAGTCTTTTTTTTGTTGACCGTGTGGCAATGCTGACGTCATGGCAACGAATCAATAGCAGCGCTCAGGTTGCATCTGGCAACACTGCTAGCCTAAAATCTTGCACCACTATTGGCTCAACGACATTTCGCTATTGTGACGTAATAGAGTTTATTTGAAATAAAGCCGTCATATTGGCTAGTCGAACAAAAGGAAATGTATTTTTACCACCAAAATAACTCAATTTTTTCTTTAGCGTGATTTACGCTTATGAATTCTTGGTGATCAGCAGCAGGTAGAGTCCACACTGCAAAGTGTCAAACTTTGACCAATGAAATAAACATTCAGTTTGTACCATCGTACAAAATTCATGATACTCAGAGCAACATCTTTGAGAGACCTAATGAAAAAAATATGGGGTTTTTAGCCATGGTTTGTATCCATGATACTCAGGGTTATATCTTTAAGAAATCTAATGAAAAATAATTCGCATCTATGACACTCATGGCAACATGTTTCAGAGACCTCATGACAAAACATGCAATTTTCATCCATGGTTTGTATCCATGATACTTATGGTAACATCTTAAAGAGACGTAATAAAGAAACATGCAGATCTATGGTTTACATCCATGACATTCACAGCAGTATCTTCAAGAGACCAAACAATTGGAAATTTAAAAGCTCTATCTGAAAATACCATTTGTTTCACTCTTTCTATTTTTTTTTCTCTCATCTCAGGGGAAGTGGGGAGGAGAAAGCTTATTTCATATGGAACGTCTGTCTTTTTAATCTCTCAATCCCTTTTCTATATCACAAGAGCTTACTTTGACTACATAATGTACTACGCAGATGAGTGATATGAACATAGCTCATATAATATTTAACGCTTTGTGTCTGCGTTTAGATGGCAGAATCGACCAGAAATAGAACTATTGTATCTTCGTTAAGAAGTTGAAATCTTTTGTCATAAATGACAGACTAGCAGTTGCTCCAAGTGGGTGAATGGTTCTTGAAGCTGGAATTCCCTTTGAAACTACATTCGATCAAATGCCACCATTCTGAAACGGACGACACTGAAACAGTAATAAGTAAAACACATATTGACGTGAAAAATATCCCAAATGAGCTCACATTTAGATCCTTTTTGCATTTAGTTCCTCTAATAATTTTTTCGCTAAAATAATTCAATGTACAGCCTATCAACTATACAACCACGCACCGCGCCAGAATGCCACTCAGGCAGAACCAGGCGTCCAGGTGAACTTTTATGCCTGCAGCGATGGAATTAGCTGAGCATGGAGAGCGCTGTTGGCCACTACATTATATGCCCCGTCCAAGTATCCCTGATACGGCGGTAGCATTTCCCACGTGACGTCACGGCTGGAGTTTAGATCGCCCTCAGAAAAGCATACAATTTACTTACCACATGACACGCGCGCCTAAGCCATTTCCCTCAAATCGGAAGAAAATAAACTGAGTATGAGCCCACGCATACATCCTCATAAGTTTAAATGAATGTAGTTATGTTTCACTCTTGATTATCCTCACCGCGTGGTCTTTTGAAGTGTTGTAGTGCGTGATACATTGTGAGCCGTAAATCATTTCTGAACCGTAAAACCATTTCTAAATCATAAACCAATACTCTTCACGTACAGCAGTAGATGTAATTTCTGAGAATGTTCGATAGGTTTGCAAATTTATAGCAAATTGATTGCTCTGAATCTGAACAGTATTCCCGACGAGCTCAGAAATCGAACGTGTTTCATCAAGAGAACGCAAGCAACCGTTGCGCCGGATGCATTTCACTGAGAGCGCGAGAATTTCTACAGCTGTCGAAATTCTCTTCCTCTCAGACATAGCGTAATGCTGACCCTTTTCTTTGAAGTTCGTTCCGAACAATAAATTTTTGATTACAAAGCGCCAGAAAACTTACTCAAACTGATCAGTTTCCTAGGCTATTTTTAGCTTTCGTGTCTTGGTATTGTTGGTGGTGCTGTGTCCCGCCACGGCATTTAGTTATCTCTTCACGAGCGCTTCCATGATCGTATTCGGCAATGCTACATAATTGGGAGGTGCGCCTAGTTACGGAATTCAAGAGGTGTTTGTTAACGTATATACATGTACATGTCACGTTCATGTCACATGTTACTACTGAAGTAAAGTGTAGTGTTACAGATATTAGTAAGGTTAAATTTATATTAGAATTGTAAAGAAATATATATATATATATATTAATAATACATATATTACAGGATATAATTGAGATCTAACAAAGCTTTTAGTTTAATTTTTCCTTTCAGTTCCTTGATTGAAAAGGTAACATCGGAGCTGCTGCGGCGAACTGCCCTCACGCGACCGTCACTGCCCTGAACTGCGCTGCTCTGGCAGTAACTTGTATCTGTCATGTTCATGAGTGACACGTTCGAACAAATATAATTCTAGCTTCGTATGTACATATCTGCGTCTCGTAAACTTAAAATAAAGCTATTTATAGTAGTTTTGTACGTAATAAGTGCAACTTATAAATGAGTTAGTCCTCAAAAAAACATTGTACGTAATAAGTGCGACTTATAAATGAGTAAGTTCTCAAAAAAAACAAATGTTAAAACTAATGAGAAACTATTGATTCAAACCCTGGTAAGTTACACAAATATAATTAACTTTCAATTTTTATTCACAACAGTGTTAGGATCAATCAATTGAGTGTCCTCAGTGACTCCGTGTGGTGAGGACGGGTGTGGCGCTCGCTCCGAAACAAAGTGCCTATTGTTAGAAAGAATGTACCTCTAACCTAAATGGGTACCCACTCTTGCCATGAGTATTCAAATGTGATTTAAATACCCCATTTATAAAAATAATCAAACTAAGAGTATAATATTCCCTCAAAAGTGTGAGAGTATTCAACCCTCGTTTACGCAACGACCGAACTCCCTCAATCTTCAAGATGGCTAACAAACGACGCAGTACCAACAACAGCAGCAACAACAGCATCGAGTTTCAACCGAAGTTTGGTCAATACCCTGATGTGTCTAGCCTAACGAAAGATGGTAAAGAAGTGGTTTCTGTCCTCATAAAATACTTCGATTCAGTGATGACAAAATTTAATAATGATATTGTTCAAATGCAAAATGAAATAAGCTACCTTAAAACGCTATTTGAAACAAAAGAAGCGGAACACAAAAAAACTCTCGAAGAACAGAATACGAAAATAGATAGCTTAACCTCCCGCCTCGACCAGTTGGAAAAAAGTGATCAGCGCCGAGACATTGAAGACAAAAAATGTACTCTCGTCATTTCTGGAAGGGAAATACCGCAATCTCACGCAGACGAAATCTGTAAGGATACAGTCTGCCAGCTACTGAAGGACAAGATCAACATTGACCTCTCCGACACTGACATTACGTCAGCTACAAGAATGGGGAAAAAACCAGTAACTGGGAACGTAGATCAAAGAAACATTACATTTGAACTAAAACATTATAACAAAAAACGTGAAATTCTCAACGCCTGCCGAGAAAAGAAACCACAGTTCTTCTTCATAAATGAATACCTCATACCTTCACGAGCTAACGTCATGTACATTCTGAGGATGGCCAAAAGGAAATTCCCGGATAAAATTGGAATCCCAAGAACACAGGAGGGAAACATCTTCATATTTAACCCCGGAAACCAAGATTCAAGACGCCGCGAGATCAACACGCCAGATGACCTCGAGCAATACCTGATGCAACAACTTAATAAGACATCGAAGCAGGTCATGGGTGACTAGACTAGGTGATCCTCTAAATTAGATATGTCAGTTTCGTGTTAGTTTAACCTCAATTAGGTATCATGTCAGTTTAACCTCAACTTGATGTTAGTCTAACCTGAATTTACACAAATGTATAAAAGATGTGTTTGTAAACATTTATGACAGCTGTGTGTGAACTTTTGAAACAACGCAATCAGCAATTTTTCACCTCCCAATGTTACTGTGAATTTTTTCTTTTTTTTACAACTAAAGTTATTATTACGCGTAAACCATATTAGCTGGTTATATCATTGTCGTTATAATCTTTAAAACTTATTACCTGTTGTATGTGAACTTGTAAAAACGCCTTCATGCGGCAATCTGTTTACACCAATGTTGTGATATTGAACTCCAATATTATTCGCTCATGGACTGAGTTTATGTGTACTCACGTAATCGCACTAGACTTTTTTTATACTCTATTTTCTCGTACTTTATAAGCTAGTTTTTTAGACAGAAATACCCCTAAAGCTTGACTCTGTATTTCGTTTTTAAGCTTTATAGTACCTACTTCTTACTGTTTACTAATTTTAAATGACTGATCACCCTGAGATATTCGATGAAATCGACCCAGATCTCAATCATTTGAACAGAATATATCCAAACCTAAACGACTCTCAAGAGTGTAGGTATACTAATATATCAAAATTCAACGAAACTAAACGAATAACTGACCGAGATTTCTCACTCCTGTGTTGGAACTGTAGGTCACTCTATCCAAAATTGGAAGAGATACAATGTACTATTACTGAACTTAAATATAACCTAGACGTGATTAGCTTCACCGAAAGCTGGCTAGATGACTCGACTAAAGACATGATTCGATTTGAAAATTATCATAGTTACCATTCGCTAAGACAAAACCAGCGGGGTGGAGGCATCAGCACATATATATCTAACCACATAGACTCGAGATCCATAGCAAGTGCAACAATGAACCAGGATCATATAGAATCACTCTTCGTGGAACTGTCTAGAGATGGTAAACGCATTGTGCTTGGAACGGTGTATAGGCATCCTACAGCCTGCCCTATATCCTTCCTGAATGAGCTGAATCGTATTATTTCTCAGTTAAACAGGCCCTTATACAATGACATAATAATATGCGGTGACTTCAATTTTGATCTACTGAAACATGAAAGCTATGAACCAATCTCTAATTTCTTAACAACCTTTCAGTCTCAATCCTTCCTTCCGATCATTACAAAGCCTACACGAATAACCTCAGAGTGTGCTACGCTGCTCGACAATATCTTTATGACAGACCCAAGTGATTTTCTTGCTGGAATAATTACTTCTGACTTATCAGATCACTTCCCAGTTTTTCTTATTAAGAAAAATGTCTATATTGCTTGCACCAAGGCACGGGCTGAAACTTACTCATATCGTAAAATAAACGAATCAAATCTTGAAGAAATGCGCAAAGTCCTAGAAGAATCAATGCCTACATTGCACATCTCTCAACAAAATAATAATGCTAAGAGCATTGATGAAGCAGTAGTAAAGTTGACTGAAACTATAATGACCGCATACAATCAGTGTTGCCCAATTGTAACTCGTACAGTTACCCCGAAAAATAAACAAAAGCCCTGGATTACTAGAGACATCGTAATAAATATAAAGAAAGGTCAAGCGTACCTAGCCCTCCTTTGCGAAGGGCGAATATCTAGAGAAACATATAACCGAATCAGAAACTATATTACAAACCAGATAAGAACATCAAAAAAGAACTACTTTACGCTCAAGTTTACTCAATTCAAAACAGACGTTAAAAAGACTTGGCATCTCCTTAACTCTTGCTGTAAACCGAATAATGCCGATAAAAAGAAAATTGAATATGCCATTCAAGATAATGTGAAATACCACGAGAAAAAAGAAATTGCTAATCTCTTTAACAACTTCTTCGTAAACGTAGGGAAAACTATAGCTGATGGTATTCCAAGTGAACCTACTGATCACCTGGAATTTATGGATCATATTCGAGAACCCAACTCTTTTTTCTTTACGCCTACAAACTCCTCCGATGTAATTACGTGCATAAACAACATGAAAAATAAATCGAGTGGGCTACAAACGTTTCCGGCTAAAGTACTTAAAGTTATTGCTGACATTGTAGCCCCGCTGATATCAAATATTATTAACCAGTCTCTCTCACTAGGCACTTTCCCGAACTCCCTCAAAGTTGCTAGAGTAACCCCTATCTTTAAAAGTGGTGAAAAAACCTGTGTAAACAATTATCGACCTATCTCCGTACTACCAATTATTAGCAAAGTATTCGAAAAGATTGTGTATAAAAAAGTGTACTCTTATTTTGAACAAAAATCATTTCTTTACGATAAACAATACGGCTTTCGCTCTAAAAAATCAACAACACAGGCTATATTAAATCATTTACAATTCCTCTATTCTAATACAGATGAAGGAAAGCCTGTCTTCTCTGTATTTCTTGACTTCCGAAAAGCATTCGATTGTGTGGACCATAAAATACTACTCTCGAAACTACACTGTTATGGCATTCGAGGGATTTCCCATGATTGGTTCAGATCATACCTAACAAATCGGAAGCAATACGTTGTCATTGACGACGCAAAATCAGACCCACAGACAATTAGCCATGGAGTTCCACAAGGATCTGTTCTTGGGCCTCTCCTGTTTCTGATTTTTATCAATGATATTGTAAAATCTACATCATTCTTCAAATTCATACTTTTTGCCGATGACAGTACGCTTTCTGCAGTCCTTCCGAACCAAAATCCAGCTATGATTGTGGAGAGTATAAATAATGAACTTCATAAGGTTTCATCGTGGCTCAAAGCTAATAAAATAAGCCTTAATATTGATAAAACAAATTATATTAAATTCTCATACAAGAAAGATGTATCTCTCCCATGCATTAAAATTGGCGAAGGTGAAATCGAAGAAACCAACTCATGTAAGTTTCTGGGCATCATAATAGATAAACATCTGACCTTCAAAGAGCACATCACTCATATTAGTTCTAAATTATCAAAATCCATCGGAATCCTAAATAAAGTTAAAAATTTTCTGCCTGAAACAGCTTTACTAATGCTCTACCGAACGCTTATTTCTCCATACTTGCAATACGGAATAGAAGCATGGCACGGAACTGATAAAAATAAAACTAACAAAATTTTTACTCTACAGAAAAGAGCTGTCAGAGGGGTAAAGAATCTAGAATATAATGCTCACACATATCATTCTTTAAAAAATTTACAAATACTTAAACTTTCGGATCTCTACAAAATCTCCATCTGTAATTTCATTTTCAAAACATTAAAAAATGATGGCGACAATAGCCTTAGACAATTATTGACTGCGCAAACTGGTCATCACGACCATTTAACCCGAAATAGAAGTAAATTCATGCTTCCTTATTATTCGAAGGCCCGGTCGCAACACAGTATCCTCTTCGTTGGAACCAAAACTTGGAACTCTATACCTGCGGAGATCCGTAAATGTAATTCGTACAAAGTATTCAAAAGACATCTTGAGTCTCACTTCCTATCAGAATACTAGTCGTGTAAGATCACCATGTCAAATCTTGCCTCCTACATGTAACTAATGATAATGTAATGATGTAACTTGCTTTGGGTAATCGTTTTAATCTGGTTATCTGCTCTTGAATCGTTTTATCGAACATACTGTTAAATATAGCCGATTTGACCTATATTGTGAAGTACAGCATAAAATATCGAGTAAATTATCTCAATGATCAGTCTAATGCGAAACTAGGTTAAGTAAACTAGGTTAAACATTATTGTACACCTTAGAATAACGTGATGGTAGGATGCCCTAGAAGTCGCTGAACTTGTTCGGGCCCACAGGTAGCTATACTCAAATTTAACCATTGTACTAGACTTAAGAATCATTCTACCTCTGTATCACCTGTGGTAAATAAATTGTTTAAATTGTTTAAATTGTTTAAATTGTTTAAATTACATCTGAAGCAACATCAAATGTTCCACTTAATGACTCGCCGATGTTCGCCAATGATTGTAACCGTCGAAGAATATTTTTGGGAAAGCTGTAAATAGAGTTTCTTAAATATCAATGAGCAGTTTCAACGTAACTATTTTTTGTTATCGTAAAATCTTTCAATCATTTTTATTAACGAAGTTAGGAAATCATCTGAAGGAATAGATTTATGATAGTGAAGGTTTATTTCTTTTGCTCTATGAATTTGAACAAATGTAGTTTTAAATCGACGTAGTGCACTAAGGTGTGAGCCATAATGCAGTCGTGGAAGTGTATCATCGACGTTACGGACTGATATCTGCTTTCTACGGATATCTTTTTCGTAAGTTAGAAAAGGAATAATATCGGTTTTTACATTAAAAATCAATTTTTAAATCTATTTTTCTAATAGTTCGTTTTTTCATAGCTCGTTTAATGTCTCTGATCATTCTTTCTCCTTATATAAAATCACTATTTTGACAGTTTAGAGCATGGTAAGGAATAGAAGTTTGACAAAATCCTCTATATATACGACTCGATTTATTTTCTTCATTTGTCTTCATCGACCCCAAAATAATTTCAACAGCTTTATTCAAAAATATTTTTCTTCCTATCGCCACCGAATGAAGTTAGGTGGCCTTATCAACCTTTAGGAAAACTATATAGTATAATCAAAATCTATTTTCCATACTTACAGATGTTTAGCTGACAAAACAATAAATGCACGAATATGGAAAAGATATATAGAAGAATTAATCACTCCGAACAACGAGCCCGTTATCAAAAACCTTCACACAGTTAATGCGTAGAGATGAAGTGCATACAGAAATGCAATAAATTCCTTGCAGTGGTTTATCAGTATGGATGAAGAGCAGGGCATTTCACGAGAACTCGAGAAAATAAACTTTAATCCCGCTACAAGTAACCAGGATACAAGGGCGCTATAAAATATCATACTCTCGAATTGAGACGCGTTCTCCGACGTCGAAGAAATGACCACAACCAAAGAAAGAGAGAATATCGTCTCTGACGTTGGGTAGTAATTATTATGGTTATGGAATCGTGATTATTATTCCGTGGAACGTAATCAGGATAAAGTGCATTTTAGGCTGCCATCTAATTAGCGAGACGCGTCCTTCGACGTTGGGGCAATCACTTGTACGGGAGGAGCAGGGAGTATTGTCGATGTTGCCTTGAGATTTCTATTGTAATTATGAAAATTACAAAAAATCCCCGAGCAGTGAATAAGATTTCGCAACACGTGTTAACTGCATTTAACTAAGCAATATTGCAATATTAATTACAAGAACGCTTGCTCATTACGTGGACTACATTATACATGTGTAGGTTGCATTTCGATCGGAATCTATAGATCAGTCTATGAATACTCGTATATAATTAGAAGCCAAATTGCTGATGAATCCATTGAGTCCCAACGAGGCGTACGTTGTCACAGAACCTTGTTAGCGTTGTGATGAGTTCAAAGGTAATCCTGCACACATTACAATTGACAATCCCTATTCAAACTGAATCATGGTTGCCATGGTTATTATTTTGATAAATACCCTGCGGGAACAGGAAAAGTCTGTCAGAAAATTATGAAGTTTTCGCAATCGTGTTTTCATTTCAAATTTTCTATGGATACTGCGCTGTTGGAGTTGAAAATAGAGAAAATTACAAAATCATGAACATATTACACGCTTCATGTGATTTAAAGTGAAAAGCTCATACAGAACGTGAAAGAATTATAGGACGATAAATTCGCTAACATCAAATGAAATAAAAAAAGCGATCGAATATAAACACAAAAAATAGCGAAAAAAACGTTGTAGGCTTCTTTACTGCTAGGGTTGTCATCAAAAATCTTTCCTAATTATACCCTCGGTGTGTTCATTTATTTAAATATATATACATGTACATGTGTTTGGTGGCCGCTGCTTCCGTCTCTCTGTGACGCTCATAAGGATGCTTATTGATCGTATCTGTGATACGAGTTTCACCAGTGCACAAGTACAAGAAAGAATACTTTTCTCGTGGGTACTATTAGGATGGATATATTGGTTTGCTCTACACATCTGGAAAAATGAATTCGATAAAAATTTTGAATCCCGTCATTCTTGACGAGCCGTGGACACTAGTACATATTAATACCATAAACGGTCGAGAAATATGTTCCAGGCAAACTAACCAGACGTTTTCAAGTGCGTACAACAGTGGGGAGGAAGACGATGTATTCGATAATAAAGATAAAACAAGAGGTGACTAACGTGCTTATTCTAAAATAGTTTAAGTCGCACTCTGTCTTTAGAAATACATAGTTACGTTTATAATAGTCGTCCATGTTGGATAAATTCGTGAAAGTATCGGAAAAGTGAAAGGGCAGTTAATTTTGAAGGGCAAGACCGGTGAGATTGCAGGAAAAGTGAAAGTGTGCAGAAAGTGAAAGTGTGCAGAAAGTGACAGGACAGAGAAAATGACAATGCAAGAAAATTAAAAAGGTAATAAAAGTGATGTTACAGGGAGAGTAACACTTTTTGGAAAATGAAAGTGCAGCGAAAAGAAAAGGGCAGGAAAAGTGAAAAGGCAGGTAAAGTGAAAGTGCTGGGCAGGTGAGAGCGCTGTAAAATCAAGAGTGTAGGGTTAGTGAAAGGCCAAAGATACTTAACCCTCTACAGATTGATTTCCATCACCTTAACGAATGAAGACAAGAGAGCCTTCAACTTACTGCGAGTACAACACCGTACGGTGGACTGTATACTCCAATGCTAAGACGTAAGTTTAAGGTCCTCCACATCGCTGTTACGTTAGCCTGAGTTACGTTTGGCTCGTGGAACTAAATGGAGCGACCGAACGGGCTCAGCGGTCTGCAAATGTTGCACCGAGGAAATTATTTATCAAGAAGACAAGCTACTTTTATTTGATGACATTAGTATGTTTTGATGCTAGGCTCTCAGGTTTGTGACAAACAAAGCGCGTGACAAACAAGTCGCATGAAAAACAAGGCGCATGACAAACAAGGCGCATGACAACAAGGCGCGTGACAAACAAGGCGCATGACAAACAAGGCGCATGACAAACAAGGCGCATGACAAACAAGGCGTATGACAAACAAGGCGCACGACAAACAAGGCGCACGACAAACAAGGCGCATGACAAACAAGGCGCACGACAAACAAGGCGCATGACAAACGAGGCGCGGGACAAACAAGGCGCATGACAAACAAGGCGCATGACAAACAAGGCGCACGACAAGCAAGGCGCATGACAAACGAGGCGCGTGACAAACAAGGCGCATGACAAACAAGGTGCATGACAAACAAGGCGCACGACAAACAAGGCGAACGACAAACAAGGCGCACGACAAGCAAGGCGCATGACAAACGAGGCGCGTGACAAACAAGGCGCATGACAAACAAGGTGCATGACAAACAAGGCGCACGACAAACAAGGCGAACGACAAACAAGGCGCGTGACAAACAAGGCGCATGACAAACAAGGCGCATGACAAACAAGGCGCGTGACAAACAAGGCGCATGACAAACAAGGCGCATGACAAACAAGGCGCATGACAAACAAGGCACATGACAAACAAGGCGCATGAAAAACAAGGGCGCATGGCAAACAAGGCGCATGAAAAACGAAGCGCATGACAAACAAGGCGCATGACAAACAAGGCGCAAGACAAACAAGGTGCATGACAAACAAGGCGCATGACAAACAAGGCGCGTGACAAACAAGGCGCATGACAAACAAGGCGCACGACAAACAAAGCGCACGACAAACAAGGCGCACGACAAACAAGGCGCATGACAAACAAGGCGCATGACAAACAAGGCGCACGACAAACAAGGCGCATGACAAACAAGGCGCACGACAAACAAGGCGCATGACAAACGAGGCGCGTGACAAACAAGGCGCACGACACACAAGGCGCACGACAAACAAGGCGCACGACAAACAAGGCGCGTGACAAACAATGCGCATGACAAACAAGGCGCATGACAAACGAGGCGCACGAAAAACAAGGCGCATGACAAACAAGGCGCACGACAAACAAGGCGCATGACAAACAAGGCGCACGACAAACAGGGCGCACGACAAACAAGGCGCATGACAAACAAGGAGCATGACAAACAAGGCGCACGACAAACAAGGCGCATGACAAACAAGGCGCATGACAAACAAGGCGCATGACAAACAAGGCGCATGACAAACAAGGCACATGACAAACAAGGCGCATGACAAACAAGGGCGCATGGCAAACAAGGCGCATGACAAACGAAGCGCATGACAAACAATGCGCATGACAAACAAGGCGCAAGACAAACAAGGTGCATGACAAACAAGGCGCATGCCAAACAAGGAGCATGACAAACAAGGCGCATGACAAACATGGCGCATGACAAACGAGGCGCATGACAAACAAGGCGCATGACAAACAAGGCGCATGGCAAACAAGGCGAATGACAAACAAGGCGCATGACAAACAAGGAGCATGACAAACAAGGGGCATGACAAACAAGGCGCGTGACAAACGAGGCGCATGACAAACAAGGCGCATGACAAACAAGGCGCGTGACAAACAAGGCGCGTGACAAACAAGGCGTATGACAAACAAGGCGCATCAAAAACAAGGAGCATGACAAACGAAGCGCATGACAAACGAGGCGCATGACAAACAAGGCGCATGGCAAACAAGGCGCATGACAAACAAGGCGCATGACAAACAAGGAGCATGACAAACAAGGCGCATGACAAACAAGGCGCATGACAAACAAGGCACATGACAAACAAGGCGCATGACAAACAAGGGCGCATGGCAAACAAGGCGCATGACAAACGAAGCGCATGACAAACAATGCGCATGACAAACAAGGCGCAAGACAAACAAGGTGCATGACAAACAAGGCGCATGCCAAACAAGGAGCATGACAAACAAGGCGCATGACAAACATGGCGCATGACAAACGACGCGCATGACAAACAAGGCGCATGACAAACAAGGCGCATGGCAAACAAGGCGAATGACAAACAAGGCGCATGACAAACAAGGAGCATGACAAACAAGGGGCATGACAAACAAGGCGCGTGACAAACGAGGCGCATGACAAACAAGGCGCATGACAAACAAGGCGCGTGACAAACAAGGCGCGTGACAAACAAGGCGTATGACAAACAAGGCGCATCAAAAACAAGGAGCATGACAAACGAAGCGCATGACAAACGAGGCGCATGACAAACAAGGCGCATGGCAAACAAGGCGCTTGACAAACAAGGCGCATGACAAACAAGGAGCATGACAAACAAGGGGCATGACAAACAAGGCGCGTGACAAACAAGGCGCATGACAAACAAGGAGCATGAGAAACGAGGCGCGTGACAAACGAGGCGCATGACAAACAAGGCGCATGACAAACAAGGCGCATGACAAACAAGGCGCGTGACAAACAAGGCGCATGACAAACAAGGCGCATGACAAACAAGGCGCGTGACAAACAAGGCACACGACAAACAAGGCGCACGACAAACAAGGCGCACGACAAACAAGGCACATGACTAACAAGGCGCGTGACAAACAAGGCGCACGACAAACAAGGCGCATGACAAACAAGGCGCGTGACAAACAAGGCGCATGACAAACAAGGCGCACGACAACAAAGCGCACGACAAACAAGGCGCACGACAAACAAGGCGCATGACAAACAAGGCGCATGACAAACAAGGCGCACGACAAACAAGGCGCATGACAAACAAGGCGCACGACAAACAAGGCGCATGACAAACGAGGCGCGTGACAAACAAGGCGCACGACAAACAAGGCGCACGACAAACAAGGCGCACGACAAACAAGGCGCGTGACAAACAAGGCGCATGACAAACAAGGCGCATGACAAACGAGGCGCACGAAAAACAAGGCGCATGACAAACAAGGCGCACGACAAACAAGGCACATGACAAACAAGGCGCACGACAAACAGGGCGCACGACAAACAAGGCGCATGACAAACAAGGCGCATGACAAACAAGGAGCATGACAAACAAGGCGCATGACAAACAAGGCGCATTCCAAACAAGGCGCAAGACAAACAAGGCACATGACAAACAAGGCGCATGACAAACAAGGGCGCATGGCAAACAAGGCGCATGACAAACGAAGCGCATGACAAACAAGGCGCATGACAAACAAGGCGCAAGACAAACAAGGCGCATGACAAACAAGGCGCATGACAAACAAGGAGCATGACAAACAAGGCGCATGACAAACATGGCGCATGACAACCGAGGCGCATGACAAACAAGGCGCATGACAAACAAGGAGCATGACAAACAAGGCGCATGACAAACATGGCGCATGACAAACGAGGCGCATGACAAACAAGGCGTATGACAAACAAGGCGCATGGCAAACAAGGCGCATGACAAACAAGGCGCATGACAAACAAGGAGCATGACAAACAAGGGGCATGACAAACAAGGCGCGTGACAAACAAGGCGCGTGACAAACAAGGCGCATGGCAAACAAGGCGCATGACAAACAAGGCGCATGACAAACAAGGCGCATGACAAACAAGGCGCATGACAAACAAGACGCGTGACAAACAAGGCGCGTGACAAACAAGGCGCATGACAAACAAGGCGCATCACAAACAAGGAGCATGACAAACGAAGCGCATGACAAACGAGGCGCATGACAAACAAGGCGCATGGCAAACAAGGCGCATGACAAACAAGGCGCATGACAAACAAGGAGCATGACAAACAATGGGCATGACAAACAAGGCACATGACAAACGAGGCGCATGACAAATAAGGAGCATGACAAACGAGGCGCGTGACAAACGAGGCGCATGACAAACAAGGCGCATGACAAACAAGGCGCATGACAAACAAGGCGCATGACAAACAAGGCGCATGACAAACAAGGAGCATGACAAACGAGGCGCATGACAAACGAGGCACATGACAAACAAGGCGCATGACAAACAATTCGCATGACAAACAAGGCGATGACAAACAAGGAGCATGACAAACAAGGCGCATGACAAACGAGGCGCATGACAAACAAGGCGCATGACAAACAAGGCGTATGACAAACAAGGCGCATGACAAACAAGGTGCATGACAAACAAGGGGATGACAAACAAGGCGCATGACAAACAAGGCGCATGACAAACAAGGCGCATGACAAACAAGGCACATGACAAACAAGGCGCATGACAAACAAGGCGCATGACAAACAAGGCACATGACAAACAAGGCGCATGACAAACAAGGCGCATGACAAACAAGGCGCATGACAAACAAGGCGTATGACAAACAAGGGGCATGACAAGCAAGGCGCATTGTATCGAGAGCTCCATCATATGAAGGAGTCAAAAAGAGGATATAATTGCGGGCCTGAAGGAGAGGCCCCGACTCTTTCAACTTTCCATCCTCATTAAACTGTTTTCATTCTGAAGTTTTCTCCTCGAGATTAATTCAGTTTTAGATTACATCCGAGACTGAACACCTCTTTGCTAGCGGACAGAGTGCGTTGTGATAGTAACGGAAGAAAATTGAACGTTAGAGTGCTTTTTAAAGAACTAATTCTGTGTTAATGTATTTTTTTTCCACGTAAAGCAAGTGAGCTTTGCTCGTGGGGAAGTGATGCTGGTGGCTGCAAATTTCTGTAAGAAATCATCGATGAATTTCTCTTTACTTTGGAAGTAACTTTTCAGGGTATGTGAAATTTTACTCGTGTATTTTAAGCGCTACCGTAAATTGGAAATTAAGCTATTCAGTTCTTTGTGCATTTGGGGTGATTTTCTGTGTGCATTTACTGATCATACAATGATTTAATGGTTTTTGGTGCTGGAGAGCATGTCTAAATGCATTATGAACAGCCGATTTTACTTTTCCTTCCTTCTTTCCCACATGCTGACTGCCATTCATACCCTAAGACCTCGAAATGCTTCGAAAATAAATGATATTATGAGCTTCTTGTTTTTTCTGATCATTTACCCATCGCTGGAAACACTTATTGGAAACCTGGAGGGTTTGGCCTTCAGCCGCCATAGCACGATAACATTCTATAAAAGCATTCAGAAAACAGCAGAAAACCTTCATTCTACATCTATATGGTCAAGTTTTAATCGATGCACACAGTGCGCTGTAATAACAATATGCACACCAATTCCAAAGAGCCCAAAACCACTCCAGTGCCGCAGCACATCTCAAAATTAATGAGAAAAAATGCGTCCCATTGAGCACGGTATTCTCTCACAAGAAGACGGGCAAAATTTATAAAAAGTTCGACTCAAGCAACATAGAAATAGGTAGACAGGGAGATAAATCTGAAGAAATTTATCTTTTATATAGTGTAAGCGGGAAGTTCCTTGGCGAAAGTGCTTCCCGTGTCTTCAGATGAGCGGTTAGCTGAAGACCTCCTCAGACAGCATCGCTATGTGGCGCAGCTCAGCATGGGGTGTCAGATGCATTCTCCGGTCACCGCAGTTCTTATTTCAATCTAAATTCTTTACGAAATTTACGAAAGAGTTTGGAGGAATGTAAGAGAATTTGGTCAGCACTGTGTGTGGTTGTGCTCCTTTGCATGCAAGGATGTAAGAAAATTTGAGTGTTAGAAAATACGAAAGAGTATAAAGGAATGTAAGAGAATATGATCAGCACTGTATGTGGTCGTGCTCGTCTAGATGCAACGCACATGAGGAAATGCGAGTGTCAGAAAATGCGGAAGAGTTTGAAGAAATGTAAGAGAATATGATAGTAAACAAGAAAGAGAAACCATATCAGAATATGGGCGAGTATGAGGGTATAGGTGAAAATAAGAACATAGTGAATGTAAGACCAAAGAACGATATTAGGCTGTGGAAGAATATGAGAGAAACAGAGACGTGAAAGAACACGCGTAAATTTGTGCGAATGTGAGGCTTGAGAGAATATGATGGAATGCGAAGCAATGAGTGAAGATGAGGAAACATGAGACCATGGAAGAACATAAGAAAATTAATAAGAATGAAACACTTATAGGAAAATATGAGACCCAGGGAGGTTACGTGAGAATTCGAGATAACTCGGCACCCGATGAGGGGATTTCGAAAGAGCACAAAATATGTAATCTCTCGTCCCTTGCGGTGGTCACGATGCTACCCGATCGAAAGCTTCACATGTAAATACGAATTGATATCAGACGCGTTGAAGTAAGCGACTCCATGAAAAAAAGGCTGGAGAAACTTCGAGTTCCACATTGACTTGAATCACTCGGTTGTTATTATTTAATCGACTTGAATCGCCTGGATGTTGTTATTTAACCGACTTGAAATCACCCAGGTGTTGTTATTTAATCGACTTTAATCACTCAGATGTTGTTATTTAATCGACTGAGATCACCCGGATGTTGTTATTTAATCAAATTTGATCACCCGGATGGTGTTATTTAATCGACTTGGATCACCCAGGTGTTGTTATTAACTTATGCGCTGTCATGTGTTGCCGGATGTTATGTATGTGACACGAGAGTTGACTTTCCTAGCGCAGAAATTAGCATGCATAGTCAAACCGTTATTAATGAATAAATTCATTTTAGTGAATCGGTTTTTATTACGATATTTTACTACATGCAAAACAAAAGTAAGATTTACTAGCAATATCATCAACCAGCGTATTGAGCGCTCCATTCTCAATGGTTACTAAAAGCTGCAATGGAGTGAAACTTCAACACGGAAATTTGCATAAAAATCACAAACGTTTCTCGGGTTTTGACGAGATTGCCACACGTTGCTCAGAGTGCAATACAATTTCCATTTCCACACTACGATACAGTCCATCAAACGAAACACTTCACTTATATAGAAGCGCGAAATTTATTCCTTTGATGAAAACGATTTAAAGAAGACATTCTCAAACGTCAGCGATTTTCCCATCAATAAATTGAACATGAATTTCGTACCGACAACCAATTAGTTTCCTGAGTTTTGAGAAAAATTCTCACTTTCTATCAAATGAATATTGTGTAAACCTCGGCTGTAAGCTCTCGCTATTCATCGAGGCTTTTTTGAGGCAGAATAGAACTCCTCCAATATGACCTCGGCATTAGCCGGAGCTCCTCGCTTTTGAAGTTTATTTCGAGCGAAAAATATAACTCCTGAATTTCCCCTGCCCATTTTATGCCGACGATCAATCATAGAAGATATTGATTCTTCTTGAGGAAACTTAAATATAGAGTGGAATGAAATTTTTTCATGATTCTAATGATGATCTTTAGAATGTCAATTCGTTTTTTTATACGTCTTTTGACGTATCAAAATGTCTTTTTTTAATACACCTTATCTCGATAAGGTAATCTACCGTGATAATAATATAGATCTTATGTTACTAATCATTTTTCTTGAATACACGGTTCCCATCTAGCTCATTTAACTATTTCTCCTATTCTTAAAAAATTAAGCATCGAAACATGATCAGTCTTGTATGCCCCTAGGTCAAGTAAATTAGGATAAACATAATTGTATGCTTTAAAAAGAGCTTGATGATAGGATGTCCTAGAAGTCGCTGAACTTATTCGGGCCCACAAGTAGCTATACTCAAATATGTCCCCTGTACTAGACTTAAGATACAATCTATTGCTGTATCACTTGTGATTTATAAATTGTTTATATTATTTTAAATTGTTGTCTGTTGTAAGAAATTTTTTTTGACATCGAAACATTTCAGACGTCATGGATGACGCTCGTTTTCTAACAAATTTAGCCAAATCCTTTACTCTGTGAATTAAATCCTCCTTAAATTTACTCTGTGAATTAAAACCTCCTTAAGTTTACGCTGTGAATTAAAACCTCCTTAAATTTACTCTGTGAATTAAAACCTCCTTAAATTTACTCTGTGAATTAAAACCTCCTTAAATTTACTCTGTGAATTAAATCCTCGTTAAAATACACTTTGTGAATGCCAATATAACGGCATGTTTTAGCCAGCATTTGAGCAGTAATTGCATCAGACAGACAACTGCCAACGATAAAGGCAAACAAATACACAGCCGGTACGCACACAAACGAACCTTTAGAGAGGGAGCTCACAACTGCCAGATACACATCCGCAAGCGCGTATTCACAAAAACAATTCTTTCGAGGTTATTACTAACGATCAAATCCTCCGTCAATTTCTTCAATAAGAGTAAAGCGTCAATTTATAGAAATGTGACAATTCTAGAGAGCTCACACGATCATTGCTCGATCCTTAGAAGGATATTTCGAAGCTGTAAATGCAACCACAAGCCCTTGAAGGCGACCAAAATTGAGCATGCAATAAGCACTATAGCACGACAGCTCTGGAATCCCAGAAAATGGAATAAAGGAGTTTAAAAATCCAAATCTCGTTCCTATTCACTTCGATCAGTATGAACTTTTTGGAATGAGCATGGGATGAACTTCACAGATGAGCATAATTACATAGTAAATTGTTGTTTTAAAGTATGCTTTGTTTAAGCTTCCTTTGTAACTTTTCTCCAGGGTATCTATGATTTTAGCCTCGCAAGAATAGTCTCATCACGGGGAGGGTAACATCACAGATCCGTCAGAGAAATTAATAATGCAATTTTGAGAGAATGAAGACCTCTTTAATTCTAAATTTTATTATTCGCATGCACTATACGACAGAAAGAAAACATAGTACGAACTAATTAAAATCAGACGTAGGTAAAGCTCGTTCAACAATTAGTCCCAAATTATGATTGCGTTTTTTAATCCATTTTGTTAAAGAGTTTCAAACCTATTTGCTGGCTCGAACGCTGAAGTGAAGTTTGTTGCCAACAGTGATTTGCGTATCATTAGAGCAAAATCCACAATCTCTCAAGTATTTAATCACAAAATGTCAACACCTAATCTTATTTAACAAACATCCTGATGGGCTAATTACAACTTCAGCAGGCGGCAAGGTATTGGAACCAACTTTTACATGCTTGAAGTATTCAATTACGAAGCGGCTTCACTACACCTTAATTATAAGATGTCCTGATCTGAGGGAAGCCAAAGAACTTTGCGTGCCGTCACGCCAGACGCAAGTGAGGGCGGTCGCTGGGATCGTAGCAGGCTATAGTTACTTATTCTGAATAGGAAGTGCATAGATACGCTTCTATTGCCTTTATTGTTACGCTAAAAATATGCGCTGGTATGAGCTACTAGAGGCATAAAATTTAGCGCACAGCGGTGCATGAGGACGTATCGTTGCGAGTTTATTAGAGACAAACACCAGTCGAAGTAATTTTGATCTATTCTCTCCTGTATCTTAGTAAACGGAACTGCAAAGCAAGACGTGACGATATGTTAATCTTTATCTAGTAACCAACGATCGTTTGAAGCGTTGGCTTGTTGAAATGTTAAAACATAAATTATAATTTAAATTTTAAATTATACGTTATTTTAGGCCTCTCTGATCACAAAAACTAAGGTGTTCAGAGGAAGGAGTAAAACACCATTCAGAATGGCAGTAAGGGAACATGGAATCTGTGCACAAATATCTTCCTCACACCCTGCGCGTAGAAACAGCAAGATTGGAAGAAGCTTATGACAAAAAATAAAAATTTAACAGGTGCTGAAGCATGGACGGCAGTTAAGCGACAAATTGGTCTATAACAAAACAAAAGGTTTCTTCTTATTTATCAACATAAGCAACGCCTACCTAAACATCGAATTGAGACCTCACAAACAATACATAAGACCCGGGATCGCTAATTCTCGTATGAACAATGCATAATTGTCTCCACGTACAAGTGCAGCGAGCTTGGAAAGTTTTATATCGTCTGAAACTCGAACTTTTAACGTCATGTACTGAAAGAACTAATTCGCAGCGCACGCACAGATTTTCACTGACTCGTGAAACTGAATGCAAAAATCTGTGAATGCTGTAACCTCTACTCTCTTCTGTGTGACTCTCAACAACACTGAAAATAACACATGTGGCTACGCTCAAGGAATTATCTAGAAAGAATTTATACATCTACAGTAGCAGTGATTTTCAATTTCAAACCAAAAATGCCATCAGTGGGTGACCCAGTAGTCTCGTTTTCTGCTCAATGTTTGCTTGCTTTGCCACAGCGTAGTTGCACAAATTAATGCAACCCGTTCGCC
The DNA here is from genome assembly GCA_030386875.1 of Morinoia aosen. NCBI lineage: Eukaryota > Metazoa > Arthropoda > Malacostraca > Amphipoda > Talitridae > Morinoia > Morinoia aosen. Next base: position 58,174,438 of record CM059567.1, on the reverse strand, counting down.
GCTAGCGCAGTTCTCAGTCGCTGTTGTCTTGTGCCAGATTATCTTGCCCCACAAAAGAACTCTTTAAAGTACCCTCATCCCTTACGATTGTCGAGTGCTCATCAACTGATTGTTTCTCTCTCATTTTTCGTGCTCATTATTCCATGTGTAAAACACAGAACAAGCAAAGAAACAATAAACGAAACAAGGGAAAATATCAGCGTTGGTGAGTGTAGTGTGGAGATCCTGTTGAAAATTTACCTTTTCGCTTGAAAGCAAACTCAGATTTACAATAAAATTTCAACGAGGGTCTCGTGTATAGTTGAAAGTTATTTGTTGGCAGAATGAACACCTGAAAAACAAAGCAAAAAAGTTCATTTCATGATGCATGAAATAAAAACACATACATTAACTTTAAACAATTTTTTAACATGCTGGTTCTTTTGTACATTTGCCTGATATCTCAAAATAGGTATCAGGACTCCTCAACGTCTCGAGAGAAACACACACACGAAAACACTTAGTGCAGGTTTTCAATTATTTTTGAGTGTATAGGCCCTAATTTGTAATTAGGATGCATCACAATAGGCAACAAGTCACTAAATAGTAAAGCATCCAAAGAAACTCGCACAAAAAAAAAACCAAAGAAGTTTTCAAAATGTTTTTTTTTAGTATATAGGGCTTAATCTTTAATTGGTGGATGCATCACAATAGGTATCAGGTCGCTAGTAAAGCCTCAAAAAAAACTCACAAACACACACACACACACACAACAACAACACACACACACACACAACACAAACAACACACACAAAACACTCGTGAACCGAGAGACAAGATTAGAGGCCGGGCTGCTAATGGCGGATTTGTCTAATTCTTTGGAGCATCGGGCCAGCTAATGGAGAGGGCGCTAATGTGGAGCTTGTGCTAGGCTTCAGGTGTCTTCGTGACATCCAAGAGCCTTGAATTTGAGCGATGAACATAAAAAAAAGCCGTTAGCGCGGGAATTTGAGATGTAAATTGAGTCGAGCTCAGCTGAGCCGCAGCTAATTGGGTTAATTATGCAAGCAGGCAGCCACACCAGTGAAGAGGAGCCGCGAGGGTCAGACCAAAGGTCGGATTTAATAAGAAAAATTAGGATAGTTGAAGCGGTGGCCCTGGCTGCACAAGTTCTTCCTGTAACTTGGCTACACTGGTCGCTGTAGCCCGTTGCGTACTTATGTCCCCTTAGAAAAACCTGTTGCTAGTTATATCTCGTTGATGCGGTGCACATGGCTGCTCAAATTCTTCGTGTGAACTTGGCTACACTGTCCGCTGTAGCCCGTTGCGTACACAAGTTTATTTAGAAACACCTGCTGCCAGTTATATCGCCGCGACAAAATGAATTATTTGAATATCCGCATTTGGAAGCCCATCTGTATTCTATAACTCATGTTGGGAGCAAGGGGATTGAATTAATCTTGTAGAGAGCAAGAAGGTGCCTATTTGAACAAGAAAGTTATGGTTTGGAAGATGATATTAAAGTGTGTGACACAAAGTTAGCTATTATGAAGTTAGTCGTGAGCTCCAGAATTGATGCATCGTCGAGCGTTGGAGAGAAGTTTCAGCTCGAGGCGCTCAACTCGTTGACTGCCTATTGGGGCGTAAGTACTACAAGATAAAGGGCTCATTTCCGTATCGGTGTGGATGAAAAGCATTCCAATTATTTCAACATCTTTTTTTGAAGAGGCTTAAGCATACTAGGTTAAATATCACGATGCTATTACATTTTTACACATGTAAGGAAAGATATAATTTTTTTTTCGAGCAGTAAAGTCGTTTTTTTAAACGCTCTTACTTAGAACCTAAGTTAACATGAGACCCCTGGACACACATTGAACGTGTTAAGCTTCCTGACAATTTATCTTCTTGCAAACGTAATTTTTTGAGTTTGTTTTTGACGATTGCGCAGCAAATTTGAGCTCTTCAATAAAATAAATCTCTTCATGAATTTCCTCAACTTCAAGCGTTCGGAAAAAGTGTGGAACATTTTAACCAAATTTCATAGCCTTCAATTTCTACAATTTGAATAATACTTTAAGCTGATCACATACTTTTATTTGAATGAATAATACGATTGTCGTTGTTGGAGAATTTTCGAATCCTCTTCTATGAGTAATAAAGAATTAATTATTACTACAGCATCTGCTGAGCACATTTGTACATACTACGCATAAAAATGAGCATCAATCAGAGACGTATGCCTCGAGCTCATAATAACTTTTTTAAAGTAGTGTACGTCTGCATCGGCTACGTTGGTGCAACTCTTAAAAGGTAACGAAAATCCTTTGTATTGAGAGCTCTTTTTTAACGCCTTTTTGCCAGAGCGATCAAGTTTCATCAAGAAAATGATATTAAAACTCCATCTGAAAGATGTTTTTCCTTGATTCGCTTGTAGAGTAGGATTTTTATTTCATCAGTGTTTCAAATTTAAATCAATGAAGAAAAACAAATGAATAGAAAGGAGCAAATAGAGACGGAAAAACATTATAATTACCACGTGGAAAAAAGGATGAATTACTCATCGGACATAAAAGAATTCGCCGCACAAAATGCTGGACCAGCGCGCGCAACATTATAATTTCACTTACATTAAACGATTTATTTACTCAGGTCACCCGGGGGAAAGAGATATTCTGAAACAAACATCGCATGAAAGGCCTTCATTGTGTCATAGAAACCAAGCTCGCCGTTGGACCTGTTCCCCTTTGTCCAGAGCTCGGCTTAGAGCATTCAATGGGCGCGGAGAAACGAAGAAAAGGACAAATGTTGCTCGATTGTAGCAAGAAAACCTTGTCTTTTGCATCCAAACGACAGGAGCACAATTGGACGACAATGGGGTGGTTGTCGCTCGAAGCGGCGACTCATTTCGTCGCCGCGCACACAAGAAATTCTGATTAAAGCACAGATTCGAGTCCGGCTTTGTGGCTTCTGTAGCTCGGAAGCACTGCTGAAAATAAATCAATTATCCGATTGTAGCTCGGAAGACAGGCTGAAAATAAAACAATTATCCTATTGTAGCTCGGAAGCACTGCTGAAAATAAATCAATTATCCGATTGTAGCTCGGAAGAACGGCTGAAAATATAACAATTATCCGATTGTAGCTCGGAAGAACGGCTGAAAATAAATCAATTATCCGATTGTAGCTCGAAAGAACGGCTGAAAATATAATAATTATCCGATTGTAGCTCGGAAGAACGGCTGAAAATATAATAATTATCCGATTGTAGCTCGGAAGACAGCTGAAAATGAAACAATTATCCGATTGTAGCTCGGAAGAACGGCTGAAAATAAAACAATTATCCGATTGTAGCTCGGAAGAACGGCTGAAAACAAAACAATTATCCGATTGTAGCTCGGAAGAACGGCTGAAAACAAAACAATTATCCGATTGTAGCTCGGAAGAATGGCTGAAAACAAAACAATTATCCGATTGTAGCTCGGAAGAACGGCTGAAAACAAAACAATTATCCGATTGTAGCTCGGAAGAACGGCTGAAAACCAAACAATTATCCGATTGTAGCTCGGAAGAACGGCTGAAAACCAAACAATTATCCGATTGTAGCTCGGAAGAACGGCTGAAAACAAAACAATTATCCGATTGTAGCTCGGAAGAACGGCTGAAAACCAAACAATTATCCGATTGTAGCTCGGAAGAACGGCTGAAAACAAAACAATTATCTGATGATCGGGGCGGAACCTGCGAGCGACAGGCTTTTTCTCCCACAGCAAGCACTTGTTCGAGGACGCGATCTTTACTCGTGACTTAAGTTTTTATTTAATCCGAAGGTTTTAGTTTTACTTGCTAGTTCCACTACCTGCATTTGTTCTCAGACGCGATCTTTACTCGCGAGTTAAGTGGGTATTTATTCTGAAGGTTTTATAATTATTAAAAAGGCATGCACATACGCCACACAGCAAACGCTTTTACCAGGTGTCTTAATAGAATGAATTATCGAGCGTGCTCGCGTATTTCCACGTACGTCACACAACAATTGCCGACCAGAGAAATATTAAAGGTAAAATAACATGATGAACGATCAAATGATCAGTGAATGAACAGTTGACGGCAAATTGGGAAATTGAGGTCAGACGATCTTCCTCGACGATCGCTTTTACGTGCAAATGAATTTAAGATGGATCGCCTTAATTGAAATCATTAGCATCCTTGTATAACTTTTTCACCGCCCGCATGCATGTTTTTCGCCGCCCAAGTAATTGAATCTCTTAGTCCGCGAAAAACATGCATGCTTCGGCGGCGAAAAAGTTTGACTGGGATTCGCTACTAATACGGCCGGTGTTTAGTCACGAAAAAATTTAAGCAAATTAGGGCAGGGAATGCCCATTGTCACGGCGTTTAGTCCTGCACTGCTTAAGAAAAAAGGTAGAACTGTTTATTCCGAATAAAGTTGATACATCAAAATAAGGTGTAACATTGGTTTATCAGTAATTCTTAAATGAGGTGCAACTTTAGTTTATCAGTAATTTTTAACATTAAGGTCCTTAATAGGTACTGAAACCGTCGTAGATTTTATGTTTATGTCAATGGATGAATAGAATATACCGGGGAAAACAAGAAATATTCCCTTGGTGAGTTTACCTTATGTTTAAAATTTTATAAATACTGCTCTAATCAGGAAGACTGTGAATTATAGGTGACTGAGATCTAGATAACTAACATCTCTCTGTCTGGACATTCTTGCTTAGCTATTATCTAAGAAGAGTTAGAGTAACTTTAATGAATTGTGCTTGTTAGCCGCTCGCTTCTCAACGAACTCTTGTCAAGTAATAACCGTATCTGAAGTTCTTTAAATAATGCTTGTGAAAATCTTGCAATGGTTGCTATGAAGTAGAGTAAGAAACAACCGTCTTTGCAGTTTTTCAAATAATGCTTGTGCAAATCTTGCCATCGTTGCTATGAAGTAGAGTAAGAAACAACCGTCTTTGCAGTTTTTCAAACAATGCTTGTGCAAATCTTGCCATCGTTGCTATATATAGTCAATATTCCTACCCTCACACTTACAGCGAGCAAGGACCTTAGTACATACATGACGTTTCACTCCACCCTTCACGCCCTGAACGCTACGCACAACCAGCAGGAGTGCAGCGAACTATACGTCGCACGCACACAAAGGCTGCTCAATAACTCAACATCGCACGCAAAAATGACGCAAAAATGAGCTCTGCTTGAAGAAAACACGTACCTAAGTCGTCGCATTCATTTGCTAAAAGGATACTTCATTCCAATTAATCAAGCCTGATACATACTATCTTGTACACTGGTTTTTCAAATGCCTTATGACTAACATCAGGACGCAATGACGGTTAGCCCCGGTCAAGCCGGTACCCATTTCCGACACCGTGTAGAGTGGGGAATTGTGCCTCAGTTCTCTCTTTTCCTAATGGGGAAAAATCCCCGCGCGGCTGCGGGATTCGAACTGCCGACACCTTATCGTGAAGGGCGCGTTCTAAGCCACTCGGCCACATTGACCACAAACTTTGCATGTAATTTAGTACATAAGAAGCTTGTATTTTTTGTGTGACGAATTCGTCACACTCGCGCGTAAAGGGCCAGCAGCGTCGAGAGACTGGCCCATGAATGTTTCTTGTTTTTCTTACTGATCTGCTACGTTTAAGAGCCATGTCGTCCAAGAGATGGCAAGAGAGGAGACACGTAGCAGCATCGCATTCCCGCTCTTTGTGAGATGGGAGAGAAAATATTCTGCCAGTAACACAAAACGGTCATATCTTGCCGGAAATTCTTTGATGTTATACAACGTGAACAGCAAGATCCCCCGCTCTACTGATCAGTGAAGTGTTAAATACATCATAATTCGTCGATCTGACTTCAAACATTACTGCCAGATGAGGTCACAAAAATCACAAAACATCGCTTCTCACTGCGATTGGAAACGGAAACGTTTTAAAAATAGTAGCTTTTGAAATTAAGGAGTGACGATATGTTGAAATCAAGTCGGGCTACGTAAACATCACATTTCACTGTGATTAGAAATAGAAAATTTACAGAAATACTACTTCGTAATACTGAGGAGTAAAGCTTTATTGAAACCACCGGTCAGGCTACGCGCATTTACCTCATCGGTATGTACATGACAAGACATTCTAATTAATGGTAAAAAAACATAAAATAGACAATACTTTTTACAAGAACACAGATGTATTAAGTACAGTTTTTCTTTTCGGGCACCAAGAATGCCAATGCTTTCAAATTATCAAAAAGGTTTATAAACAATCTAAAATGTTAAATATATTTTACGATTCGACGAGCGTTGTTTCAATAACTCAGAAGCCCTCAAGCAAAATATCCTCAGAAAAGAACTTGGTCGAGAATTCTTTGAAGGCGCAGCGCCTCGAGCCTCTGTTGCCAACTCTCGAGATCACCTCCAAAAATCCTTGAATTATTGAGTGACCTTTCGGAACCACCCGACTGCAAAATTCGAAACATGTTTTCGCTTCAATGGAATCAGATTCTACGCACAATTTTTGAGCGGCGAATATTTTTTGAAACTCTGTCACTAGAAGCGCATAAAATCAACATGGAACTCTCATGATTTCAACTTTGCATCTCTGCCGGAGATGAGAAAACAACAAAAAAGCAGCTGGACGACAGTGAAATGAAGCGTGAATGAAGAGATTAGGATTTTACTGGAACTCTTCTAAATCAGAAGCAGTGGGGACTTTGCGGAAAAAATCTTGCGAATTTTCATGAAAGTTTGTGACCTCAGCCATAATTGTTCGATTTTTTCCGTGTCCTCGCTTTGTTTTCAGCATTTGTTAATCGTCTAACTACACATCAGAATTTTTTTTTCTGAATTTTCAAATCAGTTAATTAGTAATATTGTTGGTTAGGTTAAACAAATGATTTACTCGTATGTTTAATTTAGCAATAAATTATTTACGTAAAAACTTGAGTTCTTAAGCTGTAAACTGCTGACAGATAATAAAGAACTCTCAAGTATTCCAGTGTTACTATACGGAGACAGTTACTTTTATAAGAAGCTAACTATTCTCGCGCTTTAAATTTGCATTTTATAGTAGAACTTTGAATGCACATAGTATGGAATGCGGAATAAAACCAAGAATTTCGGGTCCGAGTGGAGATTGTGACCAAGAAATGAACAACACACAAATTATTATCGTACTTTAACATCATATTTCAAAACATCGAATGCTCACTGTCTGGCAGTCGAAATAACACATAGAATTTCGGGTCCGAGTGGAGATTGTGACCAAGAAATGAACAACACACAAATTATTATCGTACTTTAACATCATATTTCAAAACATCGAATGCTTACTGTCTGGCAGTCGAAATAACACATAGAATTTCGGGTCCGAGTGGAGATTGTGACCAAGAAATGAACAAAAAACAGTCCTAAGTCTGAGACGAGAGTCGGAGTGAGTTTTTGAACTCCGAAGTTGAGCACCGAGTTCTCATCAGCAGCGCTGCTAATCACGAGTTCTCATCAGCAGCGCTGCTAATCACGAGTTCTCATCAGCAGCGCTGCTAATCACGAGACAAAAAAGTCCACGGAATGGAAAGTGACAAGTTGCGTCCGTCGCATCGATGCCAGAAGAAGGATTGATTGCAGAGTGAAAACTTACACGCGTAGATCTTCATTTTTCAACGGAATTCAGTTTTAATTACGCGTACATTTCCAGATTTTACAGAATTTAGCCGAAACACAGCACACATTTTCATATTTTAAAGAATTCAGTTTTCATGGGCGTACATTTTCCTCATCCCTGAGAAGTTAGTTTTAATTGCTCGTAGCTTTAAATTTTCTTTAATAATTTAGTTTTCGAAGAGCGTAGATTTCTATTTTTCTCGAGAATTCAGTTTTAACAGGGCGTAAATTTTCAGTTTTCTAGATAATTAAGTTAAAATAGAATTCATTTACGTGTAGGTTTGTTCGGTTAACACGCTGACACCGAATCTGCAGACGCGTTACACATCCATTTTTGACGTCCTGTAGTTAAAAAGAAGACGCATAAACTGGATGGAGAAAGGAAGACGCATAAACTGGATGGAGAAAGGATGACGCATAAACTGGATGGAGAAAGGAAGTCGCATAAACTGGATGGAGAAAGGAAGTCGCATAAACTGGATGGAGAAAGGAAGACGCATAAACTGGATGGAGAAAGGAAGTCGCATAAACTGGATGGAGAAAGGAAGACGCATAAACTGGATGGAGAAAGGAAGACGCATAAACTGGATGGAGAAAGGATGGCGCATAAACTGGATGGAGAAAGGAAGTCGCATAAACTGGATGGAGAAAGGATGACGCATAAACTGGATAGAGAAAGGAAGACGCATAAACTGGATGGAGAAAGGAAGTCGCATAAACTGGATGGAGAAAGGAAGACGCATAAACTGGATGGAGAAAGGGAGTCGCATAAACTGGATGGAGAAAGGAAGACGCATAAACTGGATGAAGAAATGAAGACGCATAAACTGGATGGAGAAAGGAAGTCGCATAAACTGGATGGAGAAAGGATGGCGCATAAACTGGATGGAGAAAGGAAGTCGCATAAACTGGATGGAGAAAGGAAGACGCATAAACTGGATGGAGAAAGGAAGTCGCATAAACTGGATGGAGAAAGGAAGACGCATAAACTGGATGGAGAAAGGAAGTCGCATAAACTGGATGGAGAAAGGAAGTCGCATAAACTGGATGGAGAAAGGAAGTCGCATAAACTGGATGGAGACAGGAAGGCGCATAAACTGGATGGAGAAAGGAAGACGCATAAACTGGATGGAGAAAGGAAGTCGCATAAACTGGATGGAGAAAGAATGACGCATAAACTGGATGGAGAAAGGAAGTCGCATAAACTGGATGGAGAAAGGAAGACGCATAAACTGGATGGAGAAAGGAAGTCGCATAAACTGGATGGAGAAAGGATGGCGCATAAACTGGATTTAGAAAGGAAGTCGCATAAACTGGATTGAGAAAGGATGACGCATAAACTGGATGGAGAAAGGAAGTCGCATAAACTGGATGGAGAAAGGAAGTCGCATAAACTGGATGGAGGAAGAATGACGCATAAACTGGATTGAGAAAGGATGACGCATAAACTGGATGGAGAAAGGAAGTCGCATAAACTGGATTGAGAAAGAATGACGCATAAACTGGATGGAGAAATGAAGTCGCATAAACTGGATGGAGAAAGGAAGTCGCATAAACTGGATTGAGAAAGGATGACGCATAAACTGGATGGAGAAAGGAAGACGCATAAACTGGATGGAGAAAGGATGACGCATAAACTGGATGGAGCAAGGATGACGCATAAACTGGATGGAGAAAGGAAGACGCATAAACTAGATGGAGAAAGGAAGTCGCATAAACTGGATTGAGAAAGGATGACGCATAAACTGGATGGAGAAAGGAAGACGCATTAACTGGATGGAGAAAGGAAGACGCATAAACTGGATGGAGAAAGGAAGACGCATAAACTGGATGGAGAAAGGAAGACGCATAAACTGGATGGAGAAAAGAAGACGCATAAACTGGATGGAGAAAGGAAGACGCATAAACTGGATGGAGAAAGGAAGACGCATAAACTGGATGGAGAAAGGAAGTCGCATAAACTGGATTGAGAAAGGAAGTCGCATAAACTGGAATGAGAAAGGAAGTCGCATAAACTGGATGGAGAAAGGAAGTCGCATAAACTGGATGGAGAAAGGAAGACGCATAAACTGGATGGAGAAAGGAAGTCGCATAAACTGGATGGAGAAAGGAAGACGCATAAACTGGATGGAGAAAGGAAGACGCATAAACTGGATGGAGAAAGGAAGTCGCATAAACTGGATGGAGAAAGGAAGACGCATAAACTGGATGGAGAAATGAAGACGCATAAACTGGATGGAGAAAGGAGGTCGCATAAACTGGATGGAGAAATGAAGACGCATAAACTGGATGGAGAAAGGAAGACGCATAAACTGGATGGAGAAATGAAGACGCATAAACTGGATGGAGAAAGGAAGTCGCATAAACTGGATGGAGAAAGGAAGACGCATAAACTGGATGGAGAAAGGAAGTCGCATAAACTGGATGGAGAAAGGAAGACGCATAAACTGGATGGAGAAAGGAAGACGCATAAACTGGATGGAGAAAGGAAGTCGCATAAACTGGATGGAGAAAGGAAGACGCATAAACTGGATGGAGAAATGAAGACGCATAAACTTGATGGAGAAAGGAAGTCGCATAAACTGGATGGAGAAAGGAAGTCGCATAAACTGGATGGAGAAAGGATGGCGCATAAACTGGATGGAGAAAGGAAGACGCATAAACTGGATGGAGAAAGGATGGCGCATAAACTGGATGGAGAAAGGAAGACGCATAAACTGGATGGAGAAAGGAAGTCGCATAAACTGGATGGAGAAAGAATGACGCATAAATTGGATGGAGAAAGGAAGTCGCATAAACTGGATGGAGAAAGGAAGACGCATAAACTGGATGGAGAAAGGAAGTCGCATAAACTGGATGGAGAAAGGATGACGCATAAACTGGATGGAGAAAGGAAGATGCATAAACTGGATGGAGAAAGGAAGTCGCATAAACTGGATTGAGAAAGGATGACGCATAAACTGGATGGAGAAAGGAAGACGCATAAACTGGATGGAGAAAGGATGACGCATAAACTGGATGGAGAAAGGAAGCCGCATAAACTGGATGGAGAAAGGAAGTCGCATAAACTGGATTGAGAAAGGATGACGCATAAACTGGATGGAGAAAGGAAGACGCATTAACTGGATGGAGAAAGGAAGACGCATAAACTGGATGGAGAAAAGAAGACGCATAAACTGGATGGAGAAAGGAAGACGCATAAACTGGATGGAGAGAACTTTTAGTCAAGTGTTCGTTGTCTATATCCCAGCATTGTTACGTAGATTGTGACAAAGTACGAGTATGCAGAGTATGCTCTAGAATCCTATTCTTGTTATGGCATCGCCAAAATGTGGTCATCAAAAGCTTACTCAGTGGCGTACAGAACAAACGTCATCTGTGAATAGAATACCGATATCCTACCTAAAATTGAGAATAGCCGAGAATAACCATGGCATTTCCAGGAATGTTTGATCGCTGGATCGCAGTCTTATTTTTTAGCTATTCATAGTCAATTCCCTGCAATATAGTGACGTAGCAGCGCGTTGCGTTGCTAAACAAGGGTTTTGCAATTCGATCTCCCAAACCCCAAACTGAACAGAGCAACATTTAAGAACAATTCATGTCACTGGCTGTGAAAGTTTTTCTGCTGACTTGGACATGTTACATGTGTGTTTTTTCTGGTCATTTAATTTTGTTAATAATTTATTGGAAGTTAGTGAAACTTTTAGATTTTAAGCAAGCAAATGAAGACAGGTCACACTGCAGACAAGTCTGAAGCTGTAGCCAGCTGCACCCCAATAAGGAATTCACTTGCCAACGTGCATTCTCCATTCATTTTTGACGCAGATGCGTACTAGTCTAATTGCCGATCGAAAACTCCTCTGATTTCACCCGAGATGATAAAATGGTCAAAGATTGGGAATCAACAATTAACAGGAGAATTCATGTCATTTTTCATCACCGTAATCCTCGATCATAAGAGATGGTAATGAAAATCACTAGAAAAACTAACGACAATAATCTTTTACTGTTGACGAATATAAATTACGTATGATTGAAAGTTTCTTTGGAAGACCTCTTGTTTTTATTTGTTTGTTAGTTTTCAAAAGCGGTTTCTTTTAATGAAGAATTCATTTTTTAATGTTAATGAAAAAATTATAAGAAGAATATTTTTAAAGCAACGCTCTGCAAGGTTATTTTCCACTGCTTCACTGTATATTTTCCTTCAATTCCTTTATTTTCGCTTCTTATTCCAACTGAAACACGCAGATTTCTACATTACTTCACCTCTAAAATTTAACTCTTATTCATTTGATTCGAATAAATTTTATCCGAAAGAAGTTGCCTGGCAACCTCTTGTTCAAATCTGACACTCTGTGCCATGACATTTTCGGTCGAGCTGAATTTTCTGCAATTTCCTTGCCTATGGAATTCCTTCTTTCTACAGTCTCAGAACTTCTTTCCTGGCCTTCTCCTCCCCAATTTCCTGGTCCTCTGAACTTCTCCTCGCTGCCGCCTCCCGCCCCAGCAGTTCTGCATGCAGTCCGTTCCTTGGTGTAATCTCAACTGACATGTAATTCCTCTGAAGCATTTTTCTGAAAAATTCTGATGCTGATTCATAAGTAAGCTCGTGACCTGCATCAAACTTCTACAAATCTCGAGCTTAGGAGACATTTGATGAATTTAATAAGTTAATTGTTAGCTCACTTCGCCGTCATGCTCTCCTGTCCAGATTACGAACAGCAGTAAGTGTTGATTTGAAAGCTGTACAGTTCTGGCATAGGTAAGACTGGGATCTGATATGAGGCCTATATGTTAAACTTATTTATCAGAGTTATTGAACGTATTAAAATTATTCATCAAACTTATTATTAAACGAAATAATATTATTCATCAAACAGTTGAAAAACTATGTAAACTTCACGAACGTAAATGAACTTAGCGTTCATTGATGTTTACGGCCGTTTATTCGTTGAATGATACGCATGATGTTGTTTGATTTCAGTGTTGATTGATGGGTTTATGATCATAGTGACGCATATGCTCGCTTTCAAATGCGTTTCGTTTTGCCTGTAATATCCACACCATAATAAGTGCCGCTCACACTGCCACTCATTGTGAGGGAATATTCACACATTGAACTTCTGAACAAACGTTAGTATGGCACCGGGTGAAGGTGAAATATGGCACCGGGTAAATATTTTGTACGTGCAAAAATAATTCATTCAGTGAAGTGTTAAAATGAGAAGGGCTACACTTTTTCATTACCGTGATAGCGATGTAAGAACGCGAAGAACATCCACTGTTAAATCCTATCGAACTGACCAAGGTGTTCCAGTCGCAACGTGTAGTTTCTTTTTCCTTAGCATTTTCTTCAGTCGCAGCCACTCTTCTGAACTCAAATGCGTACGGCACAAGGTGAAGCTTTTTCAGCATCTTGATAGCGATGTAGGAACGGGAAGAATTTCCTCCATGAATTTCTATCGAGCTACCTAAGGTGTTCGTCTCTCAATATGTACTTACTTCTTCCTTACAATTTTCTTCCGCCGCAGCCACTCTCCGTCACGTCTGCAGACAAAACACCGACCGCAAACTTGCCTTTTGATCTTCGAATTAGCATTCAGGGTGGGAAGTGGTCCAGCAAAAATTTATGGTGGTGAACTCCCCAGTCTAAATTTTTCGCCGCCTGCATGCTTGTTTTTCGCCACCAAAGCGATTCACTCGCTTAAATCTCTTAGGCGGCGTAGAAGTAAGACTGGGTCGTAGAGAGAACTTCTTTTTAAAGCGGCAGTAAAGAACAGAATTCTAAGATTCACTAACGCTTGCGTGATTTCATTCCTTTTATATTGCCTAACTTCTGTTCTGTTAGCAGAGACCCAAATGAGATCTTTTAATAAATCTTTAGTTATTAACGCTTCAAATTACATTCAACGTCATTAATTACTTAGAGGGACACCCAAAAAATGCATTTTCAATACATACATACATATACCGGGCTTATCCTCCCTATGGGAGGGTAGATGACAGCAGGCCACAATCACCACACTTAGTCACTAGGAGGCGAGAGAGGCAGCACTGGCCGCACCTGAACGGCCAGGTTCAGCAGCAGCCCAGCACAACCACCTTCCACAGTCAGGCCCGACAGCCACAGCTGGTTTACCCCGACCGCTTCATTGAGTGCAGCCCCTCCCCCGCACATGACAGGTCAACCCCATCACACGCGGGCAGCTTCCAGTAACGCGTCAAAAATAAAATTACCTCCTTATACACTGCCCCCACTCACTTCTGTCCGCAGCCATCCCTCTCGCCACGTCCACAGTCAGACCCCTCTCATACAAAGCACGTCGCACCCCATTCATCCAACTCATCCGTGGTCTACCTCGCGCTCGAAGACCACTCACTTCCGACATATATATCTTTTTCACCAGCCGCTCAACATTCATTGTTGATCCTAACACCCGTCTGCCCCCTAACCAACTCATTCCTGATCCTATCTTTCAATATTTTCAATTTTCAATTTGCAATAATTTTCAATAATAGAAATAGAGTTTGAAAGTTTCAATTTTCAATACATACAAACTCTATTTCTATGACAATGTCACGAATAGTTTCCTTATAATTCTTCCGCAATTAAATGACCAAGATCTGTACCGTGGAATAAGTTCCCCTCCGTATGAAAAACTTTCCAAAGTCAAAGCGAGCGCGTTATGATACTTCGCATGGCTGCTATATGGTCAATTACAGACCGCGCCACGAAGTTATATTGGAAACACCTGTGCCTTTATTATACATTGCTTAAGTGGGGAATCTAAACCATAATAAGAGCCGCGTCCGTCTGTCTGTCCATCCGAAACCAGACCAAAGTGTGTGATGAGCGTATCTGTGATACAACTCCACAATACTTTTCTTTCATTTTGCCTTCTTTCTTATTTCAAATAAAAGGGGTGGACTATGTAGTTAAAGCTCAAAATTGCTCAGCGCTACCTATGAAGACAGGGTTCTCAAGGTGAACGTTCAGGACTCTAAAGCTGAAGGAACATTTTTCTTCGATTCTTTGTTTGTGAAACGTCCAAATTTGTTAATTTTGGTCGGAAAAATGTAACGATAGCCCAGCTCATTACAGGCACTTCTGCAGGCTGCAGACAGACCACTGCAGACACAGGCTGCAGACAGACCTCTACAGACACAGGCTGCAGACAGACCCCTACAGACACAGGCTTCAGACAGACCCCTACAGACACAGGCTGCAGACAGACCCCTACAGACACAGGCTGCAGACAGACACCTACAGACACAGGCTGCAGACAGACCCCTGCAGACACAGGCTGCGGACAAATCCCTACAGACACAGGCTGCAGACAGACCCCTACAGACACAGGCTGCAGACAGACCCCTACAGACACAGGCTGCAGACAGACCCCTGCAGACACAGGCTGCAGACAGACCCCTGCAGACACAGGCTGCAGACAGACCCCTGCAGACAGACCCCTGCAGACACAGGCTGCAGACAGATCCCTGCAGACACAGGCTGCAGACAGACCCCTGCAGACAGGCCCCTGCAGACAAAGGCTGCAGACAGACCCCTGCAGACACAGGCTGCAGACAGACCCCTGCAGACAGACCCCTGCAGACACAGGCTGCAGACAGACCCCTGCAGACAGGCCCCTGCAGACATAGGCGGCAGACAGACCCCTGCAGACACAGGCTGCTGACAGACCCCTGCAGACAGACCCCTGCAGACAGACCCCTGCAGGCACAGGCTGCAGACAGACCCCTGCAGACAGACCCCTGCAGACACAGGATGCAGACAGTCCCCTGCAGGCACAGGCTGCAGACAGACCCCTGCAGACAGACTCCTGCAGACATAGGCTGCAGACAGACCCCTGCAGACACAGGCTGCAGACAGGTCACTGCAAACAGACCCTTGCAGACAGACCCCTACAAACAAAGGCTGCAGAGAGACACCTGCAGACACGGGCTGCAGACAGACCCCTGCAGACACAGGCTGCAGACAGACCCCTGCAGACACAGGCTGCAGACAGACCCCTGCAGACAGACCCCTGCAGACAGACCCCTACAGACACAGGCTGCAGACAGACCTCTGCAGACACAGGCTGCACACAGACCCCTGCAGACACAGGCTGCAGACAAACCCCTACAGACACAGGCTGCAGACAGACCCCTACAGACACAGGCTGCAGACAGACCCCTACAGACACAGGCTGCAGACAGACCCCTACAGACACAGGCTGCAGACAGACACCTACAGACACAGGCTGCAGACAGACCCCTACAGACACAGGCTGCGGACAAATCCCTACAGACACAGGCTGCAGACAGACCCCTACAGACACAGGCTGCAGACAGACCCCTGCAGACAGTACACTGCCCTGGAGAGACAAGGAGGGCCTCGTTAAGGCACTTGCGTCGGTGCGAAGCTCTCGCGTTTCTTGGAAATTCTATATTTTTATTTCTACGCAGCAGAGTTTGTGGGTATTTGCGACAACGTTCCTAAGGTACAAAGCGAAAAATGCATTATACGAAACTTTTATGTTCTGCAGCATTAACTTTTTTTCATATATATGCAGCATTACCTTTCTTTTTTATATCTCTGCAGCATTAACTTTCTTTCATATCTCTGCAGCATCAAGTTTATAAATAAATTGCGCGGGACAAAACCCGTGTTCGCACAAAGCAAGTTCCTGAATTTGCTAGGGAGTTGGTTCTAAAAATACAGCGTAAACTTAATGAACATGTTTTGCATGCCAGAAGAGCTCCTTTTTTGAATTTCGTGGAAATAAAAGCTTTTTTGTTATTTAATTTGCTTTCACATGATGTATGTTGAAAACACTCATAAGAAATATGCCGGTTCTAAAATATGCATTGTAAGAATAAGCTGGAGACTACCACGTCCAAGCTGCATAATACACGCTATTAATGCGTTGCCAGTTTTGAATTAAAACGAGTTCAAACAGAAATGTTTTCATAACAAGCACTGTTGTCATAAAAATTGCTGAATAAATATGCTGTGTTGAGCAAATGCTTTTCGGGTCTTCTATAAGAAGTAATGCAAAAAAGCGGTATAACTCAACCTCGCCACCGCACTCTGAGCAAATGGGAGCGGGGATTGCTGGAAGTTGTGTTTTATTGCGTATCTAGACTACAGGCTCGTACAGCGAGTGAATATTCGAGTATAATAAAATGATACACTCGATAAATGATATCCAGTTCAAATGATACACTCCATCCAGTCCAAATGATACGCCCAACCCAGTCCAAATGCTACACCCCATCCAGTCCTAATGATACGCCCCATCCAATCCAAATGATTCGCCTAACCTAGTCCTAATGATACACCCCATCCAGTCCAAATGATACACCCCATCCAGTCCAAATGATGCACCCCATCCAGTCCAAATGATGCACCCCATCCAGTCCAAATGATGCACCCCATCCAGTCCAAATGATGTACCCCATCCAGTCCAAATGATGCACCCCATCCAGTCCAAATGATGCACCCCATCCAGTCCAAATGATGCACCCCATCCAGTCCAAATGATGCACCCCATCCAGCCCAAATGATACACCCCATCCAGTCCAAATGATGCACCCCATCCAGTCCAAATGACACACCCCATCCAGTCCAAATGATGCACCCCATCCAGTCCAAATGATTCACCCCATCCAGTCCAAATGACGCACCCCATCCAGCCCAAATGATACACCCCATCCAGTCCAAATGATGCACCCCATCCAGTCCAAATGACACACCCCATCCAGTCCAAATGATGCACCCCATCCAGTCCAAATGATTCACCCCATCCAGTCCAAATGATGCACCCCATCCAGTCCAAATGATGCACCCATCCAGTCCAAATGATGCACCCCATCCAGTCCAAATGATGCACCCCATCCAGCCCAAATGATACACCCCATCCAGTCCAAATGATGCACCCCATCCAGTCCAAATGACACACCCCATCCAGTCCAAATGACACACCCCATCCAGTCCAAATGATGCACCCCATCCAGTCCAAATGACACACCCCATCCAGTCCAAATGATGCACCCCATCTAGTCCAAATGACACACCCCATCCAGTCCAAATGATGCACCCCATCCAGTCCAAAGGACACACCCCATCCAGCCCAAATGATACATCCTACCCAAACAAATTGTTATCACCATTTAAAATCTACAAGGAATAATTCTTGGAAGGAATTCATCTGTATTACAGCAGCGTTGTAGTCACAAATAGACCAGAACATGTCCACCAGCCGGAGTACCCATGCTAGAGACCTTGCCGGGTTATGCTAATTTACCTTAAATATTTATCTCCAACAATAAACTATGTTTTGTAAATTTTGAAAATTTTTGGTATTCGATTCAGTTTCCAGTGTCCCCGAAGAAAACATTAAATGCGCGTGAAGAAAGTTCTTTTTAAGGAAAGAAAATTCCAAATATTCGCAACTGTTCACACAAGTTCAGATTGATATGAAACAACTTCGTAATAATAAAAACTTCTATTAACTCATTGCAGAGAAGGAGTATGTCTTTAAATTACGAGGTTTTATAAAAAACGTAAATTGTATGACACATCTTTTTGATTAAAAACTTCATCTTTAAACATTTGCGAAGTGTAAAGCGGCTTCGTGTTGAAAACGTCACATTTGAGACTAACCAAGTTCAAGTACAAAATTTTTCATTTTCTCCTGCAGGTTTCGGGTTGAAAGAAACAAGCAGCACCTGCATTTTTGCGGTGATCATAGCACAACTCCAATATATGAAAGAAATACACCTTTTCCACTTCAAATTAATGCAAGGAAGTTCAATTGAATTTGAATTTCTACGGCGAAAATGGAAGTTGGTTTATATAAAGTCGCCTCGAGTGCCCAGGTTAATGTGGTAAAGGTTTCATGTCGGGTAATTTAATTATCGCCAAAAACAATCAAGCAAAATTGCAAGAAAATCTATTTTCTGTCGGAGTTTAAAAACGATATATTCACAATGAAGCCTGGACGTCTCCGACTCATTATTCAGGGTGCGGCAAGTTAACTTCCTTTTTTCAACGGAGTGCTCTGAAGGTTACAGGATCCCCAGGCAGGTGGGAGCGGTTTCGTTCGAGAGACTGGATCATAAAGACAATAAAGTATAAAGTTGTGTGAACTTGTGGTCAGTCTCCGTCTTGCTTTGGAGTGATGAACAACGTGCATTTGCCGAAAACGTTTATTTTTCCAACGGAAGTTCGTGGGTTTTAACCCATCGCACTTCACGAAATCGCTTCACTATTGCCCTTTTGGGTCCTGTCACGGACCGGTAATCCATGCTGTTGTGTGTGTGTGACAACGGTTTTAGGAAAGCTGGTTCTGCGGAGAAAAAAAGAAGTGGAAACTTCAAGGACGTCAATAGGTGTGTTGCGAAATAGTTTCCCAGATCGCCTCGCCTCCCTGAGAGGCGATTTGGAGTGGCCCGCGCGTTCTCCCAATTTGGCCCCATGTGACTTTTTTTGCAGGGTACGTATTTAAAATCCCGTCTCTATACTGACTGCCCACAAACTATGGAGGATCTGAAAAGAAACATTCAGGGTGAAACGGCCAACATACCCATCGATATGCTAGAGAGAGTAAAGAGAAACAGCAGAATTCGGTTCACCCAACGTATCGATAAAAGCGGGCGTCACTTAAGCGATATAATTTTTAAAACTATGTATACCGCAACTTTAAATGTATAACCTCAGTATAAAAAATAAAACGATATCTTCACTACTTTTGTTTTATTACGATACAAAATAAGGAAGTTACGCACGCTGTTTAAAGACTGAATTGTGTGCGCCGTAAGTCACAAATGAGATCATGATATGTTTTCAAGTCTTGAAATTTGGTTAATTGGGTAATTTAATTTTGCAGAAATCTCATTGCTTGATATATCAGACCGGGTTTCTCCACGCTTCATGAACGTAGTTTTTCAGATGTATCGATACAATTTTCCCTTCTGGGCAAATCCTAATAACTCAAGAGTAAAGTAAGATAATGCTATGAAATTTTGAGTTTACTCAGCAGATCAGGAGAACAAAAGCAATATTCGATACGACCGCCATCCATAACGGCTTCAACACGCTTTCAAAAGCTAGACATCGCTCGGATAACTTCTGCCGTTTTAAAGACTCCGCGCCTTTTTCGATATCCCTCTCAAGGGTTGCGACGCTCTCAAGGAGCTTAACACAAGCTTTAGCCTCAATTTGCGATCAAAAATAGTAATCCGAAGAGATCAGGCCAGGCGACTTGTGAAGCTAAAAGTCGTTCTCCCAGAATTGCACAGCGGACCTACTGAGGCAGTCAACGGTTTTTCGAGTCGTGTGGGCGGGAGTCTAGTTCTGTTGGAATATGAATATCGTATTTAAAGCTTTTGCTTTCATCCGTGGAATTATCGCTGCTTACAAGGCATTAAAGTAGGATTCTGGGATACCGTATAAAATTTTTTGATGTCGGCGGAGAATTGGGAAAAGAGGTCACCCAAGACGCTAGCTAGTTTCTTCGTGGTAGTCGTGGGTTGATCGTCAGGGCTAGAAGAGGCAAGCAATCCAGCGGTCGTTACGTCTTTTACTAGCCCTATAAACTGTAAGCATCCCATCAGAAAAATCTTGATTGTCGATCTATTGATCTTCAACTAATTCAAAACTTTCTTGCACCTCTCCAAGTGAACTTTTTTCATTATATTTTTTAGGTGTTTCGAACAGTGCATGAGAGGTTATAGGCAAAGGTCTTGGAATTCTTTGTAAATTGCCGTGTTGCTGGCGTGTCTCTATAAATACATACATTGGGACACACTTGGGCATGGAAACGAAGAACACGCTACTGAGTGAAACGAATCGACAAAGTGAAACTGTCGATTCATTCTATCCAGTCGATTCTAACATTCTATTCAGGGTGCAATTAGAGCTCTTCTCATTAGACCTCCAAGTTTGTTCATGAAGAATGAAGCTATAAATTCCTGAGCATGACTGGAAGATAAAATAAAATTCAATAAGCACGGTTATAACGTTAATTGTTTTCCTATCATTATAATCTGCATAAACGTGATGTTCAGGGTATTGTACTGCATTTCCATCTGACTAAGGAAACTATAAAATGAATCACTATTTTTCTCACGTTAGACACTGAATATTTCATGTTGGACGATGGTTTTTTCCACCTTATGCCCTGTACTGTAGCCACTGTTTCAAAAACACATTTCAACACGTGTTTCGCTCTGTTGATATACAGGTAAAAGTACAGTCGATGTTATGCTTATAACAACGTTGGGATATTGATATATATTATATATATTATATATATATATATTATGTATATCATATATATTATATATAGAATATATATTAAATATTATATATTATATATATTATATATATACACCGAGCTAAGCATCGAAACTTACCGCACACGCGTTCGAACGGGTGCTATAGGAAAGAAAGAATAAAAGAAAGAAAAGAAAAAACCGTTTATTTACGGTTATACAATGCTGTGTAACATAGAAGCATTACCTGGGGAAGAAGTTGAGGCCGAACTTTATCTCACAAATGTATGAAGGGAGACATATATCGCTAGAAACTTATTTTTGGCGCTGGTACTTTACTGCTGACGTTTTTAGGGCACAATTGCAAGTTTTTAGCATGACAAAAAGTCTCGTAGATTCAACAATAAATTTTCAAAGAACGTCACCCCAAAAGTGCCTTATTATCACCACGAGTGTAGCATGCGTATAACCCGTATATATATACAGGATGTCTCACAAAAACCCAAACCGAGTATTCATTTTCGCGTATCAGTAATACCATCATAAGAATATCTGTATCAGTAATACCGTCATAGTTTTGCTTGAAATTAAATGCTTATGATATTCATACGATGGTATAACTGATACGGGAAAATAAATACTTCGTGGTACATACTGCATAGTTTCCTTTCGCATTTCCATTGAGCACCGTAGTTTGAAAGTGCTGAATTTGAAATTAATGTATCATAATATTTGTATCCGAGAAAAAATTTTAAATGCAGTTTGTTATTTTATTCTCAGAGTGTCATCATCATAAAATTTGAAAGCTCAATTTTTGTTGATTTTTAACGAGCAGCATCATGGAGCGTGCGTACGAAATGAGCTTTAGTTCGGTAATAAAATTTCCTTACTATTGATTGGTTTTTCTCCATATTATTTGAAAACTTCACAAATAGGAAACAACTTCACAAATAAGTTCAAGTTCGCTAGTCTCACAGAATACGCTTTCCTATAAAATCAGCCTTCACGTAAACAAATTATGAAGAATGAACCAAAGGTTGTGCTGAATCACCGCTTCGTAAAATTAGGCCTTCGCGTCTGCTTGGCGGCATTCAAATTAATGCAGACAGGACGGAATTGTACGAAAAGATCTCAAATTAATGGAGACAGGACGGCATTGTACGAGAAGCCCTCGGTAAACTCCTCGTTGGTGTGTTCAGCGAGCCTCGATATTGGTTGCTCACAATTGGTGGCCGCACTTGAGTGGGAGACGGAGGCGATATTGCTGAGGGCAGCACTGCACGCACGCCAGCGAGAGCTTCTCTTGGCAGGCTTCGTCGGCGATGAATGCAGCTATAAGGTTACTTAAAAATATACATTTGGCTGATGTTTCCCTAAGTTAACTCACAGAATATACATTTCAGAATCAGTTTTAAGCCTTTTCTCGTCGATTATTAGTCGTATAATTGTCTTTCGTCACAATGAAATTTAAAGGTTCAGTTCTGTCCGTAATTATTTACATGCACATACTTAACTCATAGTTGTTACGCATTTACTTTTAACTCTTGTTTTTTGCTGACTATGTATTTCTGTGTCATATAGATTTGATCGTATAGGCATTTATATATTGCATATACACCTGCCAGTCCGATATCGCCAATAATTTGAAACATGTGTGTACGTGTGTTCGTATTCCATAATGTTTTATGTCGAATTCCTAATTTTCTTGATGAATACACATGACAAAGCATTTAAGATTTAATTAATTATTGAATACTGAGAGTCAACTGTACGGAAACTAATAAAAAAGCGGAGAAGGCGGCTTCAGTCATCAAAACACGATTCAAAATTAATCATTAGCACACAAATTCTCTTTGTCCTTCACATCAGACTTTTCAATTTGTGTCAAAAATGATCTTCAAACAAACGAGCGTTCTTTGTGTGATACTTTTCCTCGAAATTGACATCGCTAGAGCGATCCTTAATTGATCAAGGAGGCCAGGGCTGCTACTGCCATTCCCATTTCAAATTCAGTAAATTTAAAAACAAAAATAAATCTAAGAATTTCCTGAAAGGAATATGCAGACTGAAAAACTTGGAGGACCAGACGAGCGTAATTTCATGTCTGTTTAAAAAGCCTGCGATAATGTGCAAATAAACTTTCTAGCGTCGAAATGAGAAGTTTGCGTAAAGTACAACCATAATTACCACACGCTTGCATTAGGAGATGCGAGAATAGATTTCTTGCAACGGTTTTGTGGTTTTGTTTGAGTAAAATTCACCAATCTGTTATTACACTCACTCCCGTGAAAACCTTCCCCGAAGTTTTCTGAGTGTTGAACTCATTCGACGGAAGCATGATACATTGTACAACGGGATACATTGTACAACGGTTTGTTTTCGAATCTTAACATATGTTCTAGTGCGATCCTTAATTTAAACGCTCAGGGAAATTATTCTTATTTCTTCCAAGTTGTTCACAGTTTGAACCCAGCGTTGTGTTAGTCGATTAACCGCGGCAAATTGCTTATCTATATGAGGCGAGTTTTTGAACTAAGTTAAGCGAACGCGAGAGGAGACAGTGGAATTACAGCGCATGTCATGTCACTCGTCAGGGAATAACAAAAACGCCTTAAAAGAGCTCACAGCAGAGCGTCTACAGTCGAAGTGATGACGCAGTATTTCAAGATTGGTTATTCTTATGACTCAAAATCTGAATTTTTCACAATTTTCAGAATGAAGCTTTCGTAATTTAATTAAGCCCGAAAGTCACGCGAGCTTCCTTCCTTCCATTGCACGGCTTTGCTTCATTTAACTCTTCTGCTTTACTTTCTTTCATCTTTTGAAAATATGGTGTTGAAGAGAAACTGTAGCCTCGCTCTGGGGAGACTGTTCAGCTGCTGTCATTAAAGGAAGATAGTGAACTTGCGCTGGGAAAGTTATTATGATGAAAATAGCATTTCATGAACGATCCTTCAATATATTTTCTACAAATGAGAGGGGTAATCTTTTTCGAGTGTTTTTAAATGCGGAAGCAAGAGAAAAAGACATTTCTTCGGAACACATGGAAGTTTTTCGGTAGTCAGACTTTCAGTTCGAATAGCATTTTTAACACTTCTGCATCTGAGCACGAGAACTTATTATTTGTGCGGCCAGTTGTAAAGAAAATTACGATGTACAAAATTTAAAAACTATTGGCGGCGGTTAATGAAGAAATTATTTACGCGGTTCTTTAGCATTGCGCTAATCACTCCATTGCATGCGGAGAAGTGGAAGAATTTTTTAGTTTATGTCAATGACTTGCAAGAAAATTGGTAAAATGAGAATCTATCCACACTTCAAGTGCCATAAAGAACACATACACAAGACAAAGATATGCATACGACCTAGTTGAAGTTCAGAATTTTCTTTATAGATGAGGAATTGCACAGCGGCGCAGTTTTTTTCCAAAAACAACACATCGCAGCAGAATTTTGAGCTACGTGTGAAATGTGGCACTACTAACGCGAAATAAATCGCTTCTATTCCACTCCTAGTTTTCTGTTCCACTTTTGGTTTCTCCTCGCGCCAATCGAAGTCAGTGGGAAAACAAATGAAAATTGTGAAAGCGTGAGTTAATTTGGAGATTTACATCCCTTACATGCACTGTGAATATGCGTGCCTTCAATGTTTAATGGTCAAACTTCAGATCTCGAGCACCCGTCACGGTTGGAAGGTTGAACTTTAACTCTGTTGAACTTGAACACACGTCACGGTTGGAAGGTTGAACTTTTACTCTGTAGAACTTGAACACACGTCACGGTTGGAAAACTGAACTTTAACTCTGTAAAACTTGAACACACGTCACGGTTGGAAAATTGAACTTTAACTCTGGAAAACTTGAACACACGTCACGGTTGGAAGATTGAACTTTAACTCTGGAAAACTTGAACACACGTCACGGTTGGAAAATTGAACTTTAACTCTGGAAAACTTGAACACACGTTTCGGCAGTGACCGGATGAGGGATCTCTCGAGTTCAGCTACAGAAGGGTTATACAGTATATATATATATATATTATATGTATATAATAAGTACACGTATTGGAATATTGGAAAGGTTGAATTGCGTAGAATGGCGACCTATTAAAGCATTATCTTATATATATCGATTACCTTATCTATATATAATATATTGGTATACTAGTACATACCAAGCCTTTACCTCTTTTTAGTAGAGGGTGGCTGAGCATCATTGACATGATACTTTACAGGGGATGTACATGATAGGGGTTCCCCAGGCCCCTAGTCACGCCCGAGCTTTAGGCCTCATTTTCCTCTCGTTTAGTGCTCAGGTAACATTCCTTGAGGACAGTGACCACACTGCAGGCAACGACCCTGATTTGCCGCATCAGCGTTTTTCACGCCAACTGCCGCTCACAGGGCTCGAACCCGGGCAGGAAGCACAGAACGCAAGCGCTCTATACACTCGGCCACTGCAAGGCCGATATAAGATATACATTATATATTATATATATATATAAGATATAATATATATATCTTATATGTATATATAAAATATAAGTTACGAAGATTTACCATTGCACACAATTTCTTCGAAGCCACAAATTTGAAGTTAAGCTCAGGGGCGCTAGAAATCTTGTCTCGTGGCAGCGCACAGTTGCAAATAAAAGTTCAGCTCTGGATGCGTGCCATCCTGCGGTCTGATTTTTCTGGCGAAAAGCCACGGTCGGAGTTTTTATGGGAAACCACCCTAAAATTACAGCGCGAATGATAGCCAAGTCACCGGATGAATATTTATAGCCAGCTGTGCTGCTACCATGATGCAAAGTCATCGAATATCCTGGATTTTATGAGTAAACTGTTACGTGGGCCGTATCACTGCTACAGGCACACGTTCCCTCAGCTGCAGGGTAAATTACATGTTTCTCGATTTTCATATTCATTATTCATTTTTCAAAACTACACAAAGTATCTGCTGGACGAGAACAAATTACATGTTTCTCGATTTTAAAGTTTATCTTTCAAAACAACACAGAGTTCCATGTCCAATTACAGGTTATTTTTTTAAAAAAATGCATAAGTTCAATTTTTAACCACAAATTCACTTGTTTTCATGCAATAAAGGATAAGCTTCGCGCATCACATGTAAATGCACAATTTTCAAATAAAGATGCAACGTTCACTTGTTTTTCATGACAACTCTTCGTTTTGAGGTCGCAGGAATAAAAGCAGGACACAACAATTACGCCGAGTGAGACTGCAACTGAAGCCTCGCACCTGCGACCAAATCCATTCTCTTTGCCTCATTTTTTATTAGGCAGAAGAATCCCTCGTGACCCAACAATAAACGAAAGAAAATTTTTATCATTCTCAACGAGGCGCTCGTTATTTTGAAAATAAGATGTGCGCAGAACCTTCAATTGACGCGACCAAGGGAGGGAAGATTTGCTGATTAATAACGCGCACGCGCCAAAAGAAAATTCAAAGGTCCCTTCAGGTCACAATCGCACTGGTTTTCAATTGCACGAACTTTTCGGCTCTTGATTAATTTACGCGGGGGAAGTGAGATACGGACTTATTGAGTGTGGAGGTCTTCCTATACAGTATGTCCCACAGATACCCAAACCGAGTATTTATTTTCCCGTATCAGTAATACCATCATAAGAAGACCAGTATCAGTAATACCATCATAAGAATACCTGTATCAGTAACACCATCTTAAGAATACCCGTATCAGTAATACCATCATAAGAATACCCGTATCAGTAATACCATCATAATTTTGCTTGAAATTAAATGCCCATGGTATTCTTATGATCGTATTACTGATACGGGAAAATGAATACTCTGTTCTGGTTTTTCTGGCTCTTCCTCTACGTACATCCTCTTATACTCGTCTTTCGGTTTTTTTTTTCAAAAACGGTATTGCTTTACAGAGTGGCAGCGAAAACTATAGCAAATTATGTCAATTATCTATGAGACAATATTGTTCGATCGTGTTTCCTACGCCACTTTTTTAATGAATGAACCCATAGGAATTACATCGGAATTAAAATAATGTGTTTAATGCATCATAGATATATTATTAATAAATATTAACGACAAGGGAAAACATTTTTTTTGGACACCCTGTACAGAATGAACTGCAAAACACGATCTCCAATATTATTTAACAGCAATAAGTAAGCCTAGATCACGGTAGAGGAAACAAGGTAGAGTCATTTCTGTGAGGAAATGAATCTCATCTTGTTCGGCTAGCCATTAGAACGGCTTTTTTCGAAAACACGTTATGACGTCACTATTGCGACATATCGTTAGGCCAATAGTGGCACCAGATTTGGGGCTAGCAGAGTTGTCCGGTGCAATATGAGCGCTGCAATTGGTTCGTTGCCATGACGTCACTATTACCACACGGTTGACGAAAAAATAAATTTCTAACTGTTCCTTTGAACGAAAATTCTGGTACTAAGTTATTCTGATATTAAAACAACACTTGGGGCAGCCAAGTCTACCGAAAAACTTACCTTGCCAGCCTATCACAGTTACGTCCTAAGCAGTGTATCCTAGTTACGTCCTAAGCAGAGTATCCTAGTTACGTCCTAAGCAGTGTATCCTAGTTACGTCCTAAGCAGTGTATCCTAGTTACGTCCTCAGCAGTGTATCCTAGTTACGTCCTCAGCAGTTTATCATAGTTACGTCCTAAGCAGTGTATCCTAGTTACGTCCTAAGCAATGTATCCTAGTTACGTCCTAAGCAGTGTATCCTAGTTACGTCCTAAGCAATGTATCCTAGTTACGTCCTAAGCAGTGTATCCTAGTTACGTCCTCAGCAGTGTATCCTAGTTACGTCCTTAGCAGTGTATCCTAGTTTCGTCCTCAGCAGTTTATCATAGTTACGTCCTAAGCAGTGTATCCTAGTTACGTCCTAAGCAATGTATCCTAGTTACGTCCTAAGCAGTGTATCCTAGTTACGTCCTAAGCAGTGTATCATAGTTGCATCCTTGGCAGTGTATAATTGTAACAGTGTTGTTAAAGTGAGACTTCAGGACCGAGCCTCCAAATTTGAAAAACTCAGGTCCCTGCCAACACGCTAAGCTCATTTGCTAACAAAGCGGCCCCTGAGCTGCGTCCCAGAGGCGGCCGCGCGTCTATTTGTTTACGCGAGCCGCCTTTGAGTTGCTCAGGTTGGCACGGCGGGCACATCTGTCAAAAGGTGGCGCTCTTCCTTCGGGAAATCAAGCTGCTGTCATCAACATAATGGGATCGGGGAGTCAGACTCCCTCATTTCTACATGACGGGACCAGGAAGTGGTCTTATTCCTATATAATGGGACAGGAAGTGGACATATTCCCACATCTTGGGGGACTAGAAAGTGGACTTATTCCCACATAATGGGATCAGTAAGTGGACTTATTCCCACATCATGGTGGACCAGGAAGTGGACTTATTCCCGCATAATGGGATCAGGCAGTGGACTTACTCCCATATGCAAACAATTTAAACAATTTATTTACCACAAGTGATACAGCAGTAGATCTTATCTGCAGTCTAGTACAATGGAAACATTTGGGTATAGCTACTTATACGAGTATAGTAACTACTTTGAGTATGGCTAAACATCGCGGGAGCAGGAAGTGGACTTATTCCTACATTACGGGAGCAGGAAGTGGACTTATTCCTACATTACGGGAGCAGGAAATGGACTTATTCCCACATCACGGTAGCAGGCAGTGGACTTATTCCCACATCACGGTAGCAGGCAGTGGACTTATTCCCACTTAACGGGAGCAGGCAGTGGACTTATTCCCACATCACGGTAGCAGGCAGTGGACTTATTCCCACATCACGGTAGCAGGCAGTGGACTTATTCCCACATCACGGGAGCAGGCAGTGGACTTATTCCCACATCAAGGCAGCAGGCAGTGGACTTATTCCCACTTAACGAGAGCAGGCAGTGGACTTGTTAGTTTCTTGAACCACTCGTAATTACTCGTCATTGCTTGAACCACTTGTGCTTATTGATACATAACGAGATCACGGATGATGTGAGCAAGCTAAAGTTATCGCTGATCTCCTTATGACGTAACTGTGATACATTTTTTATGATGTAACTAAGATACTCTCCTTATGACGTAACTATGATACACTGTTTATGATGTAACTGAGATACTCTGCTCATGACGTAACTATGATACACTGCTTAGGGTGTAACTAGATAGAAATCTCTACAAATAAAATGTCACAAATGACTAAAAATTGAGTAAAACATCGTCAGTAATCGCATATTCCAGCGTGTTTCGAACCGCTCAGTTTAGTGTATTTTTACCCAAGTCTGAAATTCTTGTCACTGAATTTTCTTCTAGTTCTTGCATCGAGCCCGGTTATTTTTCCGTGAAATAGAATAAAATGTAGCGCGAGAGAAGCTTATTTCGGCAAAACACAACGCTCCGAAACTGTTCTCTGCGTTGCCGAGAACTTTAGTCGTTAAACTTTAAGCACAGCTCTACCGCTCTATATTACTTGTACAGAAATAAATAACTCATTCTTAGTACTCCATTTACTTCGGTTTCTAAAACAACATCGTGAAGCGACGGGCTAAAAATTTATCCGTCCAAAAAAGGAATTTTTCAGTCCACACTGACAGACAACGGCATTTTCGGACTTTCCTTGTTCGTTAAGTTCGAAAACGGGCCCCGCAAAAAGTAGATTTAAAAAAATGCACCTCGTAGAATGTAGCTGAATGATTCTTTTCCTGCTATATAAA
The DNA here is from genome assembly GCA_030386875.1 of Morinoia aosen. NCBI lineage: Eukaryota > Metazoa > Arthropoda > Malacostraca > Amphipoda > Talitridae > Morinoia > Morinoia aosen. The sequence continues at coordinate 58,144,750 of CM059567.1, read as the reverse complement.
AGTACTCGTCTGTTCAAGAGATGAAGAGATGAATTTCGAGAAATTTACACCCGATAGATTAACTGCCGCATTATCGGAGAACTTAGAGAGTGAAATTCACGAGTTATAAATAAGTTCGAGTATAAGTAATAATTCTTGCAAGATTCTAAAAGTTTGCTCCTGTATTTCGGAGTGCTTATTGCATTGTTTTCTTTGTTTCTTTAATTGTTTTCTTTAATTTTGTGAAGTAATAAACGCACCCATCGAGCCGAAAAATTTTCATATTTCCTTGTCCTATTAAAGTATAAACAATTTTCATTGCTTCAGAAATTCAGCATAAACTCAACGACATACGAACGCGTTACGTGGCCTCATTTCCTTCGTACGCTTTGATAAAAATTCCTGTTTCATCAAAATGAAAACCCGTGTTCAGAATACCTAAGAGCAGCACAAAATTTTGAATTCGGAAGCGGAAAGAACGTTCCTCAAGTTTTGAGTATGAGAACACGGCATGCTATGAATTTGAAAGTTTGCATTCTCTTTTAGCATTTGCCGTAAGTTACGAGGAATCTATCCACAAGATTTCTTTTCACACATGATACCCTGCACTTAGAAATAATTAGTCATAAAGGAAGAGGAAGAAAAGGCGAAGCAAAGATATAATAGGCTTACAAAACAAAAGAATCTAAAAGAGGGACGAAATACTTCGGTGATACTAAATAGCACATCGCAACATGCTGGTGGAGACGACAACAAATATGGCGACACAATGCTTAGATCCCAGTCTAAATTTTTCGCCGGAGCATGCATGTTTTACGCCGCCCAAGAGATTTAATTACTGGGGCGGCGTAAAACATGCATGCAGGCGGTGACAAAGTTAGACTGGGACTGTGCTGTGCAACCAGGGCTGCGAAATCAGCCTTTTTCTACCCAAAATCTTCTAGTTTTTTCCGACATAAAATTTGTTCATAGTGAGAACTTGGCTCCTTGTATGGTCAAAACATCTGGTAAACCTCAAAGTTTAAGTTTAAGTTTAAGCAGCGAGTGGACTTATTCCCACATCACGGCAGCAGGAAGTGGACTTATTCCTACATAATGGGATCAGGAAGTGGACTTATTCCCACATCACGGCAGCAGGCAGTGAACTTATTCCCACATCACGGGAGCAGGAAGTGGACTTATTCCTACATAATGGTATCAGGAAGTGGACTTATTCCCACATCACGGCAGCAGGAAGTGGACTTATTCCCACATCACGGCAGAAGGAAATAGACTTATTCCCACATCACGGCAGCAGGAAGTGGACTTATTCCTACATAATGGGATCAGGAAGTGGACTTATTCCTACATCAAGGCAGCAGGAAGTGGACTTATTCCCACATCACGGCAGAAGGAAATAGACTTATTCCCACATCACGGCAGCAGGCAGTGAACTTATTCCCACATCACGGGAGCAGGAAGTGGACTTATTCCTACATAATGGTATCAGGAAGGGGACTTATTCCCACATCACGGCAGCAGGAAGTGGACTTATTCCCACATCAAGGCAGCAGGCAGTGGACTTATTCCCACATCACGGTAGCAGGCAGTGGACTTATTCCCACTTAACGGGAGCAGGCAGTGGACTTGTTAGTTTCTTGAACCACTCGTAATTACTCGTGATTGCTTGAACCACTTGTGCTTATTGATACATAACGAGATCACGGATGATGTGAGCAAGCTAAAGTTATCGCAGATCTCCTTATGACGTAACTGTGATACATTTTTTATGATGTAACTAAGATACTCTCCTTATGACGTAACTATGATACACTGTTTATGATGTAACTAAGATACTCTGCTTATGACGTAACTATGATACACTGTTTATGATGTAACTAAATAGAAATCTGTACAAATGAAATTTCACAAATTTGAATGATTAATGGTCATGGTTAAGTATTGTTCATTTTACTACTAACTCGATCGTGACAATCGGGTCGTAGTAGTGGTCTGCCAGCCTTCTACTCTAAAGTAATTGACAAGCTGGTTCCGTGGGTAGAAGAGTTGGTCTTTTACCCATTCCCACCCGTCTGTTATCAACACCAGAGACTAGAGAGCTGCGTTCTGGTGAAAATATCAAGGGTACCGAACTGGAATCGAACCACGGTCTTTCTTTTTTGAAGTTCCATGTCTAACCCCTCGCGATGTGGAAAGGGTAAATTTTTGTGAAGGAAAATTTGATTTAAAAGTTGGGCCAAACTTGAAGATTTTGACCTGTGAAACCATAAGCAAAATAGAAGCTCCGCGTGCAACTACTTAAAACATCGTTGTAATTCAATGGCTGAAATTGTCCTTCTTCAGTTTTGGAATTTGTTTTATGGGTGCCCAAAGAGTGCGGGACTAATTTAATGCGTGCATTTTATATTCCATTCATTATGAATGGATTTGCTGTGACAACTATGAACCGATCATAGAAAAAATCATTTTGATCACGCAAAATGTACTGAAATATATCCCACCGGACCTGCCACTCTACGAGCTTTAAATGCTAAACGTCGACTTCCATACATTCTTCCCAACTTCAGCCGGCGACGGTCGACTGAAATGAACGGTGGTGCACCGTAAAACTTGAGAGCGTCAGTGGAATGCAATTAGGGCGCTGAGCGTCTTAAGTGCCACGCGAGGGTCAACAAATGAATAAATGCTTTCAAAATTATGATCCAGCTAACACCCCACCCCTCTCCCCTCCCCCCTCCCCCTTCCCCCTTCCCCCTCCCCCCTTTCCCCTCCCCCCTTCCCCCTCTAACACAAGAGCCTCAATTATTGACTAGAAGTTCCTGTCATGAAAATATGGTGGAATATTTTCTCGGCATTTTAACACACTTCACTCGAATGAAATGAGTATTTTTTCAATTCGTCGTTTTTGATTAGAGTGATAAACGCGTACGAGGTGCGGGACCTAATTAAGCTATATAAAAATACGTACAAATTCATTCGTTGATTTTTTTAAAAATAAGACAATAGCGCGATAGAATCAAGATCGTAATGTTATCAGAAAGAATCATGCTCCGAAAAATTAAGAAGCGAATGGCTGGTTGAAAAATCAAAGTTTCAACATATAAAACTGTGCCAAGAAATTATCATAAATAAATAATGAAGGCATCTACGGATGCTTTATTTCCAATCAAGCCTGATACATATCACCTTGTACATTGGATTTTCAAATGCCTTATAACTAACGCCAGGACGCCATGACGCTTTCCCCCGGTCAAGACCGGTACCCATTTCAGACACCTGGGTAGAGTGGGGTATTTTGCTTGGGATTTTTCTCCTATACCCAACAGAGAAAATCGCCACCGCCAGCGCCGAGTTTCGAACCCGGGTCTCTGCCGCACGGCGGCAGAACCTCTAGCACATGGCTATCGCGAGCACATAATGAAGTAAACTGATGCTCACATATACCTTTCCGACATCGTACGCTACTTGTTACTAAGTAAGCTCGTGGCTTAGTGATAAGTTTTTTGAATGCAAGTGTTGGAGGGGTGAGAAGTTTTTCTCCCTAGAGTTGGGTGGTGAGAAGGTTTGCTCCCTAGGGTCGGGTGGTGAGAAGGTTTTGAATAGATGGATTTTTTCTTCCACTCTAGTATCGGAGATTTATTAGTTCGTTACTTTATAGATTTATTGCATTAGAGTTTCAGATTACTTTGACTACGTCATGAATTATTAAATGATAAGGTTGACGATAGCGTCGCTGCCACCAGGGGCGTAAAGCCCCGACTAAATTAGAGATTGATTACGTTAGTTTCCGACTGTCAATTGAATACTTAGCTGGGTGGCGTTAGCGCGTAAACGGGAGCTCTTACGTCCACCCCTATTCAGATATACTACTTTGGTAACGATGGTCCGATGGCCGACAGCACGTGTTTCAAAACGTGTGACGAGATCCACTAATGGAGAGAGAGGTAAGGGACGACTCCTGACGATTTACTCATTTACTGTATGCACTCACGAGTTTTAGATTGACACCAAGATTTAGCGGTATTTGACCTTACCCGCAATTACTCTACAAAGACTTTACAACCAGCAACGTTCCAACACATGCGCTGACAGGAGCACGTCTTCCGCACGACTATTGGCGATCGCCTGAATTCATGATTCCACAAATTTCACCGACTGTTTAACAGACAGTCAATTATGAACCCGACATCAATCCAAAATGAACGTTTCGCATACGTTCAACCACGAACCCGGATTAAATAAAGCCCCCTATTTGAGTCGCCGATCTCGGCCTGAAAATTTTCTAAGTCGATCACAACAACACGTACCAGCAGGGACTTCCAACATAAATTCGACTCTGACTGTGACCTCGCTAGTTTACTGGAATTTTTCTAAGTATATGAATGCCGTCTTGATCGTCTCACAAATCAACCCCTAAAGCTCCGGTTCGTCCGTCCTCGACTACGACTCCGCACGAAGTGTTCTCTGCTCATCACACTCGCCCCGCTCGGACAGCGTTCCCCCTCCCGAAGGGAAGGGTGGTCGCCACACGAACAGGGTAACAAGGAGCGGGAAAGGGTCTGAGCCGCCCCTCCCCCGCACAACCGGGGGTACGGCTGGGGGAGAGGGGTCGGGTCTCATGGGCCTCAACCGCCTCCCGTCACGGTAGTTAATAATGGTTTTCCAGACGGCGATTCTGGGCTCAGCGCCCTGCGCAGCCAGGCATGGTATTCCCACAATTTTACAGCACTGCGGCTGCATAGGCCAGCGCATCAAATTATCGAATTTAATATGGGGAGGGTTTCTCTTCTGAGAACGTCCCGTTCATATATTTCCCAAAACCAAAGCACGAAAGTCGGCTTTCATTTACGACCCGTGTAATACGAGATGCTGTCTTCCCATCATAGTATATTTTGTTCGCCCGGCAATACGAAATGTGAAAGAGGGGATGAAATCTGATTTCATACAGTTTGCTCCCTAGGGTCGGGTGGGGAGAAGTTTTGCTCCCTAGGGTCGGGTGGTGAGAAGGTTTGCTCCCTAGGGTCGGGTGGTGAGAAGTTTTGCTTCCTAGGGTCCGGTGGTGAGAAGGTTTGCTCCCTAGGGTCGGGTGGTGAGAAGTTTTGCTCCCTAGGGTCGGGTGGTGAGAAGGGTTGCTCCCTAGGGTCGGGTGGTGAGAAGGTTTGCTCCCTAGGGTCGGGTGGTGAGAAGTTTTGCTCCCTAGGGTTGGGTGGTGAGAAGGTTTGCTCCCTAGGGTCGGGTGGTGAGAAGTTTTGCTCCCTGGGGTCGGTTGGTGAGAATTTTTGCTCCCTGGGGTTGTGTGGGGAGAAATTTTGCTCCTTGGGATTGTGTGGGGAGGAGTTTTCGTATGCGAATGTCTCAAGTTGATGAGAAATAGAAAGGCGAGTAAAGTTCATCCTTGTACATCGAATGAAGGAAGCAGTAACCATTTTCCCATCACAACACCCCAGCCTCTTACACACCGACGTCATTTCCCCATTCAAACAGCACAAAAATACCACATCCTGCCCCAACTCTGGCACATTCACCTCGATAACTTTCACACTTGAAACCAGCTCGCGAGAGCACCGAGTTTCAGCATCCAAAAATCATATAGTAGCTAAAACTAAAGAACCCATAATAATGAACAACCTTCGTGTGTGGAAGCATTAATTAGCTCGGGTCCCAGAATTATGAGCATATATTATAAGCATTGATTAGCTCGGGACCCAGAATTATGAGAGTACATCGTGTGTGGAAGTATAAGTTAACTCGCAGCAACACGAGAGTTTAAACAATTTTAAACAATTTAAAAAATTTAAACAATTTATTTACCACAGGTGATACAGAGGTAGAATGATTCTTAAGTCTAGTACAATGGTTAAATTTGAGTATAGCCACCTGTGGGCCCGAACAAGTTCAGCGACTTCTAGGGCATCCTACCATCACGTTATTCCAAGGTGTACAATAATGTTTAACCTAGTTTACTTAACCTAGTTTCGCATTAGACTGATCATTGAGATAATTTACTCGATATTTTATGCTGTATTTTACAATATAGGTCAAATCGGCTATATTTAACAGTATGTTTGATAAAACGATTCAAGAGCAGATAACCAGATTAAAACGATTACCCAAAGCAAGTTACATCATTACATTATCATTAGTTACATGTAGGAGGCAAGATTTGACATGGTGATCTTACACGACTAGTATTCTGATAGGAAGTGAGACTCAAGATGTCTTTTGAATACTTTGTACGAATTACATTTACGGATCTCCGCAGGTATGAGTTCCAAGTTTTGTTTCCAACGAAGAGGATACTGTGTTGCGACCGGGCCTTCGAATAATAAGGAAGCATGAATTTACTTCTATTTCGGGTTTAATGGTCGTGATGACCAGTTTGCGCAGTCAATAATTGTCTAAGGCTATTGTCGCCATCATTTCTTTATGTTTTGAAAATGAAATTACAGATGGAGATTTTGTAGAGATCCGAAAGTTTAAGTATTTGTGAATTTTTGAAAGAATCATTTGTGTGAGCATTATATTCTAGGTTCTTTACCGCTCTGACAGCTCTTTTCTGTAGAGTAAAAATTTTGTTAGTTTTATTTTTATCAGTTCCGTGCCATGCTTCTATTCCGTATTGCAAGTATGGAGAAATAAGCGATCGGTAGAGCATTAGTAAAGCTGTTTCAGGCAGAAAATTTTTAACTTTATTTAGGATTCCGATGGATTTTGATAATTTAGAACTAATATGAGTGATGTGCTCTTTGAAGGTCAGATGTTTATCTATTATGATGCCCAGAAACTTACATGAGTTGGTTTCTTCGATTTCACCTTCGCCAATTTTAATGCATGGGAGAGATACATCTTTCTTGTATGAGAATGTAATATAATTTGTTTTATCAATATTAAGGCTTATTTTATTAGCGTTGAGCCACGATGAAACCTTATGAAGTTCATTATTTATACTCTCCACAATCATAGCTGGATTTTGGTTCGGAAGGACCGCAGAAAGCGTACTGTCATCGGCAAAAAGTATGAATTTGAAGAATGATGTAGATTTTACAATATCATTGATAAAAATCAGAAACAGGAGAGGCCCAAGAACAGATCCTTGTGGAACTCCATGGCTAATTGTCTGTGGGTCTGATTTTGCGTCGTCAATGACAACGTATTGCTTCCGATTTGTTAGGTATGATCTGAACCAATCATGGGAAATCCCTCGAATGCCATAACAGTGTAGTTTCGAGAGTAGTATTTTATGGTCCACACAAGAGTAGTCTTTTCAAGACAAAATTCTACGATCACCAGCTCCCGTCCGCCTCCATTAGCTGATGGCGCTGAAGTTTGGCAGCCGCTGTGAGGCCTGAGGCCAGCCTCTGTCTCTCTTCCATGTTCGTTTGGAGTGGGCTACTTCGTGGCTGATTTGAAATCCGCCGTGATTTTTTGGTTATTCTACCGCAAGCAGCAATGGGCTTCTCTCATATAAGTATAAGTAAGACGGGAAAAATGTCGAGTATCCGTCGTGATTTTTTTGTCCTTTTACTATCAGTAGCATTATGCTACTCTCATATATAGGTATACAGGAAAAATGTTGAGTATTTATTTTTTTGTGTGTCGGAAACTGACCAGTACTTATGCGATAAATGCAGGTGAGTTTAGCTCGCTTTCTTCTTCGAATTTATATTTCGTGGTGCGGGCGAAATTTGAGATTGGTTGTTTGATGCGACCGCCTTCTCTTGGTACAGGAATATGCTAGTGCTTGTGGAGGAAGATTGGGATTGCGTTAGAGGTCGTTATTGTGTGTGAAGATTGGGGATTGTGCTAGTGAACGTTATTGTGTATGAAGATCGGGGATTGTGCTAGTGATCGTTATTGTGTGTGAAGATCGGAGATTGTGCAAGGGAACGTTATTGTGTATGAAAATCGGGGATTGTGCTAGTGATCGTTATTGTGTGTGAAGATTGGAGATTGTGCAAGGGAACGTTATTGTGTATGAAGATCGGAGATTGTGCAAGGGAACGTTATTGTGTATGAAGATCGGGGATTGTGCAAGGGAACGTTATTGTGTATGAAAATCGGGGATTGTGCTAGTGATCGTTATTGTGTGTGAAGATTGGAGATTGTGCAAGGGATCGTTATTGTGTGTGAAGATCGGAGATTGTGCTAGTGATCGTTATTGTGTGTGAAGATTGGGAATTGTGCTAGTAAAAGTTATAGTAGAGGATAGAAATTACATAAGAAATAACGTACTTGTTGGACTCCTGATGTTCTGTTTGGTAAACACGTAAAATAAAAAGATTTCTACGCCTATACAATTGTTACTTTTGTAATGTCCACCCCACATGACATACGACTTTCATTAGAGCGTAAGATCTAAGCCCGAGTTCAGATTCTTTTCGGTATTGCGTACCCAAAATTTTAGAACATTCAGCGATATTTCACAGCGTTTAATTAGAGCGACATGAAAAGACTTTAAAGTCATACTGAAACAGGTTAAATATAAATATTTCCAGCGGCTATTCCATCATTTGATTTAGTTCTTTCCCAATTAAATTGTTTGACTTATTCCAGTAATGCAATGTAAAGCAACACTTCAGTATTGATTGATTGTACGATAATGTCAGCCTCCCTTACCACAACAAACATGTTCAAAGAAAGGAAGGATGATAGCGCCGTTCAGTATGGAATTAAGGGAACGCGGAATCTATACACAAGGTGTGTTCCCGCTCAGGATCCCCTGCGCATATAGAAACAGTAAGTTGAGAAGAAAAGTTAGGAAACGGAATAAAGGTTGAGGAAAAAAGATGGTCCTAAACAAAATAATTTTTTTATTTTAACACAAAGAAGGCCAACGTAACTCTTAGCTCCAGACCTTACATTTTCTCCCTAGGAGAGCTAATTTTGGTAGATACAATAGTTGTATTTTCCCAATGGGAAAAAATTTTGGTGGTTAATAGAGATCGTGTATGCCTTCATTGATTTCAACAGGCCATTTCTTTCCCTTCCTCCAGTATCCCATACAGGGTGAGCCAAAAACAATCGAATTCTGATGTTAAATGCCCCCAACTCAATTTTAAATGAGAGTTATTGATTGAATTAATTTTGTGCGCTAATCAATGGATCACGGACACGCTCATTTTTCATACTATAGTACCCTCACGAAAATAGTTAAATTAATTACAGATGTATCATGGATACGCTTTTTTTCTTAATATAGTACCGACACGAAAATAATTGTAAGAACTACAGATTCATGACGGATGCGCTTTTTTTCTTAAAATAGCCCCCTCATGAAAATAATTAAATGAGTTACAGATGTATCACGGATACGCTTATTTTCGTTGTATAGTACCAGCACGAAAATAATTAAATAAACTACTGATATATCCCGGATACGCTTATTTTTATAATATAGTACTCGTAATCACGGGTACACTGATTTTATCGCGTTACAGCCACCGCACAAAAGTAACTCAATAAATCAAGAGCTGTTATTATCATTTTGTATACGCGTTTGGGGTTCCAATTGCGGCCTCTCTGCTGTGGCCGCCGTTAAAGAGCCGGCATGAAGTCCTTCAATCTGAACAAAGCCGCAAGGGGTTGTGTGAGTTACATTGATTTGTGAGTTCCTCTGTCAAAATGACACTTTGGTGTCTCGAGTTTTGCGGACCGCATTCTGACTTCCGGATTCGAGACAATGAAATTCACTTTAGCTTCGCTCGAAAGCAATAAAACAATTTTGCGTGACCCATTTTGTTGACAACTTAATGACCCGAGAGCAATAACTTGGAGGCGGTGATGTAGGACTGTAGGTCGACAGGGCTTAATTCATTCCAATCTCAAGGAACAAATATACTTAAATTGTAACGTCTCGTGCTCAATGTAGGCTCTAAACGGTGATTTGGGACGTCGTGTGTCTAGGACTTTCGCTGCTTAGATCGCATCTCCATCATTGTTTCCACGAAGACGACTGGGTCAAGGCTTGAATAGTGAAGGACTATCCTGGTTTTGTTTTCGTGGGAATGATTACATGCAAGGAATCATTTATTTGACTTTTCTTATAACTATGATTGATGTTGCAGCACAGGGCTTCTCAACCTTTCTATTGTCGTGTACCCCTTTAGCTTAATGGTGTATCTTCATGTACCCCCATCACTGTTATAGGTTTAAAAAACTGTTAAAATACACTTAATAATAAATAATTGTATATACATATACAGTTGTACGTAAAACATAGTATACATTTTAACATATGAAGTATGTTAAAACTGAAGTATGTATCCCCGGCTGAGATGCCCTGGTGTAACACATCTAAGATTGGATATTGCGTTAGGGAACGTGATTGTGTGTTTAGATTTAGAATTGTGCAAGTAAAGATTACTACCTTGAGAAATATTCCACGTCGTTTGATATTTCAGTTATTATAATCGGGTCGAAGTAATATCTTTCAGCTCCTTGACCTGAGGCGAGGAAGCGACTTATTGAAGTGCACCTTAGTGAGTAGGCGAGTGCCTCCTTTTAACCTCTTATACCCGCCTTCTATGTTTGCTAAAATCACCCTGAAGCTGCCTTCTGATAAAATTACTGCGGAAGCAGAGCTGGGGTCGAATCAGGGTATTTTCTTTTTTTAAGTGCGGTGCTTGATCTCTCGAGCAGCGAAGAAAAACAGGACAAAATTAAGGGTCATTGTCAACTTTTTATAAGGTGAAAAATAGCGAGTTTTGATTACTTCTGTTAGAAAAGATTGTTCCTGAACGATATTGCACGTTTCATAAGGTTTTTTTGCTGCGCTCTGATGAAAACATGGAAATTCTAATCATATCTTTAAAGTTTCATTCAATTTGTTTCGTTTCGTAATTGTGGGAAATGCAATAACCTACAGAGTATCCGGTGAGTCGTCATGGGGGACATTTGTGGCTGTGTAATGGAATACGAGACTTATATTCAGATGAAATATAGTGAAGTGGTCAACAGCGCGTCTCAAATTGGAACAGAGCTGTGAACTTGTCAATAATAAATTAATTTTACACGGTCAATCTAGGCTTTGATTACCTGCGGGTATATCTCAGGTGAGAATTTTCAAATGAAAATACTACATTTTTGTTTTTTTTCCGCACCTACGGTGGAATTACCAATTTATCTGTCCGATTGCATCTACACACGATACTTCGTAGAAATACCGATCAGGATATTTAGGATATTTCAGGATATTTCAGGCAAACAGGATATTTCAGGCAAACTTTCGCGTAGGAATCATTTATAAATACAACTCACAGCGCCTCAAAATTTCGCAAAGTTCTTGGAAAAATTACCCAAGAGTAATGCAGGCGCTGAGTTCCTTTAGCGGCAGTCAATATTCGGCCATCACTTTGATGTACCGTTGGGACGGCTTGATTGGAAATTCATCTCAGTAACTTCACTAATAAGTTCAGTAACTTACGCTTGGCAAGTTAGCTGTGTTTCTACACATCCGCACAGCTCTTGAATGACTTTCTCTATCTGTACATTCATAGGCTATCATCCGAGAACATTTCCACTACCACAAAGAGGTAAGCCCACCCTTAAAATTCATACCGTGATGCCTTAGTCTAAAATTCTTTCTCTAGAAAAATTTCACGATAAAAAATAACATCTTAAAACTACAAAGAAATTTAAAAATCCCGTAATACCTCTCGCTCAAAAATGTTCATGTTAATTAGCTGGCCCCATGATTATTGGAAAAGTTCATACAAGCAAAGCTGTTGAAGATAAGTAACCATCTCCTTATTGACATGAGTTACGGTTACAAATCAGTTGATCAGATTTCACGATAAAATAGTCATTATACAGTATATCCCGCCAAAACCACAACCGAGTATTTATTTTCCCGTATCAGTGATACCATCATAAGAATACTCGTATCAGTAATACCATCATAAGAAGACCAGTATCAGTAATACCATCATAAGAAGACCTGTATCAGTAATACCATCATAAGAAGATCAGTATCAGTAATACCATCATAAGAAGACCAGTATCAGTAATACCATCATAAGAATACCCGTATCGGTAATACCATCATAAGAAGACCAGTATCAGTAATACCATCATAAGAATACCCGTATCGGTAATACCATCATAAGAAGACCAGTATCAGTAATACCATCATAAGAACACCAGTATCAGTAATTCCAACATAAGAATACTCGTATCGGTAATACCATCATAAGAAGACCAGTATCAGTAATACCATCATAAGAAGACCAGTATCAGTAATTCCATCATAAGAATACTCGTATCAGTAATACCATCATAATAATACTAGTATCAGTATTACCATCATAAGAATACCCGTATCGATAATACCATCACAATTTTGCTAGAAATTAAATGCTTATGGTATTCTTATGATGGAATTACTGGTACGGAAAAATACATACTCGGCTCGGGTTTTTGTGGGACATACTGTACAGAGGCCATCGATTTTTTATCGAGAGTGCACTCACGCATCATAGACATTCTCCACGACTCGTAGAACAAGTACATTTATTTCCTAACAATTTACGTCACCGTAGGAGGCATTATTACCCTTTAAGTGGACTTAGTTTGCCAGCTGTGCTGCTCCGACGGCGAAAATTGATTGAAAGTTTGTCCTGATAGCACTAGAATCCAAAAAAATAAAAGGGTCGTGTGGGGACACACGTAAAAGGGTCGTCCAATCACGTACACACACGTATAGGTACAGGGTGTCCCATTAGTAAGATTTTCATTTCATAATTACTAAAGTTATAAAACTAAAAATGGTTAATAGATTTGGCTAAATTCAGAATGAAAGAAGAAATTTTAAAGTTTATTTGACGTTTTGTGCCGATCAGCAAGACTCGTTGCAACAAACCGAACTGAAGCATCAGTTCGTGTGGTGCGTGGCCTGCCACAGCCTTGTCTGTCTGCTGTTGTCCCAGTTTCTCTTAATTTATATACGATTTTTTTGTGCACCTCTTAGAAGGACTTCTTTCAATACCATCAATATTCCTATTGTTCCTCTGAGCTGCAAAACGGAAAAATTTCATCAGGAGTAAAGTTCCACTTTTTTTGCTCGTTGTTCCATTGCATAGCGATTCGTTCTGATGGGTGGATTTTACGAATTTTTTGGGGCAAATGTTGTGATTGCCGGTAGACTTGATACGCTGGTAAAAAAAACTTTCAAATCTCCTCATTCATTCTGAGTTGACCAAATCTCTCCACCATTTGTAGTTTTATTGTTATAATAATTTTAAAAAGATACCTTACCGGCCACCCCATACAAGAGTATTTTATTATTTCTGTCAGTAAACTTCACACCATTCGCCTGGTAGCGGCCAGGTGTGCGTGACGAGTGTATCTGTGATACCCAAGCGAGAAAATTTTTTGGTCTGAAAAATACTGGCCTGAAATTTATTGGGCTGAAAAATACTGGCCTGAAATTTATTGGTCTGAAAAATACTGGCCTGAAATTTATTGGGCTGAAAAATACTGGCCTGAAATTTATTGGTCTGAAAAATACTGGCCTGAAATTTATTGGACTGAAAAATACTGGCCTGAAATTTATTGGTCTGAAAAATACTGGCCTGAAATATATTGGTCTGAAAAATACTGGCCTGAAATTTATTGGGCTGATAAACAATTTGATGAACAACAACCGAAGAAATCATTTGGTGAAAGCGACTCGTGAAATTATTTGCAGACTTTCCTCTGAGTCCAGAGGACATATCAAAGGTTTCAAAACATGAAATATTTCTCCTATTTGTGATGAATATATTTACTCAATCCAAATATTAAAATGAACTATTCGATAATGTCAAAAGCAGTTTGAAATAAATTAGATGAGTACCCTTTGAATGCTTTTATGTTTTCACAGGCTACAAAATTCAATTCCTTGTTTTAAGCTTCCATGAGGAACGTTGTGGAAGTCATAGAGTATTTTTTCTAACAAATTTTGATGATTTGCATTACCGCGTTGATAAAGTGAGTGAAAACTGAAATCTTTCGTTGTAATTATAACCGCTAATTTTACCTTGACTTCTCGGTCAGGTCAAACTTCAATTTACAATTTAAATAAAATTGCAAATTTATTTCAATTTACAATTGATCTTAGATTTCATTTAAGACTCAAGACTCAAAGCTCCTATTTTAATAAATTTCCATAACCTCAATGATGAAATTGCATACTCTAACGATAGAGCAAAACGGCAACATGAATCAAATATTTTTTCTAAATCAACAGCTTTTCTCAAGTAAAGTATTTAGTCACATGAACCCTTGCTCGCCGAACAAGAGGAGGTGTAATTTTCCCCATAGAAATAACTCTGCCTTGTTTCCTCTGCCGTGACTCACATTAATCCCACAAGCTGTATCGTGGATACGCTCAGTTACAAATCGCGCCTCGGCGCCAAACAGACGTCAGAATACCAGCCTGCGGAAATCGCAGCGAATCTCCGCTAAAAGCACAAAGGTCTTTCGGAATTGATGCATTTAGGAAGCTGTTTGCGCACCTCCAGTGAGCTTGCTTGTCATAAACAGTCTGTTATAAACAGGTTTATCAGTAGAGAATTACTCTCCTTTGAAGTTGGACCTCTACGTTAGGGCTTACGCATCTCGGAATTATTCTCAGTTTATTTGATTTGCCATGATTATTGCAGTCGGCTCCAAAGAACTAAGAAATATTTTGAACGCAAATTTTCATTCAGAAGACACGTTTCCTCTAGAAACAAAAAAAGGCACGTTTCCGGGTAAACAGACCAAACTAATATCTACTGAGCGCAAAATTCTACTATTCACACAGTTGGTATCAAAGATACTGAAAACACTGCTCATGGCTGCCTGATATTAATTAACTAAAGTAATCAAGAAGATTTTTGATACAAAACATTACAATAGGTGGGACAGGAACCAATATTCATACATTTGAAGTTTTTACGCGTTTTTACAGCACGCACTACTTCAAAAAGAATGAAATCGCACAGGGGTTTGCCTTCATATTTAAATATTCAAATACATGAAAACTTTCGACATTTCTTAACTTCCTATCATTTACACGCCTTCATAACGAGCGAACACGTGAGCATCGCAGCGTCGGCAAACTTTATAACGAGCTCGCGTCGGTTCTCCGCCCGACGTATCTTAGATACGCAGCGCAAAATTGCTTTGCAAAACTGACGTTTTGGAATGAAGTAATCCACCATGCCGGTTTTGGCATGAATACTCCTGCCGGTTTTGGCATGAAAGCGCTCGCCGGTTTTGGCATGAATGCGCCTGCGGGTTTTGGCATGAATATGCCTGCAGGTTTTGGCATGAAGACGCTCGCCGGTTCTGGCATGAATACACCCGCCGGTTTTGGCATGAAAACGCTCGTCGGTTTTGGCATGAATACACCCGCCGGTTTTGGCATGAAGACGCTCGCCGGTTTTGGCATGAATACACCCGCCGGTTTTGGCATGAAAACGCTCGTCGGTTTTGGCATGAAAACGCCCGCCGGTTTTGGCATGAAAACGCCCGCCGGTTTTGGCATGAAAACGCCCGTCGGTTTTGGCATGAAAACGCCCGCCGGTTTTGGCATGAAAACGCCCGCCGGTTTTAGCATGAAAACGCCCGCCGGTTTTGGCATGAAAACGCCCGCCGGTTTTGGCATGAAAACGCCCGTCGGTTTTGACATAAATACGTCTGCGCCTCCTCGCTTAATTTCACGATAGAAGTAACTAAATTTACAATAACATCTGTGACAAATGAACATGTAGATTCCTGCACAAACGAGACAGTAAATGTAAGAATTTATTCAAAAATCTTCATATATGGCGATATTGTAAATATTGAAATATTTGTTCTACTTGATATCGTGAATATAGAGATATTTATTGTATTTGATATAGTAAATATTGAGATATTTATTGTATTTGATATAGTATATATTTAAATTTTAATTGTAAATGATATAGTAAATATTGAATGAGATATTGTTAATTTTGAAATTTATAATATCTCCTTCTCGAGTGAACAGCGACGTAGGGATTAATTCAAGACTGGAATACACAGCATGTCAGCTCACGAGATATTTATACAGAAATCACAATTCTACCAAAGCAGCGACACCCATTACCTGGTCGTGAGCGGCCGATTCTTACGCTAATTTTTGAACGAGTCTAAAGCAAACCGAGAGTAAGAAGAAATGCGTGGAGAAATTCAGAGGACAAGCAAATGGTCTCTGCGGAAAACAACCTCACGCAAAACCTTGTGAAACTAGAATATTTTCATAATTCTCTTCAGAGCTTCACTCATGTATCTCGACCCAAACGGAGCGCTTGGGTTTGGTTACACACACAAACACTGATATACTGTATTTAGATTCCTCATCGCGTTCTTCTCTGTAAAACTACAGTATAAATCACGTCTCTGCAGATTCTACATCCATTAGTTATAAAACAATCTTCAATGCGATTTTTCCAATGTATTTACGAGTTTGAATCCCGCATCATCTCAGCTAGCATTGGTGACTGTAACGCTCTGCTCCAGTAATTCAATTAGAATAAACTACACAGCACGGCAGTCGACACCAACTGCTTGCACAATGCAATCAAGGGATGCATCAAGGAAATAATTTAATTAAAAAAATTAAAGCAAGGATAAGCCAAGAAGATAATTTATGTAAAATAAATCAATTTACTTGCAGGAGCTAACATGCTAACGTCAGATGCCCGAGGCAGTGAAAGCAAATCTTAGTTCACGCAATTGCAGGATTTGATAGGCCAGCAAATTGAGCTCGCGTTAAATGCAGATGAGTCGTATAATGGAGGTGTCAACCTTGATCCAGAATTTCGGATGGGAAACTCAGGGTCATTTTTTAGAAAGGTCTTAAAACTCCGGCTCCAGTTGGTGACGTTCGTGGGT
The DNA here is from genome assembly GCA_030386875.1 of Morinoia aosen. NCBI lineage: Eukaryota > Metazoa > Arthropoda > Malacostraca > Amphipoda > Talitridae > Morinoia > Morinoia aosen. Next base: position 58,127,890 of record CM059567.1, on the reverse strand, counting down.
GAATAACATGGAACAACCCCAGAAAAGTAGGTCAAATCTCACTGACACGCGTATCCAGGATTCCTCTCACGGACACTCGTATCCAGGATTCCTCTCATGACACACGTATCCAGGATTCCTCTCATGACACACATATCCAGGATACCTGTCACTGAAACACGTATCCAGGATTCCTCTCACGAAAACACGTATCCAGAGTTCCTCTCACGGACACACGTATCCAGGATTCCTCTCATGACACACGTATCCAGGATTCCTCTCATGACGTATCCAGGATTCCTCTCATGACACACATATCCAGGATACCTCTCACTGAAACACGTATCCAGGATTCCTCTCACGGACACACGTATCCAGGATTCCTCTCACGAAAACACGTATCCAGGGTTCCTCTCACGGACACACGTATCCAGGATTCCTCTCACGGAAACACGTATCCAGGATTCCTCTCACGGAAACACGCATCCACGATTCCTCTCACGGAAACACGTATCCAGGGTTCCTCTCACGGACAAACGTGTCCAGGATTCCTCTCACGGACACAAGTATCCAGGATTCCTCTCACGGAAACACGTATCCAGGATCCCGCTGCGACTCAATTCAAGCCAACGCTGATTTCTCGTTAGTTTGACCTGGCCCGTGTTGACGTAGTGACGGACGATTGCCCAGCGGGTCTCGCAGAAATTGAGTATCAACTTTGACATCTCAACCGTGTTAAACGCTCATCCCCCGCCTGAAAATCGCTTCTGCTTCGTTAATGGCGTGAAGGTAGAACAGATGACCTGAATTGCGGTTTTTGGTTTCAAGCGTAACGCACGGGTATCTGGGACGCACTTTTTTTGTTCATATCCATCAGGACACGGTGCCCTGCAGACAGGAGTTAATGGAAAGGTCCTTTGAAGCAGTTAGAGCCCCACCTGCTGCCTTGTTCCAAATGGCTTACGACCAAAACCAGTATTTGCCTACGTAAGGGGCCAAAGTCAGTGTCTGCTTACGTATAGGACCAAGGCCAATATTTGTAGCGCGTATTCATATAAAAACATGAAAGTCCTGCGTAGATTGAAATTTTCAAAATATAAAATTATTTCTGCAAGTAGAACATGCATAAAATCATTTCCCGAAACCACTACAATAGACATCTTTAGATATAATTTCTTACCGGCCCGGACCCGTTCAGCGACTTCTATAGGGCATCCTATGACACCTCATTCAACGTTTACAGTTGACTTTCATTTAGACACCTAAAACGTACGCTAGACTGATCGGATATTTGGTAGGCGAAAGTGAAAGAAAAGTACTTCTTATTCAATTTTCAAAACTACGTTATGAAAAACTGAATCGTTAGGCTAATGTTAGAATTATTTTCGTCTTATATCAACAGTCCAATCATGTGATGCTCTCAGTAGAGAAGAGACGGGAATATCTTAACAGCCAGCAAGATTAACCAATATCTAGAATAGAAATAACTTCCAAGAATCATCGTTGAATGCTTCGTAACAGCATTTCTTATAAATTGTAATAAAGCAATGAGTTGCATGCCTTATTTTGAATGAAGTGGAGCGGTTATTGCATGGCATTGCACATCATTGTATTGTGCTCTATTGTAGTAAGGGAATCCACCGAGAAATAGAAGTTTCGGTCTACTAATTCTCTGAATATTTATAACAGGTCGAAAATTACAAGGCGTACTTCAATATCGAGTCGAGTTGAGATTTAATTTTAATCTCAATGTAGTTTCGTATCGAGCAGGTAGCGTTCCGAGGTCGAGTTTTGTTATAGTAAGGAAGCAAGAATTTACTTCGGTTTCCGGTTAAATGATACAATTGATTAAGATCATTAAGGAATTACACTGTATTTATTTCCTACCAACCCAACAATGCAAAATTTATCTTGTTTTGAATTATTCAAAATTGTAGGAGTGTTTTTTTTAACTGTACATGAGTCGTTAAATTTTTCTAAGTATTTTTTCTTTTGTGAAGCTATCCGCATTAAAAATTGTAAATCATAAGTTTTCAATGAAAAAGATGAGCTATTCTTCATCCTAACTTTACGACAAGCAATGAATAACTTCCGGGTTTAGGGATTTCCCGTCCAGAGTTCCAGTGACAGAATGGCATCTATTAATTACCTTGACTCCATAACTCAGCTTGATATTTACTCGTTAATTGCGATGGGTTAAACTGGAGTTCAATATTCAATTCAAATTTAACGTCAATTGCGGTAATCAACTCTGAAAATAGCAAACTCTAACTGAATTGGGCGTTCATTTATCTTTCATTAAGTATTAATAACAAATGAGTTAGTGACTGCAAGTGGGTCAGCAGCACTATGAAAATCACCTAAGTAACCACTGGTGGGTCACGTCGCAGGAAATGTGTTAATAAATACGAGCAGTATCAAGATTACTACAAATCGCTACGTCGTTGCATGATTGCCGTAACGCGAATTTCGTGATTTTTCAGGGGAAGCCTTTAAATTTCATAAGTCAAATAACTTCAATATAATTTTACGTAAATCAACAAAGCGTACCATCGTGATATACATAAATATATAAAACGCAGAATTAATTCAACATTCTTAATATAAACATTGTAATTCTATATTTGAAATTTTCGATTGATGACAGTTTTGAAATGATGCAGCGACTAATGCATTAATTTTTTATTTGCATGATCCTAAAACTCTTCTAATATTCTTATAATATCAAGACTAGTTAGGTCCCATCACTTGTTAGCATAACTCATTTATGATTTAAAATGAAGTCAGAGTTTGTCACGTATCGTATCCATAATACAGCGTTTAGAAATTTCAAAACTTTGGTGAATTAACACGAACAGATATTTAAATTTTGTATTATAGAATTTTGTTTCAGTTATGTTGTTACCGAAAGCAGAGTGTGACCACAAGCTTTTAGCCAAGCAAACCAAGATTGTCAGGATACTAATGTGCACGCCCGTCAAAATTGACGGTATTCTATATTTCCCTATAATTTCCTTCCAGCCGTGAATGACAACCAAACACATCCTTCCTCATAGTACCGGAGAAAATAATATTCTTGTACTTATGCACATGTGAAGCTCGTATCCCAGATACGGTCATTGAGCATCCTTATGAGCGTCACAGACAGACAGAGAAGCGGACACCGAACAAATAAACTCACAAGGGTGTTACTAGGTAAGATTTTGAGGGCATAGATGGTAAGCGATATAACGTCATGGTTAATGAAACCTTTACGCGTCACGAAGTAATGTAAATGCTACAAAAATGTTTGTATTGTATTTACTAACTAAATGATACGAGAAATCTAGTGCTGAACTGTATTCAGTGATTGCGCGAGAGGCTAATCTACATAAATATTTTATATATATACATTATAATACATAATGTAAATATATTGTAAGCGCCATCCTGCATTCTTATATACGAACTCGAAGAACAATTTCGAAGCGTAAGCATCTACGCTCGTGATCTTCACTTCGTAAACAACTTTGTAAACTGTGACTTAGATTTATGGAATAGCGTATAGGTTTCATTCGATGTGATTATAGAAATTTTTAGGTAGCACTGCTATGACGCATCTTATTCGTATTTTCCATGTACGCTTCGATTAGCCGCGTACCTAACCTGTGAAATTATGTTGTGAACATTTGTCGTCACATTATGGATAATTCAAAGCTTTTTCATAGTATTTTGAACCTTGATTTTTTTCTCGTATCAAGTATATATTGTTTGTTTTAGATCGATCATTACCAAAAATTCAATAATTTGAAACTCTCTTCTCTTATCATATACCTTATCTCATCTTATCAAGTTACTAAGAGATTATTGGCGTTCACTGGCGTTTACGGTGTAGGTGCACTGCGTTTTGTTTTGCTATGATGCAGAGAGCTGGAATTGTGGCTCTCTATTGGAATGTGTGCTACATCGACGTGACAATAAACGTTGCAGCGCCCTCGTTTGTCTTTCTATCGATTAGTATCAGATTATTGAAAAACACTTGGTGAAGGAGCTTGAAATTCGGGCCTTCATATATAATATAATTTTACACTTTGTACAGTTTTGAAGCAAACATAAAGGAATTTTACAGGGAGTTTCAACCGGTAAAAGTATTAAAGCGGCTTGCTGCTTGCCCAGTAGTTGAGCAAAGACCCAGTCCAACTTTTTCGCTGGAGAATGCATGTTTTTCGCCGCCCCAGCGATTTAGTTCCTTGGGCGGCGAAAAAAATGCATGCAGGCGGCGAAAAAGTTAGACAGGAGAGCGATGAAGCGATGAGGGAATATGAATACTCAAGACCTTCATAGTTTATTTGAGTGAGTGGAACTATCAAAAGGGATACATGATATCAAAGAGAGGGCTCAATCCAGCCCTGGTTAGCGAAGAGAAAAGATTCTCAAACTATACTATAATAGGAGCCGTGTCCGTCCGTGTCTCTGTCTGTCCGAAGCCAGCCGAAAGTGTGTGATGAGCGTATCTGTGATACGGGCCGTGTGCACTCGGCCTCATCAATTCTCGAGAGATTGAATTTTTTAATTGCTTACGGCCTTTCTCTCATTTCGCCATCTTTTTTTTCATATCATATAAAGGGGGTGGACTTGTCCTTGTGAATTATAAAACTCAAGTCGTCGCAGTTCTCGATGTCATAGATTGCTTTCTGGTCAATGCAAAGCTTTTTGAGCGGGTCGCGTGATTACAATTGGAACAGCGTTCGATAACGATTTATAGAATCGTTATCGATTGAATAACGACATCGGTACGGACTTAGGAACTTCATTTCACCGAAAAAAATGCAATTGGTTTTATGCCCCTGCAAGAATTACGGCGGACATAAATAACGGAACCGCGTCACGAAATTTGAAACTTCATTTCGCAAAAAAAATTACAATTAGTTTTATGCCCTTGCAAGAATTACAGCGGACATAAATAACGGGTATCTGCGGAATAGAAGGCAGTGAGTCTAGAGCAGCCATTCTTAACCTTTCCTGCATCAATGACCCCCTCGGTTTTGTGTATTTCTTCATTTACCCTCCTACTCTCATAGATTGGTAGATGCTGCAATTGGTTGCTTACACTTCTATTGAGGGCTTCTAATTGGTTGCTTACTCTTTTCTTGAGTGCTTCCTGTGGATTGCTTACTCTCATCTTAAAAGCTTCCGATTGGTTACTTTACCTCCTCTTGAATGCTTCCTATTGATTACTCATTGTTTTCTTGAAGGCTTTCGTTTGATTTCAGTAGAGTGTTCATCATTCCACAGAAAATTTGAACTTAATTTGTAATTAGTTTGTTTTTCCTGTTCTTGGCCACTATTTTGTGACTTTTATATCATTACTAGTCCACCCCCCCCCCCCCCCCTCTTATTTGAAATAAAAAGAGGGCGAAATGAGAGAAAGGCCGTAAGAAATATAAAAATACAATCTCTCGAGAGTTGATGAGGCCGCGTGAACACGGCCCGTCAAAATATACAGGGCTGGAGCTTGTATCACAGATACGCTCATCACACACTGCAGGCTGGCTTCGGACAGACAGACAGACCGACGGACGTGGTGGCCCTTATTATAGTATAGATCACATATTTGCTATTACTGTTCATATAACTATTACATATTTACTATTACTGTTACTATGTTTAAGGGATTTACAGTACGCGCCACGCAAACCTGATCTCTAAAATTTACGGCCGTAACCCAGTGATAAACTAAATCATTTTCGTGCAGTGTCTATCGATCTCTAAAATAACTTAATGATCGGACAGACAACCAAACAAGCAAAGAGCAAGCAAACCAACACGGCAGCAAGCAACTAAGCAAGAGAACAAGCATCAAACTGTGTGGGATTTGCAATACAGGAGGACGCTTCTCAGTCATCAAATTATGTCAACGAGACGGCTTTGTTTCATCCAAGCATTGCAACTTTGGGTCAAGATATAAATCCCGCTTCAGCTTTGCAACTTTGGGACAAGATATAAGTCCAGCTTCAGCTTTGCAACTTTGGGACAAGATATAAGTCCCGCTTCAGCTTTGCAACTTTGGGTCAAGATATAAGTCCCGCTTCAGCTTTGCAACTTTGGGTCAAGATATAAGTCCCGCTTCAGCTTTGCAACTTTGGGTCAAGATATAAATCCAGCTTCAGCTTTGCAACTTTGGGTCAAGATATAAATCCAGCTTCAGCTTTGCAACTTTGGGACAAGATATAAGTTCCGCTTCGGCTTTGCACCTTTGGGACAAGATATAAGTTCAGCTTCGGCTTTGCAACTTTAGGTCAATATGTAAATCCCACTTTTATGCCTTCTATTAAAGCCGCGATCGGAAGCGTGCCTCCCAAGGCCCGACTGGCCACGGCACAATTCCCGGTTTTATTTAGTTTTGTCACTGAAGGGCCGGCACGATAGTCTCCCGATGCCGGCTTTTGTCCTCCAAGCAGCATAAATAATGGCTATATTTGCGAGTTCATACATTGCGAGAATAAATGATGAGGGCTTTTTGCCTAAGTGTAGATAGCGAGGAATGATGATGGATAATTTGTCAAATTGTGAGGATTAATAGCAGTTATTTTTGCCTGAGTGTAGATGGCGAGGAATAGCGACGGATAATCTGTCAGAAAAGCAAATGGTGAGGATTAATAACAGCTATTTTTGCCAGCATACAGATGGCTAGAATTAATAATGGATAATTTTGCCGCTTTATGAATGGCAATCGAACTCTGCAATATTCAACATTTTTATCCATTGCTTGTAATTAATACTAGGTACGAAGTCAAGCATTTCACAGCAAATAAAACACATGGAGAGGAATATAAAAGAATACTTTGCAAATGAACGCGAATAACCAGCGCACGGTCCTCCAGACCCTAACCTGAAATACTTTAAAATTAGCAGCCAAAACGCGAGATTTAAAATGAGAGATCCCGAAAAATATTGCTCCTCGAATCTATTAGGAAAAGTCGCGATTTTGTCAAATTAAGCAAACGGCTCTAAAATCAAATGCGACGCTGATTTTAACCTTGAAATTAGGGAAGACGGATAATCCCACTACAGTGAAATTCGTGAAACTTGTCGTTAGGTCGAAGCAAAACCATGTTACTTCGTGCGGGCTGTCTCTTTATTCCAGACATGTTCTTACATTTCCCAGGGAAAAATATTCTTGCAGCTCGAAGAGGACGAGAAAATAGGCTAAAATTATTTATTTTTGACCCACAGAGTCTCAATTCATGAAGCAAATTCATCACAGAAATTAGGAGAGCAGAGCGAGAGAGGTCTGCTAAATCAGGTAAAGTGCTCAATTCGATATCCAAAGATCAAAATTTCACAATCCTCGTGTTGGCGTTATAGTGAAAATGAATTGAAACGAGCTGCTCATTTTTTCCCATCACTTCATTAAATTCGGTTTCAAAAAGAAGTCTTTTGACGAGAGTTGGGAACTTTTGCAAGCTAATTGCTGCTTTATCCCACCATGATTGGGACGACAGGCTTACTTTTTTTGTCAATATTTCCAAAGTTAACCTTTTATCGAACTATGTTTGGCTGTCAAATCATTTTGGCAGAGCTGAGCTGGTGCATTCGGCCGTGTGATTCGATAGCGAAACATCATTTGAAAATTTGTCGTAACTGAGAAATTTTGCAAAAAAAGACCAATCCCGCAGCGCTGATCATAGTCGGTCTCCGTGTCAGAGTATCGCCCGACTGTGGCGGTCATTGAGGCTTCGCTGGTCATTAACGTGCAAATCCATTCCTTTTTTGTCGTGTTAATTGATCATTAGAGCGAGGATATTTTTTCTCCTCTTTCCAATCATTGGAGCTTACGTCGAAACAATTTTTGGAACGTTTCAGTACTTGAAAAACGGCTACGACTCTTTAAAGTATGACTGGACAAGGAATAAATTCAGCGTATAACTGACACACTCAATTATAAATACTAGTACGTAGGCTCTTCGGTTGAACCTAAGCTTTGGGACCAACTTACTCAACATCAATCCTGGAGCCATCGGCTGACATCAGCACTGCAGGTCCATTTCATCACAACTTCTGGGCGTGCGCTGTGCTGTTCGCCTCATGGTTCGAGTGAGATTCTAATGAACTGCCTTCGTCAGTAACACACTATAGCGAACTTTGAAAAATGCTTTCGTCGTAACTGTCGATTGTTTTATACATGAAAAAGCTATCAGATAGACACTTCTTCCGTTGGAAATGGCAACCCCATGCAATCGGTATGCATGCAAAAAAAAAGAGAATCCTCGTGATATGAAGTGTGACTTCACACTCACTGTAAATTCCCTTAGTTTTTGACTCACTCCCGCTCTTCATAACTCGGCAGCCAGCGAGATGCAAGAGACTCTCGAAATGGAGCGGAGATGCAATTACGCGCTGACATCAAGTGAACTGCAAGCGAAGAATTCGTTTGCTTGTAGTAAACTAATTCATCGAGGGAATGCTCGCATGGAAACGCAGCACGATTTCTACCACGACCATGGGTCTCCTTTTCTAACTGTATACGCCATCATAGCGGTGCTGTTCGCTGCGTAAGTTCTTCTAAGAGGACTTAGCGACGCTACGCGATACAACACGAACCGCACCCAAGTTGACGTGGGAGAACTGACGTTGCTAATTGCACTGGTATTTCAACCAAACAAATAAAAAATTCGTTTCCACGTCGCAAGTCTTAAATTTGCTTAAGTCCTAAAATTCGTTGAAAGGCCTATGATTCGTTGAAAGTCTTATAATTTGTTGAAAGTCTTAAAATTCGTTGGCAGTTGTGAAATTCGTTGAAAGTTTTAAAATTCGTTACAAGTCGTAAAATTCATTGAAAGTCCTAAAATACATTGAAATTCGTAAAACTTGTCGTTAAGTCGAAGCAAAACCATGTTGCTTCGTGCGGGCTGTCTCTTTATTCCAGAACATGTTCTGATGCACGGATCTGAAACATCTCTTCTGGGAATTACCGTGACTGAGGATCTATGTCTTTCACGTCAAATTCCAGCTCATGAATAAAGCACTCGTTCTCTTTGAGGATGATTTGAATAGAGCGTTCCTCGTTCGGGGTATTCCAGCCGCAGTGATTGCTCAACAATTATACACACGTGATGCCGCTGAACGAGGACGTACCCTAAATTCGTACGAGCAAGTTTTTATAAATGCAGGCACACCATTTGAATGCTTGTACTCCGCACAAAGTGTGATCTTTTACACTCCTGTACTACGTACAAAGTGTGATCTTTTACACTCCTGTACTCCGCACAAAGTGTGATCTTTTACACTCCTGTACTACGTACAAAGTGTGATCTTTTACACTCCTGTACTCCGCACAAAGTGTGATCTTTTACACTCCTGTACTACGTACAAAGTGTGATTATTTGCTCACCTGTACTCCGCACAAAGTGTGACCTTTTGCACTCCTGTACTCCGCACAAAGTGTGATTTTTTGCACTCCTTTACTCACCACAAAATGTGATCTTTTGCACTCCTGTACTCCGCACAAAGTGTGATCTTTTGCACTCCTGTACTCCGCACAAAGTGTGATCCTTTGCACTCCTGCACTACGTACAAATTTAGAACGCATATCACTCATTGGATAAAACAACGTCACAAGTCGAAACTTTTGAATTTTCCAAAGTGATTTTATCTTTGCAAACTGCTTTGCGGAATTAGTTTTGATAGACTTATTAAATAATAACAATAAATCACGCCACTAATTGTATTATTAAAAATTAAAAAGATTGCAGGAACAAATTGTATTAAAAAATCTTTTCGTAAACATCAGGAATAAGAATATTTAAATATAAGTAAACATCAAGAATAGGAGTATTTTGTTCCCGAGTACACATCAAGAACAGGAGTATTTTATTTTCAAGTAAACATCAAGAATAGGAGTATTTTATTTTCAAGTAAACATCAAGAATAGGAGTATTTTATTTCCAAGCAAACATAAAGAATAGAATTAATTCGCCAGAACACTGATAAGAGAAGCTGCAATCGCTCACGCCGCATTCAAGTCGGCCAGCAGAGCGTGTAGGCAACAGCGTGCAATTCCTCAGAGACCTCCAGCTGGCACAGCGCGAAGCATGATTCCATGAGTAACTCCGGGCAAGACTTGATCGTGAACACAAGGAAAGCCTCATTTATGTAGGCGCGTCCAATGTCATCCTCAATGCTGTCTAGTCTGGCAGGCAATCCCATGCATAAATTAAGCAGCTCAGTGCCGTCCCAACGGCCGCCCTCGTCTGGTACTGTCATCAGCCGCATTATTTGCTCACAAGAACAGGAGATTTGATATTAAAAAGCAATGAACGTATGTATCTCTGATACACTTCTTCTAACGTTAGGAAATAATAATCGTGCGATTTTCCGCTGCCCATCAACCAATGAGTAATAGCCAAGGTAGAGGAAACAAGGTAAGAGCCATTTCTAGGAGGAAAATACACCTCGTCTTGGTCGGCTAGCCAATAGAATGGATTTATTTCAAACAAACTTTATGACCTCATCATTGCGACATGTCGTTAGGCTAATAATGGTGAAAGATTTGGGGCTAGCAGTGTTGTCAGATGCAATATGAGCGCTGCTATAGGTTCGTTGCTATGACGTCAACACGATCGATGAAAAGAAGACTGGTTTGACATTACCTTGTTTCTTCTACCATGGTAATGGGTATTTGATATTAGAGTTCGGGTTTTGTGGCAGAAGGTACTTATGCTAGACTATTACTGCACGCTTGTGTACCTGGAATTGAGGTCTGTGTGCTTGCAAAAAAGCGACTTGGATATTGCGGTGCTCCTAACATTCAATTCTTCACGTCAGACAGCACAAAAGACGAATAAATGTGCGAGCGATTCTAGAGTTTTCTTTTTGAGCTTAGAAATAAATAGATGCGTTGCTCGTGAATTTTCACTTTATCAAGACTGAAATTCCTAAAAGATCAAGGTATTTTTCACGTTTTAATTCACGGTGACTTTTGTTAACACAAAGACTGGAGCGTGTAGTAAATTTTTTAAACACATTTTCACCCATTGAGAGATGAACAAACTTTGGACTACATAGTCAACAGCGTTAGACTAACCATGCTTTTGAGTACAACAGTATAGGAAAATGAAGACAAATTGCTTAGAAGAGCATTTCTTTGCTTTGCCGATAACTTTATGTTTATGGAGGTGTTCAGGAGTTTCTACTTCAATCGCTCCGGTCACAGAAAAACAAATACTTCCACAACAAAATACGATCAAAGTACAAGAACTACACACCAAGTTTTCAACGGAAACTTGCATTAATAATAATTATGCTGCTGAGGTGCCTTAGGTCCGTTGAGGTTGCTCAAATTTTTCAATGAGACTTGACAGCAACTCAAAGGCGTCGAACAATGGACGCATGCGTCAACAATTAGTCTCTGTGCGGAAGGCCTTTACTCGCGCTAATGATTTCCTGCTGATTTTGAATGCGAAAACAATCATCGAAAAATTCCGCATCGAGTTGCTTGCTACTGCAGAGAATCTGAAATTGAGTGAGGAGCAAAGAAACAACCTAGATTTGCTTTGGTTGCTGGCCACGGTAGAGCAAACAACGTCGAGTCAATCCTCAAGGAAAAAATACACATCCTCTCGTGAGGCTAGCGAATAGAATGGCTTTTTTTCGAACCAACTTTATGACGTCACCAATGCGACGTGTCGTTAAACCAATAGCAGTGCTAGATAATTAGCTAGCAGTGTTGTCAGATGCAATTAGAGCGCTAATGTTCGTTCGTGCGATGACGTCAGCATTGCCACAGAAACCAGGTAGAGTAATTTGATTCTCCCTGGTTTGTCCTACCGTGTTGTTGGCATGCACCCGTCCCTCGAGCTTTGCCATGTTAATGAGATGATCTTGTTTAGATCAATTTCACAGGCTGATAGAGAACGAGCTCACTAAACCATCAAAGCTTCACTAATTAGCGGATCGTATGGAAGATTATTGAAGTAAATTTGCATGAATGCTGAATTCGTGTACAGAAAATTAGATCCACGAAGAAGTGCTTCGTAGCTTCCGTTGATTGTTTTCGGTTCTCACGGAGATATACATTAACAGCATTGATGCTCCGGAAGATCAGAGAGCGGTTTGCAAAAAATAATAGTGAATTGTAAAACCAAAGTAGTCTTAGTCTCTCATCCAGAAAATTAAGGTTTTTAGCGCCGTCCATGCTTCTGAACAGCTAGTTTGAAGACTTAACGCAGCTCAGCAGACCTAGGTCGATCCTATTTGCACCAGAAGCGTGATAATCAGCCAGGGTATTATTCGCTGCTTAATTGTCTTCTTTATTTCTATGCATATTTTATCTGATCATATTGAGACATACATTGATGACATGTGCAAATTCATTTATTTTGTGTGTCACCAATTTACTTAGTTTTATTCTTTCTCTTTCCAGACACCTTGCAATTCCTCAATATTTTTAAACTTGCCATTGCTATTGCTATTTGCTATTACTAGTGCTATTGTTACCGTTAAATGACTGTGATGGTGTTTTGTTCATGTTCCCTGAAATAAATTTAGAGAGCACACAACGGGCTAGGATCAATTTATTGAACCGCTTGGTAAAGGGAAGTCTATTCGTCAATAACTTAGTAGGCCAGAAAGAGAGCCTACAGAGGTCATAATGAAATGAAAAATAATTAATTGTCAATTTCTTCTACAATAATATACATCGTCAATAATATGTAGGAATATTTGTTCTTCAGCCGTGTCACACTGATAACCCTGGGCTTCTAAATGTATGAACGATGACTGTAAAAAAATATAAGCGATAAAGGCAGTAGTGAAACAATGAGAACGGTGATGATAATGAAATATGAGCGATGATGGGCTGTGAATTATACCGTATATGAATTGTGATATAATTGATGTACGAGTGGTAATGGTAATATGGTATATGAATTATAATGGTAATGAAACAACATATGAATGATAATCGTAGTAGTATATGTATAGTAAATGAACGATACTGGTAATGGCATATGAATGGAATGAAAGTGGTAATGCTAATGGTACATGAATGTTAATGCTACCCCTATAAGAATGGAATGTGAACAGTAATGCTAATGGTACAAGAACAAGAACGAATCTAAAAACGGGGTCGGGATTTCAAATCAAAACGAAGATGACCGCACAAAATATTCCTCATGTCCGTCTCAAATCACGAGGTAGTAGACTTCAACAGCCCCGTCTGATTTTGAAATCCCGCAAGCTTAACTCTCTTAATGGCTTTTCAGGACGTGCAGTCTAAGCTGGAGCGCAATTTCCTCATGCCCATCTCAAATCACGAGGTAGTAGACTTCAACAGCCCCGTTTGATTTTGAAATCCCGCAAGCTTAACTCTCTTAATGGCTTTTCAGGACGTGCAGTCTAAGCTGGAGCGCAATTTCCTCATGCCCATCTCAAATCACGCGGTAGTAGACTTCAACAGCCCCGTTTGATTTTGAAATCCCGCAAGCTTAACTCTCTTAATGGCTTTTCAGGACGTGCAGTCTAAGCTGGAGCGCAATTTCTCTAACATTCATCGAGAGCAGCTGGCCTGTATACACAAGGCGGTGGCGGAGCTCTGATGCAAATGAGCTCGCTTCTCTCAACACAACGCGGCGAGTCTACTATGGTAATCCTGAGTAGAGGAAGGGTCGACTTCATTGTCTTAAGGAAGCATTTTCGAGTATTTAATGTGGTCGTTGAGCTACGGAAGAGAAAAGGGAAACACAGTTCATTTTCAGTAAAGATTAACAGAAAAGAAAAGGAAAAACCGTCTATTTCAAATGAAGCCTACCAGAAAATAAAAGGAAACGTAATATATTTCCAATGAGGTGAAAAGAAAGGAAATTATTTGTTCGGACGCTTTTTTGATGATTGTTTTTTGTAATCAATTCATTTGGTGAAATTAAATGATAAATTTATATGGTGGTCGCTGGTGATCAACCAATGAGGTTTCAACTTCTACAGATAACAAGCCCAGCTATTCAATTTGAAATTGTACGACGCTTTTTCAAGTTTTGAAAAAATGAAAAACATGAAATATCTGGCTCTACTAAATTATTCAGTTTGATATTATGCCCCGCCTTATTTGGGTTTTGAAAAAAAGGAATAACTAGAACAAAAATTTCGTTCGTACGCTCGCACGCTCGCACTCAAGGATGCGGCACGGCTCAGAGATCGACAGCTCCAACCGTCCTTGGTCACGTCAAAATTTGGAATGAATTCAGACGGCACCAACCGTCCATTGTTACGTCATTATTTGGAATGAAATTCGACAGCACCAACCGTCCATTGTTACGTCATCATTTGGAATTAAATTCGACAGCACCAACCGTCCATTGTTACGTCATCATTTGGAATGAAATTCGACAGCACCAACCGTCCATTGTTACGTCATTATTTGGAATGAAATTCGACAGCACCAAACGTCCATTGTTACGTCATCATTTGGAATTAAATTCGACAGCACCAAACGTCCATTGTTACGTCATCATTTGGAATGAAATTCGACAGCACCAAACGTCTATTGTTACGTCATCATTTGGAATGAAATTCGACAGCACCAACCGTCCATTGTTACGTCATCATTTGGAATGAAATTCGACAGCACCAAACGTCCATTGTTACGTCATCATTTGGAATGAAATTCGACAGCACCAAACGTCCATTGTTACGTCATCATTTGGAATGAAATTCGACAGCACCAACCGTCCATTGTTACGTCATTATTTGGAATGAAATTCGACAGCACCAACCGTCCATTGTTACGTCATCATTTGGAATGAAATTCGACAGCACCAACCGTCCATTGTTACGTCATCATTTGGAATGAAATTCGACAGCACCAACCGTCCATTGTTACGTCATCATTTGGAATGAAATTCGACAGCACCAACCGTCCATTGTTACGTCATCATTTGGAATGAAATTCGACAGCACCAACCGTCCATTGTTACGTCATTATTTGGAATGAAATTCGACAGCACCAACCGTCCATTGTTACGTCATTATTTGGAATGAAATTCGACAGCACCAACCGTCCATTGTTACGTCATTATTTGGAATGAAATTCGACAGCACCAACCGTCCATTGTTAGTCAATATTTGAAATGAAATTCGACAGCACCAACCGTCCATTGTTACGTCATTATTTGGAATGAAATTCGACAGCACCAACCGTCCATTGTTACGTCATCATTTGGAATTAAATTCGACAGCACCAACCGTCCATTGTTACGTCATCATTTGGAATGAAATTCGACAGCACCAACCGTCCATTGTTACGTCATTATTTGGAATGAAATTCGACAGCACCAAACGTCCATTGTTACGTCATCATTTGGAATTAAATTCGACAGCACCAAACGTCCATTGTTACGTCATCATTTGGAATGAAATTCGACAGCACCAAACGTCTATTGTTACGTCATCATTTGGAATGAAATTCGACAGCACCAACCGTCCATTGTTACGTCATCATTTGGAATGAAATTCGACAGCACCAAACGTCCATTGTTACGTCATCATTTGGAATGAAATTCGACAGCACCAAACGTCCATTGTTACGTCATCATTTGGAATGAAATTCGACAGCACCAACCGTCCATTGTTACGTCATTATTTGGAATGAAATTCGACAGCACCAACCGTCCATTGTTACGTCATCATTTGGAATGAAATTCGACAGCACCAACCGTCCATTGTTACGTCATCATTTGGAATGAAATTCGACAGCACCAACCGTCCATTGTTACGTCATCATTTGGAATGAAATTCGACAGCACCAACCGTCCATTGTTACGTCATCATTTGGAATGAAATTCGACAGCACCAACCGTCCATTGTTACGTCATTATTTGGAATGAAATTCGACAGCACCAACCGTCCATTGTTACGTCATTATTTGGAATGAAATTCGACAGCACCAACCGTCCATTGTTACGTCATTATTTGGAATGAAATTCGACAGCACCAACCGTCCATTGTTAGTCAATATTTGAAATGAAATTCGACAGCACCAACCGTCCATTGTTACGTCATTATTTGGAATGAAATTCGACAGCACCAACCGTCCATTGTTACGTCATCATTTGGAATGAAATTCGACAGCACCAACCGTCCATTGTTACGTCATCATTTGGAATGAAATTCGACAGCACCAACCGTCCATTGTTACGTCATTATTTGGAATGAAATTCGACAGCACCAACCGTCCATTGTTACGTCATTATTTGGAATGAAATTCGACAGCACCAACCGTCCATTGTTACGTCATCATTTGGAATGAAATTCGACAGCACCAACTGTCCATTGTTACGTCATTATTTGGAATGAAATTCGACAGCACCAACCGTCCATTGTTACGTCATCATTTGGAATGAAATTCGACAGCACCAACCGTCCATGGTCACGTTAATATTTGGAATTAAATAAGCCCCACTGACGTCTTCATGTTCTCATGAGCAAAACGCCCACGAATTAGCTGGAGTGCTTCTTATAAGCACACACCTGCAGGTGAATTACAACGATAGTCGACAAAACTTGCGGAAAACAACGTGCCCTGTTGCACGGTATGGAGTAAACGCCAACTTACTTCGCTCAGTTGGCACCAACAGCATTCTGAAACGTCAAAATAAATAGCGAAATCTGAAGCAAACGTGTTCTGCACTCAAATTACTCTTTTTTTCTCAAAGAAACATTTGCAAATGTGTTGTGAAATTCAGAGCATAGGAGTTTTGACCTCAGCTTATATTTTTTGTTAACTGAAACATTAAAATAGGTTCTGAAAATTGAGAGCATAAGTATTTTGCGCTCAATTTACTTTTATTCCTAACTGAAACACAAAAACAGCTAGCGAGATTTGCGACGTTAGTTTACATCGCTTCGTAAGAACTAATTTCAGACCCCAAGATTGATTGATTGTAGATTAGTTTGCGCCTCCCTTTACAAGAGCAAAAATGTTCAAAGAGAGGAAGGATGAAGGCACTATTTAGTACGGAGTTAAGAAAACGTGGAATCTATGCACAAAGGGTGTACCCGCAAAGGATCCCGTGGGCATAGAAACAGTAAAATTAGAACGAAGGTCATGAAACAAAATAAAGTTGAATAAGAAAGTTAAAGGCGCTGAAAAAACAGGAGAGCAGTGAACTGAAGAAAGATGGTCCTTATTAACAAAACAAAAAACATTTTATTTCAGCAAAAAGAAGGCCTACCAAACTCTTAGCTTATGATCTTACATTTTCCCCTTGGGAGCGCTAATTTCCAAGCATACAATAGTTGCATCCCCATGAGGGGATTTCGGACCCCAATACAAAAATAGTTGTTGAGGAAAAAAATGAAACCAGGAACTCAAATTAAAATTCTGAGAACTGTTCAATTCTCCGTTGTAATTATTGTTCCCTCAAGACTAATCTCAAAAATGTCAAATTTCTTTTGAGGAACTTTGAAAATTTCTTCTTGAACGCATCAGCGGAGGCCACTTGAAATGGAAGAGCTCTCCTCGAAATGGAAACTCGGGGCTGGAATTAATTCTTATACCCTTGCAGCAATTTAATACCCGCAAATTAATCCTTGTACTCCGGCAACGATTTAATCCCTACAAATAAATTCCTTTAACCTGGGAGCAATCGATGACCTGTGAATCAATCCTTGCACCCTTGGAGAAATTTAATACCTGTGAATCTACCTTTGTACATTGGCAGCAATTTATATCCTGCAGCGAGCGAATACATCAAAACCGCGTTCGTTTTCCAGCTAAATCCAAGCACGTCTCTGGACGGATGCCTCACGCACAGCTTTGATATTTATTTCAGACAGTTCTGTGAGATACAAGGACGTCCTCTCTCTGCTTTTGTCATGTGCGTACGAAAGCTCGATGGACGAAACGTTCTTTAGAGAACTATTTGTGAAGAATATTGAGGAAAAGCGATTTAGAGAGAGTTCTTCCTGAGTTCAATAAAAACCGCGACTTCGCCTTGCAGAGCCAATCCAATCTATTCAAGAGGGATTCCTTTTGGAAGTTTCGTCGCACAATTTCGGTAGTTTTTTAGCTTGCGTGGTTGGGTGCAGTCCACTGTGATTTCCCTCAGCAGCACACCAGCAGGCAGATGCCTAGTGGACAGACAGAACTAAAATCATACGGTCGCTTTCAAACAGATGAAAGAAAGGAATTTATTAGCTCGACTTGAATGATAAGCCTTCGATTTTTTCCTTGTAAAAAATTGGAAACGCGTTTGAGACATCTTGTTCTTTACGAATGTTTGTCAATCATCGTTTCTAGGGTAAAAATTTCGTATCAGTTGCATTCAATTGCATTTAGTTGCACGAATTGCATAGAGCCCTTAATTTGGTTTCAATACTTGAAATTTACTACTGGCCGTGTGAACAGCTGAGAAATTTTTACAGGCAGTGAACAGAGTATTGAATTATGTTACAGGCAGTGAACAGAGTATTGAATTATGTTACAGGCAGTGAACAGAGCATTGAATTATGTTACAGGCAGTGAACAGAGTATTGAATTATGTTACAGGCAGTGAACAGAGTATTGAATTATGTTACAGGCAGTGAACAGAGCATTAAATTATGTTACAGGCAGTGAACAGAGCATTGAATTATGTTACAGGCAGTGAACAGAGTATTGAATTATGTTACAGGCAGTGAAAAGAACATTGAATTATGTTACAGGCAGTGAACAGAGCATTGAATTATGTTACAGGCAGTGAACAGAGTATTGAATTATGTTACAGGCAGTGAACAGAACATTGAATTATGTTACAGGCAGTGAACAGAGCATTGAATTATGTTACAGGCAGTGAACAGAACATTGAATTATGTTACAGGCAGTGAACAGAGCATTGAATTATGTTACAGGCAGTGAACAGAGTATTGAATTATGTTACAGGCAGTGAACAGAACATTGAATTATGTTACAGGCAGTGAACAGAGCATTGAATTATGTTGCAGGCAGTGAACAGAGCATTGAATTATGTTACAGGCAGTGAACAGAGTATTGAATTATGTTACAGGCAGTGAACAGAGCATTGAAATATGTTACAGGCAGTGAACAGAGTATTGAATTATGTTACAGGCAGTGAACAGAGTATTGAATTATGTTACAGGCAGTGAACAGAGCATTGAATTATGTTACAGGCAGTGAACAGAGCATTGAATTATGTTACAGGCAGTGAACAGAGTATTGAATTATGTTACAGGCAGTGAACAGAACATTGAATTATGTTACAGGCAGTGAACAGAGCATTGAATTATGTTGCAGGCAGTGAACAGAGCATTGAATTATGTTACAGGCAGTGAACAGAGCATTGAATTATGTTACAGGCAGTGAACAGAGCATTTAATTATGTTGCAGGCAGTGAACAGAGCATTGAATTATGTTACAGGCAGTGAACAGAGCACTGAATTTTATGACCGGCAGTATCTGCAGGCAACGACCCTGATTTGCCGTGTCAGCATTTTCCCGCCAACTGCAGCGCCGCCACGGGGTTCGAACCCTGTGCAGGAAGCATAGCACGCAAGCGCTCTGTGCACTCAGCCACGCCAGGGCCAGTTTACAACACATACAATTATATAATATTTTGCTGCAATGGTGATATTAAATGAAATCTCCTAAATTATTTAATTTTTGAATCGTGAATTCTGTTATTCTGAAGGAGCATAAAGGAACATAATGAAAAGATTTTTTCGAATCTTTCAAATGGTAAAATTGAGTTTTTATTACTTAATTCAGCACTGCCGAAAGAATGCGTTTGCAATTGATGCACTTGGGCATATCAAAGAGTTTAGTATGACAAACGTTAAAATAACAAGGCAGTTATGTAACATCAAAGAAAGCAAAATGTACAGCTGCTTACCTCAGCGAGTATAATCAGTAGAATTCAGTGCACAATATTTTTTTGAGATCAGCAGTTTAATTATATAAAGTACAATGTGTCATCTGCTCCTGCAAATTTCACAATAAGAATTTGGTAAATAACGTTGGACTGCGTGTAGAAATCGGATGCTAATGAGAACACGCACATACGCTGCCACACAAAGCTTTCGATAAGCAGTGAATTCTCGATGAGCAATAACGAGACGAGTTGCTAGGACACCGCCAACCTGTGGAAAGGGAGCCTGTAATGAGGCGGTCGTGCACCTCCCTCGCTGCGTAGACACGGAGGAATGCAGCCAGCCAGGCAGCGGTAATCAAATGGAGAACGATTCATTGTATTTATGGTGGCACGGCTCCAAATTAGTGACAAACATCGCAATATCTTGATCACGACACGAAGGCATGAAGACATTTAATAATAATCATGAGCGCAAAGAGCGATATTCCGATGTGAAATTAGTTATTGACTGCCTAACTCTTATCCATATTTTTACTGTATCTATGATTGTTCGCTATCATTCTCCGAAAGTGAAGAACTTAATTTTGTAAATTTTTGATGGATTCAAAGACAAGGAATAAATTGGTAAAATTGGCAATCAAGCAAAAAATCTCACCTGATCGACACCAAACTGAACGAAACTAGTTCAGAAATTTCATCATGCGACGAATTTCAGCGGACACATAATTTATAGATTTTCAGTTGATGATCTCACACTTTTCCAATGGAAACTCTTGCGCAAGAACCTGTCCAGTAAAATGCTTACGTAAATCAAGCCTCGCTCTTGGCACCTGTAATATACAGTGGTTGATTCAAAAGTGATTTTCAGGGGTTGATTCATACTTTTTTATTTAAATTTCACGGGCATTTCAATGCTAATAAAATTTTGTTGAATTTAACTCTTCCATATAAGAGTATGT
Organism: Morinoia aosen; assembly: GCA_030386875.1. Lineage (NCBI taxonomy): Eukaryota > Metazoa > Arthropoda > Malacostraca > Amphipoda > Talitridae > Morinoia > Morinoia aosen. The sequence continues at coordinate 58,107,111 of CM059567.1, read as the reverse complement.
TATTATTAGTACCAGTATTATTACTTTCATTATTATTACTACTATTATTCTGCCACTACAGAGGCAATGCCAAAGAGGGAAGAGAAGGGACCATTTAACAATGACTTAAGACAACGGAGAATCAATGCATAAGGTTTGTTCTCAAATTGAAGGCATTTCTCATAGAAACGACAATTTAAGAAGGAATATGAAACAAAGACAAAGAAAAGGTAGAGAAGTACGCATGAAAACGGAAAAAAGGGAGAAAAAAAGATAGCAAAGAAGGCATGAAAATGGAAAGAAACACAGTGAATCGGGCACAAAAGAAACATCGAAGGCCTTACGATAGCTGAGGTGACCTAACAGTACCTCCCTTGAGGGCGCAAGTCCCACTAGCACAGGATAGGCAAACCTAGCCAACCTGCACCTATCGCCCATCCTTAGCCCTTTGTGGGGAATAGAAGTATACTTCATTTCCATTACATGTGGCGGAGAAGAAGTATACTTCATTTCCATTCAATACAGCGGAGAAGAAGTATACTTCATTTCCATTCAACACAGCGGAGAAGAAGTATACTTCATTTCCATTCAACACAGCGGGGAAGAAGTATACTTCATTTCCATTCAACACAGCGGAGAAGAAGTATACTTCATTTCCATTCAACATAGCGGAGAAGAAATATACTTCATTTCCATTCAACACAGCGGAGAAGAAGTATACTTCATTTCCATTCAACACAGCGGAGAAGAAGTATACTTCATTTCCATTCAATACAGCGGAGAAGAAGTATACTTTATTTCCATTCAACACAGCGGAGAAGAAGTATACTTCATTTCCATTCAACACAGCGGGGAAGAAGTATACTTCATTTCCATTCAACACAGCGGAGAAGAAGTATACTTCATTTCCATTCAACACAGCGGAGAAGAAGTATACTTCATTTCCATTCAACACAGCGGAGAAGAAGTATACTTCATTTCCATTCAACACAGCGGAGAAGAAGTATACTTCATTTCCATTCAACACAGCGGAGAAGAAGTATACTTCATTTCCATTCAACATAGCGGAGAAGAAATATACTTCATTTCCATTCAACACAGCGGAGAAGAAGTATACTTCATTTCCATTCAACACAGCGGTGAAGAAGTATACTTCATTTCCATTCAACACAGCGGAGAAGAAGTATACTTCATTTCCATTCAACACAGCGGTGAAGAAGTATACTTCATTTCCAGTCAACACAGCGGAGAAGAAGTATACTTCATTTCCATTCAACACAGCGGGGAAGAAGTATACTTCATTTCCATTCAACACAGCGGAGAAGAAGTATACTTCATTTCCATTCAACACAACGGAGAAGAAGTATACTTCATTTCCATTGATACTTCATTTCCATTCAACATAGAGAAGAAGAAAGCTTCAAATGAGTTCGTTTCCAACGCAGTCACAATTTCAGTATTCTTGGCAGAGCTTTAATCCATTTTTCTCGCTCACTTGCATCTTTAATTGGTGATGCTAACTGAACATTCCATTTTAAATTGACCTCTTTGCATATCAATAAGTCGTTGCTTTAAGTGACAAGTGACGTGTAACTTCGTTAAAAGTTTAGCTGGCTGCTTGCATCGCGTTCGTGGATTTTCACTTTCAAACATTTCTTCCAGCATTTTGACAATAGTTTTCCCTATAAAAAACAAGAACATCACGGTTTTCGTGAAAAAATTAGCTCATTTAAATAAACACTCAATGTCGTTTTCGCCAAATAACACTGACGCACTCCCGCAAAATAGGCAAAATGCACCAGCAAATTTCTTTTCCTATCGCCAGCAATAGTTCAACGATGCAACTGCATAATAGTAATTCTCCGAAACAAGAATGTTCAGTTGTAGTGTAAGAATAGCTCAAAAATTAAAATTTTAGACTGGAGTGCATGACGATCAATAGGTGCAGGTATTTGATTGCAACTGATGGTAAAAATAAACATCCCTCAAAAATCCGGATTTGATTTACAGTTCCAGCTGAGATGCAGAAACATGAACAAAGGCACCAATCTCCCGACTACAGAGGCTCCTGAAACGCTCTTGCTCCCTTAGACTTCAAGCTGTGTTGATGAAGTTCTCAGAGCTACCAAAATATTCGACAACACAAACAGGCCTCAGCTCGTTTCCCTCCCAGCAGGTGCAGAATTGTGATAACCGTCTTCCACAGCCCAGCGCATAGCAGCATAGGAGGGAACAGATGTGTCAGGGGCACTTTATAGTTACGCGATGTTACAATGAATTCAGCAACATTGTAACGGTCACTGTAGTAACAACTCCTAGTTACGCGATGTTACAATGAATTTAGCAACATTGAAACGGTCACAGTAGTAGCAATTGCTTGTAACGCGGTGTTACAATGAATTTAGTAACATTGTAACAGTCATAGTAGTGACAATTCGTCGTAACGCAGTGCTACTAGGAATATAAAGTAAAGCAACGGTACTAGAATTTCCTAGTAATGTAATGATACTATGATTTCCTGATAATTTAATGGCACTAGGAACACCTAGTAACGTAATGGTACTAGGAATCGTCCCATGGTAAACTAAAGACACTAGAAAACAATACGTGTCAAGTCCTCGTGCTGATCTCACGCACCAGCGCACGTACCGGTGGGCGAAAAATGAAGCAAATGGTATCTTTGAGCGTGAAGAATTTTCGGTGGTTTTGCAACAATTAAATATCAAGTTCATTAATAGTAAACAACACCAGGGCATGTTAGCCGAAGCTTAGCTATCATAATGAATGAATTTTGAAAGTAAGATATGGATCATTTTAAGTTCTTGGTTTAAGAATAAAGAATTCACGTTTGTCGACTTGACTGAAAAAAATTGTGATACGGGCTTCGGAAAAAAGGTGTTTCACTCCAGATAGTGTCTCTTACACAGACAATGGGATGCTTGCGTTAACATACGGACTTTTGATAGGATGACGTTTAAATTACAGAAAATTGATAACTAGCGCTTAACTTACGGAGAATTAATTGCAAGAGCATAGCAAACGAAGATTCGAGGAAGCCAGAAAGGATTTAAAGAAAACATTTCATTGCTAAAATGTAAATTGTGATAACTATTTTCCGAGTATGATAAAATTCAGGGAATAATCATATCAAGTGTTAAGGAGATATGAACCGAACAAAATAAGATTAACAATGTACAAAAAAATTTCAGGTGCGAAAAGTTAGCGAATTTTGCTACGAACATGTTAGAATGGAATGAGAGAAAACGTGACTGAGAAAAGTCTGCGGATTTTACAACAAACATTTAAGTATATCAGCCATCAGCATGTCGGTGACTGTGATAGTCCACTGATTTTACTACAAATATTTAACTACCTCGTCGCATGACGAAATAACTTTGAAAAAAACCTACGGTTTTGCAACTGACATTTCAGTACACCATGCTAACAATTTTGTGAAAGTTTGCAAATTTTTCTTGGAACTTTCGAACACAAAATTATGTAAATTTCAAACTATAGCTCAGGGCTGAAAAACTATGTTCTGCCATCTCTCGCACACTCGTCTTCAAAGCGCCTAAGCGGCTTTCACTCTAAACCTTGCCAGGAAACTAACGAGTGAGGCAACGTGTATCGCAATTCCTGCCTATTTTGCAAAAATTCTTCGAGTTTTTTGAGTATCCAAGCTACCCTCTTGCATATTCTAGAAGAAGAGTGGTTCAAAACTTCAAGAAAATGAGATCAGTGGAAGTTCTTGAGCACAAAATAACGCAAATTCAAGGCTTTGAATGATCTCGTCAGAAAACACGATCGGTTTTCGCGCCGTGTGTTTTTCATCTATAAAATTTTTCTCAGAGCCACTACGCACTCAATGTTTTTTCCCTCAATTTGCATGAAAGATCATCGACTATTTTTGCAGGCATCACTGAAGCGTCGCGAATCCAACAGGATTCCACGAAGATCTTTTACACGCACATATTTCACCCAAGAAAAAACGGTCAATATCATTAGGAATATATGTGTCATCAATGGACATGACATGATCAATATCATGAGCCGTGGCCTTACTTGAGAACGTTCGTGTTTTTGGTATCAGCTTTGGAAGATTTCATGGGTCGCTACACTCGAGCGTTTTTGCATGGTAATTTGCTTCTTTTGGAATGATTGAGCTCAAGTTCATTTTCCATTGAAGCTTGTAGCAAATCTTCGGATGACGTCTATTCTGTGAAATATCATAATGCGAATTGATGCGCACCAAATACAGATTAGAACAAAAAAGATGCTTGCAATGTAGTCTGGTTCAAGAGTTTTCTACAAATGGTCTCATGTAAGAACGTTTACACCAGCACAGACATAAGTAAGAAAAAGTGCAGGCTATTAAATTGGAATGACAAATGGTAAATCACAAATCTGAATAACACAAGCACAGCCATCAACAATTCTTATATGAGCGAGATGCATGACCTTCCACGTTCATAACATAACCTACTTTCTGTGGTCAGGCCTAAAACTGCAACAAGTTAATTTAAAATAAAAAGGAGATACGGATTTACAAAACAACGGCACCAGCGCTTTATGAGTTATCATAGTTAGAGAATAGAACTTCTATTGGCCACTGGCCTGCACTCTACCATCTGGGATGAAATCTACGCAGAGAGCAATATTTGACCGCATCCACTTCCTCCAGGCTTAGTAAGCTCTCACACTGCCTCCATCAGGCTTAGTAAGCCCTCACACTGCCTCCATTAGGCTTAGTAAGCCCTCACACTGCCTCCATCAGGCTTAGTAAGCCCTCACACTGCCTGCATCAGGTTTAGTAAGCCCTCACACTGCCTGCATTAGGTTTAGTAAGCCCTCACACTGCCTACGCCAGGCTTAGGAAGCCCTCACACTGCCTTCACCAGGTTTAGTAAGCCCTCACACTGCTTCTATCAGGCTTAGGAAGCCCTCACGATCCCTCCAGAGAGTTGAGTCAAAACACTAGCAAGCACACACTCTTGCATCGACGAAAACTCATGAAAATTCCGTCGACAACACTGTTGTTTTACAATCCAAACATAGGACTGCACTTCAGCTGGAGTGCATGGCCAGTAAAAACATTCCTGCATCACAAAAGACTTTGAAAACACTCTGCCACGCTGTTTTTGTCACCTATTCATGCACTATCCAGAAGAAAATGTGAATTAAACTGCTGTGCCGTCGAAAAGAATGCTCCGATTTCAATACCATGAAGCAGCAGCAGCTGCCAGCGGGCCCAATACTCCCACGTTGGCTTCCAAAAAACAAAGCCTGCGATGTCAGAGCCTCGTTAGCCCCAAACGGAAGCGGGCTGCCTACTTGCGGCCAAGGCTAGAGAGCCATCGAATTATTGAACGCTAAGTGGTGGAACGTGTCTCTTCTGCTTACCTTCGTATTGAATCGACGCATTTTAGTCATCCTGGCACCCCAAGTTTATCTCTACGGAAATGTGGGCTAATATGGTTTTAATGTGCGTATTACGGACGTGAAGCTGGGACATTAAAGAAGACAGGTATCACACCTACTCATATTTTGGCGGTTATTCTCTGATTGGAAGTGTAAAAATGTGGTAGTAAATGATATCATAATTGACTTTACATTTTCTAGCCATGTGTGAATCGTTCCAGTTATTTTCATGTGTGCGTGTACGCATACATCTTTACTGAAGGGACATTTTTTTAAATTTTACGTTCTTTATTCTAATAATAGATAATAAATAGGATCTCATTCGATGGTTTTCCAAATGCCTCGTAAGTAACACTCGGGGGCAATGACGGCGACAGTCTGTCGAGCCAGTTCTTATTTCCGGCGATGGATTCAAGTGGGAAATTACGTGGGAAATTACGGTTGTGGGAAATTACGGCTGAGGTCTCCTTTTTCCCGTGAAACACTGGAATGGCGTAACCGGGATTCGAACCGGTGACCCCTACTGTGAAGGGTGCGCGCTCTCCACCACTAAGCCACGGTGACCAATGTGATGCAGCATTAAAAACTTAGCCTTTAGACACAGACTAGACTTTGGTCCTTAAGAAAAGCGAATAAAGAAACAAAGCATTGCCATATTTTGAACCTAAATCTACATGTAAACGTGCAAGGAGCATTAATAAATATGAATTTCTCAGAGCTAATCAAAATATCATAAAGAGCAATCATAAAAAGCCCAGATATTCATATTACACCAATCAGGGTAAATTCTGAAGCAATTTTTTTCTCGTTCTCTTGAAATGGCCAAAAAATGTACGATTCGCTCATTTTAGATGGTTAAAAAATGCACGATAAATCCTTAAATTATACTCGTATGTTCAACCGGAACTGACTCCCGAATGGAATTGAAAAAGGCTCGCTCAGCCCCTGTGGGTATTTCCAGTATTTTCTGGCCAAGGAACTGCTGGTGGCGGGGCAACCGGTCAGTGACCTCTCGATTGAAAGACGAACAAAATAGATTGCACGTCCGATGGCCGCCTGACCAAAGCTTTGAATGGCATCTGCTTCCACTCACGCACAAGCAACAGAAGAGCAGATTGAAATAAGCACAATGGAGCTTGAGGTGTTCATTAGAGACCATAGAGTTATTCATTGCAGACAATAGAGGTAAGGAGAAGTGAGGCTTTCTGATGCGCATTGTTTCAAGTCACCGAATTATTCACCATCATGCTTGACACTGGCTCTAGGTGCTGCCAGAAAGACAGCTCGCACTTATTGATAGGCATACATACAGTGGTAAATGATGAGCAGATTTTCGTTGTGCGGAGAATGTCGGGGCAAAGTGATGCCAGAATATCCTAGATATGTTCAAATGATTGTACAGCAGTCACTGCCATATCACAACCAAAATAAAGTGTCAATGTATTTAACTGAAGGGCATTCTACAGAATGTCCAACATTCCTCAAGGCCTTCTTTTAAATGTTCTATTAAGACAAACTGAGACAATTTATAGATATTTTACCTGAGTGATTAGGTGCCAAAGTCCGAGCATGTCTAATAGAAAGACATTCTACAGCATGTCTGAATTTCCTCTAGGCTTTTGCTTAGGTGTCTCAGTAAAATGAATTCACTCAGCTTATATATTTTGTGCATTGCAGGCAGCCAATTTCAACGTCAGAAACAGCTTATAGATTTTTGAAACCCCACGTCATATCAGAGTGTGATGAAATTGTACCAAGTTTCACGTGTATGGCAGCAATGCCTTTAAATCACTACCGCGCCATCCGGAATATAAATACTAATGTTAATACCTCTTAGGGAGAGTCAAAATTTCCTCCTAGCATAACCCAGTCGAACTTTTTCGCTGCCTGCATGCGCGTTTTTCGCCGCCAAAGTAATTAAATCACTTGGGCGGCGAAAAACCAGCATGCTCTGTCGAAAAAGTTAGACTGGGTATATAGAGTACATTACAACCAATAACAAAAAACTGGTGAGGCCGGCACAACTGAAGTCTTCAGTTCGCTACACTCGCTGTGAACTCCAACTATATTTTTGAATTCCAAATTTACGAGCTCAAATTCGCAGAGTGCATCAACAATTTTTTCAGCCTGCGGCCTCTCCAATTATTGGAAGCCTGTCAAAAATCTTGCTGATCAAAACGGCGATACCGATGAAACAATACGGAAATTGCGCTCGAGCCACTCAGCCAATGGGAGGATTAACTATGGATGTGAAATCTTTTTTTGCGATTTTTTCTTATTTTGCGTTATGGCAACCAGCCCACGCAAAGGCTGGAGCACGCGTAAATAATTCAGAAGCTTTACTTAATCAGTCAATTTTAAAACTCTGGTGATGCACTCAACATTTGCTGAGCGCTTTAGGGTACGTGGCGGGTGATATAACGTAGGAAAACGTCATTTTAAACTTACATCATTACAGCGCGAAATACGATCGTGCAGAAAATACACACATCTCTAAACAGGAAGAGAAATTTAATTCTAACGCTCTCGTACTCGGGCAAAGTTGAGCTGGAGAAACAAAATAGAGCGTAATTCGCGTAGTGAAGCGAGTTTAATCTATCCGTTAGTTTCTTTCAACTGACCTGATGTAAACTAATACTCTTAAACAGAGGTAGGGCGACTCGAGAACGCACGCTTTTCATGTCTGTCGCCCCATAGCTTCAGCAGTGACTCGTGGGCAGTGAATTGCGAGGGGCTTTGCTTTGGTACTCGATCTTTTTAATTAGTAGCTCGTGCAGAGATGTAGATTGCAGGTTCTAATTAGTACCTCGTGCAGAGAAGTAGATTGTAGATTTTAATTAGTAGCTCGTGCAGAGAAGTAGATCGAAAGTTTCAATTAGTAGCTCGGACAAACAAGAAGCTAGTTTGACCTTCTAATTTTCCAGTAAACACGTTGTCGTGTAGCTGAATCTTAGTATTTTGCGATTTTTGGCGTTGAAGCTTTCGCATAAAATAATTATTATAGCAAAAACATCATGAACATTAATTTTAGTGAACACAACATTAAGATGTCGGTTCATGTTAATTTATTCTTAATTTAATGAAGAACAAACGCACTTCGTACGAATCCTTTAATGATTGCAGTTATGAGATATCAGTGCATGAAAACCGATAACTTTGGATATTCTTTGAGGGAATTTAAGCATAGCCTTATTCTCGTCTGGGCGATTTGGGAAACTGATGAATTAAAAATGAATTAAAAAGGAATTAAACATAAGTTAAAAATTATTCAAATATGAATTCATTGAATTAAAACTGCTCATTGTAACTGGAAGATTTTGCAACGATGTTGCACTTTTCTTGATGGAAGCAAGGTCGTCTTTTGAGAATAATTTGACACATACATCTTATTTTTTTCGAGATTATGTCTCGCGTTCGTAGCAGTTTTCTGGGCTATATCTCACATTCTTATTTTTGGGAATTATTTCACAGGTTGGTTCCGTATTTCAGACTCATTTCTTTTGTTGGTCCTATTTCTCTGAATGATTTCAGGTCTTTTTTTCAGAGTGATTTCACGCGTTTGTCCTACGAATTATTTCACTCGCTGGTCTCGTTTTTAGGACCCATTTGTCACGCTTGTCCCATTATTTAGAATGACGTCCAACGTCTATCCCATCCTGCGAGCAAACACAGCGTGAACCGTCAGATGCAGGGACCCAGTATCTGCTCACGACTTCTATTTTAATTAAAGAAAAAACTCATTGTTTGTTGTGCGATCGTGGCGTTAAATTACGCCTTCATATCCCTGTTGTTCGACGAAGTTTCCTTCCGCATCATGTATTCATGGAAGACGGATATAAGGGTTCTCAAAATGCAAACGACATCGATGGGCTTCAGGACCTAGAAAATTAATTCCGAAAAAGTTTTCGGTGAATGCTACGAGCGCGAAGACAAGAACACTTCTTAAGTTCATTGAAAAATAACAATGAGAATGAATCTACGTATTACTTAATGTGTATGCCAATTTCATTTCTTAAAATGTTATAAAGCATTACAGGCAGATCTACTTTAAGTGATTGTTTCACCATGAACGTTCTTATCTTTCAAACTTTGATTCTATGTTGTTAGTTGTAGCGGTCGATCCACCGAGGTTCAATCCAAAACATCGAAAAGTATTTCTTCATTAACATTTTGTTTATAAGAAAACGAGACGAAAAAAGGGAAGAACGAAGCATCTCCCACAACCGCAGACTTGTGCTAGAGGTCGATGGCATGATGCATCGGTTTCCTTTAAAAGAGAGATGCAAAAAGCGAGAAAACCTCAGCCATTAAAAAGAAACAGCCTAATGTAGACGTAAAGGTGTTGATTCCGAGTAGCTAAGGAATTCCTTTACAGAAGGATGCTAATTACCAGAGGAGATTTCATACAGACCACGCTAACTACACACTTCACTGTAACATTACTGAAAGCAAGTATTTTATCAGGTCTTTGTTGGAATACATCTCTGCTGCTCCCAGGCTTGTGTCATGGAGACTGTGAGGCATGAGGTATAGTGGCCTACACTGGATACAGTGAGGCATGAGGTATACTGGCGTCCACTTGATACGGTGAGGCATGAGGTATACTGGCGTACACTGGATACAATGAGGCATTAGGTATAGTGGCGTACACTGGATACAGTGAGGCATGAGGTATACTGGCGTCCACTGGATACGGTGAGGCATGAGGTATACTGGCGTACACTGGATACAGTGAGGCATGAGGTATACTGGCGTCCACTTGATACGGTGACGCATGAGGTATACTGGCGTACACTGGATACAGTGAGGCATGAGGTATACTGGCGTCCACTTGATACGGTGAGGCATGAGGTATACTGGCGTACACTGGATACAGTGAGGCATGAGGTATAGTGGCCTACACTGGATACAGTGAGGCATGAGGTATACTGGCGTACACTGGATACAGTGAGGCATGAGGCATACTGGCGTCCACTTGATACGGTGAGGCATGAGGTATACTGGCGTACACTGGATACAGTGAGGCGTGAGGTATAGTGGCCTACACTGGATACAGTGAGGCATGAGGTATACTGGCGTCCACTTGATACGCTGAGGCATGAGGTATACTGGCGTACACTGGATACAGTGAGGCATGAGGTATAGTGGCGTACACTGGATACAGTGAGGCATGAGGTATAGTGGCGTACACTGGATACAGTGAGGCATGAGGTATAGTGGCGTACACTAGATACGGTGAGGCAAGAGGTATACTGGCGTACACTGGATACAGTGAGGCAAGAGGTATAGTGGCGTACACTGGATACAGTGAGGCATGAGGTATAGTGGCGTACAATGGATACAGTGAGGCATGAGGTATAGTGGCGTACACTGGATACAGTGAGGCATGAGGTATACTGGCGTACACTGGATACAGTGAGGCATGAGGTATAGTGGCGTACACTGGGATACAGTGAGGCATGAGGTATAGTGGCGTACACTGGATACAGTGAGGCATGAGGTATAGTGGCGTACACTGGATCCAGTGAGGCATGAGGTATAGTGGCGTACACTGGATACAGTGAGGCATGAGGTATAGTGGCGTACACTGGATACAGTGAGGCATGAGGTATACTGGCGTACACTGGATACAGTGAGGCATGAGGTATAGTGGCGTACACTGGATACAGTGAGGCATGAGGTATAGTGGCGTACACTGGATACAGTGAGGCATGAGGTATAGTGGCGTACACTGGATCCAGTGAGGCATGAGGTATAGTGGCGTACACTGGATACGGTGAGGCAAGAGGTATAGTGGCGTACACTGGATACAGTGAGGCATGAGGTATAGTGGCGTACACTGGATACAGTGAGGCATGAGGTATAGTGGCGTACACTGGATACAGTGAGGCATGAGGTATACTGGCGTACACTGGATACAGTGAGGCATGAGGTATAGTAGCGTACACTGGATACAGTGAGGCATGAGGTATAGTGGCGTACACTGGATACGGTGAGGCAAGAGGTATACTGGCGTACATTGAATACGGTGAGGCATGAGGTCAAGGCATGAGGTATACTGGCGCTACCCTCTCAACCAGTTCAAATATCACTCAACCTGGTCGAATATTACTCGATGACTAAGCATTAAAGATTACAGCCAATTTAGGATGATTGAGGTATTTTTCACGGCACATAACTAGATAAATTACTCATTTGGCACTAGGGTTTAAGATACTTCTTTGAAAGTTCCAATATTCCATTAACGTGATAGATTTAATAGATTAGCAGTACACTCTACACTTGGAAAAAATCTAGGATGTAAGGGGTTAGCAAAAGTCCGGCAACAGGGCCAGCAATTAAATTATTTATTTCTACAAACAATACACATGTGAAATTATTTTCAAAAACTATTACATCGGAAAGGTTGAGATTTATAATTAATTATCGAATGAGATAGCTGATGGTAACTGACCAGACAGTAATCCTTTTAACGCGTACCCAGCTCCAAACGCTTTATTTTAATGAATACCTACGCAATTAATGGAGTAATTAATGAAAATAGAGCTCGCACTTATAAAGTAAAAATGTAAAAACATGGCGTCCAGCGACATGGGCCAGTGTGTTGAACTGTGGAATTAATTTGTGAAGCCCCATGTGTGCGGCGTGTTTAATTTCAAACAATGCGATGACTCTGTGATTATCGTCTAAAATTTTCAAGCTTTGGACTCAAGAGGTTAATATTGCAGTGCGTGTGGGATGAGAACGAAAGAGGTTTGGCCTTTGAAGCGAGTGCGGCTTTAAACTTCGTCGCAAACCCACGCATCGACATTTGCGACGTACTCACTTTGTTTCCGATGTGTTAGCAAAAATCTGAACACCCTCGTGACAAATGAAATTGGAAACGTTAAGATGCCCAACAGGAAAACCTCAAGAGACATGGCCTTCACTCACCAACATTGAAGAATGAGCTCCACCATTGCTCAAGCGAACAATCTGAAGAAAAGCGCACGTGCAAACGCAGCGATATGTCAGGGTAAAAATTGAAAGGAAAACAGATAAATGTAGCAAGGCAGGGTAAAAATAGAAAGAATAACGTATAAATGTAGCAAGTCAGGGCTAAAATAGAAAGAAGAACGTCTAAATGTAGCAAGTCAGGGTAAAAATAGAAAGAAGAACGTCTAAATGTAGCAAGTCAGGGTAAAAATAGAAAGAAGAACGTCTAAATGTAGCAAGTCAGGGTAAAAATAGAAAGAAGAACGTCTAAATGTAGCAAGTCAGGGTAAAAACACGAAGAAGAACGTATAAATGTAGCAAGTCAGGGTGAAAATAGAAAGAATGTATAAATGTAGCAAGTCAGGGTAAAAATAAAAAGAACAACGGATAAATGTAGCACGTCAGGGTAAAAATTTCACGCATATAAATATCTAAATGTGTGTAAATAAATCCTCGATACTTCTATATGTATATGTATGTGTAACATAAAATTACCTTCCAACATAAATATTTGAATGGATGCATACTGCCATTAATGTAGAATTGTAATACAACTTTAATGTGTAGTATAATATGAAATTTTAATAATTTACTTCTATCTGTAGCTCCGCTCAAAGATCTGAATCACACTCCACCTCCTGATGTTGGGGACTTACCATATTTACGACAGCTTGTTTCTATATTGCAGAAATTTTATGTATTTCTAGCTGAAAGGGAAATCGTTTTTATTGCTAATCACGTACAATTGATACATATTTAACACATAAAATGTTCAAATTAACGAGTGATTATATCAATTCCTAACTCAACTTAGGGTTGGATTAATTTGAACTTGACTTGGATTATTTTGAATTTGACTTGGATTAATTTGAGCTTGACTTGGATTCATTTGAACTTGACTTGGATCAAATTATAGTGAAAAAGGAGTAGTTTTAAATATACACTATCATATGTTCGAAAATTCCATGCAAAGTTTGTAAACCTACCCAAAATTTTATCACGGAACACAGAAGTGTCAGTTGCAAAAACCGTAGATTTTTCCAAATTTAAATCATGGAGCGACGTGGTAGTTAAATATTTGTATTAAAATCCGTGGACTTTCGCATACAGAGGTAACAATTATACTTAAACATTTGTTGCAAAATCCGTGGACTTTCTCCCAACTGTACCATTGTACTTGAATATTTGTTGTAAGATCCGTGGACATTCACAGGCACTGTACCACTGTTATACTTAAAAATTTGTTGCAAAATCCGTGGACTATTCTCGAATATTTTTTCTCTCACTCTAACATGTTCGTAGTAAAGTTCTCATGCTTTTTGCACCCGTTTAGACATTTATTTGTACATTATTCAGCTTTTGCTGTTCGGTTCATGACTGCTAACAGGCAATCTGATCAATCTCTGACTGCTATCGTGCATTGATAGTAATTTTCACAATTTTCCCTTTAAGCAATAGAATCTTTTCAAATTCCTTGTTGGCTTCCTCGATTCTCCGTACTATAAACGCTAGCAACCAAGTCTCTGCACTCTAAACGGTGCTTATTAAATTTCTATCCCCTAAACGTGATGCAGCTTTCAATAGTCCGTACGTTAATCCAAGCATACAATTGTCCGTGAGAGAAACACTATCTGGTGGGAAACCGATATTTTCTGAGTTTCACATTACATTTTTTTATGAAATCTTATAGGTATAAATTATTCAATTCCTAAAGAAGAAGTTAAAATGATCACTATCTCCATTTCAAAATTCGTTTAAGGTGATCCCTGAGCTTCGGCTACCATGCCCAGACACCGCTTAAAGCTAATGACCTTGATATTAAATCTGCAGGAAAGACTACAAAAAATTTCTAACACTCCACTTCGCTTCCTTTTTTACTTCCAATTTACTGCATTTACTTTCAATTTCCTTGATTTATATCAAATTTGCTTCATTTACTTCCAGTTCACTTCATTTACTTCCAGTTCACTTCATTTACTTCCAATTCACTTCATTTACTTCCAATTTATTTTATTTAATTCCAATTCCCTTCATTTACTTCTAATTTACTTCATTTATTTCCAATTTACTTCTTATACTTTCAATCCCCTTCATTTACTTCCAATTTACTTCATTTACTTCCATTTTACTTCACTACGAACATTTACTTTCTTTTTCAGCCACCGTCACGTGTGACAGTAAGATTAACACGAGGACTTGACACGTTGCCTTCTAGAATCTTTACGTCACCATGCGACGGTTCTCAATACCATTACGTTACTGGGAATTTTAGTAGCGTTACATTAGTAGGAATTCCTAGCAGCACTGCGTTACTAGGAATTGTCACTACTGTGCTTTTTACAATGATGCTCAATTCCTTGTATCATCGAGTCACTAGATAATGTCACTACTGTGAGCATTGCAATGTTACTAATTCTTGGTAACATTGCGTTACAAGGATTTGTCACTACTGTTACTTGTGCGATGTTGCAAATTCAGAGCTTCAGACGCAGACTGTAGCATAATTTAGAGCTATACGTACTGTATGTGACGAAATTCAGCGTTATGCTCACTCCCTGTAACATAATTTAATGCTTGGTTCAATGCCTGAAACAAAATTTAAAGCTTAGCACTCTGGCGGGTGACTATATAATGCCACATCTCTTCCCTCCAACACTGCACTACTTTGGACTGTGGAAAATGGTCCTCTCAATTTGGCATTTGCTTGAAGAGCTACAACCAGATGCATGTTTGTGCTGTAGAATATTTTGGTAGCTGTGAGAACTTCATCAACACAGCTTGAAGTCTAAGGGGGCAAGAGCGTTTCAGAAGCCTCTGTAGTCGGGAGATTGGTGCCTTTGTTCATGTTTGTGCATCTCAGCTGAAACAGTAAATCAAATCCGGATTTTTGAGGGATGTTTATTTTTGCTATCACTTGCAATCAAATACATGCACCTATTGATCGTCATGCACTCCAGTCTAAAATTTTAATTTTTGAGCTGAATATTCTTGTTTCGGAGAATTACTATTATGCAGTTGAATCATTAAAATATTGCTGGCGATAGGAACAGAAATTTGTGTTTTCATTTTGCCTACTTTGCACGCGTGCGTCAGTATTATTTTGCGAAAACGACATTAAGCGTGTTTTCCGATGAGCTGATTTTTTTCACGAAAACCTTGATGTTCTTGTTTTTTTCGAGGGAAAACCGTTGTCGAAATCCTGAAAGAAATGTTCAGAAGTAAAAATCCACGGACTTAATGCAAGCAGCCAGCTAAACTTTTAACGAAGTTACACGTCGCTTGTCACTTAAAGCAATGGCTCATTGATATGCAAAGAGGTCAATTTAAAATGGAATATTCAACTAGTATCACCAATTAAAGATACAAGTGAGCGAGAAAAATGGATTAACGAAGACTACTGAGATTATGACTGCATACGAATGGATCAAATTTGAAGCCTTCTTCTCCGCCGCATGTAATGGAAATGAAGTATACTTCTATTCCCCTCAAAGGGCTTAGGATGGGCAATAGGTGCAGGTTGGCTAGGTTTGTCTATCCTGTGCTAGTGGGACTTGCGCCCTCAGGGGAGATACTGTTAGATCACCTCAGTTATTGATGGACCTCCGATGTTTCTTTTGTGCTCACTTCGCTTTTTCCGTTTTCCTGCGTTCTTCGCTAACTTTTCTTCGTCTTTGCTTCCTCTTTCTCCTTCCCTTACTGTTTCTGGGAGAAATGTCTTCAGTGTGAGAACACATTTTGTGCACTGATTCTCCGTTGTCTACAGTCCTTGTTAAACGGTCCCTTCTCTTCCCTCTCTGGGATTAGTGGCTAGAATGATATTAAGAATAATAAGAGTAATAATGATAATATAAATATTAATTATACCTTACTTTGGTGGAAGATTCAAATTCTGCACAATGCTATTAGCACTGAAATGCCCATGAAATGTAAATCGAATAATAAGCTTTTGAATCAACCTCGGAATATTACAGGGTAAAGAGCAAGGCATAATTTACGTAAGCCTTTTTTAACTGTGTGACTTACGTCACACAGTTTACATTTGAAAAGTGGGAGTTCATCAACTGAAAATCTAACCATTTTATATCTGCTAAAATTTATCGCAGGATAAAATATCTGAACTAGTCTTGTTCAACTTGGTGTCGACCGAACGGGAATATTTTGCTTGAATGCTTATTTTACCAATTTCATCCTTAGCGTTGAATCCATCTAAATTGTACAAAGTTAAGCTCAATGTTTCATGAGAAGGATAGCGAACCATCATGGCTAAAGAAAAGCAATTTATCTGAGAGTTAGGCAGTCAACAACTAATTTGAATTTGGAATATCGGTCCATGCGCTCAAGATTAATAATATCAAATGTGTTCACGTCTTCGTGATCGAGATATTGCGATGTTTGTTATTAATTTACAGCTGTGCCACCATAAATACAAAGAAACGTTTTCCATTTGATTACGGTTGCCTGGTGACTGGAACCTATCTAGCTGACTGCATTCCTCCGTGTGTACGCAGCGAGGGAGGAGCACGACCGCCTCATTACAGGCTCACATCCCACAGGTTGGCGGTCTCCTAGCAACTCGTCTCGTTATTGCTCATCGAGCATTCACTGTTTATCGAAAGCTTTGTGTGGCAGCGTATGTGCATGTTCTCATTAGTATCCGATTTCTACACGCCACCCAACGGTATTTGTCAAACCCTTATTGTGAAATTTGCAGAGCAGCAGATGAAAAAGTAGACTTCATATGACATAACTGCTTATCTTATACAGTTACATGTGCATGCTCTCTTTAGTACCCGCTGTATAGACGCTATCCAACTTTATTTATCAAATCCGTATTGTGAAATTTGCAGAGGAGCAGATGACACATTGTACTTTATATAATTGTACTGCTGATCGCCAACAGATCTTGTGTACTGTATTCTACGTAGTATACTCGCTAAGGTAAGCAGCTGTGCATTTTGCTTTCTTTGATGTTTAATAAGCGCTTGATATTTTGAAGCTTACCTTGCTAAATTCCTTGATATGCCCAAGTGCATCATTTGCAGACGCATTATATCGACAGTGCTGAATTAGCCGATAAAAACCTAATTATACCATTTGGGAAAATCTTCTCATTACCCCTCTCGCTATATTACTTCATCACGATAAGGAACTATAATTCATAAAATTCTGAAAAATGCGAGGTCAAATGAGGCCTCTAAAATAACCAGACAGCCACAGTACATGCTGCAGTATGTATGTATATTTGTCGCTTCTCAAACTTAAGGCCAGTCCAGAGCAACAAGACGTAGTCGATCAAAGTCCATCGTGGGGTGGTTGTTCAAAGTCCATCGTGGGGTGGAAATATCATTTCCCGAAGCAAATATTCAGGCTTTCGACAAAGTAAAGACGACAATACCAGCTCGATAACTAGCTGTCACTGAGACTCTACACGACGGGGAAAGCCCCGTCCACGTTCGCTTGTGGGTCTGCGCCGACAGTGACCGAGAGGCGCACAAACAACGAACCTTGTTTAGATGCTGATTGTGTCGCACCAGTGATGTACCCTCCGGATTACCTGCACAAGAAATGCTGGAATCACTGCTAATCTTGGCAATGTAATCGTGTCAACTACACCCATCGAAATTGGGAGCTCATGGGCATCACAAAATTGTGTACTTGAAGTTATAACAAACTCTTTGCTGTGAAAATCATGTCATGGATATCTGAAAGCGGCGTTCACAGTGCCAGGATGAAGTAGGCAAATTTTATTCAGAGCTATGCGTTAGGAATTAACGAGTCCTATGCATCTTCAATGTAAGCTGCTAAATTATAATTTTGAATTAGTCAGAAACGTCGACATACCAAGTGGATAATCTATAACAAAATAAAAATTTTATTCGTAACGCGTACCTCATTGTTTCTTGTTTTTATGAAGGAAGAATAATAATGATGATGCGTATTTAGTTGTAATCATTCCTCGACATGCTAAATGGGAGCGCGTAAACATTCAGGCATAGTGCGATGGCATTGTATGCATTTTACCTTATTTGGGGCTTGTATTTACCCTTCGTATTTTACCTTTCCGTTAATTTGTGGCTTTCTTCACATATATTTCCTCTAGAATAAAAATGCACATAATCTTGAAAAAATTTTCGTTATTCGTCATACAGATTTCCCATTTAATCTATGTAATGGTCTCTAATTTTATAATTGCTCTGTATCCCTTCGCTTTTGATTTCATCTTATCCTAAAAAGTTAAAATTTCCCCCCGTGACTTGTCTCTTTTGTTCTGTAAAAACGGAAGACTTCCAACCTCTGAAGAGACTAAACACCGTGATACCGCAATGGAATATTTACGACCGAGTTTCCTATGCAAACTTTGATTAGTTATAATGTCTTTGAGCAGCACAGCTTCATTAAAATGACTGAGCATCCAGGATGGAACGTATGATGTTGTGCAGCGCTTACAAGAGCTCCTTGAAGAATTAATTAGATATTCTTTAACATTTATGCTGAGGAGAAATAAGGTAACTTCAATTGATTGTGTCTGCTAATTTAAGTTGAACTATAAATCACATGTACTGTCCGCTTGTTGAAGTTGTACTGCAAATTACAAGTAATGTCCGCTGGTTGATGTAGTGTCCGTGTTTTGCATATTATACCAAGAAGTAATTTTTTGCTGTTTATTGCAGTGTGACGCATAAAACAAATATTTAATCCACACGTACGGTATAAATATATCTGTGTGTGGCTTAAACGCACAAAAATTCGGCTAAACTTCTCGAATTCAAAGATTTTTTTCCTATGCATAAAAGGCAAGCCTTTTTCACGAAGAATTTTCATCGACAGCCAAATAAAAAGATGAAAGGAAATCTTAAAATATGATAAACAATTCTTCGAATTCGTGAACGTTGAAGTTTTCACATGGAATGGCAGCCCTGCCTCACAGTTGATGGTGCTCGCTACAGCTGGTAGCAGACTGTTTTCTAGTGCAATTCCGTGAAAAACTCAGCTCACCATTGAAAAGCCTTTCTATTCACGATCGATTCAATATCATGATGTGCTAGCGCAGCATACCCTGTCTCTATAAGACCTTCTAAAGCTAGCTAATATCGCAAGATACTTTTGTTGTCAGATGCGGGAATATCGCAAGATACTTTTGTTGTCAGATGCGGGGCGGTGCTCTGAGGATATTATCTCTTTCGCCTCGAACTATCGATGCATTATATATTGAAAGATCCTTGCATTTATGAGTGCTTTGCGAGTGCATCATGAATAAAATGGATGTAAATCTTTAGCCGGAAGTTTTCTTTTGGGTTTCGTGCTTGAGGGATGAAATAATTTAGGTAATCGGATTTACTGATACCGTTCCTATAATAGCATTTGTCGTAAGCTTTTGTATGAACAGCATACGTTTTTTTTGGTCGCTGGCTTGCCTTTGAGTGAAAATAAAATGAAACTGTCCTTCAAGGTAAAATAATGCTCCCCAGCGCTATATAGGATTCCTGAGCTCTTATGGAGCCACGGTCTCTGTCTCGCGTTCTGATCTGCCTGCAGCTTCTTCAGAAAGCACCACTCTCTGAGAATCTGTCTACGTATATTTTTAGTGCATCAACAATAGTTTCTGTTACTCATGTTCATTATGAGTGTTTTTAATTTATTCGTCATTTCAATTTCAGTGACTGTTTTAACTACTTTTACATTCACTACTGTTGAGTCAGTTATGATTATCGATAACTTACCTCCTCTGTCGTTCCTCAAGTGGATGTCCATTACTTCGAACCAGACGTACCCTGTACTATGTAGAACAGCAACTTCTGTTTTGGGTGTTTCTATTTTACCTCTAGTAGGAAGTAGACGATGTGAGTTTTCTGGAGACTGCTTGAGTTGTGAGTCTCCCTGCCTAAGTATGTACAGGCCATTACGGATCTTCCGTATAAGGCTCTTTTCCATTCAACTTCCACGTCGTCCAACTCAGAACCGTTTTGGCCAACTTTTACGCGCTGTTTCTTATGAGAAAATTTCGAAGTTGGTCGCCGGCCATAGCAAGCAGATAGCAATCATGCTTCAATTATAAATTTTGCCATTTCTTACACTGTAGTCCTCATTATTATTGATCAACTTCGAATAAGTATGACTCATCATTTTTCTACTTCTTACAAAACTGCTTCACGATCGGTAATAATTACCTTTAAACTTAATTCAAATATAACTCCAAATGGGGCTCCTGCTCGGGAAATTACTTCACAGTCGGAAACAATTTCCAATAAACATCACAAAAATATAACTCAAAAGGCGCATGAAGTTCCCGCAAAAACCATTTCGCCGGACTTTAGAGCAGCTAGAGTTTCTCTGCCCTGGAGGGTAAAAATGAAGTTTCAGGACTTGGAACAATTCACGATCCGAATGAGGACGAAATAAAGCTCACGAGTCATGCGATGCTCATTAAGGAGACAATCTTTGCTTATGTTAAAGAAAAATTAAATTCTTTGACAACAATTCGGGGCCATGTTAAGCCCTTGGGACCGAACTGAGCGTTCTATGCAACATCTGTAGCTAACTTCAGAGCTTTACACGCTGACTGTAACATAATTTAATGTTTGATTCAATGTCTGAAACATAATTTAGAGCTTCACACGCTGCCTGTAACATGATTTAATGTTTGATTCAATGTCTGAAACATAATTTAGAGCTTCACACGCTGCCTGTAACATAATTTAATGTTTGATTCAATGTCTGAAACATAATTTAGAGCTTCACACGCTGCCTGTAACATAATTTAATGTTTGATTCAATGTCTGAAACATAATTTAGAGCTTCACACGCTGCCTGTAACATAATTTAATCTTTGATTCAATGTCTGAAACATAATTTAGAGCTTTACATGATGCCTGTCACATAATTAGATGCTCTGTTCATTGCTTGTAATAAAATTCTCTGCTGTGCACACCGAAAGTAGAAAATTTTGCGCAATGACACAGAATTAAGGGCTCCATGCATTTCGTGTAACTAAGTGTTATTGAATGCAAATGATACGAAATTTTTACGGTAAAGACGATCATTGACGTTCGTTAGCAAAGAAAAAAATGTCTTTAACGCGTCTCTAATTTTTCACTCGGAAAAAATTGAAGATTTATCATTTAAGCCGAGCTATTAACATACTTTCATTCATCTTTTTGAGAGCGACCGTTTGATTTCAGTTCTATGCTTTTACTCGGCATCTGCCTGCCGCTGCGGGTAGTTGCAGTGGCTGCACCCAACAACACGTGCTGAAAACTACCAAAATTGTGCGGCGAAACTTCAAAAGAAATCCTCCATTGAATAGATTGGATTGTCTGAGCAAGGTAAGTCGAAGTTTTTATTGAACACGATGTGCTTCGGAAGAGCACTTTCTAAAATATTTTTCTTCAGTATTTCCGTAGTTCTCTTCACAATAATTCTCCGAAGGACGGTCCATCGGTCGAGCTTGCGTGCGTATATTACTAAAAAAAAGAGAGAGGATGTCTTTGTACGTCGCAGAAATGTCTGAAATAAATATCGAGGCTGTGCGTGCGGCTTCAGCGCAGTGATGTGCTCGGATTTAGCTGGGAAAACGAATGCTGTTTTTATGACTTCGCAGGCACTAAATTGCTGCCAGGGTACAAAAGAATAATTCACAGGTTTTCAATTGCTGCCGGGGTACAAGAATTAATTCCAGCCCCGAGTTTCCATCCTGCAGAGAGCTCTTCCATTTCAAGTGGTCTCCGCTGTTGCGTTCAAGAAGAAAATTTCAAAGTTCCTCAAAAGAAATTCGACATTTTTGAGATTGGTCGCGAGGGAACAATAATTACAACGGGGAGTTGAACAGTTTCTCCCAATTTTAATATGAGTTCCTAGCTTTCATTTTATTCCTCAACAACTATTTTTGTATTGAAGGCTGAAATTAGTGCTTACGAAGCGATATAAACGTATGCTTTAAATCTCGCTGGCTGTTTTTATGCTTCAGTTGGCAGTAAGTATAAACTGAGCGCAAAACACCAATGCGTTGAATTTCACAATCCATTCGGTGTTTTAGCGAGCAAAAAGTAGATGCGGAATGCAAAACGGTTAACAGTTAACGAAACTGTTAACTGTGACATTAGACTGTTGGTACAGTCGATCATTCAGCGTTACGACATTCTCGTGCGACCCTCAATTCATATGAATAAAAGTTGGTGCCAGATTTTTCTCGTAGTATAATATCGAACTAAACCACTGAGTATTGCCAGATATTTCATTGTTTTCATTTTTTATAAGTTAAATAAAGCATCTTAAAATTTTAAGCTGAACAGCCGGATTTGGTATCTGTATGAGGTGGAGCTGCATGAACGGATGTGCAATTCAACGGTTAGCTTCGCTACTCAATTTTACCAAATAAATTAATTTATTCGTTACTCCAATTAGTTGAACAAGTAAACCAGGTAGCAATCGTGTACATAATTGCGAGAAAAAGTTTCTCAATATCTCTGCACGGATGTGATGCCTGGAACTAACGGCACGCTTTTTTAACGGTTGACTTGGCTGGGATGGAATTAATGGGCTCTGTGATTTGTTCTCAGCAGACCATAATAGATTACTGATTTGCCTTGAGTGTTACTTGAAGTGCTTTAGGCAACACTACAGCTCAGGGAGCGTCCAAGTCCACTTCAATAAACTTGCGCTGCCGGCAGTATTATCTCTATGGGAAATAAAATGGCTTTCTTTTTTTCTGATCAATTTTATTCGAAATAAACTATTTTTCGTTTTCTCTTCTGATCATCTTTATTGGAAGTATACTGTTTTTTGTTTCATTTTCTGCTCATCTT
Source organism: Morinoia aosen (assembly GCA_030386875.1). Classification (NCBI taxonomy): domain Eukaryota; kingdom Metazoa; phylum Arthropoda; class Malacostraca; order Amphipoda; family Talitridae; genus Morinoia; species Morinoia aosen. The sequence goes on along the minus strand of CM059567.1, from coordinate 58,083,937 downwards.
TATTGGATATAAACCGTTTTCTTTTTTCTTTTCTGTTCATATTTTTGACAAAAATTGGTTTTGCTTCTTCCTTTTCTGATCTTCTTTATAGGAAATAAACTGATTTTCTTTTCTCTTCTGTTCTGCAATTACCACATCAATTGCTTCAAAATCGTTCAATAAGACAATGAAGTCTACCCTTGCTCTACTCAGGATCGTCCTTCGCAGTAGACTCGCCGCGCTGCGTTGAGAGATGCAAGCTCATTTGCATCAGAGCTCCGCCACCGCCTTGTGTACACAGGCCCGCTGCTCCCAGTGAAGGCCTGAGAAATTGCGCTCCAACTTAGACTCCGCGGGTTTGAAAGTCTTAAGAAAAATAAGCTTGTGAGCTTTCAAAATTTAATGAGGTTGTTGAATTCTACTGCCTTGTGGTTTGAGATGGACATGAGGAATAATTTTGCGCGGTCATCTTCGTTCTGATTTGAAGTCCAGACCCCGTCTTGAGATTCTTTCTTGAAAATTTAGTAAGTTCCAACACTTGGTACCCACATAAGTACGTACGGTTCAGCGCTTTAAACACGGACGTTTCTCAAGCATCAAATTATACTGCTGCTCGATGCTGGTGTTCTGAACTCTCGCAGAACGTTTTCTTAGTGGAAAAAGTGTTCACTTCCGCTGATAGTGTTCTGAACACTCCCAAAGCCCACGTCACTCACTGGAAAAAGTGTTCACTTCCGCTGATAGTGTTCTGAACACTCTCAAAGCCACGTCAATCATTGGAAAAAGTGTTCACTTCTGCTGATAGTGTTCTGAACACTCTCAAAGCCACGTCAATCATTGGAAAGAGTGTTCACTTCTGCTGATAGTGTTCTGAACACTCTCAAAGCCACGTCACTCATTGGAAAAAGTGTTCACTTCTGCTGATAGTGTTCTGAACACTCTCAAAGCCACGTCACTAACCAGAAAAAGGTTCACTTCGGCTGAAACTTTTCGAGCACAGTTTCCGCCGATGTACTCTTGTGATTACCGTTCACATGGCATTCATGTATTATTGGCAGTATCATTTATATAACAATCATGTACAAAATATTGCCGTTTACAGACCATTCGTACAGCAATACCATCACCGTTCACAATTCATTTACATTCTATTACCATTATCGCTTACATACCTTTCGTATAGCCTTACCGTTACTGTATAATTAGCATTACCGTTCACCTATAATTAGCATTACCGTTCACATTTCATTTACATTCTATTACCATTATCGCTTACATACCATTCGTATAGCCTTACCGTCACCGTTCACATATCATTAGCATTACAGTTCACATTCATTTATATTCTATTACTACTACCGTTTATGTACTATTCATATACTACTACGATTATCGTTCATATGTTATTATCATCACCATACTAACTGATTTACTTCTGTAATTATCGCTTATATTTTATTACCGTCATTATAAATGTATGTACAAGCATCGTACGCACATGTATGTGTTACATGACTGACTGATTAATATTCATACATATCATTAATGATGTAACACAGAGGTATTATTATTTTATTATTGTTATTATTATTATTATTATGATTATTATTATTATTATTATTATTATTATAAAGGAAATTTCCCCACCGTAGACGCCAAGGAGATGTTTCATCGGCGTATTCGATATAACCCAGCTCATCATTTCTACATATACAGGGCGAATAGCATTTCTGTTAAAATACAGAGTTTATAATTGGAGAAACCCTTGAAAATTAACGTTTCTTCATGACCCAAATCTCCCGAATGAGAGATTAGAATTACTTTGTTTTAACAATTCACCATTAGCCTGTCATCTGCACTCCGGTCTTCCCCATTACGAACACTGTTCGATATCTCCGTGAAAACCGATAACAATCAACGGAAGCTACGAAGCACTTCTTCATAGATCTCATTTTCCGTACACAAATTCAGCATTCAAACAAATTTAATTCTTCAATAAACTTCCCTGCGATCCGCTAATTAGTGAAGCTTTGATGGTTTAGTGAGCTCGTTCTCTGCCAGCCTGTGAAATTGATCTAAACAAAGTCATCTCATTAACATGGCAAAGCTCGAGGGACGGTAAATGGCAACAACACGGTAGGAGAAACAAGGTAGGGTCAAACCAGTCCTTTTTTTCGTCGACCGTGGGGCAATGCTGACGTCATGACAACAAACCAATTGCAGCGCTCATATTGCATCTGACAATACTGCTAGCTAAAAATCGGCACTGCTATTGGCCTAACGACATGTCGCAATGCTGACGCCATAAAGTTTGTCTGACCCTTTGTTCATGGTTCATGGTTCGTTGCCATGAGTCAGCATTGTCACACGGTTGACGAAAAAAGACTGATCTGACCATACCTTGTTTCTTCTACCGTGCCCCGAACTCTAATATCAAATAGCCATTACTCATTAGTTGATGGGCAGAAGAAAATCTAATAATTTCTAATATTTGAAGAACGAGTGTATCAGAGATACATTTATAGCCTTTTAATATCAAAGCTCATGCTCTTTGAGGAAATAATGCGACTAATAACGCCCAGTACCAGAAGTGGGCGGCCGTTGAGACGGCACTGGGCGGCTTAATTTATGCATGGGATTGCCTGCCAGACTAGACAGCATTGAGGATGACATTGGACTTAGCCAGATGAGGGTTTCCTTGTGTGCAAGACCTTGACATGCGACGTCTGGCCCGGAGTTACTCAAGGTAATCACGTTTTGCTATGTACGTGACTCATATCACTGAGGAATTATTACAGGCCCGCACGCGCAGCTGATCGACTTAAATGTGGCATGAGCGTTTGCAGCTTCTCAAATCAGTGTCCAGGCAATTTACTTCAATTTTTGATGTTTCTCATTTGATACTCATATAGTTTTGATGCAATCGGTTTTCAGGAAATTTTCTTGTATTCTTGATGTTTCTTCGTTGCAACTCATATGGTTTTAATGCAATTGGTTTTCATGCAAATTACTTCTGTTATATATTTTTCTGTTTTGCTACTCATATAGTTTCAATGTAATATTGTGAGTTTTTCATTCCCCGCTCCGCATTTTGACTGTTTGGCAGTTCGCGTCGCGGTCAAAGTGTTGTGTTTATTGGTCACGTTAATTTTTATGCATCCGCCCAATGGAGAACAGAAGCACCAGGATTCCAATGCTAATCTTATCAAACAACGTGTCCATGAGCCCTGATGATTTTGATCATCATTACACTCAGGTCCAAATCAGCCAAAAACTTTGCGTTGGGATTTTTTGATGCTGCCCTCCAGCATAAAGGAAATTTTATGCGGATGTGCTGTCACTTTTCTCACTCTCCGTTGGTTTATTATAGGGATTTCATTATCAGAATTCATAATCGTTACTAGGATTTCATTAAGTTACGATTAACTGTGCATCAGAAATAAATAATTACTTCTCATGGGTTATTAGTGCATCAAAACAAGCGCAATACATCAGAACTTACAAAGAATGTTGGCAGCTCTTCAGTGTTCGGAGTCTCAAAGAATCAACTCCGCCGTTACAGTCCAGTTTCTAGCTCAACTTCTCTAAGTCGAATTCGGTCCTCTACTAGCTGTAGCGTGGCATTCAGCTCGTAGACGCTCGTGGCCACAGCTCGTAGCGTGTATACCGCGGTAGAAGGAACAAAGTAGGGTCAAACCAGTATTTTTTCGTCGACCGTATGGCAATGCTGACGCCATGGCAACGAACCAACAGCAGTTCTCATATTGCATCTGGCAACACTGCTAGCCGCAAATCTGGCCCCCTATTGGCCTAACGACACGTCGCAATGATGACGTCATAAAGTTTGTTCGAAATGAAGCCTTTCCATTGGAGAGCCGAACAAGAGGAGGTATATTTTCCCTTGTAGAAATTACCATACCTTGTTTCCTCTACCGTGGTGTCTACGCCCATTCGGGAAAACTTAGTGGGCCTGATACACCGCTACAACAAAGCTTAATTACTTCCAAGTTCTACCCCGAAGCCCTTACATTCACTCGCGATGCAGTAGAGGCCGTGTGCGTCTAACAGGCCAGCAATAGCCTCGTCTGCTCAATTAAGAGGTACTTGTGTCATGTTGTGCAGATTCTCTAAATTACAGCGTCGTAATTTCATTCTTATTATTACTATCATAGTTCACAGGTTAGACTAGACTCGTGATAAGTTCTTGCTTTCATGACGTCAGGGTCGAAAATAGAGGTTTGTGTGGAGCAAAGAAGAATAAATCTGTATTTTTGAGCAGTACAAGAAGAATAAATCAGTAGCTTTGAGGAGTATAAGAACACAAAGGAGTATAGGAGTCTACAGGAGTATAGGAGCACAAAGAAGCATACGAGTATAATGGAGTATACGAGTTTCCAGGAGTATAGGAGACCAAAGGAGTATAGGAGTATCAAGAAGTACAGAAGTATAGGAGTTTCTAAAAGTATAGGAGCATAAATCAGTTTAGGAGCGTAGGAGTTCTGAGAAGCATAGGAGCATAAAGGAGTATAGAAGCGTAGTACTTTTGAAGAGTATGGGAACATAAATGAGTATAGGAGCGTAGGAGTTCTGAGAAGTATAGGAGCACAAAGAAGTATAGGAGCGTAGGAGTTCTGAGAAGTATAGGAGCACAAAGAAGTATAGGAGCGTAGGAGTTCTGAGAAGTATAGGAGCATAAATGAATATAGGAGCGTAGGAGTTTTGAGGAGTATAAGGTATGAGAGCATAAGTGAATGGGAATTTCTGAGGAGTTAGAGAGTATAGGATTTGCATTTGTGAGGAGTACATGGGCAAATGAATTTTGAATTTGTATGAAGTACAGGAGTATAAAAGCTCACACTATGTGTGGAGTAAAGGAATTTAGAATATCTGCTTACATTTATGAGGAGTGAACTCGTAGGAATTTAGAGTAAGTTTCCATTCTGCTTCATCACGAATCGGATATTATTTTGCAATCACTGCGACCGGAATATTCTGAACGAGGAATATTCTATTCAAATCATCCTCAAAGAGAACGAGTGCCTTATTCAAGGACTGGAATTTGACATGAAAGATATTGATCCCTCAATCACGGTAATTCTCAGAAAAGATGCTTCAGATGCATGCGTCAGCGCATGTTCCAAAATACCGTACGAAGCGACATGGTTTTCCTTCGACTTGTGATAAATTTCACTAATTTTAACGAGTTTTACGACTTGCGGTGAATTTAACGACTTACGATAAATTTTACGACTTTCAACGAGTTCTACGACTTGCGATGAATTTAATGACTTACGACAAATTTTACGACTTTCAACGAGTTCTACGACTTGCGATGAATTTAATGACTTACGACAAATTTTACGACTTTCAACGAGTTCTACGACTTGCGATGAATTTAATGACTTACGACAAATTTTACGACTTTCAACGAGTTCTACGACTTGCGATGAATTTAATGACTTACGAAAAATTTTACGACTTTCAACGAGTTCTACGACTTGCGATGAATTCAATGACTTACGACCAATTTTACGACTTTCAATTAATTTTACGACTAGCGGTGAATTTAACGAATTACGACGAACTTCACAACTTACGGTAAATTCTATAATTTAAGAAGCGAAAATGAATTTTCGAATTTTTTCGTTGAACTATGTAGCTGTGTTAATAGCAGCGTCAGTTCTCCCACGTCAAGTTGGGTGCGGTTCGTGTTGTATCGCGCGGCGTCGCTAAGTCCTCTTAGAAGAACTCACGTAGCGAACAGCACCACTATGATGGCGTAGACAGTTAGAAAAGGAGACCCATGGTCGTGGTAGAAATAGTGCTGGGTTTCCATGCAAGCATTCGCTCGATGAATTAATTTACTAGAAGCAAACGAATTCTTCGCTTGCAGTTCACTTGATGTCAACGCGTAATTGCATCGCCGCTCCATTTCGAGAGTCTCTTGCATCTCGCTGGCTGCCGAGTTATGAAGAGCGGAAGTGAGTCAAAAACTAAGGGAATTTACAGTGAGTGTGAAGTCGCACTTCATATCACGATGATTCTTTTTTTTTGCATGCATACCGATTGCATGGGGATGCCATTTCCAACGGAAGAAGTGTCTATCTGATAGCTTCTTCATGTATAAAACAATCGACAGTTACGACGAAAGTATTTTTCAAAGTTCGCTATAGTGTGTTACTGACGAAGGCAGTTCATTAGCATCTCAATCGAACCGTGAGACGAACAGCACAGCGCACGCCCCAGAAGATGTGATGAAATGGACCTGCAGTGCTGATGTCAGTCGATGGCTCCATAATCGATGTTGAGTAACTTGGACCCAAATTTTAGGTTCAGCCGATGAGCCAAACACTAGTATTTAAAATTGAGTGTGTGTCATGTACACGTCTAATTTGCGTGGCTCACAGCCCTATCATGAAGCGTAGTAGCAAAAATTCACAAAACGTTCCCAAAAATTGTTTCGGCTCAACCTCCAATGACCAGAAAGAGGAGGCAAAATGTCCTCACTCTAATGATCAATTAAAACGGGAAAAAGGAGTGCATTTACACTTTAATGACCAGCGAAGCCTCAATGACCGCCACTGTCAGCCGATGCTCTGACACGGAGACCGACTATGATCAGCGCTGTGTGATTGGTCTTTTTTCTAGCGAAATTGCTCAGTTTTTGGCGACCAATTTTTAAATAAAGTTTTGCCATCGAATCACAAGGCCGAATGCACCTGCTCAGCTCTGCCAAAATGATTTGACAGCCAAACATAGTTCGGTAAAAGGTTACCTTTGGAAATTTCGACAAAAAAAGTAAGCCTGTCGTCCCAATCCTGGTGGGATAAGGCAGCAATTAGCTTGCAAAAGTTCCCAACTCTCGTCAAAGCCTTCATTTTAAAAGACAAATTCAATGAAGTGATAAAAAAATGGACAGCTCGGAAATTCATTTCGTTTATACTGCGGTGCCAACACGTGGATTGTGAAATTCTAAACTTTTGATATGAAATTTAGCACTCTACTTGATTGAGCAGACTTCTCTTTGTCTCTCTCTCTCTCTCTCTCATCTCTCCTACTCTCTTTGTTGAATTTGTTTCGAGCATGTCGAAAATTAGTATTTTTAACTTATCTTTTCGGCCTCTTCGAACATCTGGAATGTTTTTCCCTGGCCAGTTGAGCTCAAACGCCTCGCTAATTCCAAGATTAAAGTAAGGGTCCCACTTGATTTTAGGGGTCGATCTCTTAATTAGACAAAATTGCGACTTTTTCCTGATCGATTCGAAGAGCAGTACTTTTCGGGAGTACTTTCCTCTTAAGGCAACTTAAAAGTATATTTTAACGCATTTTAAATTTTGCGTTTTGGTCGCTAATTTAAAACTACTTCAGGTGACGAGCTGAAGTCCCGTTCGCTGATTTATGGCGCTTATTAGCAAAGTGCTGCATTATTACTCTTCTCATGGGGTAAAAACGTACGAAAAGCTTGACATCGTACCAACCAACATTTCCAAGATATGGATATAAGAATATTTAACATTGCAGAGCTCATGATTTGTTCGATTGTCATTCATGCACTGTAAAAAAATAGCTAGAAATAATACTCACCATTTATAAGCCGGCAAAATTTGCCATGCCTAAATTTCACCATCTACACACAGGCAATACCTGTTACTAATCCTCATTAGTTATTTTTCTGATAAATTATCCGTTACTATTCCTCGCTATCTTCACACATGCAAAAATCCCTCATCATTTAGCCTTCCAATCAATATACTGTCAAAAATTGCCGTTATTTTCCCTTACCATTTATTTTTCTGACAAATTATCCGTCACTATTCCCCGCCATCTACACTCAGGCAAAAATAACTGTTATCAATCCTCACAATTTGAATAATTATCCATCATTTTTCCTTGCAATCAATACACAGGCAAAATTTGCCGTTATTCATCCTGCTTGGAGGACAACAGCAGGCATTGCAAGACTATCGTACTTGCATGACCTTCAGTGGAAAAAAATTCGTGAGTTGTGTCGTGGCCAGTCAGGCCCAGGGAAGCTCGCTTCCGATCATGGCTTACTGGAGGCTGTAAAAGCGGGATTTACGGGTATTTCTTGACCCAAAAGTGGCGTAGTTAATTTACGATTTATATCTTGACCCAGAGTTGCGTACTTAAATTGCGATTTATATCTTGACCCAAATTTGCAGAGATAAAGAGGGATTTATATCTTGACCCAAAGCTGCAAAGCTGAAGCGGGATTTATAACTTGACCCAAAGTTGCAAAGCTAAAGCGGGATTTATAACTTGACCCAAAGTTGCAAAGATAATACGGGATTTATATCTTGACCCAAAGTTGCAAAGCTGAAGCGGGATTTATATCTTGACCCAAAGTTGCAAAGATAATACGGGATTTATATCTTGACCCAAAGTTACATTACATAGATGAAACAAAGACGCCTCGTAACATCTTTTAAATGACTGAGAAGCGTCCTCCTGTACAGTATGTCAAATCCCACTCAGTTTGTTGCCTTTTCTCTCGCTTAGTTGCCTGCGTCTGTGTTTGTTTGCTTCTTGCTTGTTTGGGTGTCTGTCCGTCCCTGCTCTCGCCTTGCGAACTAAATAACTCATCATTACATCATGGTAGCAAATTTTTGTTGTTAGTTACAATGTGTTCATGAATATGTATAATTTATTAGAATTCAAGCTTAAAATTTTATTTTTAACTGCAAGGTGCCTACATGTGTTATTCAACGAAATCAATTACACGTTAGCATGACAAAGAAGATGGAACGCACATTGAGTGTGATCATTTGAAGACAGTTTAGTAAAACACGCCGTCATTTTTGGCGGCAAATTTACATTTGCACAGGATGGGTCGAAAGACCCGTGTATTATCACCGCCTCACCGATGAACTTCTTCTTCCAGTGGTAGAAACTGCACGAAAATGGTTCAAGTGATCACTGAGTTACTGCCGTAAACATTATAAATTGGGTTTGTGTGGTAAATACTGTAAATATCGAGATGCCCGAGCGCTGCAGCTCTAGGCTCACTGCCTTCCATTCCGCGGAAATCCGCTATTTTGAACTGCCATAATTCTTGTAGTGGCATACAACCAATTGCAATTTGTCTGTGGAATGGATTTCCAAAGTTCGGGCTCGTGTCGTTATTCAAAGTCAATAAATCGTTATCGAACCCTGTTCCAATTGTGATCACGCGTCCCGCTCAAAAGGCTTTGCATTGACCAGAAAGCAATCTATGACAGCGAAAACTGCGACGACTCCAGTTTTATTATTCATTGAGAATCTTTTCCCTTCGCTAACCAGGGCTGGATTGAATCCTCATTCTGATAACTTGTATTCCCTTTGATAGTTCCACTCACTCAAACCAATAATGAAGGCCTAAAGTATTCATATTTTCTCGTCGCTTCATCGCTCTTTGCTCAACTACTTGGCAAACATCTGGCCGCCTTGATGATCTTATTGGCTGAAATTCCCCTAAAATTCGTTTACATTTGCTTGCCAACTGTACATAATATATGATTATCTACATCTGCCTCTCCCGCAATCACCGAGTACAGTTCAGCACCAAATTTCTCGTATCATTTACTCATGAAAAAAATTAAAACATTTTTTGTAGTACTTACTTTACATCGTGAGGCTCAAAACTTTCATCAACGTTATATCGCTTACTATCTATGCCCTAATAATCTTGTTGGTCTGCTTGGCTAGTAGCTAGTAGTTATGCTCTGCTTTCGGTAGCAACATAATTAAAATAAAATTCAATAACCTCAGGTGATATTTTTATGAGGAAATTTTAAAAATTTAGTTTAAACGATGTTTTGTGGATACGAGTTATGAAAAATAATAACTTAATTTTAAATCATAAATAAATTGTAAATCCCAGTCATAAACCTCATTAATCTTTATAATCGAAGAATATTAGAAGAGTTTCAGGATCGTGAAAATAAAATGATTTTTTAAACAATTTAAACCATTTAAACAATTTAAACAATTTATTTACCACAGGAGATACAAAGGTAGAATGTTTCTTAAGTCTAGTACAATGGTCAAATTTGAATATAGCTACCTGTGGGCCCGAAGAAGTTCAGCGACTTCTGAGGCATCCTACCATCAACGTTATTCTAAGGTGTACAATAATGTTTAACCTAATTCACTTAACTTAGTTTCGCATTAGACTGATCAATGATGAATGCATTTGTAGCATAGTAAGCCCAATACTGCTCGTATCTAGTCTCCAAAACCAGCTGAGGCTCTAGCTCAGTTATTTCATCGGATGAATAAATGCCATTCTGTCACTGAAATTCTGGACGGGAAAATGACTGCAGTTTGCAGTTATTTGTTGTTTATCAGAAATTAAGGATAAAAAAACTCATCTTTTTATCGAAAACTTATGATTTACAATTTTTAAAGGGGCTATTTCCTCAAAAGAAAAAGATACTTTCTTAGAAAAACTTAATGAATCTCACACATTAGAAAAACACTCTTATTATTTTGTGTAAATTGAAACATTATGAATTTTACATTGCTTGATATGAAGGATATAAATTCAGTACAACACCCTGAAGATCTTAATTAATCAGTATCTTCTCAAAAAAGCCATTAATATCATTTAACCGGAAGTCAAAGTAAATTCTTACATCCTTAGTATAACAAAACCCGATCTTAGAACAAGACCCGCACGATAAAAAAATATGTTGCAGTTAACTGGAATCTAGGATTGCGCTGAATGTGGAGGTCTCGATTTTAACGCACGCTTTGCAATTTTCGATCGTTCGTAATATTCAGAGAATCAGCTTACCGGAGAACGATTTCTAAGTGGGATTCCTTAATAAAACAGAACACAATGCAGTGCAGTGCAATAATTCGGGCATGCATTGGAATTCGGGCATGCAACTCAATGCGTTTAAACATTTGTGAGATATACTGCTACGAAGCATTCAAAGGTTATTGGAAGTTATTCATATTTTAGGTATTGGTGAATCTAGCTGGATGTTGAAAAATTGTTGTTTCTTCTCTATTAAGTGAATCAAAATTATAGAGCTATTATTATAACATGACAATAACTCTTTCATTATGTCTAAATATTCAGTTCTCACTTGTATAAAAACGTAATTTGAAAAAATGAATCGATATTAAATTTTTATCTCTCTCGTTTATCAACTATCCGATCAGTCTAGCGTACATTTTAGGTGTCTGAATAAAAGGCAACTGTAAACGTAGAACACGGTAGAAATAACAAGGTAGAGCCAAACCAGTCTTTTTTCTGTCGACCGTATTGCAATGGTGACGTCATGGCAACGAACCAATAGCAGCGCTCATATGGGTTATGGCAACACCGTTCGCTCCAAACCTGACACTGCTATTGGCCTAACGACATGTCGCAATGGTGACGTCATGGCAACAAACCAATAGTAGTGCTCATATTGGTTCTGGCAACACTGTTCGCTCCAAATCTGGCCCCACTATTGGCCTAACGAGGTGTCACAATAGGGACGTCATAAAGTCTGTTTGAAATGAAGCCGTTCTATTGGCTAGCCGAATAAGAGGCGGTGTATTTTCCCCAATAGAAATGACTCTACCTTGTTTCCTCTACCGTGACGCAGAAAAAGACTTCCACGGGATACCCTATGCAGGTCACTGATCAGATCTGGGCCCGCAAAGAGTTGTACCTGAACAATGAACATGTCCGTTGTAGTAGTTCCAGGTAATGATTTTACGCATGGATTGATTGCGAAAAAAAATTGATGTTAAACTCTTAAACATTTCAATCGAGGGTGGACGTTCTTGTTTCCATATGAATACGCGCTACACATATTGGGATTGGTCCCTTAAATTGTAAGAAAGTACTGGCTTTGGTCCCTTAAATTGTAAGAAAGTACTGGCTTTGGTCCCTTAAATTGTAAGAAAGTACTGGCTTTGGTCCCTTAAATTGTGAGCAAGTACTGACTTTGGTCCCATAAATTGTAAGCAAGCACTGACTTTGGTCCCATAAATTGTAAGCAAGCACTGACTTTGGTCCCATAAATTGTAAGCAAGTACTGACTTTGGTCCCTTAAATTGTAAGCAAGCACTGACTTTGGTCCCTTAAATTGTAAGCAAGCACTGACTTTGGTCCCTTAAATTGTAAGCAAGTACTGACTTTGGTCCCTTAAATTGTAAGCAAGCACTGACTTTGGTCCCTTAAATTGTAAGCAAGCACTGACTTTGGTCCCATAAATTGTAAGCAAGCACTGACTTTGGTCCCATAAATTGTAAGCAAGCACTGACTTTGGTCCCATAAATTGTAAGCAAGTACTGACTTTGGTCCCTTAAATTGTAAGCAAGCACTGACTTTGGTCCCTTAAATTGTAAGCAAGCACTGACTTTGGTCCCTTAAATTGTAAGCAAGTACTGACTTTGGTCCCTTAAATTGTAAGCAAGCACTGACTTTGGTCCCTTAAATTGTAAGCAAGCACTGACTTTGGTCCCTCAAATTGTAAGCAAGCACTGACTTTGGTCCCTTAAATTGTAAGCAAGCACTGACTTTGGTCCCTTAAATTGTAAGCAAGTACTGACTTTGGTCCCTTAAATTGTAAGCAAGCACTGACTTTGGTCCCTTAAATTGTAAGCAAGTACTGACTTTGGTCCCTTAAATTGTAAGCAAGTACTGACTTTGGTCCCTTAAATTGTAAGCAAGCACTGACTTTGGTCCCTTAAATTGTAAGCAAGTACTGACTTTGGTCCCTCACGTGAGCAAATACTGACCTTGGCCCCTTACGTAAGTAAATACTAACTTTGGTCGTAAGCCAATAGGAACATGGTTGCAGATGGGACTCTGCTTCAAAGGACCACTCCATTAACTCCTGGCTGCAGGGCACCGCGTCCGATAGATATGAACAAAAAAGTGCGTCCCAGTTACCCGAGCGTTACGCTTGAAACCGAAAACCGCAATTCAGGTCATCTGTTCTACCTTCACGCCATAAACGAAGCAGAAGCGATTTTCAGGCGGGGGATGAGCGTTTAACACGGTTGAGATGTCAAAGTTGATACTCAATTTCTGCGAGACCCGCTGGGCAATCGTCCGTCACTACGTCAACACGGGCCAGGTCAAACTAACGAGAAATCAGCGTAGGCTTGAATTGAGTCGCAGCGGAATCCTGGATACGTGTTTCTGTGAGAGGAATCCTGGATACGTGTGTCCGTGAGAGGAATCCTGGATACGTGTGTCCGTGAGTGGAATCCTGGGTACGTGTGTCCATGAGAGAAATCTTGTATACGTGTGTCCGTGAGAGGATTCCTGGATACTATATAGTGTCCGTGAGAGGAATCCTAGATACTTGTTTCATTGAGATTTGACCTTGTTTTCTGGGGCTATGCTATGCTATTTACACACGGCCGTCGCCAACAGGTACTAGAATTTTAAGACCGCTTCAAAAATGACACTGAGTTTCCACCCCGAGATTGTGGATCAAGGTTGACACCTCCATTACGACTCACCTGCATCCAACACGAGCTCAATTTGCTGGCCTATCAAATCCTGCAATTGCGTGAACTAAGATTTGCTTTCACTGCCTAGGACATCTGACAGCATGTTAGCTCCTGCAAGTAAATTCATTCGCTTTAAATATGTTTTTTCTTGGTAAATCCCTTGCTTACATGTACATGCTTCAATTGATTTAAATAAGATGTTTTCTTTGCGTATCCTTGCTTACACAATTTTTAATTTTATAAATTTGATTTCAATAAATTATTTTATTGGCATATTCTTGTTTGCATTGCGCAAGCAATTGGTGTTGACTGCGAGGCTGTGTAATGTATTTAAGTTGAAAAACTGAAGCGGAACGTCATAGCCATCAATGCTAGCTGAGATGATGTGGGATTCAAACTCGTAAATACAATAGAAAAATCATATTGAAGATTGTTTTATAGCTAAAGAATGTAAAATCTGCAGAGACGTGAATCATACTGAAGTTTTATAGAGAAGAACGCGATAGAAAATCAATGTACAGTACATAAGTGTTTGTGTGTGTGTGTGTGTGTGTGTGTGTGTGTGTGTGTGTAACCACATGCAACTGCTCCGTTTGGGTCGAGATACATGAGTGAAGCTCTGAAGAGATTTATGAAAATATTCAAGTGTTACTAGATTTTACGTAAAGTTGTTATCCGCAGAGACCGCTGCTGATACTCTGAACTTCTCCACGCATTTCTTCTTACTCTCGGTTTGCTTTAGACTCGTTCAAAACATAGCGTAAGAATCGGCCGCTCACGACCAGGTAATGGGTGTCGCTGCTCTGGTAGAATTGTGATTTCTGTATAAATATCTCGTGAGCTGACATGCTGTGCATTCCAGTCTTGAATTAATTCCTACGTCGCTCTTCACTTGAGAAAGAAATATTGTTGATTTTTAAATTTACAACATCGCCATCAATCGTTACAATATCAAATGATATAAATATTTCAACATTTACAATATCAAATACAACAAATATTTCAACATTTATAATATCGCCAAACATGAACAATTTTTAATAAATTCTTTCATTTACTGTCGCGTTTGTGCAGGAACCTACGCGTTCATTTGTCACAGATGTAAATTGAGTTACTTCTATCGTGAAACTATGCGAGGTGGCGCGGGCGCATTCATGCCAAAACCGGCAGGCGTATTCATGCCAAAACCGACGGGCGTATTCATGCCAAAACCGGCGGGCGTATTCATGCCAAAACCGGCAGGCGTATTCATGCCAAAACCGGCAGGCGCATTCATGCCAAAACCGACGGGTGTATTTATGCCAAAATCGGCAGGCGTATTCATGCCAAAACCGGCGGGCGCATTCATGCCAAAACCGGCAGGCGTATTCATGCCAAAACCGGCAGGCGTATTCATGCCAAAACCGGCAGGCGTATTCATGCCAAAACCGGCGGGCGCATTCATGCCAAAACCGGCAGGCGTATTTATGCCAAAACCGACGGGCGTATTTCTGCCAAAACCGGCAGGCGTATTCCTGCCAAAACTGGTGGGCGTATTTATGCCAAAACCGACGGGCGTATTTATGCCAAAACCGGCAGGCGTATTCATGCCAAAACTGGTGGGTGTATTCATGCCAAAACCGGCGGGCGTATTCATGCCAAAACCGGCAGGCGTATTCATGCCAAAACCGGCAGGCGTATTTATGCCAAAACCGGCAGGCGTATTTATGCCAAAACCGGCAGGCGTATTTATGCCAAAACCGACGGGCGTATTTATGCCAAAACCGGCAGGCGTATTTATGCCAAAACCGACGGGCGTATTTATGCCAAAACCGGCAGGCGTATTTATGCCAAAACCGACGGGCGTATTTATGCCAAAACCGGCAGGCGTATTTATGCCAAAACCGGCAGGCGTATTCATGCCAAAACCGGCAGGCGTATTCATGCCAAAACCGGCAGGCGTATTTATGCCAAAACCGACGGGCGTATTTATGCCAAAACCGGCAGGCGTATTCCTGCCAAAACCGGCAGGCGTATTCATGCCAAAACCGGCAGGCGTATTCATGCCAAAACGTCAGTTTTACAAAGCGATTTAGCGCTTCGTATCAAAGATACGTCGAAGCGGAGTACCGACACGACCTCATTATAAAGTTGGCCGACGATGTGATCCGCTCTCGCACGCTCGTCCTGAAGGCATGTTAATGTTAGGAAGTTAAAAAACGTCGAAAGTTTTTAGATATTTGAACATTTAAATATGAAGGCAAACCTTCGTGCGATGTCACGCTTTTGAAGTAGTGCGTACTGCATGTAAAAAAGACATGAAAACTTCAAATGTAGGATTCTGGGTTCTTGTCCCGTCTATTGTGATGTTTTGCATTATAAATCTTCTTTTTCTCTTTTGAAAATTGACATCAGGCTACCATGTGTAGTCTTTTGAGCACCTTTCATCCCAACTCTGTGTGAATATTATAATCTGCGCACAGTAGATGCTATTAGATACTCAGTAGATACTTCTAGATACTCAGTAGATACTACTAGATACTCAGTAGATACTACTAGAAGCTCAGTAGGGACAGTAGATATTCAGTGGCGCAGCCAGCCAAAAATTTCGGGGCTTAGGATCCCCGACAAAAATTTCGGGGCGTTCAGACATTAGCTGTTAGCAAATCTTTTTATTATTTTACTTAAACTGGCGACTGAAACTGGTCCCAGCTCAACATTTCGGGCAGGGGCCATGACCCCCATGCCAGGAGGGCAAGGCATGGGGCTGCGCTCTTCCTGGCTGCGCTACTGGGTTCTACTGCAGTTCGGTCTGTTTCCCTGGTAACGTCCTTGTTTTCGCTTCTAAAGGAAAATTGCGTTCTATTTGAAAATTCATGCATAAAATAACGTCTTGGTGTTTTGAGCTGGCTGAATAATTATGCCAAATCATATGAATTTGAAATAATTCCGAGATGCGTAAACCTTAACAAGAGATCTGACTTCAAAGGAGAGTAATTCTCCACTGATAAACCTGTTGACAATTGGCGGTTTATAATAAGCAAGTTTACTGGAGGTGCGCAAACAGCTTCCTAAATGCATCAATTCCGAAAGGCCTTTGTGCTTGCGCTCAGATACGCTGTGGTATCTGCAGGCTGATGTTCTGAGGTCCGTTTGGTACCGTTGCACGATTTGTAAGGGACCGTATCCACAATACAGCCTGTGGGATTAAAGTAAGCAATGTGGGTAAAGAAGAATTTGAATTGTTCCATGTAATGAAAGATTTGAATTAGCTGTATTATGAAAATACTTGTGTGCACGGCCTGCCAAAAATGACGGGCTTCCATACCTTTCTTGAAAAAAATTTTCAGATGCGGATGACAAACAAATATATCCATCCTAACAGCACCCGTGGTAAAAAATATTCTTGTACTTGTGCACTGGTGGAAATCGTATCACAGATACGGTCATTATAACTATCCTTATGAGCTCGACAGAGAAATGGAAGAAGCGGACTTCAAAAAAATAAACCAAGGGTATTATTAGGTAGTAGCAGGACCCGTGGAAATTCCACTGTCAATGTCATCGTTAAGCTAAGTGGACCCGTGAAAAAATTCCGTCAACATTACTTACTTATCCCAACCTATCATGTCCTAACCGAATCCAGTCCGGATAAAATGTCCGATATATCAATGCATGTAAAGCCATCTTTCAATACACTGAGGAATTGTGGTATCCATGATACTGCAAACTCAGACATCCTATGTTTCTTAAGAAGCAGACAGCAAACAAATATAAATCTTAAATCTATAGTTCAAAAGGTGCCGCGTCCGTCCGTCCGTCCGTCTGTGTGCCACACCCACCAGCAGAAAGTGTGAGATGAGCGTATCTGTGATACAAGCTTCATCAACTCCACAATTTTCGGTGCCTTAACCCGACAGATTGGGTGTCGGAATGAATATCACGTGAATTGGTAGGTTAGATTAGGTTGAATAGAATATCAGCAGTTGAGACTTGGGAGAGTATTGGAAAGCCATAGAATAGCATGGGAAATCATGGGAAAGCCATGTTGAAGTTCAGTTGGTCCTATATCTAATCCTGTCATTTTTTTGACGGGCGATGTGCACTCGTAAATATATAAATAAACACACAAAGAGTATTATTAGGTTAGATAAGCTGAAGCATCGTGAGGGGAGGGTGAGAAAGGGTAGGTGATGGTATTTATACAGAGTGGCCCGAAATTAAGGCATCTTTTAAAACTATTATAGCTATGAAACTACAAATGGTAAAGAGATTTGGTCAATTCAGAATGAATGGGGAGATTTGAAAGTTTCCTACCAGCGTATCAAGTCTACCGACAATCATAACATATTGCCCCAAAAAATTCATAAAATCCACCTCTCAGAACGAATCGCTACGCAATGGAACCACGAGCAAAAATAGTGGAACTTTACTTCCGATGGAATTGTTCGGTTACTGCAGCTCAGAAGAATTACACGAACATTGATGGTGTTGAAAGAAATCCTATTTAGCTGTGTAACAATATTTTGCAATGAAGACATGTGGCTCCGGTCTGATTTATGCCTTTTGCATCAAGGGCATTACAGATAGTGTTTTTTTCTTGATGGCGCTTTAGCTGGGGATTTATGTTGATAAACTAGATGAGGAGGCGACTATTGTCTTCCAAACATCGTGTTATTTTTGATCAAAGATGATAATATGTTGCCTGTCACATTTGAGATGATTTGTGTTGTGAGGTCTCCTGCAGCTTGATCGAAATGTTCATCGTCAATGTATCTATTTATAAGCATAGGAAGGTCGCCGCTGTTTTTGACAACAAATTTAGAGTTCGTGGTTTCGTTTGCTATGCTCTCTGTTTTGACTGTGGTCTTTAAAGAGTGGTGATTTTATTTTGAAGTTGATTGTGTGTTAACCTGGTAAGCTACTGAATGAAGGAGGCAGTGTCCATTCCCAGTCTAACATTTTGCAGCCTGCACGCATGTTTTTCGCCGCCTAAGCGATTCAACCGCTTAAATCGCTTAGGTGGCGAAAAACATGCATGCAGGCAGCGAAAATGTTAGACTGGGTTGACTTTGGTGGAAAGCAGCTGTACTTTCAATTATCGGTTTAATTCATCCATGATAATATTACAATGACGTGTGCACAAATGGGCTAGAGACACTTTTGTTAGACTTATAACATTATTAGAAGGTCTAAACGGGGACTGGAATTTTGCGGAATTTTTATTTTCCTGACTTTGAATGGGCTGGTTGTGGCGATTTCTGGTAGAAGGATTGAGAGAGAAATGAAAGATGCCCTTGTTATTTCTACTAGTCCCCCCTTCATTTGAAATAAAAAAGAGGGCAAATAAAAGAGAAAGGCCGTAAGAAATAAAAAGTTCAATCTCTCGAGAGTTGATGAGGCCGAGCTTGTGTCACAGATACGCTCATCACACACTGCAGGCTGGCTTCGGGCAGACAGACCGACCGACCGACGGACCGACCGACGGACCGACCGACGGACGGACGGACGGACGGACGCGGCTCTTGTTATAGTATAGATTTTCTTGGTGATGATTGCGCATGCGGTTGGGAGGTGGATTTTAGATCGAAAAAAACCTTGCATCAATCTTTATTTTCCTACTTATTTTATTGCCCCCACATACATGGTTGGACACCAATGATTTACAGATGAGTAGGGCATATCACATTCTGCATTAGAAGCAATAGATAACACTGAAAACCTATTATTTGTACGCACTGTAGTGTTTTGATCACAGGTAAGGGACGGAGAGTGTTGATCATCAACAGGCGAGCGAAGGTTTAGGTTACTAAAAGCTTTGCTTGAGAAAGCGGTCGATCTAGAAGACTCATTTAATTCATTTTGCAGTTTTGCTATATCGTTAGCGTATTCAATTTTATCATTGAGGTTATGAGAGTTTTTTAAAATAGGAGCTAAATGGTAAAGTGAACCTTAGAGTGGATTTAAAAACACTTTGTTGAAGGAAATAGTGTGTTTCTTCTCGCGTACCAGGCCAACTGCAAACGTCATCGCAAGCATCAATATCAGTAAGAGCATTTGAAAAAAATTTATTACATCACTTCATGGAGAATTGAATTAAGCATTACCAACCTTCAGAATATACAAAGTCAATGAAAAAACGCATCATTTCTGACCCTCATATTCGCGATTAAAGGACTGGAAAGAACGTGTGAGCGGTAAATGAAAATTTGACCTGAAGGATAAGTCGATGAAGAGAAGTCAAATTATAACAACAAAAGAGATAAGTTAGCGTTTATTATAAGAAAAAAAGAGATAAGTTAGCGTTTATTATAAGAAAAAAAGAGATAAGTTAGCGTTTATTATAACAACAAAAGAGATAAGTTAGCGTGTATTATAACAACAAAAGAGATAAGTTAGCGTTTATTTTAACAACAAAAGTGATAAGTTAGCGTTTATTATAACAACAAAAGAGATAAGTTAGCGTTTATCATAACAACAAAAGAGTTAAGTTAGCGTTTATTATAACAACAAAAGAGATAAGTTAGCGTTTATTATAACAACAAAAGAGATAAGTTAGCTTTTATTATAACAACAAAAGAGATAAGTTAGCGTTTATTATAACAACAAAAGAGATAAGTTAGCGTTAATTATAACAACAAAAGAGATAAGTTAGCGTTTATTATAACAAAAAAAGAGATAAGTTAGCGTTTATTATAACAACAAAAGAGATAAGTTAGCGTGTATTATAACAATAAAAGAGATAAGTTAGCGTTAATTATAACAACAAAAGAGATGAGTTAGCGTTTATTATAACGACAAAAGATTTCAGTTTCCATCCACTCTATCAACTCGGCGATGCAAATCAAATTTGTTTGGTACAATTTCCTATGATTTTCACACAGTTCTCATGCAAGCTTTGCAGAGAATTGAATTCTGCAGCCCATGAAACGTAAAAGCTTCCTAGAGATGCTCATATGTACAATAGTTTTGAAATTATTTTTGTTACCTTCGAAAAGTTCACTAAAGTTCACCGAATTTATTCATCATTAGGAAAAAATATACAGTGTAATGAAGTCTGTGATATGTTCGCTGTAGTCAGAGGATCGCATGTAAATGATTTTACGAGACATTTCATCAAGTGATTTCCTGGGTTGCTGTTTATCAAATTATTTCTCAGGCCAATCATTTCCAGCCCAGTAATTCAACTGGCCTGAGTATCACAGATACGTTCATCACGCGCATCTCGTAGGCGAAGGTGATGGATCGGAAGGTTGCAGGCAAAATAAAATTATATATAGTCTCGTGCAAATATGTATGGGTAAATGCTAGCCGGTTCTTTTTTTTTGTAGGATGGTAGTGCTTCAAGAACAGACTTTAAATTAATTTTAATTAAAAGCGATTTAGCCAGCAAACTATGTCTACTTAGAAGATAATAGTGACTACGGTAACCTTAATTGTTGAAAAATGTACTTGTTCTTCTACGAGTCTTGGAAAATGTTCATGATGTGTGAGCGCACTCTCGGTAATGAGGCTATGGTCTCTCTATATAATATTTTGCTTGTTCCATCCTTCGTTACTTAGTTACTTAGTCTGTCCGTTACGCTCTCATCCGAGTTTGCGGTATCATGGATACCGAATTCCTGAGTGTTACATTGAAAGATCGCATTTACATGCATGGATACGTTTGACATTTTATCTGAATAGGATAGGTTAGGATAAGTTTGGTTAGGTTAGGTTAGGTTAGGTTAGGATAAGTTTGGTTAGGTTAGGTTAGGATAAGTTTGGTTAGGTTAGGTTAAGTTAGGTTAGGATAGGATAGGTTAGGTTAGGATAGGTTAGCATAGGATATGTTAGGATATGTTAGGTTATGAAGTGTTAGGTTAGCATAGATTAGGTAAGGTTGACGGAATTTTTCACGGATCCATCGGCTTTTCATGTTTGAAAAATTATCAGGATCGGTTCGGTTAGGATAGGTTAGGACATGTTAGGTTAGGATAGGTTGGGTCAGAATACGCTATGTTGGAATTGGTAAGGTAATGTTGACTGGGTCCACCTAGCTTAACAATGGCATTGTCCGTGGAATTTCCACGGGTCTTGCCAGGAATGACGATTTCATTATGAGAACTGACGACCCGATTTGTAACTTATGTCAAAAAGGAGATGAAGCTTCCCATCTTTGGCCGCTTTGCTTATAGAAACTTTGCCAATTTATAATAACCGGCTTATTAAAATGTTCTTTTTTTAGCGAGAGGGTTTATGGGATTTTCCAATTTTTCACAGTATAGTGATGTCATTTTCTCTCTCTTGATATTTCTTTAGCAAAAGAATTTTAATCCGTGGCATCAGAACATGAAGTTCAGACGTGTGTTGAACTCTCGGTGGTAGTTTAAATGTTCTCGGATAATTACATTTCAATGGAGAGAAGGCGAAATTCATTTAAGAGCTGTGCGGATAACGCAGCTAAGCTAAGCCACCTAGCGCTAATTATAGAAGTTACGCAGCTAAGCTAACCTACCTAGCGCTAATTATAGAAGTTACTGAGAATAATTTCAAATTAGAACGGACCAAGAACGTATCACCGTGATGGCTGAGTATTGACCTCTCAAGCAGCGCAGCGTCTGCATTACCCTCGCCTAATGTTCAAGAACTTCGCCAAATTTTGAAGAGACGTGGATAGTATTAACTAATGGTTCCCAAGCGAAGTTTGTCTGAAATATCTTGCTTGGAAGCCATCGGTATTTCTATCAGGTATCCTACGTAGAAGCGGTCACTATTTCTATGAAATATAGTGCATAGAAGCCATCGGTATTTTTATAAAATATCGTGTGATCGGTATATTTGTACGAAATATCTTGCCTGGAAGCGATTGGCATTTCTACGAAGTATCGTGCAAATAGAAGCGGTCGGGCGGAAAAATTGTAACTCCACCGTTGGTGGGGAAACAACCAGAAACGAAAGTATTTTCATTTGAAAATTCTTACCTGATATATTTTCTCAGGTAATCAGAGCCTAGATTGATCGTGTAGAATGAATTGACTACAGACACTAACTCGCAGCTTCGATCCAATTTGCCGCGCGCTGTTCACCACTTCACTATATTTTATCTGAATGTAAGTCTCGTATTTCATTACACAGCCACAAATGTCCACCATGGCGACTCACCGGATGCTCTGTAGGTTATTGAATGTCGCACAATTGCGAAACGAACCAAATTGGACGGAACTGCAGAGACATGCTTAAAAGTTCCATGTTTTCACCAAAGCGAAGCGAAAACCACCTAGGATTCGTGCAATATCGCTCAGGAACAATCTCTTCTAACACAAGTAATCATAACTCACTTTTTCCCCCAAATAGAAAGTTGACACCATCACTTCTTTTTGCATCAAAAAAAATTACAATAAATCTTTTTTCCATCAAGTATTAACTTGACAATGACCCATCGTTTTGTAATGTTTTTCTTCGTTGCTCTAAAGATGAAGCATCACACACAGAAAAATAAAAGATCCTGGTTCGAATCCGATTCTGCTTCCGCAGTATTTTCATCAGAAGGCAGCTTTATGGTGATTATAGCTAACCGAGAAAACAGCGGAAGGGGTTAAAGGCGGTACTCGTCTACTCAATGTGAGGCACTTTAATAAGTCACTCCCTCGCCTCATGCTAAGAAGCTGAAAAATATGACATCGATCCGATTATAAAGACTGAAATCTCAATGGATACAAATTCAATCTCAGTGAAAAAAAGTCGAATAAATGATTCCTTTCATGTAATCATTCCCACGAAAACAAAGCCAGGAAAATCCTTCACTACCCAAGCCTTGACCCAGTCGTCTTCGTGGAAACAATGATGGAGATGCGATATAAGCAGCGAAAGTCCTAGACCCACGACGTCCCAAATCCCCGTTTAGAGCCTACATTGAGGACGAGACGTTACAATTTAAGTATATTTGTTCCTTGAGATTGGAATGAATTCAACTCTGCCGACCTACAGTCCTACATCACCGCCTCCAAGTTATTGCTCTCGGGTGATTAAGTTGTCAACAAAATGAATCAAGCAAAATTGTTTTATTGCTTTCGAGTGAAGCTAAAGTGAATTTCATTGTCTCAAATCCGGAAGCCAGAATGCGCTGCGCAAAACTTGAGAGACCAAAGTGTTATTTTGACAGAGGAACTCACAAATGAATGCGACTCACCCAACCCCTTGCGGCTTTGTTCAAATTGAAGGACTTCATGACGGCTCTTTAACGGCGGCCACAGCAGAAGAGCTGCTGCTATTGGAACCCCAAAACGCGCATACAAAATGATAATAAAAACTCTTGATTTATAGAGTTACTTTTCTGCGGTGGCTGCAACGCAATAAACTTAGCGTATCTGTGATACATCAGTAATTTATTTCATTATTTTCGTGCTGGCGGATAACACGAAAAATGAGTGTATCCGTGACACATCAATAATTTATTTAATTGTTTTTGTGCTGGTTCTTTGATACGAGGAATGAATGAACCCGTGATACATCAGTAATTTGTAGAGAGGCTTTAGTGCTAACTTATGGTCAATCAATACTAAAGTGTTACACTACATTACATTACTGGAATAAGTCAACCAATTTAGTTGTGAAAGAACTAAACCATTTGACTGAGTAGCTGCTTGGGACATTTAGACTTGACCTGATCAGCATGGTATCTCCGTAAACGCTGTAAAATATCACTGAATCCTCTAAGAGTTCACGCACGTAGTGCTGAAGAGAATGCTATCATGAAAGTCTTATGTGTTATAAGACAAAAATCGTAAAAGTAACAATGATATGAGCGAAAAAAATTTAATTTTACGTAATTATCAAACACAGCATCAGGATTCGAACATAAATGTAATTTTTACGTAATTCCAATCCTCTCCTACACACGCGGTCTTGTGCTGTACTAGTTTATGCTGCCTAAAAAAATGATGTTGGTTTACAGGAACTCGTTTCCTGTACTTTTTGGCCGTGAGGATAGAATATAAATACTTCTCGTGGTCTTGTTCGAGGCAAGAATCTGATCGTAGGAAAGCAAGATACAGACAGGTCATTGCAGCGTATTACCTGGTAGTCTGCGGTCTGACTCGTCATGTGAGAGGGCGGGGTATTGTTGGGCTACAACTCCTTTTGGTTCGGCAATGTTGGCTCTGTGCATCATGAAAATATATGGTTGGTTAAGGACATTTTGCTGAATTCAAAATATTTCAGCACTTCCAGGTAGAAGTAGTTGATTTATGATGAGAACATTTGGTTGGTTAAGGCCAGTTAGCTGAATTCCAGATATTCCAGTAGCTCCAGGTAGAAGAAGTTGGTGTATAGTGAAAATTGATGGTTGGTTAAAAGAGTTTTACTGAATTTCAGCTATTCTCACGCCTCCTTCTTTCAGCTATTCTCACGATCTCTGCTTATTTCTCCTCGTTTGTACGAACTGTCGAGGAAGGTCCGTGCAAGAACATAGAATAGAATGTGGAAACAAGAACGGGTCGATGGGCACATCTACATTTTGCTACTCGATTCCATATTGCCATGCAGTCGCAAATCCGGCACAGGGACCAGCGTAGCGATAGAAGACTAACAACGTTCCCTAGCGCAATTTCCAATCTTCATACTCGATAACGTTCACTAGCACAATTCCCAATCTTCATTCATAACAAGGTTAACTAGCGCAATTCCCAATTTTCTCACACGATAACGTTCACTAGCACAATTCCCAATCTTCATTCATAACAAGGTTAACTAGCGCAATTCCCAATTTTCTCACACGATAACGTTCACTAGCACAATTCCCAATCTTCATTCATAACAAGGTTAACTAGTGCAATACCCAATCTTCTCACTCGATAACGTTTACTAACTCAATCCCCAATCTTCATTTATAACAAGGTTAACTAGCGCAATACCCAATCTTCTCACACGATAACGTTCACTAGCACAATTCCCAATATTCATTCATAACAGGGTTAACTAGCGCAATACCCAATCTTCTCACTCGATAACGTTCGCTAGCACAATTCCCAATATTCATTCATAACAGGGTTAACTAGCGCAATACCCAATCTTCTCACACGATAACGTTCACTAGCACAATTCCCAATATTCATTCATAACAAGGTTAACTAGCGCAATACCCAATCTTCTCACTCGATAACGTTCACTAGCACAATTCCCAATCTTCATTTATAACAGGGTTAACTAGCGCAATACCCAATCTTCTCACACGATAACGTTCACTAGCACAATTCCCAATATTCATTCATAACAAGGTTAACTAGCGCAATACCCAATCTTCTCACTCGATAACGTTCACTAGCACAATTCCCAATCTTCTAAAACGATAAAGTTCACTCGCACAATCCCCAATCCACCCACATAAGCACCAGCACATTCCTGTACCAAGAAAATGCGGTCGCAACAACCTACCAATCTCGAATTTCGGTTGCACCACGAAGTATAAATTCGCAGAAGATAGCAAGCTAAACTCATATGCATTTTATCACACAAGTAATGGTCAGCTTCCCGCACAAAACAATAAATAAATACTCGACATTTTCCTCGTACACTGATCTATGTAAGTAGCACAATGCTACTGACAGTAGAAGGACCAAAAAATCACGGCGGATTTCAAATCAGCCACGAAGTAGCCCATTCCAAACAAACATGGAAGGGAGACAAAGGTTGGCCTCAGACCTCACAGCGGCTGCCAAACTTCAGCGCCATCAGCTAATGGAGGCGGACGGGCGCTGGTGATCGTAGAATTTTGTCTTGAAAAGACTACTCTCGTGTTGCTGCGAGTTAACTAATACTTCTACAAACGAAATGTGCTCATATTCTGGGCTCCGGGCTAATTAATGTTTCCACACACGATATATGGTCATAATTCTAGGCTCCTGTGTTTTGGATGCTAAATTTTTGGATACAGAAGCTAAGGGCTCTCGCGAGCTTGTTTTTAGTGTGAAAGTTACTGAGGCGAATACTCCTGAGTTGGAGCATGGTGTCGTATTTTTGTGCAGTTTGAGGGGTGAAATGACGTCAACATGTAAGAGGCTGAGGCTGTTGTGCTGAGGATATAGTTCTTGACTCCCTAAAATTCATAAATGAATTTTACTCTCCTTTCAATTTCTCATCACAAGATACTCTTGTTCAAAAATTCCTCACGACCCGCCACTAAGAAGTAAAACTTCTCCCCAACCGACACTCGCATACAAAAAAACTTTCGCCACCCGACACTCGCAAACAAAAAAACTTTCGCCACCCGACACTCGCATACAAAAAAACTTTCGCCACCCGACACTCGCATACAAAAAAACTTTCACCACCCGACACTCGCATACAAAAAAACTTTCACCACCTGGCACTCGCATAAAAAAATTCTCACCAGCCGAAAATCGAATAAAAAAACTTCGCCCCATAAAAGAGGTTGGCTAGTTAACAATTAGCTTATTAGTCTTAAAGATTTCCGAATTAGAATGTCAGTTTACTTCAATATTACAATTTCTTGTCACACTTATGTATTACAATTTATTTTTAGTCAACCATTCGCTCCTTAATTTTACAGAATATGCTTCCTTGTGATAAAATTACGATACTGGTTCTATTGCACTACTACCTTCGTTTGAAAAAGACCAGCGAATGAATTCGTACTTTTATTTAGTTTTACTAAGCCCCTGCACCTCGTGCGCATTTCTCACTCTAACCAAAAACAACGAATAAAGAAATACTCATTTTCATTCGAGTGAAGTGTGTTAAAATGCCGAGAAAATATTCCAACATATTTTCATAACAGGAAATTCTCTCAAAAAATGAGGCTCCGGTGTTGGCGGGAGGAGGGGGAGAGGGGTGGGGTCGGGTGCTACCGGATCATAATTTTAAAAGCATTTATTCATTTGTTGACCCTCGTGTGCCACTTAAGACGCTCAGCGCCCTAATTGCATTCCACTGACGCTCTCAAGTTTTACGGTGCACCACCGTTCATTTCAGTCGACCATCGCCGGCTGAAGTTGGGAAGAATGTATGGAAGTCGACGTTTAGCGTTTGAAGCTCGTAGAGTGGCAGGTCCGGTGGGATATATTTCAGTAAATTTTGCGTGATCATTGGTTTTTTTCTATGATCCGTTCATAGTTATCCCACTAAATGCATTCATAATGCATGGAGGGTATAATGCAGGCATGAAATTAGTCCTGCATTCAAGAATGAAAAATCTTACGGGCACTTTAGTAAAAATTACAGATAAACCCTTCGAATTACAACGATGCGTCAAGGACTTACTGTTTTATTCTCTTCTGTTTTTTCTGTTTATTTTTTGTTCTGGCCAAAATCATCAAGTTTTGCCTTGTTTTAGATAAAATTTTAACTCTACTAAAATCTTCCTTTCCGTCGCGTGAAGACTTAGGCATGAGACATCGAAAAACAAAGGCAGTAGTTCGATTCCATTTCTGTACCCTTGATATTTTCACAAGAATGCAGCTCTCTAGTGATGGCAGCAGACGGGTAGAAATGGGATTGTCACCCCGATTGTCACGGAGTTAGCAGTAAAACAAAGAATATTTAACATCTGTGGCTAGTAAGATTGAGGGCTAACAGAAGCTTTGACCGTACAAGGTGCCGAGTACTCATTATGATCAAATTTCATAAAGGGAAAAATTGAGAATTTTGGGGAAAAAAGGGAATCTTGCAGCCCTGGCTGCACCGCACAATCTAAATTTGCCGCCATATTTTTTCTCTTTTCCATTTGGATGCTTCGCTGTGAGATTTAGTACCACCAAAGTGGACGCAAACTTTCAAATTCTTCGTTTGTCATGTATTTAGAATTAAGAACGTTCTTTCAGCTTCCAAACTCTAAATTTTGTGCGACTTATTCTTAAAGTATTCTGAGCACGAATTTCCATTTTGGTCAAAAATGAATTTTTATCGAAGTTTCCAGAAGGAAATGTCGTCACGTGACGAGTGTGTGTGTAACTGAGTTTACACTGAATTTCTGAAACAATAAAAATTGCTGAAAGAATAAAAGTTCTGAAACAATAAAAAACAATAAAATAAATTAACAATAAAATTGCTAAAACAATAAAATAATTCCGAAACAATAAAAATTTTAAAAAATAAAAATTCTGAAACAATACAATAAAAAGTGAAACAATAAAAATTTTCACTGGTGACCTACTTATTTCTTTCTTTGTTCTAACAAGGGTGACTTCTTAGAACAAAGAAAGAAATAATTGAGTCACCAGTGAAAACTTTTTAGACGATGGTTGCTTTTATTACCTCACAAAATTAAAGAAGACAACCCATTGAATATTGTAGATGCCGGAGAGAAGGAACCAAACTTCTGCAATCTTGCAAAAGTATTACTTATACTCGTACTTATTTATAACTCGTGAATTTCAAGCTCTCTAAGTTCTCCGATAATGCAGTAGTTTCATCGGCCGTAAATTTCTCAAAATTTACCTTTTCGTCTCTTGAACAGACGAGTACTTTTACATAGCATTTAAAAAAAATCCCTCAACGACATAGAGCTGGCGGTGCATTTTTCAAAATCTATTTTTTTGCCGTGCCCATTTTCGAACTTTTCGAGCAAGAAAATTCCGACACTAGCGTTGTATGTCATTGTGGAGTGAAAAATTCCCTTTTTGGACAGATAAATTTTTAGCCCGTCGTCTCGCAAGGTTGTTTTACAAAGCGAAGAAAATGGGGCGCTCCGAGCGCATACTTTATTTCCGCTCGAGTAACACACAGAGCGGCAAAGCGGTGCAAAGTTCTGCTATTAAAGCTCTCTGCAACGCAAAGCGTAGTTTCGAAGCGTTGTGTTTTGCAGAAAAAGCTCCCCTCAAGTTACGTCATAAGCAGTGCATCTCAGTTACGTCATAAGCAGAGTTTTTTAGTTACACCCTAAACATTGCGTAAAAGCTACGTCCTGAACACATCGGCCATAACTTTAGATTGCTTACATTATCCGTGAACTCATTATGGATCAATAAGAACGAGGGGTCCTAGAAATAAACAAGTCCACATCCTGCTCCCGTGATGTGGGAACAAGTCCACTTCCTGTTTTCGTGATGTGGAAACAAGTCCACTTCCTGCTCCCGTGATGTGGGAACAAGTCCACTTCCTGTTCTCGTGACGTGGAAACAAGTCCACTTCCTGCTCCCGTGATGTGGGAACAAGTCCACTTCCTGCTCCCTCATGCTGGGGGGCTGAAAGAATCCAACTCCCAACTCCCCGGTCCCATTGTGGTGATGACAGCAGCTTGATTTCCCGAAGGAAGAGCGCCACCTTTTGACAGATGTGCCCGCAGTGCCAACCTGAGCAACTCAAAAGCGGCTCCCGCAAACAAACAGACGCGCGGCCGCCTCTGGGACGCAGCGCAGCGGCCGCTGTGTCAGCAAACGAGCTTAACGTGTTGGCAGGGACCTGAGTTTTCAGACATTTGGTGTCGTCGGGCGGCACCGCTGGCAAAGTGAGTTTCCCTGTTGACTTGGTTACCCTTCGTCCTTTTTATCATATGAATAAATCATAACTAGAACTTTTCATCGAGAAAATAGCCAGAAATAAAATTTAAAACTCTGTGCTTTCATGAAATGAAAACGTGGCTGAAAAACAAATATTTTCGCTATTTCTTGGACCACTCGTAAATATCCGTTATTTCATGGACCACTCGTAATTATTCGTTATTTCTCGGACCACTCGTAATTATCCGTTATTTCATGGACCACTCGAAATTATTCGTTATTTCATGGACCACTCGTAATTATACGTTATTTCTCGGACCACTCGTAATTATTCGTTAATTCTCGTACCACTCGTAATTATTCGTTATTTCATGGACCACTCGTAATTATTCGTTATTTCTCGGACCACTCGTAATTATTCGTTATTTCATGGACCACTCGTAATTATTCGTTATTTCTCGGACCACTCGTAATTATTCGTTATTTCATGGACCACTCGTAATTATTAGTTATTTCTCGGACCACTCGTAATTATTCGTTATTTCTCGGACCACTCGTAATTATTCGTTATTTCATGAACCACTCGTAATTATTCGTTATTTCTCGGACCACTCGTAATTATTCGTTATTTCATGGACCACTCGTAATTATTCGTTATTTCTCGGACCACTCGTAATAATTCGTTATTTCTCGTACCACTCGTAATTATTCTTTATTTCTCGGACCACTCGAAATCATTCGTTATTTCTCGGACCACTCGTAATTGTCTACACATATCGAGATCTCGTACTATATGAGGAATATAAATATATGGCTGATGTAAACCACAACTACAAAAATCATGGAAAGTCCAATACTTATTTTTCAGTTGATGTTCATCGCAAAACTGATGTTCTTGGGTGTAAGAAGTGGACTCATTCAAACTTCATTTCCCCTTTGGAACTTCTTTATTTCGTCTTCCTTTTTGCTTCTTTCAGTTTTTAAACATTCTTCTCTATCTCTCTTCAGCCTTTTCTTCCTCTTCCATTTTAATTCGCTGTTCCTATGCCCCGAGTATCAGCATGTGTGAGAACGCATCAAGGTATAGAAAACAAGGTAGGTTCTAACCAGTTTTTTTTTCGTTGAAGGTGTGGGTTTGCTGACGTCACGGCAACGAACCAATAGCAGTGCTCATATGGCATCTGTTAGCACTGCTACCCCCAAATCTGGCTCTACTATTGGCCTAACGACATGGCGTTTTGATGACGTCATTAAGTTTGTTTTAAATAATGCCATTCTATTGGTTAGCCGAAGAAAAAGAGGTGTACTTTCTCCTATAGAAATGACCCTGCGTTGCTTCCTCTACCGTGGAACGCATCTTGTGAATAGATTCCCTTTAACTTATAGCATATGCTAAATTTTCCCATTTTCCGCACTCATGACATCGCCTTGATATCACCTTTGTTTTCGGGTTTTTAAACCAATTAACTAACTAAATTAAACAAATTTAAACCAATTAAGCCTATAAACCAATTAATATTATATTGTTTTCTCTCCCTTGGATTAAACAGGACCAAGGCTTATTGATGCATAATGGAATCAAGCAGCGTCATAGATGCATGCTAGTTCATTTGTGTGTCACCTCACCGCTGAGGGGATTTAACATTGGTAAAGAATGAGTCGTCATTAGCTAACGCCTCCGATTTGACTGGTGAGATAATAATCGTTCACACCAGCAAGAGGTTGGGCCTCACAAACAACCTTCTTGCTCCAAAACATGATTTCTGATGCTGTTATTTTTGTGCCGTGTCCATGATACGACACTCCTCCTCTCAGTGGTGGAAACCAAACGAAAATAATTCAAATATCTACGCTTACTTATTGCTGTTAAATAATATCGTAGGTCGCTCGGGTTTTACAGTCGATTTTTTTGAAACAGTGATAATTTTCAATAAAATGTGTCTTTCATAAAATACACTCATTATTGTTATTCCGATTTAAGAGTTCTCAGCCTTCAAAACGCGGCATGGGAAACACGATGGAATAATATCGTCTAATAGATATTTAAAATCTACATTTACGTTGACACTCTGTGAAGAAAAGCCGTTTAAAACAACAGTGTGGGCATATCGGAAGGCGTTTATATCGGAAAACCTTCATACTCATTAAGCCTCCATCTCACTTCCTCCGCGTAAATTCATCAAGAGCCGAAAAGTTCGTGCAATTGAAAACCAGTGCGATTGTGAACTGGAGGGACCTTTGAAGTTTCTTTTGGCGCGCGCGTTATCAATCAGCAAGCCTTCCCTCCCTCGGTCGCGTCAATGGAAGGTTCTGCGTGCTTCTCATCTTCAAATAATGACCTCCTCGTTTGAAACGATAAAATTTTTTTTTTCGTTTATTGTTGGGTCACGTGGGACTCTTCAGCCTAATAAAAAATGAGGCAAAGAGTACGGGTTTGGTCGCAGGTGCGAGGCTTCAATAATTGCACTCTCACTCGGCATAATTTTTGTGCCCTGCTCTTATTCGAAAATTTTTATTTAATTGTTTTATTTAAAGATTCCTTTTTAATTTTTCATACCAGCAACTTTAAAATGAAAAGTTGCCATGAAAGACGGGTGAACATTGCATATTGCTTTGAAATTAATCCATATGATGCCAGAACCTTGTCCTCTATTGAAAGAACACGAATAAATTTGTAATTAAAATCTGAAACATGGGGATTTCTGAAAAATAAACTGTAATTGGAGATAGAACTCAGTGTATTTTTGAAAAAATAAACTCAAAAAGGGAGAAACATGTAATTTGTTCGCGTACAGCTGAAACTTTGCGTATGTATTTATGAAAAATGAACTTAAAAATGGAGAAACATGAAATTGGTTCTCGTACGGCTGAAACTTTGTGTATTTATTTATGAAAAGTGAATTTAAAAATGGAGAAATATGTTATTGCTTCTCGTGCAGCTACGCGGACGTGTGTCTACAGCAGTAATAAGACTCACGTAACTGTTTGCATATATACCTAGCTGTGTCTTGTGCATGTGTTTTTTGTAGTACATAAAGGTTAAATAGATTTTTATCATACAAATATTCTCACACGTAGTTATCCTCAGTTAAAAATATTCATTTAATAACTCTGCATTCACTAGAGTGATTGGTTCAAGTGCAAAGAACCGTGTAAATAATTTTTCCATGAACAACCGAGTACAATATTTAAATTTTATACATTGTACATTTTCTTTGCAACTAGCCGCACAAATAACAGGTTCTCGAGTTCAGCAACTGAAATGTTAAAAAATTCATTTACAGTGGGAGTCTGACGATCAAAAACACTCCCTGTGCTCCGAACAATGTTTTTTCTCATGCTCCGCTTCTTAAAACATTAAAAGTTTACCCCTCGCATTTGTAGAAAATATATTGAAATGATCGTTGATGACATGCTGTTTTTGTCATTATAACTTTCCCCCGAGCATTTACTGCCGTCTTTTCAGATCTGCCTTCATCTGCCATCAGATGAATAGTCGAACCAGAGCGCGGCTACAGCCTCCGTACAATGCAAATTTTCGAAGGAGACGAGGGAGGAACAAGAAAGTAGCCAAGTTAAATGAAGCAGCGCCGCGCGTCTGAAGTTTGATAATTGAACATAAGGAAGCTCTATAGCGCTTAATTAAATTACGCAGTTTGAAAGCTTTTTGTAAAAATTGCAAAAGTTGAGATTTTGAGCTATGAGAATAGCCAATCTTGAAAATCTTGCTGCGTCATCACATGGGATGTGGACGCTCTGCCTACGGGTCTGTGAGCTCTTGTGAGGAAATCTTTTATTTCCTAGCAATTGACAAGAAATGTGCCGTAATTATACCGTCGCCTATCGAGTTCACTTCACTGTTTGCGAACCTCAAATTATATATGGAAATAAGTAAATAGCCGCAGTTCATCAAATAGTATTACCAAGTCGAACTCTTTCACCGGAGCATGCATGTTTTTTGAAGCCTAAGCGATTTAATAACTTGGGCGGAGAAAACGTTAGCCTGGGTTAAACTGAGCATCAACTAGAATTGTATAACACCATTGTGTTTGGTTGATTTCAATAAATATTCTTATCATTATGGTACAACGCTGGCTGGATTTAAATTGTGAATAACTGGAAACAAGTACACTTTGCACATGTAAATTGAGGATTGCACGAGAATATTTCATAAGACGCAAAAACAGGCCGTTGTACAGTTTATTCCCGTCGTTCCGAATGAGCTCAATATTCAGAAAACTCAGGGGAAAATTCTTACGTGAGTGAGTGCAATAACAGATTGGCAAATTTTTCCTCGATAAAAAACTATTGCAAGACAACCTATTCTCGCAACTCCAAATGCAAGTGTGCGGTAATTATTGCTGAATTTTACAAAAAAAAACTTCTTATTTCGCCGCTTGAACGTTATTTTTCACATTACCGTGCGGTGGTTCCGTATTTTTATTTTTTATTTTTAAATAGACGTAAAACTACTCTTTGTTTCTGGAGATTTTTCACTCTGAATATTCCTTCCAGGCAATTTTTTTTTAATTTACGGAATTTGAAATGTGAATGTCATTAGCAACACTGGCTTCCTTGATAAAGGATCGCTCAAACGACGCCAATGTCCAGGAGAAATACAGCACAAAGAACGCTCGTTCGTTTGAAGATCATTTTCGAGACAAATTGAAAAGTTTTATGCGAAGAAGAAAGAGAATTTGTGTACTGATGATTAATTTGGAACTTGTTTTGATCACTGAAGAGGCCTACTCTGTTTTTTTATTATTTTCCGAGCCGCTAACTCGCAGTATTCAATGATTATTTTAATCATTAATGTTTTGTCGTGTTTATTCAACGAAGGAAATTAAGAATTCAAGATGAAAGAGTACGTTGTACGAACACACGCACACACGTAGTACAAATTATTGGCGATATCAGGCTGGCAAGTGCGCAGTATATGGATGCATACACGAGTACATCAAGTCCAATGGTGGCTATTTCTGTAATCAATTGTTTTTCTTTACAATTTGGCAAAATGATTTCCTTTCCTGCAACAGATCCCCTATCTAATTCATTATATTTTGTAACCTGTGAGAAAATATTTTCCTTGAGATAATATTCCCTGACTCTTTGTTGACCTTACGAGCAATTGTTAACGCCGTCGCATTTTAGTCATTACAGCAACCTTGGAATTATCGCACGCAGAAATTTTTTGGGGGACTTCCGGTTTCGGTTTTTCCTCCGGTTCGGTTTCTCATCTAGCGTTTCGAACGTTTTATGCTCTCTCATAAAACGTTTGAAACGTGGGATGAGAGAGCCTAAATCGTGGGATGAGAGAGCATAAATCGTGGGATGAGAGAGCATAAATCGTGGGATGAGAGAGCATAAATCGTGGGATGAGAGAGCATAAATCGTGGGATGAGAGAGCATAAATCGTGGGATGAGAGAGCCTAAATCGTGGGATGAGAGAGCCTAAATCGTGGGATGAGAGAGCATAAATCGTGGGATGAGAGAGCATAAATCGTGGGATGAGAGAGCATAAATCGTGGGATGAGAGAGCCTAAATCGTGGGATGAGAGAGCCTAAATCGTGGGATGAGAGAGCCTAAATCGTGGGATGAGAGAGCCTAAATCGTGGGATGAGAGAGCCTAAATCGTGGGATGAGAGAGCCTAAATCGTGGGATGAGAGAGCCTAAATCGTGGGATGAGAGAGCCTAAATCGTGGGATGAGAGAGCATAAATCGTGGGATGAGAGATCATAAATCGTGGGATGAGAGATCATAAATCGTGGGATGAGAGAGCATAAATCGTGGGATGAGAGAGCATAAATCGTGGGATGAGAGAGCATAAATCGTGGGATGAGAGAGCATAAATCGTGGGATGAGAGAGCATAAATCGTGGGATGAGAGATCATAAATCGTGGGATGAGAGAGCATAAATCGTGGGATGAGAGAGCCTAAATCGTGGGATGAGAGAGCATAAATCGTGGGATGAGAGAGCATAAGCCGTGGGATGAGAGAGCATAAATCGTGGGATGAGAGAGCCTAAATCGTGGGATGAGAGAGCATAAATCGTGGGATGAGAGAGCATAAACCGTGGGATGAGAGAGCATAAATCGTGGGATGAGAGAGCATAAATCGTGGGATGAGAGAGCATAAATCGTGGGATGAGAGAGCATAAATCGTGGGATGAGAGAGCATAAATCGTGGGATGAGAGAGCCTAAATCGTGGGATGAGAGAGCATAAATCGTGGGATGAGAGAGCATAAACCGTGGGATGAGAGAGCATAAATCGTGGGATGAGAGAGCATAAATCGTGGGATGAGAGAGCCTAAATCGTGGGATGAGAGAGCATAAATCGTGGGATGAGAGAGCATAAATCGTTCGAAACACTAGATCAGACTACGATGATCAATACTTTTGGACCCACATACGATGCAATTATTGGTAGAAATTTCTGTAATTGACTGTTTTTCTTCAGAATTTGCCAAAATGGTTAACTTTTCTTTTGAGACAGAGTTTTACATACTCGTTGGAAGCGCCCATTTTGCTTGCAAGTAGTTCCAGCCATTTCTGAGGATCGTCTAAAACTCAGAAAAAGTTCTTTCAGTATTCTATAAAAGTCGTGCAGGCATATAAAGTATTTTTTAATCCGTCCTGTGACTTTTAACCGTGGGATAATTCACCAATTTATTTTACATATTACAATATTATATCAAAATTGTTGCAAGCCGTGAAATTATGTATGTATTTCGTAGATATTGATTTCATCGACATTTATTGAAAGTTTCCCAGCGATTCAACTTACAATCTTAGGCATAATGAAGTGTCAAATCTTTTTGATGTTTCCGTTCTTCATATCCCGGCCTCTAGCGCATGACACTCTTATTCGAACAAGGCACCTCTCAAATGCACAAAGTAGACTTTAATATTGCAGCATAAGAATTTTTTCTTTGCAGTTTACTCAAACACGAGACGACTCAGATTTGGGGTCGACCTTCACTCAATTACCCAAATTTTTCCCACAAAATGGATTTCTAGGCACAACCAATATCGACTGCTTCATTATTATAAAGTCTTCGTTTCCCTGCGTTATATTGCTACAAGGAGGGATGTGCTTAATGACGTATCTGTGATTCGACCCCATAACAGGATTGATGTGCTTTATCGAACACCAGTGTACACGACCCGTCACAAATGACGGTATTCGATATTTTCTTAGACAAATCTTGTCGATGTGGGTGACCAACAAATATATCATCCTAATAGTACCCACGATTAAAATATTCTTGTACTTGTGCACTGGCGAAACTCGTATCACAGATATGGTCATTGAGCATCTTTTAATTAAGAGCGTGAAAGAGAGTCGAATCAATCTATTTAAAGTGTTCCATGAGATTCTAATAGTAATTTACGTAGGAGAAATCCCGCTCAAAAAATATACATAAATTCACTTAGTTATTTATTTTTAAATTTACGGAAACACCAGATATTTTATTAAACAAGTACGATTATCGAATCCTGTTATTTTTTATTTACACTATGTAGTTTATTCATATTTTACTGTTGTTCGTTGATCAGCAAATAAATACAGGTGCTGCTAGTCTCATTGGACGTAAAACCTTCGGTAGGAAAAGAAAACGTTTTGTTCATGATCTTAGTGAGTCTTGGAAGGGAGGTGTTTTGGGTACGAAGTAGTTTTACACTTTGCGAATGTTGAAAGATGATGGTTCTAACCAAGGAGTTGCTTCAGATAATTTACTCTTCGCAAGAAAACCTCGCGATGAAGAGAACTGTTCTTTTTTTGCGATGAGTTAATATTAGAAGCTGCTATTACTAAGAAGTAGTAATCTCAACTGGAGTAAACAGTTGTGAATATTGTAACCTTCTTCCCAGAAATAAACTTTCTTTACACGCATAAAATGTTTTCTTGGGGGAACTGGAAACTGAATCGCATTCATAAAACTCACGGTGCATGCAAAGCATATTGTTGAAGTTGTTGAAGATGAACATTCAAGGTAAATCAGCATCCTTAGCAAGCACTTTGACAGCGACGTGCGCCACAGGTGGTACACGGAGGTGATTTTCATAATGCTGCTGACGGACCAGTAGTCGCGAACTCAACTTTCATAAATACTCAGTCAAAGCTAAATGAAGGCACGATCCAGTTAAAGTTTCCTATTTCCAAAATAGTTTACTACAATTGACTTCAAATTTTAGTTTGATGTTGAACTAATATTTAGTAGTCGCAGTCAAAGTGTCAGGCTAGAGTGACTCTCTAGCGTGGGACTGAGGCTTTGTTCAGGTCTCTTTGCGACCACAACGCTGCTCTAGTATGGCTGGATTTTTTTAAAGTCCTTGTAGCCTGTGATTTGTAATTATTGGGTTGGCCATTCGTTTTTTAAATATCATTTTTCCGACCTCCTAAAGATTATTTTGATATTCTCATCCTTTGAATCCTGTGTAGAACATAAAATGATCTTTAGAAGGTCAGAAAGATGGCATTCAAAACACTAACGAACTTTTGGCCCACCCAATACAATTTGACAAGTCGAGTTCAAATTAATCAAACTCAACTTCAAGTTAATCCAACCCTAAGTTGAGTTAAGAATTGACACAATTACTCGTTAATTTGAGCGTTTTTTTGTCCTAAATAAGTATCTTTACTTGGATCAAACTGAACTTGAGTTGGATTTATTTGACCTTGACTTGGTTAATTCGATCTTGACTTGGATTAATTCAAACTTGACTTGGATTAATTCAAACTTGACTATGATTAATTCGAACTTGACTATGATTAACTTAAACTTGACTTGGACTAAACTGAACATGACTTGGTTTAATTTGAAGTGAAAAAGATGTAGTGTGCAAGGCCCGTCAAAAATTAGGGGATTCAATACCTTTCCTGAACGAATTTTCCAGACGTGGATGACATACAAAATATCCAGCATAACAGTACCCGTGATAAAAAATATTCTTGTGCTTGAAACTGGCGAAACTCGTATCACAGATACGGTCATCATAACTATCCTTATGAGCGTGACAGAGAAATGGAAGAATCGAACTCCAAACAAAAAACCAAGGGTATTTTTAGGTAGTAGCAGGACCCGTGGAAATTCTACGGACAATATCAACGTTGAGCTAGGTGCACCCATGAGGAAATTCCGTCAACATTACCTAACTTATGCTAACCTAACCTTTCCTATCTTAACATATCCTAACCTTTCCTATCCTAACCTTTCCAATCCTAGCCTATCCTAACTTAACCAAACCTATCGTAACCGAACCCTATCCTCATAAAATGTCAAGCGTATCAATGCATGTAAAGGCCATCTTTTATTGTTACTCCGAGGAATTCGGTATCCGTGATACTGCAAACACAAAGGGAAGCGCAACGGATGGACTAAGTAACTAAGGAGGGATCAGCTGACTGATTTCTTCTCTTTGCTCCTGAAATAGCGCTGCTATAGCTCTTCTTTTGCGTTCTCTGTCAAGTTTTCTTTTTTCCTGAAGCATTTCCATTTTATTTAGTTTGAAAATTTGCACACATTTAAGATAATCTTAAATTTCTTGATGTTTCTAACAGCAAAACCTTGAATATTTAAATGTAATCAGTATCCATTATACCCAACAAATAAATATGCATTCTATGTTTCTTAAGAAGCGGGCACCAAACAATATATAAATAAATGTATAAATAAACACACAATTGGTTATTTTTAGTTTATATATTCGCATATTCAAACGGTGTACGTACCTGTGTTCTAGATACACAATGAAACTCAACTTTCAGTAGTCCTCACTCCCATTTTCTCAAAGCGTTACGACGAGGCTGAGTTATGCCGATGATTTGCCTCAATTCTTTTGGAAAATGGGAAAAAAATTTGCTAAGCACAGTATATTTATGCAATCATTTCAACGAAGACAGTGTTTGTTACGAAAATATTTCTGTTTGAACACACTTGAATTCAAAACTGCCCACGCTTTTATTATATCACGAGTCTTGGACATTTTAGTCTTAAGCTCATTCTTGCCAACAGATATTTTTTAACTGACGTATTTCTTGTGAGTGTTTTTAACACGCACCATGAGCATGCAAAGCATACCATCAAAATAGCTTGAAACTTTGTGAAATTCAAGAATCGAGCTCTTGTGTCACGCAAAATATATTCCTAAAGTTTATGCTGTATTTTACAAAATAATTGCCTGGTAAAAACGTAAACTTTCTCGGTGTGAACATGGGTTTTGTCACGCACAATTTATTTAGAGTTAATGCTGCAGAACATAAAAGTTTCGTATAATGCATTTTTCACTTTGTACCTTAGGAACGTTGTCGCAAATACCTACAAACTCTGCTGCGTAGAAATAAAAATATAAAATTTCCAAGAAACGCGAGAGCTTCGCACCGACGCAAGTGCCTTAACGAGGCCCTCCTTGTCTCTCCAGGGCAGCGTACTGTCTGCAGGCGTCTGTCTGCAGCCTGTGCCTGCAGGGGACTGTCTGCAGCCTTTGTCTGCAGGGGTCTGTCTGCAGCCTGTGTCTGCAGGGGTCTGTCTGCAGCCTGTGTCTGCAGATGACTATCTCTGCAGCCTGAGTCTGCAGGGGACTATGTCTGCAGCCTGTGCCTGCACGGGACTATGTCTGCAGCCTGTGTCTGCAGGGTTCTGTCTGCAGGAGTCTGTCTGCAGCATGTGTCTGCAGGGGACTATATCTGCAGCCTGTGTCTGCAGGGGTCTGTCTGCAGCCTGTGTCTGCAGGGGACTGTGTCTGCAGCCTGTGTCTGCAGGGGACTATGTCTGCAGCCTGTGTCTGCAGGGGACTATGTCTGCAGCCTGTGTCTGCAGGGGACTATGTCTGCAGCCTGTGTCTGCAGGGGACTATGTCTGCAGCCTGTGTCTGCAGGGTTCTGTCTGCAGGAGTCTGTCTGCAGCATGTGTCTGCAGGGGTCTGTCTGCAGCCTGTGTCTGCAGGGGTCTGTCTGCAACCTGTGTCTGCAGGGGTCTGTCTGCAGCCTGTGTCTGCAGATGACTATCTCTGCAGCCTGTGTCTGCAGGGGACTATGTCTGCAGCCTGTGCCTGCACGGGACTATGTCTGCAGCCTGTGTCTGCAGGGAATCTGTCTGCAGGAGTCTGTCTGCAGCATGTGTCTGCAGGGGTCTGTCTGCAACCTGTGTCTGCAGGGGTCTGTCTGCAACCTGTGTCTGCAGGGGTCTGTCTGCAGCCTGTGTCTGCAGATGACTATCTCTGCAGCCTGAGTCTGCAGGGGACTATGTCTGCAGCCTGTGCCTGCACGGGACTATGTCTGCAGCCTGTGTCTGCAGGGTTCTGTCTGCAGGAGTCTGTCTGCAGCATGTGTCTGCAGGGGTCTGTCTGCAGCCTGTGTCTGCAGGGGTCTGTCTGCAACCTGTGTCTGCAGGGGTCTGTCTGCAGCCTGTGTCTGCAGATGACTATCTCTGCAGCCTGTGTCTGCAGATGACTATCTCTGCAGCCTGTGCCTGCACGGGACTATGTCTGCAGCCTGTGTCTGCCGGGGACTATGTCTGCAGCCTGCATAAGTGCCTGTACTGAGCTGGGACGTTACTCCAGCATTTTTTTGACCAAA
The DNA here is from genome assembly GCA_030386875.1 of Morinoia aosen. Lineage (NCBI taxonomy): Eukaryota > Metazoa > Arthropoda > Malacostraca > Amphipoda > Talitridae > Morinoia > Morinoia aosen. The sequence continues at coordinate 58,042,499 of CM059567.1, read as the reverse complement.
ATTAACAAATTTTATCGTTTCGGATAAAAAGAAAAAAGAAAAACTTCCTTTCAATAAGCAATAAGTTGACCCGAAGAGTCGACAAATTAGGTTTTGAATACCTTTTTAACTAAAATTTCCTTGCTTCTAACTGGTGTGAAAACCACAAGAGATATTGCAATATCGATGACAGTGGTTGAGTGAGCTCAGAGTGAAAAGGTAGAGATAAAGCAAGTTCGTTTCAAGTTAAAAAGCTCACTCGCTCAAATGATTATTTTTTGCTTCTACTTAATAAAATGTATGAGAATACATAATGTAAATAGCGTGTAAATCCCGAATGCTATTTAACTTTCATTTTTATTGGTTTTTGTACACTTTTGGATAAATTAACACACGTGATGCTCATGTGGATACTGATAAATCTCTTCCTGAAGCAGTGAAATCAACGTTCTAATTTTATTTACTGAGTGTATATCCCATGTCTGGTATACAATGTAATTTACTGTTGGTTGGTCGCACAGCGCTAAATGAGTGTTGCCGTCCGAAATTTGACTTATTTCTAATGACTTGAAAAGTTTAACAAAATCGGAAACGGCGGGAAAACCCAATAATAATAATAATAATAATAATAATTACTATTTTAAAAGGAACCGCGTCCGTCCGTCTGCGTGTCACACCCACCAGCCTGCAGTGGGTGATGAGCGTATCTGTGATACAAGCTTTATCAACTCCACAATTTTCGGTGCCTTTAACCCAGCAGATTCCGAGTTTGAATGAATATCACGTGTATTGGTAGGTTAGATTAGGTTGAATAGAATATCAGCGGTTGAGACTTGGGAAAGTATTTATTAGAAAGCCATAGAATAGCGTAGGAAATCACGGGAAAGCTATGTTGAAGCTCAGTTGGTCCTATATCTAATCCTGTCATTTTTTTGACGGGCGATGTGCACTCGTAATAATAAAGCATGACAAAATCAGTTATCCCATAGCTGCTGCTACAAAAACATTACATATTTTCATAACATTGATGACCTTTTTGTGAGCGCAAAAATTAAACTCTTCAATTGCAAACTCTAAAATGAACATGTTTCTAAATTCGAAACTGAAACTTCAAAGCTGTGAGTTGCAATTACAGTACAAAGAGCCTCTTATGTTTTCATTCACTTTTTATTCTAAAAAATATAAAGACCGTGGCACAGGGCAATAATTAATTGACTGAAAGCCATTGTGACATATTGACGTTTAAAAGTAACAAACACCTAACAAAAACTTGCGTCTAGATTGCGAACGAACAACATTGGCTTAGTGACTTACCGACAATTTCATAAATATATAATACCTCAATGAAAATTGTCGTGAAAACACTCAGTGGAACCGAAAATTCTGAGGATTTTTTCTAGCAAATAATTAGCCGAAAAAGAGCTAAACTTGGCCATTTTGCCTGTCAACTCTTGCGGTGAGTGAACAGCCTAAGCACGGGTTTATGAAACAATAACATTTTATGATAAGATTATTATTGTTGACGCAACGTGCCAGATTGGAGCTGGCCATAGAATTTTGGCTTTCAAAACAGCTGGCATCACATTAGAGAGGAAAAACTTTACGTATATGAGAGTGAACTAATGAGATTAAACATTCACGATTTGTAATGGTAACACGAAAAAAAGGAATTGTGTTTCGTGGGAATTAGATGTCAAATGAGTTGTTAGAAATTTTATTATTTATGGCTTGGGAATAAGAAAACGAGAGGGAAATGATACAAAGTTTTGAAAGAATAAGATTATTATTAAATTTGGAAATAAAAGGAATAGAAATTACCAACACAGGAACAAAATTACGTCATGAATGAACAGAGTTTTGATGTAAGTTACGAATCATTTATTTTTAGGTGGAGTTATGAACAACTACAAGGTTCACATTTAATTGCTGCAGAATTGGGAAAATAACTATACATGACATTGTCATGGGAATAGTTTTCAAATCAAAAATGTGTAAAATTACGTAACGTAATTAATTATATTCAACGTCATTAAAATTACGTAACGTAATTTTAATGACGTTGAATATAATTAAACGCTTTAATGACTAAAGTTCTAACAAAAGATTATATTGTATCAACATTTCATGTTTGTGCTTTATCGGAAATAAATTATTTTTTCTTTTCTTTCTTTTGAGTCACTGCCAATTGAACAGAAGCCAAGGAATAGCAAAAGGAATGGAATCAAGCAAGCGTTAGTGAGTCTTAGAATTCTGTAATTTCTTGCCGCTTTAAAAAGAATTTCTCCTTGCGTGTTCACCATTGCTAATTTTTGCTGGACCACTTCCCACCCTGAAAGCTAATTCGAAGATCAAAATGCAAGTTTGCGGTCGGCGTTTTGTCTGCAGACGTGACGGAGAGTGGCTGCGACTAAAGAAAATTTTAAGGAAGAAGTAAGTACATATTGAGAGAGGAACACCTTAGTTAGCTCGATAGAAATTCATGGAGAAAATTCTTCTCGTTCCTACATCGCTATAACGATGCTGGAAATGCTTCACCTGGTGCCGTACGCATTGTAGTTCAGAAACGAACAGTGGCTTCGACTGAAGAAAATTCTAAGGAAGAAGAAAGTACAGGTTGGGACTTGGGCAACTTGGTCAGTTCGATAAGATTTAACAACGGAAGTTCTTCGCGTTCTTACATCGCTATCACGAATGCTGATGAAGCTTCACCCGGTGCCGTGCGCATTGTAGTTCAGCATCTTGTGTGATGCGTGAATTTTGCCGCACAATGGCAGGCAGGGTGAGCGGCGTTGCTTGTAGTGTGGATATTACAGGGAACGCATTTGAAAACGAGTGTTTGCGTCGCTATGAGCAAAAAACCGCTAATTAACACTTAAATAATTAAATTTCAGCGTACTCATAATTCAACAAATAAACAGCCCTCAACATGAGTGTATGCTATGTCCATCAACATTTGTGAAGTTTACATAGATTTTCAACTGTTTGTTGAATAAGTTTATTGCGTTCAGAATAAGTTTGATGAATAAGTTTATTGCGTCTTAAAAGAAGTTCGATGAATAAGTTTATTGCGTTTACAATAAGTTCGATGAATAAGTTTCTTGCGTTGAAAATAAGTTCGATGAATAAGTCTATTGCGTTTAAAAAAAGTTCGATGAATAAGTTTACTGCGTTTAAATAAGTTATGTGAATAAATTTGACACACAGGTCTCACGTCAGATCCCGGTCTTATTCATGGCAGAGCTGAAAAGCTTTCAAGTAATCACTTCCTGTTATTCGTAACCTGGACAGGAGAGCATGACGGCGAAGTGAGCTAATCAGTTTATTGTTACACTCATCATTAATGTATCCTAAGCTCGAGATTTGTAGAAGTTTGATGCAGGTCACGAGCTTACTTTTGAGGCAGCATCGGAATTTTTCAGAAAAATGCTTCAGAGGAATTACATATCAGTTGAGATTACACCAAGGAACGGACTGCATGCAGAACTGCTGGGGCGGGAGGCGGCAGCGAGGAGAAGTTCACAGGACCAGGAAATTGAGGAGGAGAAGGCCAGGAAGGAAGTTCTGAGACTGTAGAAAGAAGGAATTCCATAGGCAAGGAAATTGCAGAAAATTCAGCTCGACCGAAAATGTCATGGCACAGAGTGTCAGATTTGAAGAACAGGTTGCCAGGCAACTTCTTTCGGATGAAATTTATTCGAATCAAATGAATTTGAGTTGAATTTTAGAGCTGAAGATGGGTAGAAAATTGTGCTTGGGTTGAAATAAGTAACGAAAATAAGGATATGAAGAAAAAAGTTATAGTGAAGTAATGGATTTCAGAATAACCTCGCAATGCGTTATTTCAAGTAAAATTGTCAGCTTGTATAATTTTTTTCAAAGTTTAAAAAAAGAATTATCCGTTAAAAGAACCCGCTTTTGAGAAGAAAACAGCTAAAAATAGGAGATCTTCCATGCAAAATTTTCAACCATATGTTATTTTAATCTTCAGCCGAATGTGGATATTTTTATCAATTTTTTCCCAATTTTTATTACCATCTCCTAGCTAGCTATGATCGAAAATTCCCCAAATACAATTTTTAACAGCTTCTATCGTCAAATGCCGGTTGGATGCCGTAACAAGGCTGCGATTTCAGACAACGGACACTTGACTAATAATTCCATCCATCCAGTTTATGCGTCTTTTTTCTCCATCCAGTTTATGCGTCTTCTTTTCTCCATACATTTTATGCGTCTTTTTTCTCCATCCAGTTTATGCGTCTTTTTCCTCCATCCAGTTTATGCGTCTTCTTTTCTCCGTCCAGCTTATGCGTCTTCTTTTCTCCATCCAGTTTATGCGTCTTCCTTTCTCCATCCAGTTTATGCGTCTTCTTTTCTCCATCCAGTTTATGCGTCTTCTTTTCTCCATCCAGTTTATGCGTCTCCCTTTCTCCATCCAGTTTATGCGACTTCCTTTCACCATCCAGTTTATGCGTCTCCCTTTCTCCATCCAGTTTATGCGTCTCCCTTTCTCCATCCAATTTATGCGTCTTCTTTTCTCCATCCAGTTTATGCGTCTTCCTTTATCCATCCAGTTTATGCGTCTTCCTTTATCCATCCAGTTTATGCGTCTTCTTTTCTCCATCCAGTTTATGTGTCTTCTTTTCTCCATCCAGTTTATGCGTCTTCCTTTATCCATCCAGTTTATGCGTCTTCCTTTCTCCATCCAGTTTATGCGTCTTCCTTTATCCATCCAGTTTATGCGTCTTCCTTTCTCCATCCAGTTTATGCGTCTTCTTTTCTCCATCCAGTTTATGCGTCTTCCTTTCTCCATCCAGTTTATGCGTCTTCCTTTCTCCATCCAGTTTATGCGTCTCCCTTTCTCCGTCCAGTTTATGCGTCTTCCTTTATCCATCCAGTTTATGCGTCTTCCTTTCTCCATCCAGTTTATGCGTCTTCCTTTCTCCATCCAGTTTATGCGTCTTCCTTTTAACGACAGGACGTCAGAAAACGGATGTGTAACGCGTCTGCAGATTCTGTGTCAGCGTGTTAGCAGAACAAACCTACACGTAAATGAATTCTATTTTTAACTTAATTATCTAGAAAACTGAAAATCTACGCCCTGTTAGAACTGAAGTCTCGAGAAAATATAAATCTACGCCCTACGGAAACAAAATTATTAAAGAAAATTTAAATCTACGAGCAATTAAAACTAACTTCTCAGGAATGAGGAAAATGTACGCCCATGAAAACTGAATTCTTTAAAATATGAAAATGTGTGCTGTGTTACGGCTAAATTCTGTAAAATCTGGAAATGTACGCGTAATTAAAACTGAATTCCGTTGAAAAATGAAGATCTACGCGTGTAAGTTTTCACTCTGCAATCAATCCTTCTTCTGGCATCGATGCGACGGATGCAACTTGTCACTTTCCATTCCGTGGACTTTTTTGTCTCGTGATTAGCAGCGCTGCTGATGAGAACTCGTGATTAGCAGCGCTGCTGATGAGAACTCGTGATTAGCAGCGCTGCTGATGAGAACTCGGTGCTCAACTTCGGAGTTCAAAAACTCACTCCGACTCTCGTCTCAGACTTAGGACTGCTTTTTGTTCATTTCTTGGTCACAATCTCCACCAGGACCCGAAATTCTATGTGTTATTTCGACTGCCAGACAGTGAGCATTCGATGTTCTGAAATATGATGTTAAAGTACGAGAATAATTTGTGTGTTGTTCATTTCTTGGTCACAATCTCTTCTCGGACCCGAAATTCTTGGTGTTATTTCGACTGCCAGACAGTGAGCATTCGATGTTTTGAAATATGATGTTAAAGTACGAGAATAATTTGTGTGTTGTTCATTTCTTGGTCACAATCTCTTCTCGGACCCGAAATTCTTGGTGTTATTTCGACTGCCAGACAGTGAGCATTCGATGTTTTGAAATATGATGTTAAAGTACGAGAATAATTTGTGTGTTGTTCATTTCTTGGTCACAATCTCTTCTCGGACCCGAAATTCTTGGTGTTATTTCGACTGCCAGACAGTGATCATTCGATGTTTTGAAATATGATGTTAAAGTACGAGAATAATTTGTGTGTTGTTCATTTTTTGGTCACAATCTCCACTCGGACCCGAAATTCTTGGTTTTATTCCGCATTCCTAATAACGCGCATTCAAAGTTCTAAATACAAATTTAAAGTGTGAGAATAACTAGCCTGTTATAAAAATACCTCTCTCCCTATTGTAACTCGAGAAAATTATGTCGTTCTTTTTTATCTTTCACTACTTTGCAACTTAATATACCAAGCTTTTGTGTATATAATTGCTTATTAAATTTAACATTAAAGTAAATTATTTCCATACTCTAACCAACAATATGGGTTATAAACTAAATTTAAAAATTCAGTAAATTAAATTTCGATGTATAGTTAAACGATTAATAAATGCTAAAACCAGAACTAGAACACGCAAAAAAAATTGAACGATTACGGCTGAGATCACAAACTTTCTTGAAAAAAAATTTACCAGATTTCTTTTACGCAACTGCTTCTGATTTTGACGCTCTCCTGTGAAATCCTAATCTCTTGCTTCTCGCTTTATTTCACGGTCACCCAGCTGCTTTTTCTGTCTTTTTTAAATCATGCAGAGATGTTAACTGCAAATCACGGACGTTCCCATATTGGTTTTATTGGCTCCTAGTGATAGAGTTTTAAAAAAATATCCACTGCTCAAAAATCGTACATAGAATATGATTCCAGTGAAACGAAAGCATGTTTCAGATTTTAAAATAGAATGATTTTAAAAGGTTACTCTATAATTCAAGGACTTTTGGAGGTGAGCACATAAGTTGCTAGGAGAGGCTCGAGGCGCTGCGCCTTCAAAGAATTCTCGACATATTTCTTTCCTGAGGATATTTTGCTTGAGGGCTTCTGTTTTACTGGAATAACTCACGTCGAATAGTGCTGTTTTACTTTTTCCATGGTTTCTAAATCGTTTTTGATAATTTTAAAGCTTTGGCATCCTTAGTGCCGTTACAGAGTAACTTTCGCCAATACATCAAAGTTCCGGTAAAAAAAATGTCGATTCTGTGGGTTTTCACAATAAAATGGATAGTCTCGTGATATATGGGGCAAACACACGTAACCTGACTCGTGATTCCAATAAAACTTCACTCCTCAATATTATGGACTGCCATTTCTGTAAGTTTTTGTTTCTGATAGCATTAAAAAGCGATGTCCTCGTCGCCTGAAAAACTCCCATTTCAATAACTTTTTGTTTCCAATCGCAGTGAAAGACGATATTTTGTGATCCCTGGCGCACATCTGGCAGTAATGTTTGAAGTCAGACCGAATCATGATGTACTCGGCACTTCACTCATCAGTAGAGCGGAGGATCTTGCGGTTCACATCAATGAATTTCAGTCAAGATTTGATCATTATGTGATACTGGTTTAATGTTTTGTCTCACACATCACAACCAGCGAGCATGAGGTGCTGTTAAACGTCTCAAAGTTTTGAAAGAATAAAATTATTATTAAATTTGGAAATAAAAGGAACGGAAATTACCAACACAGGAACAAAATTTACGTCATGAATGAACAGAGTTTTGATGTAAGTTACGAATCATTTATTTTTAGGTGGAGTTATGAACAACTACAGGGTTTGCATTTAATTGCTGAAGAATTGTGGAGAAAGTATACATGACATTGTCATGGGAATAGTTTTCATATCAAAAATGTGTTCTTTGGGTGTCCCAGTACGTAATTAATGACGTTGAATATAATTCAACGCTTTAATGACTAAAGTTCTAACAAAAGATTGTATTGTATAAAAGATTCCCGGGCGACCTAGGATATCTTGCCATCTCTTGGAAGAAAAGGCTCTTAATTTAAAGTGGTAGGTCGGTAAGGAAAACCAGCAACATACTGGGCCAGAGTCTCAACGCTACTGGCCCTTCACGCCGAATGTGACGAACTCGTCACAGAAAAAATACAAACTTCCCATGTACTGAATTACGTGTAAACTTTCTAGCAAATGAATGCGACGACTTTGGTACGTGTTTTCTTCAAGCAGAGTTCATTGTTGCGTCAGTTTTGCGTGCGATATTGAGTTATTAAGCAACCTTTGGGTTGTGCGTCGTATAGTTCGCTGCACTCCTGCTGGTTGTGGGTAGCGTTCAGAGCGTGAGGGGTGGAGTGAAATGTCATGTATGTATTCAGATCCTTGCTCGCTATGAGTGTGAAGGTAGGAATATTTACTCTCCGTTGTAGCAACGATTGCAAGATTTGCACAAGCTTTGGTTGAAAAACTGCTAAGACGGTTGTGTCTTGACTCTCCTTCATAATAACGATTGCAAGATTTGCACAAGCATTATTTAAAGAACTTCATAGACCGTCATTACTTGATAGTGGTTTGCTAAGCTGCGCAAACTTGACTAGCACACTTCACTGAAGTTACTGTAACTGTTCCTAAATTAGAGGAACGAGATAATGTCCGCAAAGAAAGAAATTATTTAGATATTGGTCGCCTATAATTCACCATCTACCTTAATAGAGCAGTACTTATGCAGTTTTAATCTTAGGGTAAACTAACCCAGAGACAAAATTTATCTTTTCTCCTAAATATTCTATTCAATCTTTGATAAGGCAAGTATAATCTATAAGGTTCTCATTACCTAGCAAGGACCTTTGTGCTGAGACTTACCGAAAAACCAATGCTACACCTTATTTGAAGTTTCAACTTATTTCAAAATAAATTGTTTTCTTTTTTCTGAAGCAGCGAACGATTAATCGCAGTGACAGGGGGTGTTCCTTGCCCTAATTCATTTGGATTTTATCGCCACCAATCTAGCCGGCCTTGTCAGTAGAGAACGCTAACGGTGTCAATGGAGGCGAGACTCTCAAATTCATTGCTTGCTCGTAAAAGCGATCGGCAAGGACAGTTTCTGACCTCAATTTCACAATTTGACCTCATTATAGATCATTCTCCTGTCATTTGATCGTTATAACCTCCACTGGAAGGCAATTGTTGTATGACATACATGGAAATATGCTTGCTCGCTGAACAATTCATACTGTTAAATTACCTGCTAAAGACATATGTTGTGCGACACATGAACATAGTGCATGTTTTTTTTACAATTCAGACCTTCGGAATAAATCCCTACTTAACTCGCGAGAAAAATAAAACCTTCGGAATAAATCCCGTCTTGACTCGTGAGTGAAGATCGCGTCCGCGAACAAGCGCTGGCTGTGGAAAAATAAGCCTGTCGCTCGCAGGTTCCGCCCCGATCATCGGATAAATGTTTCATTTCAGTTGCTCTTCCCGAGCTCCAGGGCCCCACAAAGCCGGACTCGAATCTGTGCTTTAATCAGAATTTCTTGTGTGCGCGGCAACTAAATGAGTCGCCGCTTCGAGCGACAACCACCCCATTGTCGTCCAATTGTGCTCCTGTCGTTTGGATGCAAAAGACAAGGTTTTCTTGCTACAATCGAGCAACATCTGTCCTTTTCTTCGTTTCTCCGCGCCCATTGAATGCTCTAAGCCGAGCTCTGGACAAAGGGGAACAGGTCCAACGGCGAGCTTGGTTTCTATGACACAATGAAGGCTTTTCATGCGATATTTGTTTCAGAATGTCTCTTTCCCCCGGGCGACCTGAGTAAATAAATCGTTTAATGTAACTGAAATGATAATGTCGCGCGCGCTAGTCTAGCTATTTGTGCAGAATTCTTTTATGTCCGATGAGTAATTTATACTTTTTCTTTACATTGTAATTCTAGCGTTATTTTTCCCTTCACTCCCTTCTATTCGTTTGTTTTTCTTCACTGCATCAAATTCAAAACTCCGAAAAAATAAAGATACTCTCCAAGGGAATCAAGAACAAACGTCCTTCAGACCGAGTCTTAACATGTTTTTCTTGATGAAACTTGATGGCTCTGGTTAAAAGGCCTTAAAACAGAGCTCTTAATTTCCAACATTTTCAGTTACCTCTGAAGTATTGCAGCAACGTAACCAATGCAGACTTACAGTAGCCATATTAAATAAGTTATTATGCTCCTATCACATACGTCCCTTATTCCATGTTGATTTTCCACTATAGTGAGCACAAATGTGCCCAGCAGATGCTAAAGTGATAATTCTTTGTTACTAATAGAAGAGGATTTGCAAATTCTCCCACAACGATGATCGTATTATTGATGCGAGTAAAAATATAAGATCAGCTTGTGGTAGTTCTGGCTCGCGGGGTCGCGGAATTTATATACACTGGGCTGCGCGACCACCACTTCACCAGCCTAACCAACGTAAAGCACGGGTCGTAGCGCTGCTACCTTATTTTCAATGCACTCCAGGATCCGTCTTAATCTATCAATCTATCTCCAGAGCGTCCAAGGCTCGACTCAGCCAACAAACTCCAGAGCCGTCCTAGGCTTCGGTACAGTCGTCAACAAAAGGGTTTACCAAAACACACCTGAACGCAAATTACGACCGAACTTCTCTTTTGAATTTGCACCAGCTTCCTGTTAATTTCTAGACCCAAACTTGTGGCGCTATTCTCAATCCGGCCTTCATGGAAAACAACAAAATGCGAAACTTACGTTTATTGGTATCCACATTCAGGGTATTACACTCTAAAACATACCACTTACGATAAAACCGGTCGGCGTGACTATGCTACATGAAACTATACAATCCTGCATCATACATTGGCGACTATCTTATGGCGGAGTCTTCTAGCACCGGACGTTAGCCTTTATTAACTTGTCCTTGCTCAGACCCACCATATCACGCGCAACGTAGTCACCGACGAAAGTATACACGGAGGAGTACACAGATAGCCAAACCGACCTCTACAGGCTCCAAAAACTAACTCTCTCAACCTATCCTCGGCAACCCTCCACATGCTCTCGCTATTACGCGTAACAGGTCGCACGTGGATGTCACTTTCCAGAGTATACAAAACGCAACTACCAACAAACAAAAACGCAACTAACAATAATAAAGATTCAAAATAGTAGCACAAGCTTACAGTATTATTCAAATTTTAGATACTGAAGGCTATGAAATTTGCTAAAAATGCTCCTCGATTTTACCGAACGCATGAACGTAAGGAAATTTATACGATCATTCACTTTATTGTAGTAAAGAACTCAATTTTGCTGCGCAATCGTCTCACTAAGCTGCAATTCATAACTGCATGGAGGGACAAAAAAATACGTCTGCAAGAATATAAATTGCTACGAGGCTTAAGCTCCTCGAACCGGAACTTCTTCCCGATGTTCGACGAGAGCATCAACTCTGAAGACCACAACTAACTTTATGTCGTGTGCTGTAATATCAGCTCATATTATAATAACTTTCTTGTTCAAATAAGCGTCCTCTTGCTCTCAGCAAGATTAATTCAATCCTCTTGCTCCTAACATGATTAATTCGAAACAGAAAAGCGTCTAAGCTCGGATTTTCAAACATTTCAACTCGTCTTCATGATGTAACTGGCAACAGTTTTTTATTAAGTAAACTTTGGAACGTAACAGGCTATAAAGAATAGTGTAGCCAAGTTCACAGGAAGAACTTGTGCAGCCAGTTTCACCGCTTCAACTATCTTAATTCTTATTATTAAATCCGATATTTGGTCTGACCCTCGCGGCTCCTCTGCGATGGTGTGGGTGCCTGCTTGCATAATTAAGCTAATTAGCTGCGGCTCAACTGATCTCAACTCAATTTACATCTCAAATTCCCGCGCTAACGGCCTCTTTTTATCTTCATCGTCAAAATTCAAGGCTCTTGAATGTCACCAGGGCAAGCTCCAGATTAGCGCCCTCTCCATTAGCTGGCACGATGCTCCTTTAGACAAATCCGCCATAAGCAGCCCGGCCTCTAATCTTGTCTCTCGGTCCACGAGTGTTTTGTGTGTTGTGTGTGTGTGAGTGTGTGTGTTGTGTAAGTGTGTTGTGTGTTTTGAGTGTGAGTGCGTTTTGTGTATGTGTGTTGTGTGTGAGTTTCTTTAGAGGCTTTACTGGAGACCTGAGGGCTTTCGTGAGGCATCCACCAATTTCATATTTGGGTCTATATACTTGAAAAAAACATTTTGAAAACCTACTTTGAGTGTGTTGTGTATGTGTGTTATTCTCTAGAGGCTTTACTGAAGGCCTGAGACCTATTGTGATGCATCTACAATTTCATAATTGGGTTGATATACTTAAAATGTGTTTTAAAAAACTACTTTGAGTGTTTTTTGTGTGTTTGTGTTTCTCTGGAGATTTTTCGGAGTCCTGATGCCTTTTTTGATAAGTCAACCAATTCTACACAAGGACCAGTGTGGGATAAAATTGTTTGAAATCGATACATTCATTTTTATCTCAAGTACCATGAAATGAACTGTTTTTTCTTTATTTTTCTGATGTTCACACTGCCAACAAATCCTTGAATCCCCGCGTGACGCAATGTTTTACTCTAAAACGCTGTAAGTCTGCCTTGGCATTTTACTCCACTTTAAAGTTTAGTTTACTTTTCAACGAAAAAGATTATTTTCAACAGGATCTCGTCAAAAAAAAGGAAATACATACTATCTATGTACACCAGCGTTGATATTTGTCCTTGTTTCGTTTATTGTTTCTTTGCATCTTCAGTGTTTTACAAATGGAATAATGAGCACAAAAATGGAAGAGAAGCACTCAGTTGATGCACACTTGACAATCAGAAGAGATGAGGATACTTTAAAAGAGTTCTTTTGCGGCGGAAGATAATCTGGCACAAAACAAAGGCAACGGGCTTCTTCATTTTTTACGACTGCGCTGTGGCAAACCAAGCAAACGTTGAGCGGAAAACGAGGCTACTGGGTCACCTCATTGATGGCCTTTTAAGTTTGAAATTAAAAATATCTGATAGATGTATAAATTCCTATCTAGAAATTTCTTGAGCGTAGCCACATGTGTTTTTTTTCAGTGTTGTTCAAAGTCTCCAAAAAAAAAGAGTAGAAGCTACAACATTCACAGATCTCTGTATTTTATCTTCACGAGTCAGTAAAAATCTTTGCGTGTGTTGCAATTGGGTTCATTCACTAAACCTAAAGCTGACAAGGCTTTAGAAAGTATAATATTACACTTTCCAAACTCGCTGCACACGTACCTGGATGCATTTATGTATCGTATAAATGAGAATTAGCGCTTCGACCGCAATGATGTGAGGTCTCGACTCGAAGCTTAGGTTGGCCTTGCTTTAGTTAAAATATGAGAAGAAACTTTTTTTTGTTACAGACCATTTTGTCTCTTCACTGCTGGCCATTTCTCAGCACATGTTACTCAAATTTTTACTTACTTTCTTATGTTTTTTTTTAATTTTGCTGTTTCGACGTGAAGGATGTGAGGACGAACCTTGTGCATTGATTCCATGTGCCCTTAATTCCATTCTGAATGGTGTTTTAATCCTTCCTCTCAACGCCTTAGCTGCTATAAGAGAGGCTTAAAATAACTTATTATCTAAACTTCAACAATCCAACACTTCTAACGCACCTTAGCTACCTGGTGATGACGAACATTTTCTCCTGTCTTTGTAGTACCATTTATTAGGACACGGTAGGGAATGTATGAACATTTACTTCGACTGGTGTTTGTCTCTAATAAGCCGCAGCCATACATTTTCATACACCGCTGTGCGGAAGATTTCTTAGTTGCTCATAATAGAACATATTTTTAGCGAAGGCAATAGGAGCGTATCTCTGCACATCCTATTCGGAATAACTATAGCCTGCCACGCTCCCAGCGACAGCCCTCACTTGCGTCTGGCGTGACGTCACGCAAAGTTCTTTGGCTTCCCTCTGATCAAGACATCTGGTAATTAAGGTCTAGTGAAGCCGTTTCGTAATTGAATACTTTAAAGATGGAAAAATTGGTTCCAATACTATGCAGTCTGCTGAGGTTGTAATAAACTCCGTCAGGACGTTCGCTAAATAAGATTCGGAGTTGATATCATGTAATTAAATATTCAAGAGATGGGGAATACTTCAGCGTTCAATTAAAGGCGGGCAAGCGAATAGGTTTGAAACTCTTTAATAATTGAAAAGATTAAAGGATGCAGTCGTAATTTGGAATTAATTTTTGAACGAGCTTTATCTGAGCCTGATGTGTAAATTTATCCCGTTCTTTGAATACCTACAATATATTTTAAGCAATTTATCGACAAAATAGACGTTCCAAACCTTTGTAATGAATTACTGATTAGTATTAGTTTCTTTATTTCCAGTTCCCTGTCTGCATCCCGTGCACTCGATGCCGTAGTCTAAAATCACTCATACCCTCTGCATTACGTCGAGGGCTGCTTTTCCGGAAAAATTATCTGCATTTTTTATAATTCATTTCATTGAATTTTGTTGATCAGAACTCAGAGTTTAATTGCTAGGATTAAAAATTCCTGCTAAAATTTGTCATTTATAAACAAACTTTACTATCGCAAAATTCCACAGTTTAAAATTTTACTTCATACTCCTGTAAGCTTTGTGGAAAAGACGAAACTCTCGGAAGCTAAATTTATGGTAAACATTTACCTTCAATTTAGTTAGTTAGTGCGTAAGTCGTTTTCTTTCTGTTGTATTACTTGTGCAGATGATAATACTTTTAATTATACAAGTCTTCACTCTCTTATAATTGTATTAGTACCCCGATCTGACTAATTTCCCTGTTGTATCTTTGATGTTACCCTCCTCATGCTTAGACTATTCTGGGGCGGCCAAGAGCATACGAGTACATTCACTGCCGAAATGTTACAGGGGAAGTTTGAGTGAAGCATTCTTTAAAACAGAAATTTATTAATTATGCTCACCTGTGAAGCTCAATCCATGCTCATTCTAAAAAGTTCATACTGATCAAAGCGAACTGAAACAAGATTTGGATTTTTAAACTCCTTTCTTCCATTTTCTGGGCATCCAGAGGGCGCGCGTGCTCCAGCGCTTATAGTATGTTCAATTTGGGTCGCCTTCAACAGCTTGTGGGTGCATTTGCAGCTTCGAAACATCCTCCTAAGTACCGAGTGTCAGCGGCAATGTCCTTTATTTATCTAAAGTTTGTGCGCACCATGGAACGATTTTATCGCTAGTTTACAAGCCTCATGCACTCGAGGGGTGGAAAATAATACTCAGAGAAAAATGAACTTACCTAATTGTAAGCTCTCTAGAATTGTCACATTTCCATAAATTGACGGTGTGATTTTTGTGGCGAAATTAACTTTGAATTTGATTGTGAGTAATTACCTCGAAAGAATTGTTTTTGTGAATACGCGTGTGTGGATGTGTTTCTAATAGTTGTGAGTTCTCTTCAAAGGTTCGTTTGAGTGCGAGCTGGCTGTGTATTTAATTGCCTGTACCGTTGTCAGTTGTCCTGATACACCTGGACTGATTGCATGCTTGCTAAAATACACTGCCTATTGACATCACTAGGATTTGATTCACAGAGTGAAGGATTTGACTCAACTGAGCATACGTGAATGAGCGTCATCCATCACGTCTGAAATGTTTCGATGTCTCAAAAATTTCTCCCATCAAACGAATTGACATTCAAAAGATTATCATTAGAATCATGAAAAAATTTCATTTCACTCTACATCTGAGTTTCTGCGAGAAGAATTTATAACTTTCATTATTGGTCGTTAGCATAAAATGGGCAGGGTAAATTCAGGAGTTATATTTTTCGCTCGAAATAAACTTCAAAAGCGAGGAGCTCCGGCTAATGCCGAGGTCATATTGGAGGAGTTCTATTCTGCCTCAAAAAAGCCTCGATGAATAGCGAGAGCTTACAGCCGAGGCTTACACTATATTCACTTGATAGAAAGTGAGGATTTTTCTCAGAACTCCAGAAACTGATTGGTTGTCGGTACGAAATTCATGCTCAATTTGTTGATGGGAAAATCGCTGCCGTTTGAGAATATCTTCTGTGAATCGTTTTCATCTGAGGAATAAATTTCACTTGTTTGCAATAGCAAAGTGAATTGTTTCATTTGTTGGAATGGAGGATAGCACATAAATATGAAATTGAATTCTACTCTGCGTATTTTGTGGTATTCCCGTCACAGCCAGGAAAATGTTTGGGATTTCTATACAATCTTCTCGGATTGACTTTTCACTCCGTTGCAGCTTTTTGAAACTATTGCGAATAGAGCGAATACGTATCTATTGCGAATACGTTGGGTGATGGTATTGCTGACAAATTTTACTTTTGATCATGCAAGCAAGCAGTGAAACCTCGTAAAAAACCCCGATTTTAAAATAAATTTATTCATTAATAACGGTTCAACTATGCATGAAAATTTATAGCCAAGTGGGGTCCACTCTCGAGTTACATACACAGCATCCAGCAACACATGACAGCTCATGAGTTAATTACAACACACGGGTGATCCAAGTCGATTAAATAACAGCAACAGGGTGAATCAAGTTGATTAAATAACAGCAAAAGGGTGAGTCAAGTCGATTAATAAACAGCAACAGGGTGAGTCAAGTCGATTAATTGAATATAAACACCCGAGTAATTCAAGTCGATTAAACATCAATACCCGAGTGAATCAGGTTTATTGAATATCAATACCCGAGTGATTCAGGTTTATTGAATATCAATACCCGAGGGATTCGAGGCGATTAAATAACAACATCCAGGTGATTCAGGTTAATTAAATATCAATACCCGAGTGATCCAATCGATTAAACAACAGCAAGATGGTGATTCATATCGATTAAATATCAATACCCGAGCGGTTCGAGTTGATTAAATAATAGCACCCGGGTGATTCAAGTCGATGTGTAACTCGAAGTTTTGCCAGCTTATCCTTTTTTATGGAGTCGCTAACTTCAGCGTATCTGATATCAGTTCACATCTGCAGGTTTCGATACTTCAGCGTATCTGAAATCAATTCACATCTGCAGGTTTCGATCGATCGTGTGGCGCTGGACCGTGAACTCAGTGACGTCACGACAACTGCACGGCAGCCACAGGTCGCACACGGGAACACATTTTGTATTCTTTCACATTCTATCAAGTCCCGCATTCTCACAAATTGTCTCATATTCTTTCACGTCTCAGTTTCTCTCATATTCTTTCATGGCCTAATAACGTTTCATGGTCTCACCATCACTAATGTTCTTCTTTTCATTTATTCAATACAATTATATGCTTTCATGTTCTATAATATTCTCCCATTCTCGAACACTGAAATATTCTCTTACATTCCTCCATACTCTTTCGTGAATTCTGACACTCTTTCGTTTCCTCACGTACTTGTATCTAAACGAACACAACCAATCCCAGTCAAACTTTTCGCCGGAGCATGCATGTTTTTCACCGCCTAAGCGATTTAATAACTTGAGCGGCGAAAAACATGCATGCAGGCGGCGAAATAGTCAGACTGGGATGCAGGGCTGCGACACCTACAGCGCCATCAGAGGAGTTCTTTAGTTGCCCTCTCATATGGTGACATGGGATGAAACTTTTGCAAAGGAACCTCCCGTTTAACTGTGTAAAAGATATTTCCTTCATATTTAATTCTCTGTCTACCTATTTCTATGTTTTCTAAGTCGAGTTTTTATTTATATTTTGGGTCTACTTGTGGGGTATGCCACGCTCCGTGGGATGCATTTTTTAATTTTCAGCAGTTTTTAGATTGCTGCGGCACTGGAGCGCTTTCAGGCTCTTTGGAATTGGTGTGTAAATTGATATTATTAACCGTTGATTAAAACTTGACCATACAGATGTAGAATGAAGATTTTCTGCTGTTTTTATAATGCTCTTATAGAATGTTATCGGGCTCTGGCGGCTGCTCTTTGGAATTGGTGTTCATATCACCATTACAGCTCACTGTGTGCATTGATGAAAAATGGACACCATAGATGTAGAATGGAGATTTTCAACTGTTCTTTCAATGCTTTTATAGAATGTTACCGTGCTATGGCGACTTAAAGCTAAAACTCCAGGTTTCCAATAACTGCATCTAGCGATGGGTAAATGAAATAAGAAGAAGCTCATAATATCATTTATTTTCGAAGCATGTAACGGACTGAGATTATGAGTAGTGGTCGACATGCGAGAAGGAGTTCCATGTTGTGCAAGTAAAAGTAAAATCGGCTGTTCATAATGCATTTAGACCTGCTCTCCTACAACCGAAATCATTAAATCATTGTATGATCAGTAAATGCACACAGAAAATCACCCCTAATGCACAAAGAACTGAGTAGCTTAATTTCCAATTTACGGTAGCGCTTAAAATATACGAAGAAAATTTCACATACACAGAAAAAATATTGCCAAAGTAAAGAGAAATTCATCGATGATTTCTTACAGAAATTTGCAGCCACCAGCATCACTTCCCCACGAGTAAAGCTCATTTGCTTTACGTGGAAAAAATACATTAACACAGAATTAGTTCTTTAAAAAGCACTCTAACATTCAATTTTCTTCCGTTACTATCACAACGCACTCTGTCCGCTAGCAAAAAAGTGTTCAGTCGCGGATGTAATCTAAAACTGAATTAATTTCGGGGAGAAAACTTCAGAATAAAAACAGTTTAATGAGGATGGAAAGTTGAAAGAGTCGGAGCCTCTCCTTCAGGCCCGCAATTATATCCTCTTTTTGACTCCTTCATATGATGGAGCTCTCGATACAATGCGCCTTGCTTGTCATGTGCCTTGTTTGTCATGCGCCTTGTTTGTCATGCGCCTTGTTTGTCATGTTCCTTGTTTGTCATGCGCCTTGTTTGTCATGCGCCTCGTTTGTCACGTGCCTCGTTTGTCATGCCCCTTGTTTGTCATGCGCCTTGTTTGTCATGTGCCTTGTTTGTCATGTGCCTTGTTTGTCATGCGCCTTGTTTGTCATGCGCCTTGTTTATCATGCGCCTCGTTTGTCATGTTTCTTGTTTGTCATGCGCCTTGTTTGTCATGCGCCTCGTTTGTCACGTGCCTCGTTTGTCATGCCCCTTGTTTGTCATGCGCCTTGTTTGTCATGCGCCTTGTTTGCCATGCGCCTTGTTTGTCATGCGCCTTGTTTGTCATGCGCCTTGTTTGTCATGCGCCTTGTTTGTCATGCGCCTTGTTTGTCATGTGCCTTGTTTGTCATGCGCCTTGTTTGTCATGCGCCTTGTTTGTCATGCGCCTTGTTTGTCATGTTCCTTGTTTGTCATGCGCCTTGTTTGTCATGCGCCTCGTTTGTCACGTGCCTCGTTTGTCATGCCCCTTGTTTGTCATGCGCCTTGTTTGTCATGTTCCTTGTTTGTCATGCGCCTTGTTTGTCATGCGCCTTGTTTGTCATGTGCCTTGTTTGTCATGTGCCTTGTTTGTCATGTGCCTTGTTTGTCATGCGCCTTCCTTGTCATGCGCCTTGCTTGTCATGCGCCTTGTTTGTCATGCGCCTTGTTTGTCATGGGACTTGTTTGTCATGCGCCTTCCTTGTCATGCGCCTTGCTTGTCATGCGCCTTGTTTGTCATGCGCCTTGTTTGTCATGTGCCTTGTTTGTCATGTGCCTTGTTTGTCATGCGCCTTGTTTGTCATGCGCCTTGTTTGTCATGCGCCTTGTTTATCATGCGCCTCGTTTGTCATGTTTCTTGTTTGTCATGCGCCTTGTTTGTCATGCGCCTCGTTTGTCACGTGCCTCGTTTGTCATGCCCCTTGTTTGTCATGCGCCTTGTTTGTCATGCGCCTTGTTTGCCATGCGCCTTGTTTGTCATGCGCCTTGTTTGTCATGCGCCTTGTTTGTCATGCGCCTTGTTTGTCATGCGCCTTGTTTGTCATGTGCCTTGTTTGTCATGCGCCTTGTTTGTCATGCGCCTTGTTTGTCATGCGCCTTGTTTGTCATGCGCCTTGTTTGTCATGCGCCTTGTTTGTCATGCGCCTTGTTTGTCATGTGCCTTGTTTGTCATGCGCCTTGTTTGTCATGCGCCTTGTTTGTCATGCGCCTTGTTTGTCATGCGCCTTGTTTGTCATGTGCCTTGTTTGTCATGTGCCTTGTTTGTCATGTGCCTTGTTTGTCATGCGCCTTCCTTGTCATGCGCCTTGCTTGTCATGCGCCTTGTTTGTCATGCGCCTTGTTTGTCATGGGACTTGTTTGTCATGCGCCTTGTTTGTCATGTGCCTTGTTTGTCATGTGCCTTGTTTGTCATGTGCCTTGTTTGTCATGCGCCTTCCTTGTCATGCGCCTTGCTTGTCATGCGCCTTGTTTGTCATGCGCCTTGTTTGTCATGGGACTTGTTTGTCATGCGCCTTGTTTGTCATGCGCCTTGTTTGTCATGGGACTTGTTTGTCATGCGCCTCGTTTGTCATGTGACTTGTTTGTCATGTGACTTGTTTGTCATGCGCCTTGTTTGTCATGTGCCTTGTTTGTCATGCGCCTTCCTTGTCATGCGCCTTGCTTGTCATGCGCCTTGTTTGTCATGCGCCTTGTTTGTCATGGGACTTGTTTGTCATGCGCCTTGTTTGTCATGCGCCTTGTTTGTCATGGGACTTGTTTGTCATGCGCCTTGTTTGTCATGTGACTTGTTTGTCATGTGACTTGTTTGTCATGCGCCTTGTTTGTCATGCGCCTTGTTTGTCATGCGCCTTGTTTGTCATGGGACTTGTTTGTCATGCGCCTTGTTTGTCATGCGCCTTGTTTGTCATGCGCCTTGTTTGTCATGCGCCTTGTTTGTCATGGGACTTGTTTGTCATGCGCCTTGTTTGTCATGCGCCTTGTTTGTCATGGGACTTGTTTGTCATGCGCCTTGTTTGTCATGTGACTTGTTTGTCATGTGACTTGTTTGTCATGCGCCTTGTTTGTCATGTGACTTGTTTGTCACGCGCTTTGTTTGTCACAAACCTGAGAGCCTAGCATCAAAACATACTAATGTCATCAAATAAAAGTAGCTTGTCTTCTTGATAAATAGTTTCCTCGGTGCAACATTTGCAGACCGCTGAGCCCGTTCGGTCGCTCCATTTAGTTCCACGAGCCAAACGTAACTCAGGCTAACGTAACAGCGATGTGGTGGACATTAAACTTAAGTCTTAACATTAGACTATACAGTCCACCGCACGGTGTTGTACACGCAGTTAATTTGAGGCTCTCTTGTCTTCATTCGTTAAGGTGATGGAAATAAACTGTAGAGGGTTAAGCATCTCTGGCCTTTCACTAACCCTACACTCTTGATTTTACAGCGCTCCCACCTGCCCAGCACTTTTACTTTACCTGTTTGTTCACTTTCCTGCCTTTTCTCTTTCCTTGTCTGATCACTTCTCTGTTTTTCCCTACTATTTCACTTTCTCTGTTGGTTCACTTCTCCAGCCCTTTCATTTTCTCTGGCCTTTCACTTTCCATGCAGTGTTACTTTCCCTGCGCCCTCACTTTCATTGCCCTTTCAATTTAGTTACACTGTCACTTTTCCTGCCCTTTCACTTCTCCTGCCCTTTCACTTTTGTACACTTTCACTTTTCCTGTTAACTCACTTTCCTTGTCCTTTCGTCTTCTCTTTGCCCTTCACTTTCTCTGCCCTTTCACTTTTCCGATACTTTCACGAATTTCTCCAACATGGACTACCATTTTAAAAGTAACTATGAATTTCTAATGATAGCTAACAAGTGGAACTATTATAGAATAAGCGTATAGTCACCTCATATTTACCTTTGTTATCTAATCGAATGCATCGCCTTCCTCCCCACTGTTGTACGCACCTGAGAACATCTGGTTAGGTCGCCTAGCACATGCAGTATTTCTCGACCGTCTACGGTATTTATATGGTATTCTACTAATGTACACGGCCCTTCAAAAATGACGGGATTCAATATTTTCCTTGAATGAATTGTCCAGATGTAGATGGCAAAATAATTTATCCATATTAATATTGTTGTGCCTGTGCACTGGTGATACTCGTATCACAGATACAGTCATTGAGCATACTTATGAGCGTCACAGAGAGACGGAAGAAGTGGGCACCAAATACGTATCACTATTATAAAAGTAGCCGCGTCCGTCGGTCCCTCCGTCTGTGTGACTCCCTCTTGATTATGGTATCCACAATACGCAATCGGCTTATTTTAAGAAATAGAAGTTTTCTTTGGAGTTGAAATTCTCTGTTGAAATTCATTATGTCGCTTTGATATTTTTAATTGATAATGCAAAGAAAAAATGTTTTAAATTCGTTTGACCAGTAACCTGGCTAATACTGGGCATAAGGCCTTAGATTTTGGAACTTGAGTTATTGTTTCGAAATTGTAATTTTCTTGAAAAGCTTTGAAGAGATAATAGACGACATTTCAGAATAAAATTCCGGCAAAAGAGGCCACCAAAGATAGAAATGTGTCCAACAGCAAGAGAGAAGTAGCAAGACTTCAACAGCAAGAAAAACGCTGAAGACGATCGGATGAACAACGCGAAATGGCAAGACGAAGCAATGCTGCTCGCCAACGAGAAGCTAGACCTAAATTGACCCTTGACCGGCGTTTGGAAATTCTACAAAATAATACAGAGCAGCACCGAGTTGCTAGAGAGAGCTTAACACATGAAAGAAACGAGAAAATTCTTCGTCATAGCGCTGGACAACGTCGAGTGGTACGAGAGAATTTAACTCATGAAAGAAGGGATGAAATTCTTCAGATTAATGCCGACCAGCACGTGTGCACTAGTATAAATAAATTCACACCAAAGGTGTTATTACGTAAGATTTTTGAAGGCAACCAGTTAACACGCTTGCCAGGGTTGCCTCACTATTTTTTCTGGTTATATTCCCAGGCTTTTACTTATTCCTTTTGATATTTTCTAGTTTAACGTTCCATAATTCTTTTACGTTCTGTATGACCTCTTGTCTTTCGCTTGCAATCACATGAAGTTTGTATTTGTCTTATGTAATGTAATGTATTTTCCTTTCCAACACCGCATAATCCATAACAGATTTGAAATGTAAACACGGTTGTGAAGAATTCACAATTTTCTGAGCGACTCTTCCTGTACCCGCAGAGTATTTATCAAACTAATAACCATGGCAACCATGATTCAGTTTACATAGAGATTGTCAATTATAATGTGGGCAGGATTACCTGTCAACTCATCACAACGCTAACGAGGTTCTGTAACTGCGCGCACCCCAGTAGGATCGACATGATTTATCAGCAGTTGAGCTACGAGTAATATATTCAAGGACTGATATTTAGATTCCAAGCGAAATGGAACCCACACATTTATAATGTAAACCAAATAAATTCCGAGTGTAATATGTAACCTACACAACTATAATATCAACCAAATAATGAGCAAGCGTTACTTCATATTAATATTGCAATATTGTTTCATTGCAGTAGTTAACACACGTGATGCGGAAGTCTCGCTAGAAATTTTTATGATCTTCATAATTACAATAGTAATCGGCAAGCAGCATCGACAATATTTCCTGCTCCTTCCGAGTGAGTAATTGCCCTCACATCAAAGGATGCGTCTCGCTAATTAGCGAGGAGTATTTTAAAATGCCCTTGCATCCTTATTACGTTTCACGGAATAACAAATACGAATCAATAACCATAATGATCACTGCTCAACATCGACGACGATATTCTCTCCTTCTTCATTTCTTCGACGTCGGAAAATGCGTCTCACTTGGAGAGTATTTTATTATGCCTTTGTATCCTGTTTACGTTTCTCAAAATTAAAGAAGATTATTTCGATTGCACGTGGATTACACTGCCCTCCATCCGTATTGATATACCCCTACCAAGAATTTATTGCATTGCTATACTTCATCTCTGCGTTACGTGTGTTGATGTTTTTTGATCTTAGGATCTAGAAAATTCTCTTAGATGTCATTTTATATTCACGCATTCATTGTTTTCTCAGCTAAACATCTTTAGATGAGGAGAATAAATTTCGATTTTACTAGTCGTCCTCAAGGTTGACTAGGCCGTCTGGCCTAGATAGACCTATTGAAAATGTTTTGGGGTCGAAGAAGGCAAATGAAGAAAATATGCTGAGTAGCAGAGGGTTTTTTTTCAAACTTTTATCCATGAAGATGCTCTAAGCTACCAAAATAATGATTTTATATCAGGAGAGAGAGTGAGCATTTGCATTAAAGGTGCATCTAGAAAAGAAGGTGCACCTTCATTAAAGAACGAACTGTAAGAAACATAGCTTGTAAAAATGTATTATGAATTAAAAATAATTTTCCTCTTTTAACTTACGAAAAATACATCGTAGAGAGCACTTATTAATCCGTAACATCAATGGTACTCTTTCACGACTACAATGCGACTAGTACCATAATGAACTATGTCGATTTAAAACTATGTCGCGTGTCAAATCCATACAGCAAAAGAAATAAGCCTTCTGAAACAGCTTGCTGGTGTTTAAGAAATTTAATTCATAACTTTCTCAAGCATATTCTTCAAGGATTCCAATCATTGGCGAACATTTTCAAGCCTAACCGCAGTCTACATTTCCCATCAAAATGAACCGTGATTAATCCTTGCACTGATAGGAATGAGAATTGAAAGTGAATTATATCTGTGTAACTTCCCAGGGATTGAATGCCATTTCATGACAAGTTGCTCATTTGTTTTCGCGTTTCTATATCTTTCGAAGACTAACTCACTCATAAGTTGCACTTATTACGTAAAAAACTATTTATTATAAATAGCTTCATCTTAAAGTTTACGAGACGCAGATATAACATGAAATTACAATTGTTCGAGCATGCCACTCAAACCGTGAACAGCCTTGACAGTAAGGCTCATCTCTCCCTGAGCTAGCAAAACAGCATCTAGCCAACTCGCATGAGCCATCTAGCAGATGGTGTGCGAGACTGTTAGGTAGGAATAGCACTATTGCGAGCCGTTGTCTTCACCTTGAACTTGCATGTTTTATGAAGCATCCAGCATGCGAGGTGAAAATGCATTTCCTACCTACCAGTCTCGCAGATCATCTGATTGATAGTTCATACGAGCTTGCTAGATGCTGCTTTGCTAGCTAACATGTCCTCGCCAGCGCAGCGCAGAGCAGCGCAGTTCAGGGCAGTAACGGTCGCGTGAGGGCAGTTCGCCGCAGCGCCAAAGATGGTACATTTTGAATCCAGAAACTAAATGGAAAGCTTCAACTAAAAGCTTTGTTACATCTTAATTAGATTATTTTTTTCAATAAAGAGACCAAATCGAAAGCTTTATCGCCAACGATCTGGTAACTTTGTAGCATCTTAATTATATCCTTTAATACATGCATTGTTAATAAATATATATTTCTATACAAATCTACTATAAATTTAAAACTACTAATATCTGTAACACTACACTCTACTTCAGTAGTAACATATGTGAAGCATGTGTAAACGATAACAAAAAACTTCTTAAATTCCGTAACTAGGTGCACCCCCCAAATATGCAGCATTGCCGAATACGATCATGGAATCGCTCGTAGAGAGATAACTAAATGCCATCGCCGCAGCTGCACTGCATAACGAACAATGCCAAGACACTAAAGCTAAAAATAGCCAAGGAAACTCTTCAGTTTGAGTAAGTTTTCCGGCGCTTTGTAATCAAACATTTATCTTTCGAACGAACTTCAAAGGAAAGCGTCGAAATTACGCTATGTCTGAGAGGAAGTGAATTTCAGCAGCTTCAGAAATTGTCGCACCCTAGAGTGAAATGCATCCGGCGCGACGATTGCTTGCGCTCTCTTGATGAAACACGTTCGATTTCTGGGCTCGTCAGATCCAGAGCTGTTAATTTGCTGAAAAATTGCAAATCTTTTTAACATTCTCTGAAATGTATTACATCTGCTGCTGTACGTGAAGTGCTCTTGTTTAGGATTTAAAAATAGTTTTACGGTTCAGAAATGATTTACGGCTCACAATGTATCACGCACTACAACACTTCAAAAGACCACGCGGTGAGAATAATCAGGAGTGAAACATAACTACATTCATTTAAACTTATGAGGATGTACGCGTGGGCTCATACTCAGTTTATTTTCTTCCGATTTGAGGGAAATGGCTTAGGCGCGCGTGTCATGTGGTAAGTAACTTGTATGCTTTTCTGAGGGCGACCTAACCTCCAGCCGTGACGTCACGTGGGAAATGCTACCGCCGTATCAGGGATACTTGGACGGGGCATATAATGTAGTGGCCAACAGCGCTCTCCATGCTCAGCTTCCATCGCTGTATAGCAGTGAAAGTTCACCTGAACACATTTGCGTGAGTGGCATTCTGCGCGGTGCGTGCCTGTATAGTTGATGGGCTATAGATTGAATCATTATAACACGAGAATTATTGGACATCGTGGTACAAAAAAAAGAATCTAAATGTGTAATCAGTTGGTATATTTTTCACTTCAATATCAGTGCTATACTTATTATTGTTTCATAGTCGTCCGTTTCAGAATGATAGCATTAGATCGAATGTAGCTTCAAAGGTAATTCAAGCTTCAGGAAAAATTCACCCACTTGGAACAACTGGTAGTTTGTTATTAATGACAAGAAATTTCAACTTCTTAATGGAGATACAATAGTTCTATTTCTGATGTATTCTGCCGTCTAGCACATCGAAACCCAGTCTAACTTTTTTGCCCGTGCATACATGTTTTTCACCGCCCAAGCGATTTAATTACTTTGGCGGTAAAAAAGAAAATTTGTGACGTGGAGGAGCGAGAAAATTGCCGTTTTTAAGCTAAATGTGTTCATCAGTCATGCAATAAAAATATAAAGAATAAATTTCAGGTTTTACAACAACTTTGCAAGTATGAAACGGTTTTAAATGAGAACCAATATGGTGGCCCCGAGTAACACTAAAAATTGACGAGCCGAGCAGCTCTCAAATGGCAGCTCCGAGCAATACCCAAAATCGCGGTTCTGAGCAATACCTAAAATAGCAGCTCCGAGCAAGACTTACAAATCCGAGCTTCGCCCCAAACGGCAGCTGCGAGCAACACCCACAATGACGACCCCGAGCAATACCTACAATTGCGACTCCCAGCTTCGCCCCAAACGGCAGCTGCGAGCAACAACCACAATGACGACCCCGAGCAAGACCCACAACGGAGGGCCGTGCACGCGAGGCGCGGCGGACAGGTGAGCGCTGGAGACGACGTAAGGCATGACGTGCACGTTGCAGAGGTCGCTCTGGCACGTGCGGTAGCAGTTGACGGAGCTGACGGTCTTGTCGCCCGTCGTCACCTCGCTCAGGAAGGGACATCTGTTGGTCAGGTCCACGGGGGAGCAGGCCCGCACCACCACCAGCATCGAGCCTGCCAGAGAGGGGGACACAGCGAGAGCTGCTAGAATACCGAGATAAAACTATTTATACATGTACAGTGTACGTAACGTGTGCAAATACAGTATGCGTGACAAGGAATACCGAAACAAAACTACGTATACAGTAAACTTAACTGGGAGTGCCGTAACAAAACTACGTATACAGTATACGTAACAGGGAATACTGTGACAAAAATACGTATACAGTATACGTAACAGGGAATACCGTACCAAAACTACGTATACAGTATACGTAACAGGGAATACCGTACCAAAATTACGTATACAGTATACGTAACAGGGAATACCGTGACAAAACTACGTATACAGTATACAGTATACGTAACAGGGAATACCGTAACAAAACTACGTATACAGTACACGTAACTGGGAGCAGGGTTGCGGAGTCGGTGGAATAAATTTGCGACTCCGACTCCGACTCCGACTCCACCTTTCCAGAATTTGGCGACTCCGACTCCGACTCCGACTCCACCCTTTCAGAATTTGGCGACTCCGACTCCGACTCCGACTCCACCTTTTCAGAATTTGTCGACTCCGACTCCGACTCCGACTCCACCTTTTCAGAATTTGGCGACTCCGACTCCGACTCCGACTCCATTTCTCCAGAATTTGGCGACTCCAACACCGACTCCGCCTATTCACAATTTTGTGGCTCCAACTTCACCTATTCATAATTTATAAGATGAATATTTTATTTCTTAACTAGTGTACACACACCGTCAAAAATGACGAGATTCAATACCTTTCTTCAACATATTTTCGTTTGAGTGGAGTTTCCATGCTTTCAGCTTTTTCCAAAGGTAACTTAATTTTCTTATAAGAGTAATAATCACTCAGAACACAGCATTTTTGAGCCGCAAGAGAAGTAGTTATAGCCATTCGTGTCGTATCCAAGATACAGAAATTCAGCATTACTGAAAGTAACTGCGAACATGTGTATGTATATTTCAATATGCAATACAGTACATTGCAATACAGTATATTGTAATATACAATACAGCATATTGTAATATGCAATACCCCGCCGAACTCGGTATTCACGATACAAACTTGAGTATATAAGGCTATGGATCGCTCTAATTGTGATGAAAGTGACTTATCATAGAGCTATTGCACAACGAAAATGAGTGTATTAATTGACCGTGAACTGGAACCAAGACCGCCAGTGCAAATTTTTTCCTATCAATTATTCTTAACAGCGTGACACAAAACGTATAAATAAACACACGACAGTCATTCTTAGTAGTAAACGGTTGCAGGTGTTGAAACCTGTGCATATATTCATTATATTCTTTATTATCGAACGACTTTTAAATTGACTACAGATTGTTAATAATCAAGATACTAGTGTACATGATTGGTCAATAATGACGGGATCCAATGGTATCGTTTTAAAAAAATCTCAAGATAAAAATGGCAAACAAATATATCCATTGTAGAAGTACCCGCGATTAAAATACAGTATTCTCATACTTGTGACTGGTAAAACTCGTATCACAGATACGGTCATTAAGCATATTTAAAAACGTCACAAATGCACACAACAACCAAGCAAATTGTATAACATAATACCTATCTGAATTTTAATTTAAATTATTGTTCGCAAGAGGTTTTTAAAAAATTTGCCATACCTTTTAAGCATTTAAATGCCTTTGAAATTTAAATGCGATGAGCCGCATTTTCTTGACAGTTGATTCGATTTTCACGCAATGGTTTTTACTTATAAACATAAGTGAGCAGATGCCTGGTTTTTCATATTTCGATGGTATTTATGATACTGAGTTTGGAGACTGGTTACAGAGTTTGGTAGAGTGTGCGAAAGGCGGAAATTGAGGGTAAATGTGAATAAAAGTAAGGTGATGAGATGTTCAAGAGGTGGAGTGTTTGGAACTTTGGATGTGAGGTTGAATGGGGAAGTTTTAGAGGAGGTAGAGCATTTTAGGTACCTCGGGTCGGATGTGACTGTTAAGGATAGTATGGAAGTAGAAGTGAAACATCGAGTGAGTGAAGGTTGTAAGACATTGGGTGCAATGAGGAAAGTTTTTGAATGCAGGAGTTTGAGTATGAATGTTAAGAGGGGACTGTATGAAAGTTTGATTGTGCCAGTTTTGTTGTATGGAGCAGAGTCCTGGGGGTTGAGAGCAGCTGAGAGGAGGAAGTTGGATGTGTTTGAGATGAAGTGTTTGAGGAGCATGTATGGAGTAACTAGAAGAGATAGGATCAGGAATGAGTTGGTTAGGGGGCAGACGGGTGTTATCAAAAAGTTGAGCAGGCGAGTGGATGAAAGAGTGCTTGGATGGTTTGGGCATGTTGAAAGAATGAATGTTGAGCGGCTGGTGAAAAAGATATATATGTCGGAAGTGAGTGGTCTTCGAGCGCGAGTTAGACCACGGATGAGTTGGATGGATGGGGTGAGACGTGCTTTGTATGAGAGGGGTCTGACTGTGGACGTGGCGAGAGGGATGGCTGCGGACAGAAGTGAGTGGGGGCAGTGTATAAGGAGGTAATTTTAATTTTGACGCGTTACTGGAAGCTGCCCGCGTGTGATGGGGTTGACCTGTCATGTGCGGGGGGAGGGGCTGCACTCAATGAAGCGGTCGGGGTAAACCAGCTGTGGCTGTCGGGCCTGACTGTGGGAGGTGGTTGTGCTAGGCTGCTGCTGATCCTGGCAGTTCAGGTGCGGCCAGTGCTGCCTCTCTCGCCTCCTAGTGACTTAGTGTGGGGATTGTGGCCTGCTGTCGGCTACCCTCCCATAGGGAGGATAAGCCCGGTATATGTATGTATGTATGTATTTATGATACTGTCCAAGCAAGCAGATTCCCATTGTAATGAGATAGGGGAAATTACGCACGAGAACATATACTTATCATTGACGGACACCTGGTTTTTTATTATATCGGGTGTCCTGTAAAAATGTCCCCGATTTATAATTAATTATATCTCAGCTTTAAATTAACATATTTGAATTGCCTTTGTTCACAATGTAGTAAATTTTGTTTCCTTTTCGAACAATTTATGTTATTGAAAATCGGTTGAATAACCACTTTATAATGTCCAATTTACTGAAAGGAGTAGAAAAATTAATTGTTCAAATGAAAAGTTTTTTAAACAATATTGATATTCTTCCTTATTTTGTAGTTTCCATAAAACTGAACACACAAAAATTTTAAGGAGTCACAAATCATTACCTTATCTAACGTTTAAATAAATAAAGTAATTTTAGTATCCAACGACATACCCTCCATTTCTCTCAAGGCAAGTATTACTTCTAGCCACCATTGAACGAAGAGTTTTACCCATTATTCCACCGTTTTCTATCGGTCCTTGAAACACTATTATTGAGAAAACTTGAAACTTGAAACCTCTCAGAGGGTTTAAATACTTAGTTGTATGTACGATACATCGTTATGAAATTATTCTCAACAGTAGGTATTGAGGAATGAAGAAGAACACCAGTGTTGTTTTTAAAACTTTCCCTTTGAACAATTTTTCTACCCCTTTCAGTAAATCGATCATCTTGAAGTTTATTCAACTGATTTTCAAAAACTTATATTATTTCAAAAGGAAACCAAATTGAATAAATTGTAAATAAAAGACAATTAAAATATGTTAATTTAAGCGGAGATATTATCAATTAAAAAATCCGGGACATTTTTATGGGACACGCAGTATAGTATTGATTGTTCTTATACAATAAATGGTCATGTGTCTCCTTTGAACAAATTAATAAATAGGTTTAGCTATTTCGTGAGCGTAATCTCTCCTATGTTAGTACAATGAAGTTTTAGGATTTAAAACTTAAGAGCAATTGGTCGAAAATTTATTTCAAATACAGAAGAACTTCAAGGGAACAACAGCAAGTCGTTTCCCGAGATGCGCAAAAAGAGAAACCGTACCCAAGTTAGGCGGATCTTGAGGATTCCAACAGTATGCACAGGAGCGTCCTCTGTGAAATTTTTATTATTGAATTCCTTTAAAATGGAGACCGAAAATCTTCTTTAACGTAAGGTTAGTTTTTAAAACGATACTCGCTAAAAATAGAAGACACCCAATGGACGCGGCCGGTCATCAGCACGGTACTCCGGTAGGAAATTTTAGAGGCGTTCTGAGTAGAGAGATACAGAGTTTTAAGATGTCCGGTCGCCGACTAGGTGAATATCGTATCTTATTGTAAGATTACATATAGCACTAAGATTTTAACAATTAATTGAAAATTAATTACCTTGAATAGTAAGTGCCTATTCAAGAGGCTGCAAAAGCCGGGTCGAGGAGTTCAAGTCGCAGAAAGAGACTGCTTTTTACGCAATAGAAATAAGTTAGAGGTACCAGACCCACTTTTATTAAAAGGACGACATGCTGCTTAAGCAGAGCAAGCTCAAAGATAATTTAATGAGTGAACGCCAAAGCGTCACAAGTAATGTTAATTAAAGCTATTTAAGGTTAATGCAGTCTGCTAGAAGCGCAAACATGCTTGTTTATAGAAAGTTAAATTTAAACACAAAAACCGGAAAAAAATATGCAGCTGCAAAACAAAAAACAACGAACAAAAAGATCTAATTTCATCAGTTTTAAATTCTTGTCTGTGAACTAAGAGAGGCCAACTGAAGAAAACTTTTTCTTCCACAAAGCCGCCATCAGAAATACGGAAAATATTCAACAGGAAATTTCATTGAACAAACAAAATTGGCTGTTCGTCTTTGTTGGTTGATCTGTCTCCCTTTCACGCTCTTAGAGATACTTAACTACTGTATCTGTGATGCGAGTTTCACCAGTGCACAAGTATTAGAATATTTTAATCGCGGGTGCTATTAGGATGAAAATATTTCTTTATGGTCCACATCTGGAAGATTTCTATACAGACAATATCGAATCCCGTCATTTGACGAGTCGTGTACACAATTATGTATACCGAGTGTTTCAGAATACGAGGTACAAAATTGCACATCAAGTAGAAAATGGCCAAATGAACACTTTTTGTCATAGGAAATTTTTACCCAAAAAATCGGGGTTGGGAGGCATTAGGTGTTTATTGTTTTTAAGGTTTAAATTTAATGGCACAATTACTCGCGATATTGATTCTGAATTTACTTTACAAAATTGTTCAAAATGTGTTCCACCTACATCTATGCACTTTTCGAATGTTAGCCTTAACGGCTGCCGAATATTAGGAAACACGTCTGGCATTAAGGTATCTCACCTGCAGCCACTGCAATTCTGGCCACAAGATCTTCCTCAGACTCGATGGGTGTAGCATAAACAAGGCTCTTCACGTGTCCCCAAAAATTGAAATCGAGTGGAGTCATGTCATGAGATCTAGGAGGTCTTGCAACTAGCACATTTCGCCCGATCAACGTAAATTCAAAATAAATATTGCGCGTAGTTTATTCATTAAATTTCACCCTTTAAAACAATAAACTGCTAATATCTCAATGTCTCTTTCTTCGGATAATTTTATAGAAGAAAAAGTTTTTATTTGGATATCTTCTACTTGGTGTGCAATTTTTTGCCTCTTATTCTGAATCTGAAACACCCTGTATATTACTGACAAGTGTTTTCAGAGTAGGTAATGTAGGCATTGTCTACACTGAGAAGCATAGATATGCATCAACAGTTTTTTATTACTAAGTATGCCCTAATTCAGTGAAATTATAGCAGTTAATTAAATGACTATGCTTCAAATCCCCAAAATTATGATATACGTGTAGATAAGGTAGGTAAGATTTGCACACTGCCTTTTCTTCTTTGTATCTACACTATGCAGGGTAACAATGCAGAAAAAGTGTCATATTATTGCTCAACACTATGTTACATTTCGGCTATAATAAGCAAAAGTTGTTCTGCTTTCATTGCAGGGGCATGACGTTTTCAGAAAGTTTTTTTTACGAATAAAAGTCACTTCTAGCTTCTTTGCGTGTATTATGATACTATCTCTTATTTTCGTCTAACTTTTTACTTTGTATTGGACACTTTGTTATTTTAATAAGCGCCCAGGTTCTTCTCATTTCGTGTTTTTTGGAGCAATTTGAAACGTTTCCAGCAAGAGAATTTGTACTATCGCATAAATGCAAAAACCATTGCAGCTGAGATAGTGCATTGTTTTCAGTTACAATGTGTGTGTGACTGTAAGTGAAGTTTTTGCTGGTGTGTGTAATTATTTTCATTGCAGCTCGTTTACATCGTATTTTTATTTTTTTCGTGTCTCAATGCCGATATAGATAACCTTACAACATTTCCAAATCTTCCCTTACAAGAAGTAATTAATTACATAATGCTACAAAACAAATACTATTTCAGTTTTTTAAAATGTATCAACATAATTATAAAATTCTGCATTTCAGCGTATACTAGCTTAGAAACTGGGGAGTGTTACGAAGATAAAAATTAAACATGATGATGATATAGTGAAAAACAACATAACTCTGAAAGAATCAAATTACATTCAAGGAATAACTTGAGAAATGAGAAGAAATTTTAAATATTAATACATGTTAACTTGACTTAAAAACATGGAAGCTATATCAACTTTGATAACATGACTTGAAAACTAGAAGTCTTTGTGCACTAGACCATAGCTTCAGGTTTCGGCGAAGACTACTCATTGGCAATGAATCATAACCAAAAGACTAGAAATGTTTATGATCATTATCAATCAATGCATCATTTTGAGCATACAGAGTTACCACTCTTTATGTGAGTACAATGTATTGCATCAGCTGAAATGTTCTGCAAGTAACTTGCAACACATTTACTACTATTTTACAGTTCCTATGTATTAATTGAAGGAAAAATGAACAAAACAGAAATATACAGAATGAATTTGCGATGCTTTCAATTACTAATTCCTGTTTTTAACTACGAAATATACATTAATGCTGGGTACAAAAATTATATTTCGCACTCGTAAGTTTCTCATATATATCTGTGCAAACCCTCAATGACTAGATAAGATGACGGTATTTGGTGATAGGAATAAATACGCTGTTTCAAACTTAGAACAAAACAATCAACGAAAACATTGCGTATTTTTTAGATTTTTCAGCAAAGCATTCTAACTCTGTTTTGGTTTACTTCTAGTTTTAAAGAATTATAAATAATTTTTAGCAAAAATTAGAATCGAAGACACCAAAAAATAGCGACTCCAACCACGGCTCTACCACATCCGAATGAACGACTCCGACTCCGACTCCGACTCCACCACATTCGGATATGCGACTCCGACTCCGACTCCGACTCCATCACACTTCAGAGTAGCGACTCCGACTCCGACTCCGACTCCACCACACTTCAGAGAAGCGACTCCGACTCCGACTCCGACTCCACCCTAAAACATCCGACTCCGGCGACTCCGACTCCCGACTCCGACTCCGACTCCGCAACCCTGACTGGGAGTACCGCAACAAAACTGCGTACATACAATATACGTAACAGGGAATACCGTAACAAAACTACGTATACAAATACATATTAACGATTGGAGCTGAGGACAATTTTGAATTATAACAACAGCTGGAGAAATTATGCATCGGCTTTAGTGAGAAGGATATCGGAAAATTATGTCTGCTGCACGTAAAAAATGGTGCGGTGTTTGGGAATGGGTCCAGTCCAGCGATTATTTTGTAGGGTGATGGCTGACAGAACGGACTAAACAGAACAAATAGCGAAAATATCATCGATAAAACATCAGTATTCAGATCCATAAATTTGTAATTTTAAACTACTAAGCGCTTGAGACTTGGCAACCGCATAACAATGATAAAAATGGGAGTGAAGATCCCGGTTAAAATGCGTCACTTACATAATTTGAGATAAGAAAAGAAATGCAAGAGCAAACGTGCGAGCGCACTGATCTGAAAAATTATTCAGGTTTGGGACAAGGAAGTTTTATCACGTCACGCAACTACATACAATCACAACGTGAACTTCAGCACTCAAAGTTCAGACAACGGCGTGTAAGACTTGCTTTAATTTTTTCGTAATAAAAGAGTGAAGGAAATAATAAAATTACATGTTCGCTCGAAGACAAAAGCTGCTTGAAGAAAAACTAATTTTTTAGTCTTTGAAATGCCAGAACATTGGCAGAACATCTGCCGTCAGATACTAATTTTGTTCCCCCTTTTTTGTTCGATCGATCCTTGAGCATAACTGATCTCCCCTGCGGGGTCCGTGGCATAAAAAATAATGTTCTTCAATCAGCTTCAAATGAGTGAAAAAAAATTGTAAAAAAGCTTCATGTTTTATTCCTTTAGCCTTATAGATAGCAGATTGTTTCTAGAATTTTTTTATATTCGTACATATACTGCTCTTTGCGCTATTGGTAACAGTGAAAAACACTATTGGAAGTCTGTTTGACCGGAGGCAGTTTTCTACCGACTCCATTCTGTGTTTTGTTTGTACGCGGTAGCGTGGGATGCAAACGTTTCTTTTCAACTAATCATACTTCCTTCGTTAGTTAATTCTCCGTTGTATGAGACAAGCGTCCGTTTTAAAAAATTCGAATTGGAAAAACTATTTTCGCTACCACTAATGCTATGATAGATAATAAAAACTATTTTCGCTACCAAAAACCATTTATCTACCTATTATTTATCTA
Organism: Morinoia aosen; assembly: GCA_030386875.1. Classification (NCBI taxonomy): domain Eukaryota; kingdom Metazoa; phylum Arthropoda; class Malacostraca; order Amphipoda; family Talitridae; genus Morinoia; species Morinoia aosen. The sequence continues at coordinate 58,006,720 of CM059567.1, read as the reverse complement.
TTTAAAAACCATTTATCTGATTGACGAGTTCGGCATTATCTACATCATGAAAATTTGACATGCACCTCATCAAGTGGAAATCATGAGCAGCCTCAGTCTAACTTTTTCCCCGGAACATGTGGGATTTCGAACAGCCCTGGCATAACCTCTTCAAAGAGCGGCTAAAATCATTGTGGCTCCTGTGAAAAAGTTGAGTTGGTATGATAAGAATTTGGATTCTTATCATACCTCGAGACGTAAGGCGGCTCCGCAGTGACACTGACACTCACCGCTACGGTGCCCACCGCGGTAAGTAATAGTACCCCGAGGTACTATTACTTACTTAATTTCTCTGAGTTTCTGAACAAAGCATTTTATTGAGCGAATCTGTTAAGAAATATATGTTGGGAGCAATACATTATATCCATCCACGATCAGCTAAAGATCCCGCAAATAAATGCTAAGGATTCTTCTATTTTTAGTATTTATACGATTTATATTTATTTTATTTTGCGTATATATAATCGTATATAAATACTATTATGTATACGATTCTAATGCCAAAGATTCTTCAGATTAAATATACGTCCAGATATGATGCTTTCAATAATGGTGATGGAAGATTCTGCAGGTAAATGCTAAGGATTCTTTACACGGAAGTCAAAGGTTCTTCAGATTAAATACGTTCAGATGTTGCCCACTCAGTAATCGTAAAAACGTTGGCGAAATCTCGAGTACTATGCAACCGCAAAACTTTGTCGTTTTTGTGTTAGTAACGTCCTTTTTTACAAAAAAAAATCTGCGCAATTGTTCCCTTTTTATGTGATAATTTTGCCGTTTTATTCTGGTGTCACATTAAAACGCTTGGTTATTTCTGGTAAACATCGTAAACGGTTGTGGAAAAAAACAACTGGTGCAGCCGACCGAAGTGCTGGTCGCAAAACCACTCGGCTCCACACTTAAGCCGCCATTATTCGCCCTGGCATTGACTGCCGCTCTGGACCAGGCGTCTATGAGGCCCTGGAACAGAGGTTCTCAACCTGGGGTGTGGGTTGATAATTATCATTGCATTATAATACACAGGTTGCGAGTAAAGTCCAGGTAAATAAAAGGATATTGGCTATAGGTTGGCATTTTTGTTTCAGTGAATCAACTGAAATTTTCTTATGGGTGCGGGGCGCATAACAGGCTGGGAGCCTGTGCCTTAGAAGCAAACCGCGCCAAGCGTCGCTTTTAAAAGACCTCATAAAACGGATTCAAAATTTGATATCTGTGGCTCTCAGCAACCAATGATGGGACCATTTTACAACTATCCTACGAATCAATCTTGATCATACTCAGGAAAGTTTGGAGGTGACGGCTGTATACATAACTAGGTATACTACGTACCTTGCCAGTATTACTCACATTCCTTGAAGTACAACGCCAGTACCACTCATCCTCCTGAAAGTACCCCACCAGTACACTCACCCTCCCTGAGGCCGAGGTACCCCGCCAGTACCCCCACTCACCCTCCCTGAGGCCGAGGTACCCCGCCAGTACCCCACTCACCCTCCCTGAGGCCGAGGTACCCCGCCAGTACCACGCAGTAGCGGTCCGTGTCGTTGCAGCGCACCGCGGTGCCCAGGCCGCTGATGCAACCGCGCACCTCCAGGCTGTTGCACTGCACGCACCGCAGCGCACCACCTTCGGAAGGAGGGGGGGGGGGGGGTGTACGTCAGGGTGTGTGTGTGTGGCTGTTGCACTGCACGCACCGCAGCGCACCGCCTGCGGAAAATTTTCAATTCGCGATTTTTTAGACGCACGCACATCTCTTGCAGCGGAGAGTTAGCTAACTAAGCCAGTACGGTTGAGGGAAAGGAAACAAAGGCTATACTGTACAAACAAAACAAATAGGTAGTCTAGTCAGTGCGTGTGTTGTGCATTACTGACTCAGTGTGTTGTGTGTGTGTGTTGAGCACTACTGACTCGGTGTGTTGTGTGTGTTGTGTGTGTGTGTCAAGCACTACTCACTCGGTGTATGTGTTTACATGTCAATGTCACGCCAGTGTCATGCCAGAGTCAAATCAGAGTCATACCTGTGTCATACCACTGTCATGCCAGAGACATACCACAGTCACACCAGCATCATACCTGCCACATCACTCCACATACCACAACCCGGACAACACCGCTCACTCCCCGCTCCCCAGGGTCGGTATCACGGGTCCAGCTCCAGCCACCACATAGACACCGAAGCTCATCATCGTAATCTACTGCCATCAATTTCCGAGGCTGATAGATTGGTGCACAGGACTCCGTAATTGACTCATTTGGCTGCGCGTACTCGATACATTCGAGGGCAGGCTTGCAGCGTGCGCTGCTTGTTGTCACCAGGGTAACCGCTGCCTCTTTTGAGGCGTAATTTGTGCGTGATGATCTTCCATGTTTTTGCATGCGAATACAGCACTGGAAAAAACTCAAGAGTTGGCAGACGTTGTGTCCAATTAAATTTTCTATTCATCATGCTTTTCACGCTGCCACACTTTGTGTCCAATTGAACTTTCTCTTGGAGAGGAAAATATGGAAGTCCCAGTTTCATTCGGCGGTGTCTCTTTGACTCTAAAAGGCCGTACAAAAATTCTGACTTCGCGCAGGTAGATTGCTCCATCCCTACTCTGATCAAAGAAATGTTGACCGCACCGTAGTTTTTATTTGCATTATTTACAAACTGGTAATGTACTTAGCTCGAGCAGCGGGTCCCTCTAATTAGGACGCAAGGCCGCCATTTCTTCATCTTGCCACACCCGTACGCTAATGTAAAAATTTCCGTGCACCGAATTCATACTTTATTATTTCGGCATGTAATTGCAAACATCACGTAACCCGTAACATCACGTAGCCCTTAACATCACGTAACCAGTAACATCACGTAGCCCGTAACATCACGTAGCGCGTAACATCACGTAACCCGTAACATCACGTAACCCGTAACATCACGTAAACCGTAACATCACGTAGCCCGTAACATCACGTAGCCCTTAACATCGCGTAACCCGTAACATCACGTACCCCGTAACATCACGTAGCGCGTAACATCACGTAACCCGTAACATCACGTAACCCGTAACATCACGTAACCCGTAACATCGCGTAACCCGTAACATCACGTAGCCCGTAACATCACGTAACCCGTAACATCACGTAGCCCTTAACATCACGTAACCCGTAACATCACGTAGCCCGTTTCCCAGCGCCCGATAACTGCGCTGAGACGCTGCGTTCTATTAGCGCTTCGCTCGACTACGCCAGCTAATTTGCCTCAAAAAATCGCAGGTAAACATATTCTTCATTAAGAATTTATTGGCTAAAGTATTAAAGTTCAATGTGCGTTAAATGAGTGCTGCATATTTAAACGGAGTTGTCATATTAATGGAACCATCAGTTCGTATGCGCCGTGATGCTGCCGGCTCTGATTAGCAACGCAAAGAAGCTAATTAAGCACTTTATATAGTAAAGCTCTGAAGCGCAAACAGTTAACGCGTGAATACTTCTAAGTTTTCAGCTTAATGCCAGCTCTGATTGTGACAGTAATTACGTGCAGTGTAATTATCTATTTTAACTTGTAATGACTTAATAATTACTCACAGTATACCAGCACCGACTCTATAATTACTTACAACATATCTGTACTGACTCCATAATTACCAACGGTTTACCTGTACTGACTCCATAATTACTTACAGTATAACTGTACTGATTTCATAACTAACTACAGTATACCTGTACTGACTCCATAATTACCTACAGTATACCTGTACTGACTCCATAATTACCTACTGTATACCTGTACTGACTCCATAAAAACCTACAGTATACCTGTACTGACTCCATAATTACCTACAGTATACCTGTACTGACTCCATAATTACCTACAGTATCCCTGTACTGATTCCATAATTATGCACAGTAACCAGTACTGACTCCATAACTATTTACAGTCACATACAATGACTCCATAACTATCTACAGTAACCTGCACTAGCTCCTTGAGGAATTTTCTTTCAAAGCTGCAAGTTGAGAGGCCCGTTAGGGTTTGGTCATTCAAATAATATTCAATTTGCAGTCAATTAAAGCGCCGAGTAAGTCCTGTCCGTCCATGGGAAGCGTGATTTACTGCCCCTCACCTTTTGGTTCCGTCACTTGTTGCGTAGAATTTAATTTTTGCCTGTCAGCTAAATAGCTCATGTAGTCTCTTTCACCATTCCAATAAAACACTTTCCTTGACAATTAATCCGTTTTATTATATATTCGTGGGCAAGCAACCATGAATGCGCTTAATGAGGGCAGAAAATTTTATCGATGAACTCAAACTTTGAAATGAACATCATCTAATACATAGCTCTTATCGTCTATCATGTAATTTCAGTGGAAGCCTAATTTCAAAATAATTCCCTTCAAAAACATAACCAAGAGCAGAATAATATGTACTGAATATGATCACTGAACGGGGAAATAAAACAAACATAGAAATACTATTATCTGCACTCGAATATTACCCAGAAGTTCACGAGCGTTCCAGAACATGCCATATCTTCACCTCTACAACCTCGTTCTGATGTAAGCACGTATTTTTGTTCTGATCTTACCTAACCCAATGGAAAATTTGTTATACAAATTTAATATTGATTTTCCCCTACGATATTTCAAACTTGAAATATTTGCCAATATATAAATAATTTTCACTGCTTAATTGCATGTTGCAGAAGTTTCGGACAAAATTCTCTTCCCAGTTGATTTCCAGCCTACGATCAAAATTTGAATTTAATTTAAACGTAGTTATCCTAAAACTTCATATTGTTTCCGAATTGTATTTCAAATTGTACCTTTGATTGATGAGTGATTATTTTGCTGCTGTTCTCTCCAGAGACTTCCATTGGATCCAACATAAGGTGCAAGAAAAAATTTTTCGACAATGCATGGCCAACGCTTGCTCCTACCCAATAACAACAAAGTTCACTGTACTGTCGCATTCATTATCTTTATGCCCTGTAATTCTCTTGCACATCAGAAGCATTGCATAGCAAAGGAGACGAGCTTACCATGGAAGGTTCCTTTTTATTGAAACAATTTATTTACAACAAGAGATACAGCACTAGATTGTTTTTTAAATCTAGTACTATGTGCAAACTTGAGTGTAGCTACTTGTGGCCCGAATAAGTTCAGCGGCTCCTAGGGCATCCTATCATCAACGTATTCTAAAGGTGCACACTTATGACTAACCTAATGCACTTAACCTAGTAGCACACGCGATTGATAAATGAATTGTTTCAATCGAAATTTCATCCCTAATTTTGCAATAATAGTTTTTGCCTGTCAGCTGAATAGCTCCAGTCATTATTACGACATTACGGTCTCGAGCATCCCAAAATGGACGCTGGAACCAGGAGTGAAGCCAGCAGACTCGAGACAATTTGGTTTACTGTCAGAGCTTTGTGCACTGCGTCGTTCTCATTCTGGCCGGAGGAATTCTTGTCAGGGCTTCACCATGTCTCCTTATGGACGGCACCACGTCTCCAAATGGATGGCACCACGTCTCCTTACGGACGGCAATACGTCTCTTAAAAATTTACTCCTAAATGGCTAATCCTTTTGTGCATCTTCCCCAACCCCACAATTTTTGGTGCGTTCGTGTAAGCCTGAAAATTGGAATAAGCTTCTTGAACACAAATTATAATGACTATGTCAGAATTTATGAAACAACTGTTCGTCTTAACTCAAATCTCTGTAGAATTAGAGCATGGTGTGAGTTTCGTTTACATATTGAAAGATTTCAAGTTACATTATGACATCTCCATCTCAACGAGAACAAGCAACCTTCCCATTGTCCCGTCGACGTTCCAGAGTCGTCTGATAATTGCGCTTTCAGCAGAGATCATTTCTCTCGCATTGTCCCGAGTCTCAGGCAAGGGAGCTTTTAATCGCTGATGAATTCTACGCTCAACAAAAGGAGCGACACTCGGCATAGAAACTGTCGCGAGTAAATGCCTGAAGTTGTCTGTGATACAGAAACTTTTCGATGAACACAACCTGGTCTCACATCATGAAGCTTCTGCCATCAACAACTCCCCTCAGAAATTTTTGTCATCGCCAAACACGCATTTTGTCCGTGATACTCAGTGCAGTGTGTGAGAGTTTGTTTTCATTTTAGGGTTTAGAGGGTTCAGTTTCGTCAAGCTTGGGTTTCAAGGTTGGGATTTATATCTAGATGTTCAGCTTTTCCAGCGTCATTTAGCTAAACTTTGTTTCGATTGCGGTAGAAGCTTCTTTCGTTTAAAAAGAATCAGCTCTTCTTCCGATGTCCTTTTTTTACGGATTTCCCTGCATCGGAAAATTTTTGAAACAAATTTAAAGCTTCAGCAGTCTTCCCCTACACATATTGCTCGATTATGTATCTCACCTACGCTGCTTGCAGAGCAGCTTCATAAAATATTTTAGCGACGAAATTATCCGCTGACAATAGAACGGTACACAACTGCGAGTAATAATGGAAATAAACTTTCGTTTATGATCAATTCATTACAATAATGTAAATAAATTATTAAGTAAAAGGTATTTGCCACGTGCGGCGTGCGATGTAGAGGAAAATGTTTTTTTCAGAATTACCGATTCAGTATTATATGTGTACAGTAATTGTGTATTGTTTTCACTTTGATGGAAATTTACCCTGGTTTCTGCTCAGAAGATACGAGCGTATCCCCAGAGGGAAGATGTGAGGTACAGAGCTGAAGGTTAAGTAGGCCTTACTTCTGCGGAAATATAATGGATTTTTGTTTGGACACAATCACCTTTTTCGGTTCACTGCTGTCCTGTTGTTTACCCCTTTCTTTTTCATCTTTCATCTTAATGATAATTTTATTACCGAACGTTCTATTTGTATGCGGATAGGTTCTTCTGTTAGAACACACCTAATGCATGGATTCCCTCTTCCATTGCTCCCATACTTATTAGTGCCTCCCAATTTCTTCTCTTTGGAGCATTTTTGTTGTAGTATGAGAGGCTTAAACTAACTTCTGTGTCTATTTATTTAGAGTTTAATACTTTTAGATTTAAGTACGAGACATAACCCACGCACGCCTGATTGAACATCGATTTTTTCACATAGAATTAAACAATGAATAAAAGAGCGAAGAAAATCGCTTGGAGAGGAATCATACGAGTACTTCTTTAAAACATTAAAGTAGGGAGTATGCCATGGTCTAACTGTGTTGGGTGAATCCACATCGGTCTCCCAGTGATGTTTTACATTGAAAGCAATGGAAAATGAACAGTAGTTTGTTCACACGTTACCTAACGAAGAACATCAGCACGTCGAGCTTGAGTTCACGTGGAAAGCGTACATAGACAAACGCACGCGTCAGATCAGTCGTGTGTAGTGATACAGTGAGTACTGGATGTATTCAGCCTTGTCTTGGTCTGTACTAATGCTATGCATCTCATTCATATGGGCCTACATTGAGACGTCTGAGCATGCAAGCGAAATCTCGCCATTCGTTCTTAGTTCATAGAAAACATGCTGCAAAAAACTCGAAATAATTATTTGCAAAAGCGCGTAGATCGTTGCAATTTAGACCCAAGAATAAGTTAATATATAGTCCTCAACAACACTAACATTGAGGGCTAAATAAGCTATGATGCTTTCATGGCAACCCATCAAAAGAGAAACAAAAAATCTTTAAATAAAAATTCTGTGCACTCATGTAATAAATAATAATTCAGTGTACTCATATAATAAATAATAATTCAGTGCACTCATGTAATAAATAATAATTCAGTGCCCTCATGTAACATGTAATAATTCAGCATGAGAAAATCATTCAGGGCTCATGTTTCATGGAACAACAACTCGTTTCGAGAGCGCGTAGAATAGACTTGCCTTGCGCTACGACGACGGCGAACACGAAGCTGCCGACCAGCAGCTGGACTGCCAGACTCGTGGACTGGAAGGCGACCGCCGTGTGGGGCAGTGTGGGGCCGCGGCTGACTTGGTTGTTCGCATCCTGGCGTTTGGGATCCTGGGAGAGGCTGCTGATTCTGTTATTCTTCTCTAGGCGCTTAGCGTCCTGACTGGGGCTGACTTGGCTATTCTTATCCTGGTGTTTAGCGTTTTGGCATGGACTGATTCTGTTGGAGTTTTTCCCAAAGTTTTTCGCATCCTCGCAGGGATTGACCTGATTATTCTTCCCTCGGCATTTAGCATTCAGGACTTCGTTGGAGTTCCCCGAACTCTTAGCTTCATGAGCGTGTAGTTTGTGTGGCTCTCGAAACCAACGTTGATTTTGATGACAGTGTGTGCAGTTGTTTAATCCGGCTACGGAGCATGACTGGCAGTGAGCTGCAGAATAATTACTAGGTAGAGCTACATGCTGTCGACATCCGCTGCTACATGCGCAGCTCCGATTTGGCTTCGGATCAGTCGTTTTCATCAGTTTGTTCTGCCCATGTTTCCGCCGACGTACATTTCTATCCCATGTTCGTTGTCGCTGACATTCTTCATTAAGATCGGCATTCCCGTATACTTTCAGCCAACTCTGCTTTAAAAGCTTGCCTATGCTGCTGCTTTGTAGCTTTTGAAAGCACTGAGCAAAATGAAATCGTGAGCTAACAAGTAAAAGAAGCCTCAAGAAGACTTCGAGCCCTGGACTTTTGTTCAAATGTTTCCCTCCGTGAGATAGAGAGGCTGTGTGTCTGATGTCATTCAACCTTGAATATGATCCACAAGATATCGCTATCTTAGAAGTCTCGTCACGGTCTATTGTGTGTTTTTGTGAATGAAAATGGGACAGTTTCTTCATGACTTTCATGCTCGAAAACGGGCCGTAAATTTTGAAAACCGAGTTTATTGAACTCAAACAAATAACGAGGAAGACTTTGAAGAGTAAAGAGTAGAAGAAAATAGCCTGTTGAGCAGAGAGCGATGTTATGTGAAGACAAAAGACAATGTGTCTATATTGAAACAGCGACTGGAGAACAGAAAATTTCCTACTGGTGCCTGCTATTGAGGTGTCGATGCAAATAAGTAAAGTAACTACAGATGCTGCAGGACAATTTTGTATGTACATTTTAACGACGACCTTTTACTTCTGGGAAAGCATCCCTAAAAGGCTTAACAAGATGACCATAAAAAGATACAATAGAACATTCTATCTAATTTGTGTCTTTTAAATGTAACTGAAGTATAGCTCCTAAGTGAGTGAGTGATAAAATGTTCTCTCACTGAGTAAGTAGTATGGATAGATTGTTTGGAATAACAATGTAGCATGACTATTTTCCATTGGAGTTTGGCGATATCTCAGCGTTATTCACTCAGTGTTATTTTTGCAAAAAGCGTTCAGTGTCCAATTGTATGCAGTTAAAAGACCAATGGAAATCTGACGTACTTTATTTATTTATTGTGATAAGTTATTTGTTTCACTTCATCGCCCAAGGGCTCACTTAAACTTATGCAAATTTATACTTATTAAACAAATTAAAAATAAGTTTAAATATTGTGAATAGGCATGTATAAATAAAATGAATACTGACTGTAAAAACATATTATTTAACATTAATCTCAACTTCATTGCAAATAAAAAATGTTGCTTCACCAAAGGAATGAAATAACCCAGCGATATTGTAAAAATCACATCAAAGCATCAAAGCCTATCGAAAATGAAAACGCTCTTTATTTCCCCTCAGGTTTTTATCTAAGGCCGCCGCCACACGGAGCCCAAATGGTAACGGTTGGACAAAATGGTAACGTTCCATCATGATTTCAGAACCGGAAATCACGGTTTGACTAAGCTGGTCCCGAACTAAGGCTGAAACCTGACGGTTTCATCGCACTGGACAGACCGAGTGGTGCCGCTCACTGTAGACCATTATGACGAAACGTTACCATTTGGTCTACGTGTGACGGCGGCCTTAGTCCGACTTCTATGAGAAAACGGTCGTAAAAGTCCGCGGAGTTTGCTATGTTAGTTTCAGTATCTGTATTATAAGTCCGCGGAGTTTGCAATGTTAGTTTCAGTATCTGTATTATAAGTCCGCGGAGTTTGCAATGTTAGTTTCAGTATCTGTATTATAAGTCCGCGGAGTTTGCAATGTTAGTTTCAGTATCTGTATTATAAGTCCGCGGAGTTTGCAATAATATTAGTTTCAGTATCTGTATTGTAAGTCCGCGGAGTTTGCAATGTTAGTTTCAGTATCTCTAAGCCGGTAAGTTAAAGGTGACGCATGTCAAAATCTCCCATATTTTTACCAGAAAACATCATTGTAAGGAAATTGTGATTACTTCACTCTTTAATGCTACATAACTGTTTAATCGTGCTTTTGAGTTTCCCTCACGTGTGTCCTCAGGTTTTAAAAAATACTTTCATGCAATGATAATCGTTTGAGCGCAAAAATTTTCAAGACTTTTGATTTTCTTGCTGGGTGGTTATTAAAATACAGGAAAATAAATTTTTGACAGACATAATCCTATAAATCTTACATTTTATGTTATTGCATGCAAAAGAATCCAGAAAAATTTTTCTTCTAAGGATTCATAAACTATACGACCCATTATAACACAAGATGTTCATTAAACTTGAATTTTTTATGACAGAAGTATAGGAAAATAAAATTATGTTTGTGAATTTTCTGTTTTAAAGTCCGTTACCTTTTCTTTTTAAAGAAGTTATATTTCCGCTTAAAAATGCGCGGATTCATGCGAGCTATATGCGTGTGTGAGACGGCTTAGAGAAATAAAGACTTTACAATTTTCTAAGGAGTAAACATTTTTTAAGACGCGCATTCAACCTCAGCCTACGTACGGTGCTAATATCTACCTGAATAGATCGATATATCTCACTAACCTTAAATAATAACATTATTTGTTAAGAATTTACACAAATTTGTTTGAAAGTCGCATTGCGTTATATTTATATTTGTTTTACATACATGAAAATTGATCACTTCGAAAAAAATGACTGCCATACTTTTGTACATATAATTGCATTTTTTCAAGTTTAATCTATAACTCGTCTCCGAAAACTGAGTTAACAATAAATTAAATTCGTTCTTTCGATTGTTCTTTTTCGTGATATTGTAGTATCGGACAGAATTGCAAACAATATAAATTAACTAAAATACCAGAATAGAACAAAAATTTGCAGTCATAGTGTAGCGTTCAGGTGTCCAGGATACAGGGCAGTAGGAAGCCGCAAACTTCGTATTATTTTGCACTGAAATGCGTTGTGGGTCGCGTGGCTCCTCGCAGTGACAGGGACTGCTTCAGGCTTTCTGCATGCGAGCACCCACCCACTCGTGACCACTGCCACACGGCAACTGAAATCCAGGACCGATACACTGGAGTTTTATGTGGAGTCTCCAGGTATAGTTTTTTTATTTTTTATCGAGGGATTGTACTTCCGATGAGGCTCTCGCGGTGGCACAGTGGTTAAGGGATCGGATTTGTATGTTGGAGACGAGGGTTCGTATCCCGGCGCTGGCGGGCGATTTTCCCCGTTGGGTATAAGGGAAAGCTCAAGCACAATACCACACTCAACCCAGGTACCGGCTTTACGGGGAACCTTCGTGGTGTCCTATATATAGGGTTAGTTATAAGACATTTGAAAAACCAATGCTAAGATCATATGTATCAGGCTTGATTGGAAATAAAGCATCCCAAAGATGCCGATGTTTGTTTTGTTTTTTGGAGTGGCATTTCAATTCTCAATGTTTTTCTGTAGCCTTGTTGGAGATGTTCGAGTTATACTGAAAAATATCATGTGTTCTGCACTGGGCGTCCCACAAAAATGTCCTCGACTTTTCAATTGATTATTTCTCCGTTTTAAATTCACATATTTGGATTGAATTTTTATTTGCAATATAATAAATTTCGTTACTTTTCGAATGATATTAGTTTTTAAAAATCGTTAAATGACCACTCTACAATGATCGATTTGATGAGAGAAGTAGAAAAAATAATTATTAAAAAGAAAAGTTTTTGAAACCATACTGATAATCTTCCTTATTTTGAACTTTCCAAAAACTAGAACAAACCAAAATTTAAATGGGTAACAAATCATCGCCTTAAATGACGTTAAAATAAATAAAGTAATTTGGTATCCTTCGACATGAAATTTCCACAATTTTCACTAAAAAATTACTTCATAAGTAATTATACACTACATTATAAAAAATTACTTCATAAGTAATTATACACTACATTATAAAAAATTACTTCATAAGTAATTTTTTACTTCACGGTTGATTTTTAATAATTTTACTAAGGTAATTTTTACGAAAAATTACTTCAAATGTAATTTTTTCCTAAAAAATTACTTCAGATGCTATTGTTACTAAAAACCTCTTCAAAATTACATTACTTCAAAGTTAAATGCTAAGTAATAATACTGCCCTGTTTCTTGAGAGGAAAATCGATGTGTGTCTGTCGAGTGTAACGGACCCTCAGAACGCGCAGGCAGCATTGGAGGGTAGCCCGCTGTGTGGGTTGTTGCGTGTTGTCCACGGTAGAGGAAACAAGGTAGGGTCATTTCCACGGTTGAGGACACTAGGTAGGGTCATTTCTATGGGAGAAAATACACCTCCTCTTGTTCGGCTAGGCTAGCCAATAGAAAGGCTTTATTTCAAACAAAATTTATGACGTCACCAAAACGCCATATCGTTAGGCCAATAGTGGAGCTAGATTTGAGGGTATCAGTGCTACCAGATGCAATATGAGCGCTGCTATTGGTTCGTTGCCGTGACGTCAGCAACTAAACCCTGAACGAAAAAAGACTTGTTTGAACCTACCTTGTTTCCTCTACCGTGGTGTTGTCCCAACGGCGAGCGAATCACAACTGTTTAACACTTTCACTGCTTCAGGTAAAACTGAAGTTTAATACGTCGACCGCCATTGGTTAAACAAAAGTTCAATATTTAACTCAAATCAAAAGCCAATTGTAACCAAGCAATTTAGAAAATAGCAAACGTTAACGGGTTCGTGCATTCATTTAGCTTTGATTTAGGACTTATCGAAGCCGAGTTTTTGACTACTGGTCGGTCAGCAACATTATGAAAATTACCTTTGTGTACCACCGGTGGCTCACGTCGCAGTTAAAGCGTTGAAGAACAAAACTTCTGGTAATACGTTAAACGATGCAGTTAATATATCGTATATTTGCGACTAAAAAATGATTACCAAAAATGCATTTTATGCAGATAATAACATAACATTTTTTTTGCCTAGAAAGTAATAGGCAACAGAGTATTTTTTGCAGATTAAAGTACTCAATATCAATGAAAATTATTTAAATAAAAATATCCTAAAGGATAAATATGACACATTTCATCAAAATATATACACTGGCAACAGACCGTATCCACAATACAGCTTGGGACTTCAATCTACTATTAAGAATGACCGTCCTGTGTGTAAATATTAATACGTTTCGTGTCATGCTCCCAAGAATAGATAGCAATAAATTACCACTGACGGTCTTAGTTCCAGTTCACTAGTAAATTAATACTCTTTTCGCTGCACAAGTGCACTATAGTAAGTCACTTTCATAAAAATTAGAGAGATCCAGAGCCTTATATACTCGAGACCGTATCGTGGATACCGAATTCAGCGGGTTAGTGAATATCACATTACTCTGTATTACAATCTTACCTAATAATAACCTTTGTGAGTTTACTTGTTTGGTGTCCGCTTCTTTCGTCTCTCTGTGACGCTCATGAGGATGCTTAATGACAGTATCTGTGATACGAGTTTCTCCAGTGCGCAAGTACAAGAATATTTTTATCGCCAGTTCTATGAGGATGAATATCTTTGTTTGTCATTCACGTTGGAACGGAATTTATGAGGAAAACATAAAATCCATTCATTTTTGACGGGACTGTACACTAGAATGATAAAATGAATCAAGAAGAACAGGAATTCCTTCCAGCATGTCAGTGATTGTCTTATGGCACCTAGAGTTAAAAATGAAGTTGAATTTTCCCCTAATTCGTTACCGAAACCAGAGTGCTCAGTTTTGCACTCCGCTATTTCTGAAATTAACGCATGGACGGAGACTAGCAACCAAACGAATTAATAAGAATATCCGAGTTTCGAATGTAAATAGATAATACAGAATTGACGAGAGGCCGATGCTAATTGATGAGTAAATTTAAGAAAGGTATTAATGAATGAAAAGAAGAAAATATTGCACAGAAGAGCATACAGAGGACTGTATTGAACTGAAGAGAGGCAGTAGAAATTGAAGAATGGATTATATTTAATGACATTACAACAATACTGAATTACAGGTGTGTAGGAGGAATTATTGGAGTGAAATGAAAGATATAGCTAATTCATGAATAGTTAATACGAAATTTAACTCAGAGGAATACCAAATTCTTTGACGGGCATTGCTAACGGAACTCCGCTGCAATGCAGAGTCTCACGACTTACAACAATAAATTCCAGTCAAAGTAAGCCTGAACGTCTCTTTGTGAAATTCAGTAAAACAATAATTTCAAGGCAAAGCTTTCCATTGTCTCTTTGAGCATCAGGTGCTCATGCACCTGATGGGAAAGCTTTATTTCAAACTAGCCAATAGGAAAGGCTAGCCAATAGGAAAGCTTTATTTCAAACAAACTTTATGACGTCACCAAAACGCCCTGTCGTTAGGCCAATAGTGGAGCCAGATTTGATGGTAGCAGGACTACCAGATACAATACGAACGCTGCTATTGGTTCGTTGCCGTGACGTCAGCAAAACTACACCGCCAACGAAAAAAAAGATGGTTTGAGCCTACCTTGTTTCCTTTACCGTGGCGTGCACGCAATAATAGCGAGCGTATTTCACAGACGAAGGCTCGTTTCCCCCTGAGCTAGTAAAGCAGCATCTAGCAAGCCCGCGTGATCTATCTAGCCCAGGGCTTCCCAACCTTTCTATTGTCGTTTATCCTCTTTGCTTAATGGTGTGTCTTCATGTACCTCCAGCACAGTTAAAGGCTTAAGAAACTATAAAAATACACTCAAT